>OZ030027.1:35957805-36620305 GCA_964023405.1 Apodemus agrarius | reverse complement strand
ATCCCTTCAAAGATGTTTCCCCCGAGAGGCAAAGTCCCGTGTAATTTAAGAGATACCTAATTTGTGTGTCTGCATTTAGGCCATCAAAGTGCTTTTAAAGGTGCTGTTTGAAATCACGGAGTGCCTTTGAACCTTTAAAGCTCCTTCTTTGAAAGACGGGAATCACTCATTGCAAAGGACAAAGACAGTAAAATACCAAAGGGCCGGGGGTGGGTTTGACGCGCACTCCCCGACATTTCACTGCGTGAGCCTGGAGTTCTCATCTCTAACACTCATCTCCAATTAGACCACGGGCTGCCACGGATCCTCCCAACTTGGCTTAGCCAGCAGTCAGGCCTGAGGCCTCCCTTACGCAGGGATGCGATCCAGAGCTACGGTGTGCTGACCGCCCCGCCAGATGGGCTTGGACAGGACGTTTCTTCTTTCCTGCAAAAGTGCCAAGATGAGCTCAGGAATTTACTAAATTTCTATGCTCAGGGAGGTTTGAAAGGGGTGTCCTGCTTGTGACTAGGACACACACACACACACACACACACACACACACACACACACGCACACACACGCATGCACACGCACACATGCACATTCATAGGCTCTGGGTTAGGCCCTGACGTCACGCCCTCCTCAGCTGCTGACCTGGGGCAGACCCACGTGAAGGGCTGTGGAGTGTAGAGGAGTGGATCCTGTAGGCGACATCAGGGGGCAAGCTTGGTCAATACCCTTGTGCTGGCTGGGTCCAGGATTCCAGGAAGGCTGTCCTCCTGGGACTTTAAATCAGAGCCTTGGGGGGAGGGGGGGTCACTGTTCAATAGATATGACCAACTGGGGGCATGGAAAAAAAACAGAGGAAGCCCTAACTTTCAAGAGTGCTTGAAACTAGAGCTTATCACCTCTATCTGCCGCCCGACCTTAGGACAAGGGACCCCAGGGAACTGCGCTCCAGCAACACAGGGTCAGACCTTTCCCACAATGGGCGGCCCCAAGGCCACCTACTTAAGCCTTTCTCGGATCCATGTTCCCGACAGTCCCTCAGCCAGTCCTGCTATACCCAGGCCAGGTATCTGACTCTCTGTCTAGCCTGGGATTCCAACCCCACCCAAGTTTAGGTAGAATGATGGTCTGAGGTAGGGCCCTGGAGTACAGATTAGGCTGAACTGGATTGACCACAACACCTGTCTTCCTCAGAGATATTTTCTTATGAGACACTGGATTCCTTTTATGGCCTTCTTGGGGACTTTCTAGGTGACAGGAAGGTCCCCAAGAGGTCACCTGTTCTTTGCCTCCTTTCTGAGTATCCCCTCTACTCATGTACAAGTCCTGGCTTATTTGGGGGATCAGTTTCTGGGAATGTTACCTGTCCTCCATCAACTGTGGTCCAAAACTACCAAAGCTGGTCTTAACTCTGAAGGAACTCTGCCCCCAATCAGGCAAATGTTCTATTTTATCCTTGTTCAACATTCTTACTGTGTCTAGTTTACAGCATGCACTGTGTCATAGGAATGTCGGCAAGGAAGGGGTGTGTGTGTGTGTGTGTGTGTGTGTGTGTGTGTGTGTATAAGATTCACAGTCATCCACAGGGTCATGGAACACCAGGTTGGTGTATCAGGGGGATATCTGTGCCACATGCCTAATGACTCCTTGAGGTATCTCTCTGAACCACATGGGGTCAAGGGAGACGAGAGGAAGATGGTGGCAGGGGGTCAGTTATGTCATCCCCACACTGGTGCCAGCCAGGGGTTAGGAGACCTCTACTGTAGCGCCCCACTCTCTTGCCCCGTGTTTCAGAGTCCAGTGGCTACTACCTCTTCTTAGGCCTCCAGATCTTCAACATCTCTTTTCTCACTAATCCTTAATTCTACTGGAGAGTTCTTAGAGCCCAGTGATATTCTGTGTCCATCACTTAGGTCTCCAGGGAGCCCTGACCTCACAGCATCCATTCCTCGGGCAAGGGCACACACCTGAGCATTGCCCTCGTATGGATGTCCTTCACACGGTGAACAGCCCTGTTCTTAGCTTTTGAAGACTGAAACTAGGCCGCTGTCTTTCTCACCAGAGAGCTAATCCACCTTCCTCTCCCCTGGGCTCTTTTTCCAAAAATCCCCTCATGTATGCAGGCTGTTCATTCCCTCCATTCCCACCCTCGGCTGGCCCCGACTCTGACATGGCCTCTGGAAATTGCCCACTGAGTCCCCGTCACTGCAGCTGCTCAAAGGGTGAGCTGTAGGCCAGGCAGCAAGAATAGATCTGGTCTATTTGCAGGGGACAGTTACGTGAACTGCAGAAAACACTATTGTCCTCATGCTGTGAGTGTCACCGATGACACTGCCAGGCCGCTGGCGGGGAGACACCTAGATCTGTGATCTGGGACTGGACAGGGCGGCAGCATTCTTAAATTCAAATGGTCACATTGTAGCAATTGGAGACCTCAGCCCATTTCTTTACTATGTGTTTGTAAATAGTTTCCAATCATAGAGAGAGATTTTGGTAGCAGACATCATCTTTTCCAAACAATTGCCAGGAACTGGAAAGATTTGACCCTGGACCTTGGGTCTTCTGGTCACCATGGAAACTGGTTGTAACTGCTTGGAAATAAGGCTGCTTATTGACCAGACTTATTTCTGGTCCCCCACACTTGATGTTCTGGGGAACAAGGTCCTCAGTCAGGCTCACCACATGGCTGACTCTATCTGGCATTCTGACTTTTGTGTCGGCCAAGTCTCTAAGGCCATGCACGGTTCTGTGGAGTTTTTTCTATGCACTCTCCTCTGGGTTTTCTCAAGGGCCGCTCTTCCACAACCTCAGGGGAGAAGGTAGTGGGGACTGAGGAAGAGAGTCATCTTGGAACCCGCATTCCAGCCGCCAGGAGCTACTAGGAGCTGAGCATATTATTCACCGGCTGAGCCTCAGTTTCCCTGGTGAGGGTGAGAATGACAGGGACACTATGTGGCTACTTTGTCATCTGTTCAAAGAGGGATCAGACCCAGGAGAGTGACTAGGAACTGACAAAGCACTGCATAATTGTCATTCACTCTGGAGTTCTTAATGTTCCCACCCATCCCCAGGGGCTAGAATAAGAGCCAATGATTTAGAAATAAAAGGGGGGGCAGGTGTGTATGTGTGTGTGTTAATAATTACACAGGGCATCCTATTCCAAGGAACGACACTTCCTGTAAAGATTTCACTCCTCCTCATACTGATCTCCACAGCATAGACACTGTTGTATCTCCACTTATGGGTGAAGACCAGAGAGCTAGAGGGCTGGCCTGTAAGTAAATGCAAATATCCCATCTTTGATTGACAGAGTCCTCCTGTTTATAAGAGTATACTCTTTATAAAGCACATGTGATGGTTTGTATATGATTGGCCCAGGGAGTGGCACTATTAGGAGGTGTGGCCTTGTTGAGTGTGTGTCACTGTGGGTGTGGCCTTAAGACCCTCATCCTAGCTGCCTGGAAGCCAGTCTTCTGCTAGCGGCCTTCACATCAGCCCCTCCGGCACCATGCCTGCCTGCCTGCCTGGATGCTGTCATGCTTCTGCCTTGATGATACTGGACTGAATCTCTGAACCTGTAAGCCAGGCCTAACTAAATGCTGTTCTTTCTAAGAGTTGCCTGGGTCATGATGTCCGTTCACAGCAGTAAAACCCTGACTGAGACAGGTATCTTCACCTTTGACTAAAGTCATGCCCAGAAACCCACCCACACATCTCTGGAGTATGAGCTTGAGTCATGTCTCTGGCCAGGGGTCACTTCTTTGGACCCCCACAGTCTCTCAGAGGTGAGTGCAGTGTTGACATCACACCTCTCAGGTCTGATTGGTTGGGGAAGCTCTTCACTTGATGAAGGTCTAGTCCTTCTTGATGGCACAAGTGTACCTTTGTGTAGAAGGTACACTGAGATAGAACTCCCAGTCAGAGAGAATGCTCCCAGTCAGAGACACCAAAGCCCCTGGGACTCCATCCCTTCTACCCATGAGAGAGCGCCATTCAAACAGCCCGAGCTCTGCTGTGTGAGTGTGAAATCTGTGAAGTGAAGCCCGTCTGTCGCCCACCAAGCGTTCTTTAAACCAGGAACACATCGCTGGGGAGATCTCCGAGGAGCCCTGGCTGTGTTCATAATAACAATGCACTCATGATACACTTTTCAATTTGAATTAATTTGGGTAGCTAATTCTACCTACTGAACGTCTCCATTTAAAATATACATATACATGTATTTTGTTCAGAGTTTTAATTAGGCCCGCAGGAATATACTTTCAAATCTGGGTACACTTCGTTTGTTATATTAATGAAGAGGTGCTTTAAATCAAGCGTCACGTCGGCGGCTCATTATGTATGCTGCCTGCCACAGCTCCGAAGGAGACTTACAGCCCAGGGACCAACCACAAATACTGGCAGTGGACACCCTATTAATTTAAAAGGGAAAGTTTTCTTTTGAGGTATGGGGGCGGGGAGGTTGTACCTAACTTTCCCAGAATGTAGCTACACAGGAAAACCATACCCTTCCTAGGCTGAAGACGTAGGGGTGACATTGAGGGTTGGAACTGATGCCAGGATTCCCAGGTCTCGGTGAATGACCAAGAAAGGAAGAGGGGTCTTTTGCATTTTAGATATGCTGTTGTGTGGTTTAGCTTGGGCTGAGTGTGTGTGTGTGTGTGTGTGTGTGTGTGTGTGTGATAGAGAGAGAGAGAGAGGGAGAGAGAGAGAGAGAGAGAGAGAGAGAGAGAGAGAGACATGAAGACATGTATAGGGAAATCAGAGGACTTTGGGTATTAGTCCTCAGTGTGTACCTTGTTTGAGATGGAGATCTCTTTGCTTACCTCTCCATCCATCCATCCATCCATCCATCCATCCATCCATCCATCCATCCATCCATCCTATCTACCTACCTACCTACCTACCTACGTACCTACCTACCTACCTACCTACCTACCTACCTACCTATCTACGTATCTATCTATCTATCTATCTATCTATCTATCTATCTATCTATCTATCTATTTTGGGTTTTCCAAGATACGGTTTCTCCATGTAGCCTTGGCTGTCCTGGAACTCACTCTGTAGACCAGGCTGGCCTCGAACTCAGAGATTTGCCTTCATCTGCCTCCTGAGTGCTGAGATTAAAGGTGCGTGCTACCACTAGCCAGCGAGCAGGGTTTCTTGATCTCTGCTGCATCTGACTGGCTAGCTGGCCTTCCAACTTCCAGGGATTCTGTCTTCCCCTTATCTCCTTCCGTATCTTACAGGAAAGGAGCTGGGATTACAGATGTACAGGTGCGTCCGGCTATACAAACATGCTGGGGAGCTGAGCTGAGGTCCTGACTCTAGCATAGCACAGAGCTACCTGCTGCTACGTGCAGTCATCTGTGGCTCACGTCACCTCCATGATGTGCACGTGGCCACCCATCTTATGCACAGCTCCTCCCCCCAGCACCGTGGATGACCTCAGAACAGGCCTTGCCCCGGGGCCACCAAGGGTCTGGGCACTAAGCTAAGCACACTGTAATGGTTACTCTTGATTGTCAATTCAACAGGATCTGGAACTGCCAAAGAGACAAACCCCTGGGCATGTTTTTTTTTTGTTTGTTTGTTTGTTTTTGTTTTGTTTTTGCTTTTTTTTTTCTTTTTTTTGGAAGGAGTTTCTAGACTGGGTTAACTGGGATGGGAAAACTTTCCCTGAATGTGGGAGGTTCTATCCCATGGGCTGGAGGTCCTTGTCTTGAATAAAAAGCACAGAGTACTAGCGGTCCCTTCTCTCTGCTTCCTGATTGTAGACACCTGCCCCGGGGCCTTCCCCCCTGTGATGGCCTGTACATCCAAACTAGTAGCCAAAACCAAACTGTCTTCGCTTAGCTTTCTGTGGTCAGAGCATGAATAGAGCCACTGGTATGACCATGGCACAGGCTACCCACACCATCTGTGCCATCCCTGTAGGGAAGGACCCATGGTCCCATCCCAAGTGGGATCTGGATCCGGAGGCTCCCTGGACTCATGGGGGTAGAACTAAGATCAGGAGCCAGGACAAGGGCACCTGACCCCTACATCCTGATGTCCACAGAAGCCTCAGAAGATAGAGCTCCCGGGCCCTGGGTCAGCCTGGCTGGTTACGGAAGTGAGGCGAGGGAGAGGAAATCCCAGACGTTTTAGCCGAAGCCATGGATGGCTCTCCCTCAAACCATAAGCCTTATCACACATACATCCCCGCATTAAATGTACTCCAGTGTTATATCAGCATGCCAGGTCTTCTGTCCTCACCTCAGGGAGCTACAGGAAGCTGCCCAGGAAGATGCTGCCAGGGAGCTGTGAGCATCAAAGTCACGCCCCCTTTCCCTCCCATGCGACCATCTTGATAGATGGTGTTTCCCTGATGGGCACTGAGGTAGGGTCATGGTCTCGATGTCACAGGAGGACACCTGTTCTCAGAAAAGTTGAGTTGACATGCTCAAATCACATCTGAGGAGGGGCATGCAGTGGACTGAGCAGGATGTCCTCGCCAGGTATGTGAGGCCTGGATGAACTGAGAATCCACGCTGGACCACACCCTGTGTCACAGCTTCCCTACGGACTTACACAGGCAGAAGGATCTCACCTCACCTTAACTTTCTGAGATGGAAATGAGAGCTTTAGGTGCTCTTTCACATCTTAATTTTCTAGAGAACATACAGGTATAGGCAAAAGAGCGTGTGCTGCATGGTTAGGTATTCTCTGCAATACACGCTGAGAGGGCCTCGTCAGTGTGAACACAGGATATGAGAGCTTTGTGCACAAAATGAGCATTCCACGGGGTCATGGAGGGGACTCGGTGGTGCAGTACTTACTGTGCAAACATGATGGTGCAGTACTCCGTGTACAGTACTCCATCAATATGCATGAGTCTAAGTTTGGATCCTGAGCATGCAGTTAAAGCCAGCTGCTGGAGCCCATCTGTAACATCAGCTCTAGGGGGAGCTGAGACTGGGGGATACCTGGGGCTCACTGAAATGTGTGAGCTCTAAGTTTAGTGGGAGATCCTGTCTCAAAGCATAAGGGAGACTGAAGGAGACACTTGACCATGATCTCCGGTATCCACATGTGGATACGCAAGTGAGCACACAGGTACACACATACACACATGCATATGCATGCACACTCAACTTACACATATATACACGCACACGCGCACACACACACACACACACACACACAGCAAGACAAAGGATTCATGAAATGTGGGGTTCCTACTGGACCTGGCTTGTGAAATGGTAATTACTAAGATACACTGGCTATGCTTTGTTGAGCACCTAAGGCATTTTTATCAAGTGTCTTGATGTAGCGATGAGAAAGTCGCTCCTGCACATGGTACACAGCTCTATCACCAGCACCAGCCTGCCAGGAGGCCAAGGCAGGCCCCAGCACGCGTTCCTCAGCCTCCAGCATGCAGATGCTCTGGCCCCGGCTTTCCCCTCTGGGTTGATGCTCCTGTTTTGATCGTTCAGGTGTGCCACTCACCCAGGATGGCATTCGCAATTCCGTTTCATTGTTTCTGTGCCAACGGATAGGAGGCGGGGCTTTCTGTGGGTGACAGTGACGTGCCAGCTCTTCTTGTACATCCATGGCAGGACCCAGTGTGTCTGAGTCATTTGACGTGGCCTTTGAGGTCCAGGGGTCACTTGGTCC
The DNA here is from genome assembly GCA_964023405.1 of Apodemus agrarius. Lineage (NCBI taxonomy): Eukaryota > Metazoa > Chordata > Mammalia > Rodentia > Muridae > Apodemus > Apodemus agrarius. Next base: position 36,612,652 of record OZ030027.1, on the reverse strand, counting down.
AGCATTTCATTCTTTAGATAGAGACTGAATTTAAAATACAAAACTGGTGTGGTGTGTGTGTGTGTGTGTGTGTGTGTGTGTGTGTGTGTGGTGTGTATGTGTGATGTGTGTGTGGTATGTGTGTGGTGTGTATGTGTGGTATGTATATGTGTGTAGTGTGTGTGTGGTTTGTGGATGTGTATGAGGGTTTTTGTGGAGATGTGTGTGAAGGGTTTTGTAGAGGTGTGGGGGGGAGTTGTGAAGGTGTGTGTGGCAGCTGGTCTTTTCAAAGGAATGTTAACTCAAACAGGGTCAATTTTTATAAAACATTTATATTTTGGTGGAAAAATCAATATGAATATGAGCAGAAAGTTTCCAAAACAAAACAAAACAAAAACAGAGCTTCTCTCTCTCCCTCTGTCTCCCCCTCCTCTCTCTCTCCTTCTCTCCGTCCTTCCTTCCCTCCCTCCCTCTTCCTCCCTCTCCCTCCCTCCTTTCCTCCTTCTCCCTCCCTCCTTCTCCCTCTCCCTTCCCCCCTCTCACTCAAGCTTTCTGATAAAGAAATGAAATAAAAAAATAACCCTACTTTCTACTTTGGGGCAGAAGCCCAGGGGTAGCTGGCTCAGGAGGGAAGACTCTTTTCCTTGGGATTTTCAATGATGTGACATTCCCAAGAGTATATAATTTGGCCACGTGTCTGAAGAGGTTTAAAAAGCACTCATTCCATTTGACACATTTTCCACTCCCAGGAATTTATCTTAATGAATTAATTCCACGTCGTCACGGAGATTCGTCTTCCAGGATGTTCACGGTGGCATATTTTATGGCGGTGAAAATCTGGGGGACACATAAAAGTCCAACTTTTGGGGAAATAAATGGAACCCCAGGCAACCACTAAGGCGCTGATCCCAGAAAAATTAATGACACGAAGAGACTCACGACATAATACATTTTAAAGTTTGCTTATAAAATTAAACTTTATTCAAGTGGATATTGCTTGAGGCCAGATGTACAGGTGGCGGTTTTTCCTTTTCCTTTTCCGTTCCTGTCTTTAGGTTCCTATTCTTTCCAGAAGGTCAAGGACAACAGGCCTGCTTTTCCTTTCCGTGAGGGCCATGGACACCCTATCACTGAGCTATACCCCTGGCATCAGACATATTACCTTAACAACTAAAGAAAAGACAGCGGCCGGGGGCTTAGCTTGTCAATCTGTTTGCTGGGTGACAATAAATATGTCCCAATGGCCTCCTGTGACAGCTGACGTGTACTCAGTTTGAGTCCTGGAAGGCGGCTCAGTGGATCTGAGTCCGGACATAGCTCCGTGGCCCATCTGAAGACCTCCTTGCTCCAGGTAGCTTTATTTTTCTAAGAAATATTTTCCCAGGGGTGGGAGGGGTGGTTCAGGGGTTAAGAATACTGGCTGTTCTTCCAGAGGACCCAGGTTCAATTCCTGGCACCCACATGACAACCCACAACTCTTCGTAACCCCAGTCCCAGGAAATCTGACACTCTCACACAGATATACATACAGTCAAAACACCAGTGTACATAAAATTAAAAAAAAAATAAATTAGTTAAAGAAGTAAATAATTTTTTTTAAAAAAGAAAAATTTCTTCGAGCTTTAGGCCACCTACCCTGCTGGCTTTAACGTGTTGAAAGGCTCTTTCTCCTAGAGCCACAGAAGGTCATTTTCACGCCCTGACCTCAGCTGGTGGCCCTCCACCCTTAGGGACAAAGAAGTAACTGGGACCACTGAGCAAGACGAGGGGAGTGTGGCCGCCCGGTTCAGAGCACCACCAAGGTCAATCTCCACACACGCTCCAACCCATGGACACCAAAGATAAGGGACACCTAGCTGCTGAACTTCAGGTCTAGAGTGCCCCTAGGCCAGGGTTCCACTGGGAGGTGTTGAAACCTTTAGGAGGTGTGGCCTAGTTGGATGAAGGAGGCTAGGTCACTGGGGTGTGCTCTTGAAGGCTTTGGTGGGACCCTGCTCCTTCTATGTCTTTGATAGAAGAGAAGAGAAAGAAGAGGAGGAGGAGAAAAGGAAGAGGAGGAGGAGAGGAGGAGGGGAGGAGGGAAGGAGGAGGAGGAGGAGGAGGAGGAGGAGGAGAAGAAGAAGAAGAAGAAGAAGAAGAAGAAGAAGAAGAAGAAGAAGAAGAAGAAGAAGAAATGGCTTCCTCCGTTGGGCTTCCCTGTCTTAGCACAGAACAGTAACATGGCAACTGACCATAGCTTGAGACTTCCAAAGTGATGAGCCAAAGTCACCCTTTCTTTTTTTTAACTTTATTATCTCAAGTATTTTGCTATAGTAACGGAAAACTGATTAAAACACCAGGAGATGGGGAGGCCAAGCACCCTTCTCCTGGATGGGGTGTCGTAACTGGGAAGGTCTCTTTGGACAAGGAAAGGGCCCAGTCAAGCTCAAACACAGCAGCAGCCTGACCTTGGCAACTACTGGCGTTTCTACTTGACTCTTGGATTCCTCCCTGGGGTAGTGCATAAAGATGACCCAGGAGAGAACCAGACGGGTCGGGGGGACCAGGGCTGAGGCTGGTGGGTCTGGCCAGGAGGTTCAATAACCAGTATAAGCCACTCAATTCTCTTTAGACCTACAAGGTTTCAAAGACAGTAGCAGTAAACAATATGGTTTGCTAAAAAGTGTGATTTCCCCAGGCTGGGGAGGTGGCTCGGTGGGTAGAGCAGTTGCTTTCTATGAACAAAGCCCTGGGTCCTATCCTTAGCCCTGCATAAAATTGACCTGGTGGTACACACCTGTACCTTAGATACTCAGGAGGTGGATGCGGTAAGATCAGAACGTCAGAGTTATCCTTGGACACAGAGTGAGCTTGAGACCAGCCTGGTCTATGTGAGACCCTATTTCAGAAAAGAAGAAGAGGAGGAGGAGAAAAGGAAGAAGAAAAAGAAGAAGGGAGAGGAGGAGGAAGAGAGCATGAGGAGGAAGAGAAAAGGAAGAAGAGGAGGATGAGGATGAAGCAGAAGCAGAAGCAGCAAAAGCAGAAGAAGAAGAAGAAGAAGAAGAAGAAGAAGAAGAAGAAGAAGAAGAAGAAGAAGACGACGAAGAAGATGACGACGAAGATGACGACGACGAAGAAGAAGATGCCGAAGAAGAAGAAGAAGAAGAAGAAGAAGAAGAAGAAGAAGAAGAAGAAGAAGAAGAAGAAGAAGAAGCAGCAGCAGCGTAGGAAGAGGAGGAAGAGGGGACGCTCTTCAAAGGAAACCCTGTGGGAATCTGTCTGCAGAGGTAAACTCAGACATGAATACACATGGAATTAACTATGCTCCATGCCAGACCTCAGAAGACCCAGAGAGGTCAAAGCAGAAGCACCCCTTGCCCTCACGGACCTCAGCAGAAGGCTAATGGTCTCAGTCCAGGCCGCGCTGCGTGCATACAGAGGCATTGGCAGGCCTTGCTCGGGGAGGAAGCCTTCAGGGAGACGCCAGTGGCCTCTGCCTAGCCAAGAATGAAGTTGGGTTGAAGTGAGGGCCACTAAGCCTGAGGCGGAGGAAACAGCCCTGGCTGTTCCTGGAGAGAGAGGCAGCCACAGCTCGCTTGGACCTGTGCCTGTTTCTAGTGGCGTCTATTGGAAGCCGTCTGATGACTCTGTTGCTGAGAAAGTCCCAGCAGAGGGCTCTTGTCTGCCCTCTGGAAGGCTAATTAGTCCCAGGAACAGCACGTTTGCAGGGCCTGTGGGACACAGAAATCATCAGCTGGCACAAATGGCCAGGACAGCATGGGGCAGGGTTCTGATGGCTTTTGAAGGTCGCTCTGTGTTTGATTGACAAATGCCGTGGATGTCCCCAGAGCTCAGGATGTTGGCTCTGTCTGAGCTCCTGTTTGCTCTCCCTCCTTCAGGTGACCGTTTTCATTGTTGACTTCAGACCTGTGAGTCCCTCACTCCTGTTCTTCAGAGGAAGCCTGCGCCCTGCTCTCAGGTTGTCTGAGGCCCAGCTGAACCAGGCTATAACCTTTAGCTTTGAAGACTACAGCCACGCCCTGAGCCTGTATCCCACGGGATGCCTCCGAGCAAGCCATCTAGGCCCCCTCAGTGAATCTTTCCCTCACAGCGGCTGCCCCAGTGGGGGAGGGGTGTTTTCTGCCCGGGCAGAGCAAACACAGCACGTTACAGCAAGAACTCCGAAGGCCTCGGGTTGATGGGACCTAATGCTAGACCCAGACACCTCAACCTTAAGTGGCCACTAGCCCCAGGGGTCCTGCCGGCCTCGGGGTCATCTGTCAGTGGGCGCTACCCAAAGGGTTGCCTGTGTCTGCTCTGCGGAACAGTACCGGGCTTCCCAGAATCCTGGTGGCAAAGGGGCCTTTAGTTCCTTCCCTGCCTTCCCTTTGACACCGCTGTCCTGACTTTGTTTGCCCGCTCTAAGGGGAACAGCACCCAGCAGTGGCCCCAGTGGCCTTCAGCCACCTACGACCATCCGTTCATGACCCCTCCCTCTTTCTGGCCCCAGTTTGTCTCCTTTTCTCCATACAAGCTTGTCTTCCTCAGTAGCCGGACAGCTTTGGATTCTTCACGACTCCGAGACTTGGTTTCCTCAAATAAAGGGTTTCTATACCCTCTACGGGGTAAGTAACCATTTCCTGCAGGGTGGTGCTGGTGCTGAGTCTTGGTCTGTCTCTCCCAAGCCCAAAGCATCTTTAGACCGAGCACCCACCCTCTCCCAGCATGCTCTTGGCATAATAAGACCTCGCTCCTCACCACGTGAACACAGTGACCCAGGTGGGGAGCGGGTGTCTCAGAGTATTGAGGAGAGGCATCTGATATTTGCTGCCCAGCTACCATGGCGACGCTGGAAGAGGGCTCGCCTGGAGAAGCCCCAGCTAGAGTCACGGTCTGGAGATCCGCTGCCAGCGGCATCAGGCAGCCAAGTAGGCTCAGAAGACAAAGTGAAGTAAACAGCCTGGGCACGTGTGTGTCCACTGCCTCTGCCTGTGTAAGAGCCTGGGGTCGCACACCCTTGCCTCTCCGACAAGTCCCTGGTCTCACCCCTGGGTCACACTTATCTAGATGCAACTGGCAGGGTGCACATGGGCCTCTCTACCTGTGAACTTGGCGGAGAAGTCATAATTATTCTAAAATGCTTTTTAAGATGATGTTGATGAAGCGGGTTTTTTGTTTGTTTTTTCGAGACAGGGTTTCTCTGAGTAGCCCTGGCTGTCCTGGAACTCACTTTGTAGACCAGGCTGGCCTTGAACTCAGAAATCCACCTGCCTCTGCCTCCCAAGTGCTGGGATTAAAGGCGTGTGCCACCACCGCCCGGCGATGAAGCATTTTATAATGAAACCTGCCCTTCTCCTGGGTCACAAATGGGAGATCCTAACCAGAACCCACACCTCCTGTCTCTCTGGGAAGGAAGGACCTCTCTATGCCAATCTGGGTGCCACGGAGGCCACAGGGGACAACGAAGGGATCTGGGACATGCACAGCTGCCCAGTGGCAAAGGGCCCAGCAGCCATCCAGGTCCCATTTAAAAGGGCAGAGCCATTAGGGTCATGGAGACGGCTTATAAATACCCCCATGGAAGCGGTCCTAGCAGCTCAAGGGAGAGTTGCACTTACACCTGACTGCACCAGACCCTTCACTGGCACATTTCCCAAAGCTTGCCCTCCCCCACCCTGCACTGACAGCCTTCTTCATTGTCCGGCTCCTTTCCAGGCCTCTGTGAAACCCTCTTCGTATTCTGTCCACCCCTACACGCCCCCTTTTCCGCCCGAGGCACGGTTTCAGGAAGCCGTTCCTAAGGCGCAGCCTGCACAGGTCTCTGGTGCTGCGCTGTCTCTACAGCGACTCCAACCTTGCAGCCACTAGGACCGCCAAAGCTGTAAGGTTTTCTCTGCGGGCTTTCTTATGTCAGAGAAATACTTTATGTGATTTTGTATAAAATCCCTCCTCACATCCATCAGATTAAAGGAAAATGAATAAACAATTGGACACTTTAAAAGATTCTGAAATGTAAAAAGGCTTGTATGGAGAATTCAGCCGATAGTCTCCTATAAAAATTTTTTTTTTCAGGATGTAGAAAAAAACCCCATTACAGTCTCATCCAAATGGAGCAATGTCATTCACGAAAGGAGACAGAGTTGGAAAGTCATTTTGTGCAGTAAAACATTAATTAGTTGCTCCTCTTGTTTAGGTCCACAGAAGCAGAGAGCCGTGTTTTGGGGATCACAGAAAGCCACGCAATTACCGACGAGCCCTCCAAAGAAAACAGAAGGTGACCGTGGTTATGGCGGTGGTGTGAAGGTTAGTACACAGGGTGTCTGCCCGTATTAGGACAAGGAACGACTGAAAGAAAAAAAGATCATCAAATACAGAAATGACACAAACCACAGTCTATGACGGGTAAGGCGAGAAAGAATGAAATATAAACAAGGCCTCCTCCCAAACCAGGACTGCAAAATGGAGCAGAGGAAGGCGCCGTGGTGTCCTGTCCCCATGAACAGCCAGGGCACAGCTAAGAAGGAGGAACAGTGGCGTGTGGAACAAGGTTAAGCGGAAGCGACAGGATGTCAGCGCATGACCGAGTGAGGACCGCGATAAAGCGAGAGGAAGAAGACGGGCTGTTTAGATACCCATGGCAGCTCAGCGGCCATGATGCGAGCAGACACAGCAGCGGCGGCCATGATGCGAGCAGACACAGCTGCGGCAGCCATGATGCGAGCAGACACAGCAGGGGCGGCCATGATGCTGGGCGCAAGGCGATGGAGAGAGGGTGAGAAGGATGCAGAGGGCTTACCTCGGCTGAAGAGGATAAAGAGCTGAAGAGGGCAGTACGGAGGAGGCTGGGGACAGTTCAGAAGAGGCAGGCAGTTCCAGGGCGGGCCAGGCCCGGAAGGGACCAGTGGGCTTAAATGTCATGGGAACCCAGAGCACCCCATCTTGTGGGACGGGGAATAGTTTCAGAAAGGCAGGTTGGTTTTGCTCATCTTCCTGCCATTCCTTGGCGTGGGAGAGTGTTCGCCGATGCGTTGAAGGGCCACACAGCATCCCTACCCCGGCCGGCTGTGAAATGCCCACAGGCCATTCCGGAGCCCAGTACAGTGTGCCCGCCCCCGGCCGCAGGGAGTACTGTGACCTGGGTGCTCACCGTGGAATGTTCTAGGAGTTTGGCGAAGCTGCTCTGGAGGCAGTGGAGGCCGCGGTCAGAAGGGCCACGCGGTCCTCTGCCCTCCTTGCCTCGCAGGGAGATCCCAGACTTGGTCCCGAGCGTGGCTGAACGGAAACTAGTCACTGAACCACGTGACCTGACATAGGATCTCTGTCTAGAATCCCAGGGTGTGGGTGCTGCAGGAATCAGTTGTTGTTGTGGGTCTCCCACGGATGATGGCAGATGTGAAAGTCCATCCCTAACTCAAGGCGCGGGTGCTCAGAGAGTGGTTTGATCCGGTTTGATCCTCCACCCCTCGCAGAGGCTCTGGAGGCTTTGTCTCAGCCTCCGACCTGGAACGGGGTTCCCCAGGCCCAGGACTGAGGGCAGCTAACCACACAGCCCCCAACACAGAGGCACTCCCTGAGAGACCAGCTCGCAGGCTGAAGTACCAACACCACGGCAGGCATCGAAGGCCACGGTCTTGAGTTAACAATTTCTGAAGCCCGGCCACTGGCCACACAGCGAGCGTCACAGGACGTTTCCTCTCTGCACGTACTGGGGATCCCAGATGGATATCATACCCCAGCGTCTCCTTGAAGGGACAGCTCGAGGAAGAAGCCCCAGCAATGAGCGGAAGGACACTTCCCTTCCTACAGGGGAGCAGCTCTCCCCACTGCTTCCCAGTTGCTGAGCTGAAGGGACAGTGGTCGTTTGTCAGTGGGCTTATGTCCTGGGCCCTGCCGAGGACTGTCTAGCCTGGGCTCCATCCTGTTTTCGTCCCTCTGGACTTCTATCAATGTCCCCTCCCCTCCCCTCCCTGTGATGTTCTTGCCCCAAATCAGATCCTAGCCTTTGCCCACGCGAAGCTGGCCCAGAGGTAGTCTAGGCTGACCATTCCATATAAATAGCAGCAGCCTGGAGGAATGGAGTCTAAGCTACCTAGCACCCACTGGTGAGCCCTTTGGGGTTCTGTGGAGCCCCCAGCTCAGGGTGTGTGCTTCCTGCTGCTTCCCCTTAGGCTAGAAACAAGACCCCTGTAGGGACTCATGAATGAGGAGGTGCCATGTGGGGCTGGAGTCCGGGGGCCTCTCCCGAACGGCCTTGTGGACAAGCAGGTCCCTGGTGTGCTGGCCCCTTGGGAAGACCCCTGCTTCTAGCCATGGCTCCTCCTCATTTCTTCTTTTTGTTCTGCGCCCTTGCGCTCTCTTCTGCTTTCTGACACCTCTGGGGCTGTTTTGTCTCAGCCCTCAGAAACCCAGATGGAGTCCCGCAAGCTCCTTGATGGTTGCCAGTGCCCCAACTCTCCCAGTAACATCTTCAGAACGGTGGTGGCCTCAGCTGTGGTTCCAACAGGTAGCATCTCCCAGCAGTGTCCCAGTGCCAGCTTCACGGAGGCAACAGGGGACACACATGACCTGTGCCCACTCCCCTGTCCTCCTCCAGATTGCCTCAAGCCTGAAGACATCTCTTTGCATTCCCTTTTAGACATCAGGATGCCCCAGGCCCATCCCCGGCTCTCCGGTTATGGAGAATGCCTTCCCAGGTTGTATCTCCAAGCTGGGTTGGGTCCCTCGTCTGCATCATGTCATTGCACGCTGCGCCAGTGTGCAGGGCTGCCAGGGCAGGATGGCACACACGCGCAGTCCTCTGTAGTTCTCCTTGGAATATACGTGACGGTCAGTATGTGTTTTCTCCAGGACAAAGCATGGCAGGTTGTGATGCATCTATCCTCGGCTCAAACGCTGACCACTGTTCCGCTGTGGGGAAGAGCACCAAGGATCTTAGGGAGACACCCCGGCCCCCCGGGAGCTGGAGGCCAGTCCTGCTCGTTGGGCTCTTGGGAGCCCTTGTCCACCAGTGAGCCCCTCAGTGGTGGGCTGGAGCTCTTCCCGGAGGCCAAGAGGACTCACGTGGGTAGATGTGGTGAACTGGTCCGTGGCCCAGAGTTGTAACTCTGGTCTTGAGCCCTGGGGAATTCTCCAAGAAGAGCGCTGAAGTCGGACTGCTTGTGAGAAACTTCTGGTGGCAGGAGGCGAGCCAGAGAAGACGGTTAAAGGTAAGCTTCTCCGTAGAGTGCTTCAACTCCCCACATAGATGCCTGACTGCAGAAACAGATGCCAGGGACTCACGTGTGTGACTCTTAAGCAACGGCCCTTAAAGCCAGATTCTACGAATGAGCGGGAGATGTTAGTTTCCGTCAAGACCCGATTGCTCAGTACTCTGAGCCCACAAACGAATATATCAAATCTAACTTTTGAAAACAGGCTTGCCAATGTAAACTTCTACTCCTTCACCAAACCCGATTCCCCCAGCCTAGCTCCATGCCAACCCTGCCACCAACCACCACACCAGCCATCCAACATTCAATATGAGGAGGACAAGGGACAAGTTGGCTCAGGGGAGCTTTCCCTGCAAACTCCACTTAGGAAGTGCAGCTCATCCCGATAAATCGCGGTGGCCCTCTCCCACCAGGAGCCTGCTTCCTTCAGATCATGCAGCCTGGGAAGCAGCGGCCATATGCCCACAGCACGTGGTGAAAACAGAAAATGCTGAACACAGGCATAGTGCTTTGAAAAGCCCTGTTTGGTATGTTTATACGGAACACCTAAAATGCGTCTCCTGTGTCGGACTGCCAGTATTTAAACCGTGAGCCAAGCTTGGGTGACTGGCGCTAATGCCCCAACCCTGTCTGCCCTGGATGCCTCTTGTCTTTTGGGTGTCTTCTTTGAAGGTGCAATAAAGCTAAACAGATCAGAGGAGTATCTCAAAACCATAGCTTTAGGCACCGCCCCAAAAGAGGCTGGGAGTCACTTTTCAGGCCGTCCTGCTAGGCTTCCCCACAAGGGAGCGTCAGGGACCACGGTGTGTAGTGCCGAAAGTCAAGCCGCTGTGTACAGATGGCCTCGCGTATCTCAACCTTCGATACGGCATTTACAGTCAGACTCATGCAAGATTCTAGTTTCTCCATGTATTATCTATGTGAGCTCAGAGACCCCGAATAACTTGAAGAAATTTAAATACTGATCAGTAAGGGATCTGTGAAGGTTCATGTGGGGAATGAACATGTCTTCTTCTGTGTCCGGGGGGCCCTGGTCCTAGACAGACTTCCTGTTTAATCCACGTGCCCAGAACTCCTCGAGAGTGACTTGGAGTGCAGCGGAGGCCGGAAGGCTCCAGAGTGAGGTGATAATTGTGTTTCCTTCTCAACATTAAACACATCCTTGACGTTTAGGGATTATAAAGATGAAAGCAAGAGAGACTCTGGAGAGAAGCCATCACTTGTGTAGGCCTTCCTGATTTGGGATCCGGTTGCTGTTATTTGGACAGACAGTGGTGGCCAGCCCCAGGCTCCTCCCTCAGCAAGGCAAAGGAAAACCCACGGGCATGGGAGCTTGTCTTTGTTCTGGAGTGGTAATGAGACCCCTCCCCTCCGAGCCTCGGGCACCATACACCATGGCCTCTGTTTTCAACGCTCGTGGACCCTTCTGAACTTTGTGTAAAGTTCGGTCAACTTAGGCACACAGCCTGGCCCTGCTTCAGGTGCGTGAGGCACTGGCTTTTGTTCTTTTGGAAGGGTAGAGGGATAGGATGTGTGCTATACGGAGACTCCTGTGAACAGCCATGAGTCAGGAAATCCCTCCAGGTGCTGAAACAGACTCAGGGTTATCACTTCCCAGAAAGCAGAGGACGATCGTTTGATGGGAGAGCTCCTAGGGGGAGTGTCCGCAGTCAATGCCTGGACTCTGGGAAAATGTAGTCAGAACACATGGTGCTCAGGCCATCTGAATGCCAAGTTCCGGCAGAAGAGAAATGGCCAAGCGTCCCTTTCATCCTTGCTTTCCAGGAACACAGACTCACAAGCGAGTTCAGAAACTTCCTCAGTGCAGAGACCCAGCACCACCTGGCTAAGTGGGAAGGGGTCAGTGCCTTTAGGGACTTGGCTCTGTATATCCCATGGTAGGAACATCAACCCAAAGACTGTGACTGGCCCCCTGCCACATCTGGCTGGTGGGAGATGTTAGGAGGCACTTTATTTTAAAAGCAAGGTGTGGCAGTGGAACTGTACCGCGTCCAGTCTGATTCTCCCCAGGCCTGGAAGGAAGGCGGGATCTTCTGTCCTAAATTTTATTCGACTGAGAAGTTTCACAAATCGCCTCTGACAGGAACCTAGGCAAGTGACAGGCCGTTTGCCTCGACTGTTAAAAAGTCACCAGCTGTGACCGGTTGTAGAAACAGCAAGAATAGTCTCTGAGGCCTTATTTTAAAACTATGCAGTGTGTGTGTGTGTGTGTGTGTGTGTGTGTGTGTGTGTGTGTGTGGAGTAGGGCAGGCAAAGGAATGCAGCATGTGGATGGATTTACTTAACACTGAATTAATACAAACCCAGGCAAAGGGATAATACACATTCCGGGAAATGGAATGCAGGACTTAAAATGAGGAATAATATACACCCAATAAGTCCGCCAAAGCCTTACAGAAAGCATCCAATAGAATCCTCAGCAGTAGCCGGGCGGTGGTGGTGCACACCTTTAATCCCAGCAGTTGGGAGGCAAAGGCAGGCGGGATTTCTGAGTTCGAGGCCAGCCTGGTCTACAGAGTGAGTTCCAGGACAGCCGGAGCTACAGAGAGAAACCCTGTCTCGAAAAAAACCAAAAAAAAAAAAAAAAAAAAAAAAAAAAAAAAAAAAAAAAAAAAAAAAAAAAAAACAAAACCAAAAAAAAAAGAATCCTTAGCAGTTCCACAGGGTAGACAAAGATGCCGAGGTTAAACAATTTAAGTCTCTCAGGCTACAAAACTAGACAGTTCAATGGTTCAATGTTCTCTCTGCTAGGGAGGGCATCTTGGCTTGCATAAATAGTATAGTGCTTTTTCTTAAAGCCCTGAGCCATGTCTAAAGGAAAGGGTTGGGGACAGTTCCAGGCTCATAAAACACTCAAGACAAACTGGCTCAGTATGGCTCAAACTTCCAGGATATCACACAACCTGTTTCTCTCTTCCTGAGGCCTTTGGTTTTCCCAGTACATACTTTGGGAGAAGTTAGTGAACGCCCAAGTCCCTGAGGTCAGATTTGGGAAGACAAGATGAGTTTCATAGTTTTGATAATTTGGTGATCTCTCATCCACTCCCAATTTCTCCTCAGCATTCACATCTTACATCTCAAAGTTAATCTGGAGCTCTGAGACTCCAGAGGACATTGTGACTTGGACGGGGCATGAAATAGGGGCTGAAGGAAGCAGGAGTGTAAGGAGAGCGCTGGCTTTCAACCAGCCTGGGTGGCTTTGATGGTTCCGTAATCCTAGACTTGGTGACTGGTTTGCGGAGCGCTGGGAACCTGGGAGCACTGGCTGTCTTTCCACATCCCAATGGAAAACCCATGAGAGCGAGACATAGATCAGGCAGACAGGGCCCCCGGACTGTCTACGGATGGGGCTACGCACCACACTGGGATTCTAACAGACAGCCTGACTATTCCCATGCAACTGGTTGACTTGTCTGTCGAACTAAAGCAGAACTGTTTCCCACTGACGATGACCCTTGGAGCCCAGGCAGACATACTCTCATGTCTCTGCCAAGTTAATGAATAGTGTCCTATCTTAGCAGATTACACAGAGCCACCAGAAATGGTCAACAGAGCTCTATACAGCTGTCTTGATCATGATATTCAAGATCATTTCTCTCGGGTGCATGAGGCATACAGACTGGTAGCTCTGGGCGCCGGACTGGACTGTAAAGAACTCACTACAACCCAGCAAGAAGCAAGGCGTGGTCTACCTCAGGCTCCGTGTCCTTGTCGGCTGAACGTATGGGGCACCAGCAGCACAGACGGAGATGGACAGCTCTCGGCAAACGCTATCCAGTTCTCAGAAGCTGTGGTTAGGAACTGACATTGTATAAGACCACCCATGCCCCTTGTCAAAAACAACTCTGTTTTAACTCGGAAAACATCATAACTACTCTTTGAATAGCTAAGTAAAGTTGATTGTGTATCCAACTCCAACACTTAAAACAGCAATTTTTTTTTTTTTAGCCAATGCCAGCCAATAGTATCTCTTATGTGACATTACAAAAACAAAACAAAAAAAACCACTCAAATACCACAGATTCCACTTTATAGCACCATTCCAAAATACTAAACTTTCTTTGTACCTTTATTTCTCTCTGTTTTTGGTACACATTTAGAGTATGGGCATCCTGTAAATTTATGAAAGCCCTGGAAAACAACTAATTATTTTAGGACAAAGCGGCAACTCGGTATGGTCAGGAAATGTCAAGCAGGCTGTGGATCCTTCATGGGCTTCCAGAAGCCGGATTCTGGGTGGGTGGAGAGAGGACACAGGGCCTCCTAGGAGAGCAGACACGGGCTTGGGGTGTGTGTGTGTGCCATGAGTCTGTTCTGGGCCTGCCTGCTCTAGAGCCATGAGCCTGCTCTCTGACAGGGAATGGGGGTCTTAGGTGACCCAGAGCCTGTCTACCTTTTATTCATTGTCTGCAAGAGAGATTAGGATGCCACTGACTTCTCTCTTGTACATCTCCATATTTCCATCAGGGAACACTAAAGTCTGTTCTTTGCAAGCAGATGTATTACAATCTAGCAGAATTATAAGTGGGGTTTTGATTCAACACCAATCTGTTTGCTGACATGATGTGTGTGTGTGGGGGGCGCTGGTTGGGATTGTTTGCAGGAAAAACCAGTTTCTTTCTCGTGACACCTGAGTAACATCTCATCCCGGTTGTACAGCTGTGCGTTCCTAACTCTTCCAGATGTCAGCGTGAGCAAGTTGAGCCATGGTAACAGGTGTGGGAAGTGTCAGCTGAAGAGAGGAGAGAGAGGTAGACTGAGGAGGAGGCTGGCAGCTTGGTTATGATGCAGTTTCAGAGACTGGGCGTTACACAGTAACAGTCAATTACCCAGGAAGAAACACTTTCCATCAGAGCCGAGGGGCAGGGGTGGGGTGGGGTGTGGTGGGGTGGGGTGGGGTGTGTGGGGGTCTAATACCAGCTCTCTAATAGAGCCAGCGCTCCGGGCAGGAAGGAAGAGGAAGGTATGCTCTGAAACAGAATCATCACTTGGCACTATGTATACCACATACAATATAACGTGTTCTTTTTAAACATTGCACAGTATGAGTATTATACACACGGGAGCAGACTAATGCCCAGTAACTTGGAGGCACACAAAAGAAACATGGCGGTGCGGACTAGAGTTAAATCGACAGTGAAGGGCAGAGGGTCGCCATGTCACGTGGGGTGGCGGTCACCACCCATCTCAATGTCGCCAGGGTTAATTAGCCAAACGGTCTCAGACAATCAAACTGCTGCTGCCACTCTCAACAGGAGACCCCGGAAGTCCCTTCTGGCGTCAGGCTTCATTACCCGGAAGTGGTAGTTACATTTCCCCTACTTCCTTGAAGTAACTTGGTTACTACGGCAACCACGCTAGGCAACCTAGAACAGCATTCAAGAACACCCATCACAGTGCGTAACAAGATTTAATGTACATTTATTCTTAACATGTGGGACATATAAAGATTTTATACTGAATAAATGATATTCATTAAGCCAGAGGAAAAGGAGGAATTTACATCAAGTTTTTTTCTTTTTTTTTTTCTTTTTTTCTTTTCTTAAACTACATTATCTTGAAATACAAATGCGGATTCTTGTCACAGAAAAATCTTTGAAGTTGTGTTTCTTCCGTTTAGTTGGTTTTTCTTTCTTTTTTCTGTTTTTGTTATGTACTGGTATCCATTTTCTAAATCAATCTGTATGCAACCATTTCCACACCTTGATTCATGAAGCAAATTGCGACCAGCCGCTCTCCCAGCAGAGCATGACTTTATACATACAGAAACTTGTACATTACCCTCTTTTTTTTTGTTTGTTTTTATTTTTTGTATTTTTTGTTTCTTTTTCTGGTTTTTTGGAGATATGGTCCTAATGAAAAAATATATAAAATAAAAATAAAAAATTATTTAAATCTACCATCACTTCGTAGTTACCACATCATGAAAAAGAAACTAAAAACTTTGTACTAAAAAAAAGAAAAAAAAGAAAAAAAAGAAAAAAAATGAGGGTATGTTTAATGTACAACTTCTATATACATCACAGCCCATAGGCAGTAAAAAAAAAATATTTAAAAAAAAATGATGAAAGGAATCGCGAAGATCTGTCACGTGAGGCTGAACCACAGCAGACGTCAGTCACGGCGAGGAAGCAATCCGCTGGTGGCTGTGGGCAGTGGATTTCCGGCCCTATCTGCGAGCGCTGTTTGTGCTCCAAGCCTGACATCACCACTTTCCTGTGGAGAAAGCGCTATCACTGAACCTGACTACTGACTGCCAGACCTCCTTCAGCCCCTACCCTATCTCTCTAGAAGTTTCTATTGCACAGAGCTTTGGGTGACGGGATGCGGTTTAGCTTTTTTCATTCTGTGAAGAAGAAAATTCATAGGAAATCAATTTAAGGATCAAGGTTTTCTTTCACCTTTCTGACTCAGTGTGGTGAAATTTTCCTATCTTAGCATTTTTTTTGCCAAAACATTTTTCTTTATAAAGTCAATTCACTTCCCCCAAAACTGCAATACAACATGAAAATAATTACGAAAAAAATGTGACCTTTGAATGCACTAGACGGTAACTTTGGTTTAAAAAAAAAAAAAAAAAAAGAAACAGAAAACCCCCAAAGGATGTACTTATACACACGGACAGCAAATATTAATTTTATAACTGTTCAAATTAATGATTTCTTTAATTCCCAATTGGTAAATAGTGAATGGGGCAGAGGAGCAAAGATTTTTCTTTTCCTTCTTCCTACACTGGATAAAGGAGAACAGAAAACAGCCAGTTATATGTGACCCCTAACGTTCACTCACACGTGTGCCTTCACGGATGTCATAACTGCCCAATCTGAAACAGTACATCACAGACGACAGATGCCACCAGAGAGTTCAGGACAGCCGATATGGAGATATCCAGCAACCGACCCTCGTGCAAAAGGAACTCGGAGCGGTTTTCGTCCACTCTGGCCATGGCCAGCAACGCTTTGGCCGCCCTGCACATCATGTCTACACTAGGGGGCTCCAGAGGGGGCGGCTGCAGGTGCATGAGGCTGTGCTGGCTCTGCTGGTACTGCGCCATGGTGACCCCGTCCTCCAGGAAGCTTATCAAGTTTCCAATGCTTCCTTTCTGCACAGCTATTGCCCTCGCTGCCAGCGTGTCCCCCTGGGCAAGGTTCGATAAAAGCGCCATGGACATTTCTCGACAGACTGGATTTTTGCGATCCCCAACGTACCTAACTAATGTAGCATAAAATTTCTCCTGACGACTAAATGGAGGCGTGGCCAAGATCAGGTCCACGTTGTTGTCCTGGATACTGAGTTTACACAGGGTCTCCAGCACGAGTCTCTGCGGCGACAGGACTGAGTTGGGCCCCACAGTGGGAAAGGGGTCCTGCGCCTCCGCGGATGGGCACACCATCCAGTGCAGCAAGCCGTCCAGGATCGGCAAGCAGATGCTCTCTGTGTAAGCGGACAAGTCTAGCTGCCCGGAAATGTTCGCCAACGTGACCAGGGTGTTATCCCGCAAGACCTCGAGGCAGTCCCACCACCACTCATCCTTGCTGCAGGCCACCCCCTTGTCCTCGTCCTCCTCCTTCTCATAGGTCTGTGGCGCCCGCTTCCTCTCGGGATGCTCGTGATGCAGCAGAATCAGCTTTCCTAGGATCAGCACCAAGCCCGGGTGTTTGGACATCTCTGCGTCGTTGCCAGGTACGAAAGACAAGCTCCGCACGATGTTTGACACACAGATGCAGCGCTTGGCCAGTGAGTCCTGCCAGTGCGCGATGGTGCACAGGGGCGTCTCGTCTCGGCTCCTGGGCTCGTCCTCCAGGAGCCTGATGTTCCGGTGGCTTTTGGCCTGCTGGATTCCAAAGGGAAACTTGCCACTGTCGGTTTGGGGTCCCGGGTTAGTGTCTTCGGGCAGGGCCCCTGGCCGGGCAGACAAGACGTCATCGATGGTGGCTATGATGCTTTTCTCTGGCTGCTCTTCAGAATCCCCTTTGCGGTCCAGCTCGCTCTTCTTACCCGTGGAGCTTAGAGGCGGAGGACGCCTGCGAGGCGGGATCTCCATCTTGCTCTCGAAGTGCGTCTGGATGTGCTCTGTAGTGTCGCCTCCTCCCAGCTGCCAGTGGAGGAGCCCGCTGCTGAACTCCTGCACGCGGCCCAGCTTGTCCGACCGGTCCACCACGAAGAGGTTGTTCTTTTTGACGATCTTCAGGGGCAGCTTGTCAAACTTACTGGCCTGCTTTGGCGTCTCCTTGGGGTCCGCGGTGGCATCTGGAGCAGTGCTGCTCTTCCCCTCTGACTCCACCTTTTCGCTGTCCTCCTCCTCCTCCTCTTCCTCCTCGTCCTCCTCTTCCTCCAGACACTCAGCATCATCGTCTTCTTTCCCAGAATCGTCTTCCGGGGACTGGCTGTCACCTTTCTTCCCTGCGCGGTGATCGAGCGCCTTTTGGCTGGGGTCACCCACTTCATATTCCATAAGAATTCCGAAAATGTCAATTAGGCATTTTCGAAAGTACTCTACTAATAGTTCCAGGAATCCAGACAGCTAGAGAAAAGGGGAAAGAACAGAGATACAGGGTCAGGACCTCAGCTCTGACAGAAGGGGCAAGAGCCTAGGCTAGGGCGGCTTTGGGGAAAGACTTCCACACTGTTATAATGTCCTTCTGGCCGGACCCTAGAGGGCACACCACACGTCTGAGGGCGATCTTCCTGATGATGGACCAAGTGTGCACCAGCATGTCTCTGTTTCTCTGCCAATTGGCACTGCCAGCATTGGCCCCAGCTTTCCTTGGCCATGGCTCCAATGTGTGGAGAGCTCCCCAGCTCTCTGCGGTTTGCATGATTTAGGGAGTGCATTGCGAGGAGCAGAGCGAGGCTTTTATGGACTCTTGCACCCAAGTCAATCTATTTGCTCCTCCACTATTTGTCTGGGAGTCGCCCGCTGGGCTTTTTATGGTTATTATTCTTAGGATTTTTATGGTTATTTTTTGTCTCAGGTGCCATAGGTTGTCCTGATTTACGTTCTTTCTATATCTTTTGGAGGAGATAATTTCAGTAATGTAGTAGCTCATAAAGACTGAAAATTATAAACAAATCAATTTAGTCCCTGATAAATGAATGAGACTGCTTTATAAAATGCAATTTTACATTTCAGTTATTCACAATGCTAAATGAAAGACAAGGGCCACTGACAGAGTCTGCCTGTGGGAGCCGAGCTCTCCCGCCTGCGTCACTGAGTCCAGCATACAGCCCGCCTAACTCAGGCTGTAGGGACATGTAACGAGAGCTCTGTGCGACAGACACTGTGGAAATCAAACACAGAGTCACATCTCTTCTTTGTTCCCAGGGCTTGGCATGCCTGTCCCCTGTGAGGGAACATAAGCTGTACCAAGCAGTTGCTTTTATGATCCTGAAGGTGCTCTCCCCAGGGCAAGTCTGGGTGGTAACCCCTCCCTGTCACAAGTTTCCCTGGGGAAAAGGGCAAGTTAATCAAGCACTTCTGGGCATAAAGATATACAACCAGCCAGAGTTCATCAGCTGTGAGGATGGCGGTTCTAGAGCAGGCTGGACACATTATTTGAAGCACACATCTTAAACACAAAACACTACCATCTGGGCATGTGCTATCTGCCACAGACACATTAGTACACTCTCTCAGCCTAGCGTTGCCTCTGGGTCCCACTGAAGACAGAGTTAAAGAAAGGGCATGGTGGGGAGCTCTGGTGCCATTTCAACATCGGCAGAGAACTGGAGAGCCCAGTGTCTTCAGGTGGTGAGTGTTTACGGCCCCCGGGGAGAACAAGCCTCTGCCATTTTTATCCTAAACATCAGTTTAAAGCCCTCAGCCTCACAGACTGGTGTCTTCCTCAGGCTTCCTGCTGTTAGTCATGCTGCTATAAGCTCTGAACTGGGGGTGGGTGAGGGTGTTGGGGGTGTACCCCAGAACAAGCAGGGTTTCAAGAGAGAACTTCAAGACAACCTGGAGAAAGGCAGATGTGGCGAGGTGACCCGGAGGCAGGCATGGCTGCTGGTGGGGACTGGCGCCCACTGAGATCTGTTGTCTAAAATGTGTTACATATTTTCCATTGGAGGGAAAAGACAGAGCTTAGGATGTGGTGGTACTTCAGCCTATGGGAGCAGGTGTTCAACATCACATAGGTGGTTCAAGGCTACACTACATTAGACCCTGCCTCAAAGGAATGATTAAAAATCAGTAACCTAAAAAGGACGATATTAAGGTGCACTGAGAAGTACTTTCTGTAACTGATATCAGTTCCAACATCATGTTAGGGTTTAATTAGTCCTACAGAAACAATTTCTCTCTCTCTCTCTCTCTCTCTCTCTCTCTGACAAACACACAAACACACACACACACACACACACACACACACACACACACTCACACACACACACCCCAAAGATGGAAATGAATTATTATCCCAGACTGAGTCCAGCGGCAGCTGTGTATTAACTAATGCTGCTGGATACTTGCTACATGGATTCGAAGCCTTGGATGGTCACTGCACAGCATCATGCACGGCTTCGTTTTATAACGTGCCAACCTGTCGCCGCAGCTGCCTCACCTGGGAGAGATTGAAGGTGGCGACAGTGCTGTCATCATAGAGGAGAATGTTGATGGTGTCCAAAGCCCACGTGCTCTCAGCCAACAGACCCGATTTAAGGGACATCATCACACGCCACGCCTCGGGAGTAACTAAAGAGGAGAACAGGGTGTTAGAGCGTCGGCTCCGGAGGAGAAGGCAGAGTGTCCACTCCAGCAGTCGGCCGTGCGCCAGCAGCCGACTTGAGCCGGAGACGGTAACTCAACACACTCCACTTTGTTCTTTAAGATCCTTTCCGCTTGGTGGTAAGACAGGAGCCCCAAGTACCCGGCCAGCACGCATGGTCCTTGTCATCTTAGGTGTTTCTTTACCACTTAGTAAGGGTGCCCCGGGTTTGCTAGAGAAGAAAACGTAACCCCCAACAGTGTAGGGTCAGTGAAGGTCCGTGTTCCCCCACCTCGACCCCTGCTGTGGCCGCACAGGCCTGTGGACGGTGGGTTTTCAGGGTGAGCTGTGTCCAGGAGTGGGAGACTGAAGTCTGCGCTCTCTGTCGCTCTTCCTACTCCTGCCCCTAGGGAAGTATGACTAAATCACATCGGCTTTGCCGAGGACGGGGTCCACTGCAGTGGGAGATACTCAGAACTGCAGAGGCCTGCGATGTGACCTGACACCCCACTCACCACAGCTACTACAGCGCAGTGAAGAGGGCTGTGTGCAGATGTGCCCAGCCCCACCCCCAGCTACTTGTGGGGCAGTGAGGAGGGGCTGTGTGTCCATGGGCGTCCTCACTGTCAGTTTGTTTTACAAGCTTTTTAAGAGGAAAACATCGCTTTTGTCATACAAGGGACCAGGATTTGAAAATAAAATCTCCCTGGGTTGAAGGCGAGCATTGATAGAAACTGGAGATTCAAAACTCGAATGGCGAGGCAGCCCGGCAGTTAAGCACACTGGTTCTTCCGCAGGACCAGGGCTAGGGTCCCACCACCCACATGGGAGCTAACCGGCATCTGCAAGCCAAGTCTTGGGGATTGAGCACCCTCTTCTGGCTTCCTTGGGCACTGTATATATATAATCCAGATATACACGCAGGCAAAATATCACATAGAATAAATATATGCTTTGAAAAAGTCGATATTTGTATCTATTTAAACACACAAACATCAATAGCTATTTCAGTTACATTGTCTATAAACAGGGCTCAGTACCTGTACTCTGCTGTCTCTCTACAGCTGTCGTATAGAAAAGATACCCTAGTTTCCTTTGTCTTCTTTGATTTCTATTTTTCTTAATGTCTAACAACTAAAAACATCTTTAATATCATTAATTAAATATCTTTCTTTCCTTTTCTTTTCTTTTCTTTTTTTTCTTTTTTTTGGTTTTTCAAGACAAGGTTTCTCTGTGTAGCCCTGGCTGTCCTGGAAGACAGGACTCTGTAGACCAGGCTGGCCTCGAACTCAGAAATCTGCCTGCCTCTGCCTCCCAAGTGCTGGGATTAAAGGCGTGCGCCACCGCGATCTTTCATTTTCTAATCTCTGCAAATGGTTTTAGGCCAACTGATTCCAAAGTTTTCGAAAAAAATTTTCTTATACAACCAAGAGTTATTATTTCCTCTGCTGTGTTAAAAGCACTTCAAAATGAAGGCATAAAAAGCTGTGCTAAGTACTGGACACTCCAGGCCACTAATCAGTATTCCCGTCGCCTCCCTCACGGAGGGCCAGCGAGCAGTGTCAGCATTCGGCTGAGGCTAGCTCCCTGGCCTGTGTCTGCCGGTGAGGTGCAGGTTACATCAGTTATATATCATAGCAGAGCCCATCCATATATCATATCTACCTATCTGTAACGCATAGCCAGGTTTCTACTTTCCCCGTGGAAATTCATCTTATAATGTCACTAGAGTGGCTGGCCTCCAGTGGATCTTTTAAGCATCCACTGCAGCAGTCAAGCGCCTTGGCTACGCCGGAAGCTCACCCAAGCCGGCACACAGGCGTGGAACTGAGGCATTCGGGGCCTCGTCCCTGGAGTGCTAGGCTCTCCCACAAGCAACCTTTGCACCTTGAAGTATTTAGATTCAGGCTATTCTCTGGCCTGTTACTCAGACAAGGGGCTTCTAACCAATGCTCCCATATATAAACAGCCTGATCATCTCCCATCCAATAGATGGGAAGTATGTCGAAATTAGAAGTTTCAGATTGCAAAAAAACAATCCACTACCAGAATGACCCCCTTCAAATTCTTACCAATATCTTTTGAGGTAATCTTTCGCCTTTGTTTCAGGACTGGCTGTGATGCTTCTACAGAGCCAGGAGGAAAGGTAATCTCCCTTCTGATTGGCGGTGGCTGTGGGGGTGGTCCGGTGACCTGGGATGCGGGGACCGTGGGCATGACCTTCTGCATCTTCATGGTGGGCAGGAAGGGAGACTTGCTTGGAGACATGCGGCTCTCCAGGGAGCGCTGGAAGGAGGCAGGGCTGGGCGCCCTGGAGATGTGGTTTGGCAGTGACGGCGGCGTCTGGTAGGATGCTTGAGGTGGGCGCGTGATGGGCTGCATGGAGGCCGAAGATGACATGTAAGGCTGCCGCTGGCTGACGTGCGAAGGCCACTGGCTCTCGTGATTGATCCTCTGATCAGGTACCATCATATCATCTGTGCGGTTCATGCCTGGGTAAGGGGGTGCCTGTGCAGGCCCGCCTGGGCCCTGCCTGTTCTGGTAGGGATAAGGCATATCGTTGCGCGTAGCCCACATGTTCTGCTGAGGGCCCTCGCTGGAGGACGACTGCATGGGGCCAGCCATCATCTGAGGTGGGATTCCATGCGGCTGCATCTGGCCTGGGCCCTGCATCCTTTCTCTGTTGTACGGGTAGGGATACTGTCCCTGGATGGGCCTTCGGTCCGGGCCGGAGTAGGAGCCCCCATACTGGTTGTACATGTCCTGCTGCTGGCTGCCATACTGCATGTTGTACATGTCTCCCTCGTGCCGCTTGGCTGGAGGCCCGTACATGCCGTCCGTATGGCGTTTGTAATTCTGAAATCCATATAAAGACAAATCACACTCATGTTCTCTGAGGGGATAATCATACACACTCAAAGTATGCAAAATAGTTATTACTGGGTAGAATGTTCATTTCAAAACGGATATGGGACGCTCCTGCGCACCGACAAGCACCGACAACTTAGGCTTGTGTTTCACAATTGCCACACACGCCTAGGAGGGGTTCCGGGGTTGCTTTCATGTGTAAAACACTTTCTGTGACCCCTGACCTTGGGCAACACAGGGACAGTACAGCCTGGCTGGCCACCACGTCAGCACACGTGGACAGAGGGAACCGAGAGGACGAGGAGCCGGGCTGTGCTGGCTCACAGAGCACACTGCACGTTTCAGGGCCATCCTGGGGGGGGGGGGTCTGTGCTAGCACACAGGGAGCCTGGACCCCAACAGACGGCACAGTCTATGCTGACATGGCCCCGGGGCCTGCTGTACACGTCTCGGCTGTGCCCAGCTCCCCACGAAGCCCCTCTGCTCGGCTCGACCCCTGGAGACTCTCTTACCAGAGCCCATGGTGGGTGGGAGACACTGAGGGGCGCACTGCGGATGTTTCAAACTGCTCACGGTAAGTCACCTCATCAATTTTAAGGGATACTTTGGAAGTAAATGAGTATTTCAAAATGACTTTGTGATTGAAAAATTTTAAAAAGAAAATGCCCCGCCCCTTTTAAAAAACTTTTGTGAGATATCCCAGACCAGAAAGATTGTTCAGAAACAACTAGACCTAAGGAGGTGTTCCATCCTTAGGGTCACTGTGACTTCTGCAAGGTTGGGCTTTACGAGACTCAGCGTGAGGAATGCCAGCAGGAACTATCCTATTATAAAATACGCCATTAATTTATCATTTTAAAGAAAAAATTAGTGAGTATACTTTAAGGGGTAGTGGGCTATGCAGCAACCAGAGTACTGCCCACCAAATATGTAGTATTAATCTTATTTTAATATGTAGTATTAATATCTTATTTTAAAGGGCCAGTTTCCGTCTTGGTCTAGAACAGTCTGAGTTTCTTTTATTATTTTCCTTGAAGCATGGCACACTTCTTTCCTACGGTGCATTTACTGAACAGCACACAGCTGTCCTTGGGCATCTGCAGAGACCACCTCCAGGACCCCTGCGGGCCACGTCCACGGACATTCAAGTGCCGTGGTGAGGACGGCCGGGGCTTGCTCCAGCAGTGACACACTGTCCGCCACTCGTCATCTCAGATGCGCTCACAGTATCAGTGACTGCTACCCCACAGCTGTGCCCTCCTGCTGACAGAGCAGCAGTGAGGGGCGTGCACATGCTCTGGACACTCGCCTTGTGGCCTGCGGTTGCCTCCTGGGTCTGAACCCTGTGGGCACAGGAGGGAGGTGGCCACAGGCACGTGTCCAGCATACTGCATAGGTCCCAGAACACTGCCTATCAAGAGTGGTTTTTAACTTTCTGAGTTAAAAAATCCCAGGAGTACTTTCTAGCTAAAGCAACCCTGACTATTCAGTAAAGTGTGTGATTTTTGTTGGCCCTCCCCAAATCTTCACAAGACTTTGGGTTTCAGTCTCCAGCAGACAAAAGGGATACGGCGGGCCCATAACCCCTGGCCAACTCACCGGCTGCTGTGGGTACAGGCCAGGCTGGTGTCCTCCATACGGTGGCTGTCCTGTGGGAGGGCCTTGGCCTGGGTACTGCTGCCCGTAAGCCTCATGCCTGGAGCAAAGTATTTAAAGAAAACTTAGTTTCCCCAGGACTTGAGGCAGACACAGACACAGACACAGACACAGACAGCCCATTTCTAGAAGCTCTACCCAAGGCTCTGCCTTCTCTCCACACACCGCTTTCAACAGCACAGGAGGCCACAGCTGCGCTCCAGCTTCCTACGGGGACGGTAACACCCATCTCAGGAGGCGAGCCAAACCCCCAGTCAGGCTGTTGCTAATCGGTGTCAGGGATACCGGTCGGACGGGCAGAGCCTTGTGCGTGCCTGTCCAGGCTTTGGCCTCCTCCTTTGAGGCAGAAGCCCCACCCTTCCCCGAAGCCTCCACCAGCAAGAGCCTCGCCGTGTTGTCATGGAAGCAAGAAGCAAGAGGAGACAGAGGCTCGGAAGCAGCATTTCCAGAGTATCAGGACCTGGAAGACGCTCCCCATCTTCTGCTTCCTCACTGAGGACACAGTGTTAAAGCCATACTTCACGGGGATGGCGAGATGGTTCAGCGGTTAAAAACACTGACTGCTCTTCCAGGGGACCCAGGTTCAATTCCCAATACCCACATGTAACTCCAAGATCTGACACCCTCACACATATACCAATGCACATAAAATAAAAATAAATTAAAAAAAGCTATCCTTCAGCAGAGGGCTGGTCAAAATGTCCAAGTTCCTGATTACAGAGGGTATGGAAGAGTTTGGTAACATCGACTGATATGAACTATTAAATCCTCGCACAGAAGCAGATAATGGTCATTTTCAACTGCTCCCACATGTAGGGAATGTAAATGCCATAAAATTAACATGACTAAAGGTGATAGATCTTGAACTTTGAAAATAAACTGATTTAAGTTACAAATATTGAATCCCGTAGAAGGGGGGAATAACTGGATTGGATATACTATTAATGTGATCAAGAAATGAAAATAGGGGGAAAAAAAGAGATTGCTCTGTGCAAATAGACAGGAGAAGACTCTAGAAGGAAGTTTAAAGAAAAGAACCCTAACTGACAAGGATAAACAAGACAGGCGGTCCTCAGAAGATGCTAATGAAGTCTCTCAAAGCCAGGCCCTCAGCAGGACAGCAAGCTTACTGGAGATTCCTCATCGGCGTTTGTCCTTGTATAACTGCCTAACCTCATTGGAAAACAAACAAAAAACAAACAAACAAACAAAAACCCCCAAAACAGTAGCTCTTACTGGATCCTAAAACCCAACCCAACCCATCTAAGGCCCTAACCTGTGCACTGGGGAACCACAATGGCTGACCGTAACCCTCACCCCAGGCATTGGTCCTCTGTGCTGGCTCACTGAAAGCAGGAATACCGACAGGTATCCTTCACATGTGTTCAGGGGATGAGGAAAGGCCAGGCCGCTGAATACCCACACTCACCCTGTCACTCTAATCACCAGTGGCGGCGCTGTACTGGCTCCCAGAAGATACCTGCCTTGTGACCTCTCACATCCAGTCCTCGGAATCAAGTCACCCCCACTAACTGTCCCTCCCTTGGCTCTGCCTGGTGGGAGGGCTGGGTGTGGCCAGGCTGCTCTGAAGACACCAACCATACCAGGACCATGGAGGAAGAGGCTCCAGTCAGTCTGCCCCCTCCCCACAGAGAGGACAGGGGCTGTCACCTCATATGCTTCATGCTTTTTTTTTAAACTCACAAATACCACACTGGAAACCTGTTCTACACATCTCTCTCATTAGCTAAACAGAGAATCTACCAGTACAAGAGAGGCCTTCTGTGTCAGCCAGAGGCACGGGTAAGGAACCTCTTCTCAAAGGAAGCCCTGTCACCTGTGAAGATGAGGCTTCTGATGGCCTTCTTGTGACATCTCACTATCTTCTGACCAAGACAGCTTAGGAGTGATCCTGTGGCCTGACCCGCCATGTGGATGTCAAAATGGCTTCCTTAGAGAGGCTCCTGTGCATCTGAATGGTGGGCTTTCTCAGAGCTGTCTGTCAGCCAAATACTCTCGTGGTCCAGACTAAGGGCCGAGAGACACACGTGATATTCTAGATATCCTCAGAGGGTGCAGGGGAGGGGCCTGGGGCTGATGGAGGGCAGTGTGCCGTGGCTCCTGGGTTCTGAGCGAGCGTGGCCTGCCAGTTGGGACATGTGACCCGAGGTGGGCTGCTGAACACTTGCTTAGAGATAACAGCCCGGACCGTCCGAGACCAAGCTCTTGACGGTCTGCACGGTCGCCCGCGGTGGCTACAAAGAAGTTACCTGCTTGTTGTCACTGAAGTTCAGCCACCAGGGCTCAGAATCGGATCTGAGGAAAGCAGCTTTTGGTAAATTATCCCATCTTCATAAAATAGGGAAACCAAACCAAACCACTCACCTTCGGTCATAACCGGTTCCGTAGGGGAACTGCTGCCGCTGTCCCATGCCCAGATTGGACATGGCGCCTGAGGGACTCTGGTTGTACATGTCCTGCATGCTGCTGTTGGGCATCTGTCCTTGTGTCATGAAGGGCTCACTGCTTCCAGGCACTGTGATATTTGAAAGAAAAAGCGCAGAACTGAGTTTTTCTTTTTTGGATTTGGTTTTTTGAGACAGGGTTTCTCTGTATAGCCCTGGCTGTCCTGGAACTCACTCTGTAGACCAGGCTGGCCTCGAACTCAGAAATCCACCTGCCTCTGCCTCCCAAGTGCTGGGATTACAAGCGTGCGCCACCACCGCCTGGCTGAACTGAGTGTTTTCTAAAGGCCGAAGGGCCTGGTCATCCTGTCTAGTAACTCCAGTGGTCCCAATCTTACACAGCACACCACAAAGGGCACAGAATCTACCCAAGGGAGCAGGATCCGAGATGCTCTCAAAGACACCTGCACCCCCACTGTTGCTCTGCAAGGGCCTCTGATCTGGCAGGACCAGACCCAGGCCGAGAGGCGTCTCCGTGATCACGGCTTGTTACACGGCAAAGGAGAGTCACGGACGTGGGGACGGTTATGATGGCTGTGCATTCATTTGCCCAAAGGGAAAAGTCAAGCCACCCTTCACAGCTGGGCTCCAGGTTAAAGATGGAGCCTGACACTCGCCTACTGGCTGTGTCACGGAAGGAGTACGAAGGGTGGACAGAGAACAGCCAACAATGTGACCTGTAACCATGAGCGAGGGGATGAATTCTGCCAACCACCGGAATGAACCTGAAGGAGACCCGCAGCTCAGGAGCTGAGCTCTGGCTTTGGTTTTGTTCGAGACTGAGAACAGAGGCCCAAGACCACACTGCAGCGCCTGCTGAGCCCACAGCGAGCCTACAGCTCTGCCCTCACAGGTGTAGAGTGTGGTCACCTCTCAGGCAGCAACACAGAAGCTCACAGAGGGCTAATGTTTGTGTTAACTACTGTTGGTAGAACGAGGTGACGAGCTCACGGAGAGTTTGTAAACAAGACAGGAAATAATGTATTTAGTCTCCACCCTTGTACAGAAAACCCGGAAAATCTTGTCATAAACATAGATTCACAGCAGCCCAAGGGGTGGAGAGATGGCTCAGTGATTAAGGACGCTCGCAGGGCAGCACTGACGTGGGGAGTGCTTCACTGCCTGTGACACTAGCTCCAGGGGATCTGAGGCCCTCCGGCCTGTGGAGTCACCTGCACTCATGTGCACATCGTTAGCAAGAACAGCTGAAGACGGGGCGAGTGGTGACTCACGTCTACCCAAAGCAGACCACCAATAAGGAGGCATATGCAGACGAGCTTCAGCTCAGAGCCTGAAGAGAACTGTGTGAAGATACGTGTTCCGCGGCTGCTGCTCGTCTGCAGTCTGTGATAGCTACTTCTGTGTGAGGCAGAAAAGCCACCTGAAGTTTCCTGAGTCACTGCAGTCCCACTGTGGACCAGATACAAGGGCTGAGGCCAATGCAGGGATATCACACTTTGCTACCTCCTCTCTGTCTGACCTCATGTCAACTTGTGGTAGAACCAGTTGTGAGATTACTTTCCATTTTGCAGATGGAAAGACAGAGATAGACAGAAGTCAATTGGCATAATTAAAGTTAAGTACTATAATTCTCTAATCCACAGAGTTCCTTAAAAAAAAAAAATCAACAGAAAGTAGATACTCTATCAAAATCATGAGAATCATGTTTGCAGAAAAGGGAAACTAAATAGTCATTCAACATGTGATAGACCTGTGGCCTTATGGAAAAATTACAAAAAACCTAAGTTCCAATCTGATTGGCAGCTGTTGAGATGGCTGTGATGATCGGCTTGGTAAGCCGGGACCCACACACCCTGCGCTCCTGCCAGGGCACTCAATGGCTGCAACTTCTGCCCGTCCCTGCTGCGGGCAGCCATCCCCTGGCACACACAGAGATACATCTCCTGGTATTCACAGCCCACGCTGTCCCCTCCCATAGTGACACTGGCTAGGCCACAGGGCCAGTGTTGACCAACAGGCTCGGGAAATGGACTCCAGCAAACACTTGCCTGAGCTTGCAACAGGGTTTATCTTGGATCTTGGATTTCACTCTTGGAACCCAGACTAATACACCTTCCATGGCAAGGGCACCCTAGAAACCACACAGAAAGGTCCCACCTCTAGCTGGGTCCCGAGTGAAGAGTCTGCTGACATCAGCCATCCCAGAGGCCCCCTGACCACACAGCCATGAGACACTGTGGAGCTCTGCTGACTGAAGTCAGTGAGTCTGGGGCTCTGCTATACATTACAAGATGACACAGGCACTTCATTCCCATTCTTTGACTCAATAAACCAAGGACTGCATCTCATGGAAACACTGTCTCAGCACTCATGCACCACGATTGTGTAGGCACTAGATGGGAGAAACAGCCCAGCTAGTGCTATAGCACCAGGTCTGGTAAAAGATGTAAGCAGAGCTGTGTATATGGAATGGATAGTAACAGACTCAGACACACTGGGTACCACGGTCAGAGTCAGCCTGGTCTGAGGTCATGTGGCCTGACTGAGGCAGGCGGTGAGCAGCAGGCGAGGCCGGCTCCGTGGGGTAAGGGATCTCAGGCTAGGCTGACTCCATGCACCACTGAGTCACAGGCCAGTGATGGTGACACCAGGACCTGCTGCTGGTGCTACCCCAGCAACAGTGGTTTCCAGGGACACTGTCTAAATTCACAGACCAATGAACAACTTTATATACAACTAATTAGAGCTGTAAGACAATGGTCTCTGTGGACATGAATGTCCCAGTGCTCTGAGGTAGCAAGTGGGCTAAAATATACAAGGACTGTGCTGTTAACTACAACACACCATCTCTTCACCTACCACCTCACAACGCCGCCTCTACCTGGACCCCTACCTGCCCAGGTTTATTTTGTGTTGTGTGTGTGTGCAGGTGGACACACAGAGGCCATACGGTGTGAGTCTTCCACAGGTCTTCTCCGTCTTAGCTTTGAGATGAGGCCTTTCTTACAGAATGTGGGGCTCACACACTTGGCTAGGCTGTCTGTCTAGCAAACCAACAATCCTCCTGTCTACGCTCCCCTCGCACTGGAGCTGTGGGTATATCCACACCCGGCTTTTATGCAGGTGCTGGAGATTTCAGTTCATGGTTGTACAGAAAGAACCTTCAGCCTCTCGAATTCATTCCTAGGGGAGATTGCAGGTATGGGGGGAGGAGAGGCATCCGTAGCTGTTGTACAGAGGACACAGAAACAATGCTGGAGAATCGTAGGTCCACCCCAAATAAGTTAATTAAATCATTAATTTCCCCATGTAGTTAGAGTCTAAAGGTGGTGTGGTGTAGTCCACACAGACTCATGGGTCTGAATGCTTGGCCCACAGTGAGTGCCACGATTAGGAAAAGTGGCCTTGTTGGAGGAAGTGTGCTACTGTAGGGCAGGCTATGAGGTCTCCTATGAAAAAGTTACAGTCAGTCTGACACGCAGTTCCCTTCTGCTGCCTGAGGATCAAGATGTACAACTTCAGCCCCTTCTCCAGCCCCATGTCTGCCTGCGTGTGGCTATGTTTCCCGCCATGATGACGGACTGAATCTCTGAATCTATAAGCCAGCCCCAGTGTAATGCTGACCTTCGTATGATTTTCTGTGGTCATGGTGTCTCTTCATAGCAATAAACCTGAACTAAGACAAGTAGGATACAGACCCCAAATCGCTCTGGCACCATAGAGACCTTTTTTGTTTGTTTGTTTTATTTTTTGTTTTTTTCGAGACAGGGTTTCTCTGTGTAGCCCTGGCTGTCCTGGAACTCACTCTGTAGACCAGGCTGGCCTCGAACTCAGAAATCCGCCTGCCTCTGCCTCCCGAGTGCTGGGATTAAAGGCGTGCGCCACCACCGCCTGGCTCCCTAACTGCTTTTAACACCCGGGAGGCTGGGGGCTCATCCTGCACTCTGGAGACTTTACTTAGAAGCAGCTCTAAGACTCTTGAGAGGAAAAAACAATTACTCATCTTGCTTTATGTAACTGTTATCTGAAATACATCTGAAATATTATACATCTTGTTTGCATACTAGTATACACCCAATGCTAAAAATTCCGAGATTCTTCCCTTTTTATAGCCCATAATACTCATCAAAACCAAGCCTATGTATCTCTCCACTCATGGGTATTGTAAAACTCATAGCTGGTGTGGTGGTGCATGCCTTTAACCCAAGCACTTGGGGAGACAGAGGCAGGTAGGTCTCTGTGAGTTTGAGGCTGACCTGGTCGACATGGAGTTTCAGGTCAGCCAGGGGTACATAGTGAGACCCAGTCTCCAAAAAAAAAAAATGTCTGTATTCCGACATCTAAGTAGGACACAGCTACCACTCTCTAAGGGATCCCAGAATAACTACTGCCGCAAAAACATCTTCACAATTTCTTCTGTATGTAAAAAAAAAAAAAAAAAAAAAAAAAAGCTCATATGACAGCCTAATTTGACAGGCCCTAACTGCATTTGGGTGAATGCCAAAATGCAATTTGCCAAGTTCCTACCTGAGGCTGGTGTGCGCCACCTACTCGTATGCACACCCTGATGCTGGTGTGCGCCATGTCGGTGTGCGCTCCCTGGGGCTGGCCAGTGTTAGGGACTCGGCCCTGGGTTTCTGTTGTCCCTGTCATGCCCCTGCACTGGGGAGACAGAGGCAGGCGGATCCCATTGCTACACATACACATTGAAGGCCGGCCTCAGCCCAGCCCCCTCCACAGATGCTCAAGACACTGCGCCTCCTGCTGTTCTGGCTCTCGCCTCACCAGCCATGGACGACTCTCCAGAGTCTCCACTCATTCGCCACCCCTCAGAGCCACAGTGGGCCTCTCTCCACCGCCACTGCCTGGCTCCGGCCTGGCGCCTGGCTAAGCTGTCACCATTGCTTCATTAAACAACAACGATGACAACAACCACCGCCCCTCCGATTTCTTTAGTTTTGTGTTATGAGCATTGGTGTCTTGCCTGCATGTGTGTCTGTGTGAGGGGGGTCGGATCATTTGGAGCTGGATTATAGACAGACAGTTGTGAGCCGCCAGGTGGTTGGTGGGAATTGAACCCAGGTCCTCTGGAAGAGCAGCCAGTGCTCTTAACCACTGCGCCATCTCTGCAGCCCTGCCATGGATCTCTTTATCTCTTAGAGCATGCCTAGAGACTCATGAGCTCACTTAAAAAAGTCAAATCCTGCAATTTCCCTAGATAACATTTCTCAGCTGGTGAAAACCTCCCACTCATGGGTGTGCCAGCCGGCTGCAGGGCCCTGTCCCCTGGCTGATGCCCTCAGCCCGTGTGCCCCTTCCTTAGAGGCCCAGCAACCCCTGCGAGGGCGCCCTCCTCCCAGCTCTGTAGGTCTCTGTGGAGAGCTGACATCCCCATTTCCCTTCTGCGACACCCCAATCTGCAGGGCCTTTGCCTCCCTCCAGTGCATCCATACACGATCACTGCCATTTCCAGGCCTTCCTGTCCGTATGCTCTCTCACACCAGCCATGGTCTTTGGTTTTCTGCCCTCCTATGTCTGTTCACTGTAAGAGCCATGAGTCTAAGACACTCCTGTGTACCCAGCCCCATGCACTGTTTGTGGTCACGCCACGATCATGGTGGCCAACGGGTACTCCCGGGCCACAGCTGTCCATCATCCTCCTGGCTTCCTGTGGGTGGACTTAACCCTTTCACACATCTGAGGTTGGCTCTCTGCTTTCGCCATGGCTGGAAGAGGCAAGTCAGACCCCGCGTGCCCATGTTTTCCTAAGGCTCTGGCTTACGGACGGACGGAAGGAGGCTGCGTCACTACAGGAGGTGCTTAGAACCGTCCGACTGAGGAGGTGAACAGGTGGCCAGGCAGCAGGGAAGAGAGGCCTCCGGACACGCCCCTCACGTACCTTTTCTCATTCCACTGAAAGGGTCCTTGTTGGGCTCGTAGGGCATCCTGCCCATCATGTCTGGCATGCCCATGCCCTGCTGGTATGGGGCGTTTGGCGTCATGGAGTTCCGCTTTGGGTACGCTGAATCACTCACGTCTGAGAACGGGTCATGCACACTGACTGTGCTGCTTCTGAGAGACAGAGTGTGGAAGGTGAGTGACCCTGGGGCCCCAGATCCCCAGGGAGCTCAGGAAATGCCTGCGACTGCACCCCACCCAAAGAAAACTACACGCTAAAAGGAGTAATAAGCATTTCAAAACTAACCAGGGAAGAACTTTTTCGATTAAGTTTGCCCCCAAAACCAACCCAAACCTTGACTTTCCATCTCCAGGGTCCTCAGAACATACCTTCCGCTTTGCATAGGGGTCATCTGTCCGTGAGGGGTGGAGGCTGGGGTTGGTGGCTTCAGGTCACCTGGAACCTCGGCCATCGAATTGCTGCCAGTCGACTGTGGAGTCTGTGGGCCTTGCAAGGATCCTGAGTTAGCTAGCAGCGGGCAAGGGAAGGGAGGGGAGAAGCTAGCGTCATGAGTAAGCTCATTTTTGGTAGCCACGTATACGAAAGGATTAAAAGTAAGCCGTTACTGGAATCATAGCAACACTTTAGTAAAATCAGTCACATACACACTGTTTTTGGTTCTACTCTCTGAGTGAGAGGCCGAGGAGGGGCGAGGTGGGGGAGACTGAGCATGCGCAGCTCAGGGGCGCTGTGCCACACGTGTGTACTGAAGCCCGGCTTCACCCACACGAGGCAGAAGCTGTACCCTGGGCCCTGTCCTCATCACCAGGAAGGGATACTCTGAATAAACGATCTAGAAACATACTTCATCAGTGAGCCATAACAGTTACGCGTCTAAGAAAAAGGCTTTAGGCAGACAACCGTTTAACTTGGTGTTGCTGGATATGCATATGCTCTAAATGTAAATATGGAGAAACAATAATAATTCTGGCATTTCGGGCTGATGGGCTGTAATGCGGGGCTTCAGAACACGGGTTCTACAGCGGTAGGCACGTCTGCAGTTGGGAAATACTTATGGAGGTTAACAAGGCACCTTGCAGCGTTTTAATCTCTCTTCGACATGTGTGCCCGATCGTTATGAACACTGCCATTTGCACTGTAACTCAGATTTGTTATTACAAACACACATCCTGCTGCCCGGCAGCTCTCCGACACGGCTGTCAGAAGCCCGGGACTGAGGTCCGACCACAATGACTTCAGCAGCATAGCCTGCGAAGCGAGCCCCTTTCAGAGCACACGTGGGATTAATTAACCTCCCTTTATAGGAAAACCAAAATATTTCAAGAGCTCCTACTTTATCATCTATCATGGTCGATAGCATGTTAGATATTCAACAGATAGATGTTTGTTCCGTGTATTGATTAGGCAGGAGCATACCAGACGACTCTGTGTCCCAGGCATCTGGGCTCTTTTCAACAGGTGAACTTAGAGCAACAAACTGACACAGCTCACACAGTCAGTCCCGTGCGCTGGTGTCTGCACAACTCTCTGGGCCTGTGAACTCTGCAGACTGCCGTGTGTGTGTGTGTGTGTGTGTGTGTGTGTGTGTGTGTGTGTGTTTCCAACCCCAATTCTTATTTTACATCAGAGAAAATGCTGGTCAGTTAACCAAACTGTCATGTGTGTGTGTGTGTGTGTGTGTGTGTGTGTGTGTGTGTGTGTTTCCAACCCCAATTCTTATTTTACATCAGAGAAAATGCTGGTCAGTTAACCAACTCCCAAGCCATGACTTCACTAAGGAATCAGAAACGGGAACGGTGGCTTCGAGGGACACAGTGAAGAAGCCACCACAGGAACGCTGGGACATGGCTCCAGTTTTTACTGTGGATGTGAGAGCGTAGCCAGAGGCATCTGGAAGAATCCAGAGCAGAGAGAGAAAGTCGACTGACCACGACCAGCCGAGAGGAGGCGGCCAGGGCCATCTGTGAGGAAGGAGAGCAGCAAGAGAGAGACTGAGCGAGCACAGGGAGACGGGCCAGGGCAGAGAAGACCCCGGCGTTCTAGAAAGGACAGTGCACGCAGGGAGAGGGACGGGGAGACTACCTGCTAGCAGCATGCTAGTGTGGACTTTGAAATGTACAGCAGGTACCTGGGATACCGGGGTGGGGGGGTGGGGGGGTGGAGCCCAGAGGCCAGGCACGTGCTTTGATATGTAACAAAGGTAGCCATTTCTTTCTGCTAGAGGTAAGGGACCAGTTTCATAATTTCCTGAAGAAGGTTGGCTTTTATCTACCCTCCAGACACCACATGGTTTAGCTTGAGCTCATCTCTGGATATATGGGTGCCTTTTGGAGTGCAGGGAACTGGGTTGTTTTTTTCTTTCTTTTTTTAATTTGGACCTGACAACTTGTCCTTAGAAAGCATCAGCTATGCACAGGGGCCCCTGCGGCCCGAGTGACAGCCCAGTGTCCGTGGAGCTCAGGCAGACTTAGGGACGGCTTCAGGCATGTAGCGTACTACCGTCTCGTGGAGGCGGGGCAGCTAAGAGATGCTGAAAACTCTGGAAATGTGTATGAAGGAGGAAAGCCGCAGTGACCGAGCAAGGGGTCTTCTGCAGCGCAGCGGGTAATCCACCTGCCCCATCACCCCAGACTGCAGAGGAGAAAGAACTTGTTTCTGAGTCAGCCTGACTTTCCTTGGAAATGTGGCTCGCAGGCTGCTGTGATTTTAGAATGACCCTTACTTACAAAGTATTCACAGTTATAGCTAATAAAAAAAAAAATAAAATAAAGGAAAAGCTCCTTCTGTCTTGCCAGTGTTTTTCCTTTCCTTTCAGGGGAAAAAAAAGCCCACCCTGAATACTCCCTCTTGGACTCCATTAGCAGAGGAGGCTGGCTGGCTCTCTGGGATATTCCTACCTTTTGCCAGAAGCTATGAATGTATACTCTAAAGTAAACAATGGAAAGGTTACAGGAGGTTAAGTACATTCACACACTTCAGACAGAAACAGCAAGGGCTCCTGGCTGGGAAGATAATTTACACAGCATGAACCTGGTGCCCTAGTGCTGGAGGGAGGGGTGTGGGTACCAGGGGGAACAGCCCACGTGACCCAGGTCTGGTGACTGCAGGTCAACCGGAGGGCAGCTTTGCCTACACTGAAGCCTTTCTCATTTATCTTCCTCTGAGGATTCCCTAGTTGGAAGCAGGACAGGTTTTGTGACATCACTTGTCAGCTAATAATAAAAATGCAGTCAGTCACCCGCCAGCAGGGACGGATGGGTTTAGGGTTACAAACTTCCTCGCTCCACGGAGTTCCCCTGCCTGTGCGTGCCCCTCCTCAGCACCATTCCCTGTGTGCTGGAACAACTGCTGCTGACTAAACTTCTCCTCGAACTCGAGGAAGTTCAGGGTCCGCCCGGATCCCATGGAACAACCTTAGGGATGCAGACTCCGCTAACGCATGCCTGCAGAGTGCCTGCCCGTGGAGCAGAGCCCTGGAGAGGGGCAGGAGAAGCCTCCAAGGCTCGAGCGGACTCCACTTTAGATCCACAAAGCCACAGCAAATACAGACTGGCCGGAGAGCCAAAAAGAAGTGGAACCCTCTCAGAACAAAGGCACATGATATAAGAACACGTGACTCAGGGAAGGCTGGAAGAACAATCTAGAATATTCTTTGCAGATCTTTTGGTTTGGTAAGAAAGGTTTAACTGAAAGT
Organism: Apodemus agrarius; assembly: GCA_964023405.1. Classification (NCBI taxonomy): domain Eukaryota; kingdom Metazoa; phylum Chordata; class Mammalia; order Rodentia; family Muridae; genus Apodemus; species Apodemus agrarius. The sequence continues at coordinate 36,576,194 of OZ030027.1, read as the reverse complement.
TAGCTTTACAAGTTATATGTTAAAAGAGACCAAGAAAACATCTTGCACAGGGTAACTCTCCCCAACAATCTCAGGGGAGGGCTTGGAGCCAGGGAGGCTCCGGGGCTGCTGCTGCTTTCTGCCCCTGGATGGGCTGTGTGGTACAGAGCACTCTGCAAGGCGTCTGTGGAATGGACACCCACTTCACAGGCAACAGCAGGAGCCCTGCTCTCCCCACGCCACAGCAGGACCTTCGCTACATCTGGACCCAGGAGCGGAGGTGCAAGCCAAGCTCCCCTGCGCAGTTAAAGTGATAATGCTGCCATAAGGGCGGCTGTTCTAAGCTGGGGTAAGGGAAGCGCTGGCTGTTCAGAGAGCAGGCCTCCACTTTCTGCATGATCTGCACCGCAGCGGGGCTTCCTGTTCTGAGCCCGAGGCATGCTGGGAGAGCTATTCTCCACACACAAGCACACGCCATCCAGGCACACAGGTTCTTTCCTGACAAATAAACGCATCTTTAGATCTTTGCAGACATCACTGCTTTGGACCCTGCACCCCACTGGGATGATATTTTGGAACGACAGTTCAGGGCTGTTCACAGACCAATTCTTTCAGTCTGTGAACTGAATGTAATGTGTGGCTTTTAAAATTAGCCTGTCCCGTGCTCAGGTGTGCCCAGAGTGCTCAATGTTTGGGATCATTAAGGGTGAGGCTGCCGAGGACGGTTTCCTTTTAGAACTGGACCTCGGCTAAGGCTGGGCAGGGCAGTGCACAGCGGCTGCTCTGAGATGCTGGCGGTCACCAGGGAACCATTAGAAGGGAACAGAACTCTTTCTCTGGCTTCTGATGTAAACAGCCGGCCTGGTTCAAAGGCATTTCCTTCTAGGCTAAGACATCGGGTGAGTTTGTGAACAACCTATGGCCAAATATTCCCAAACAGCCTCTTGCAGCGTCACTGGGCAGCTTTGGGTTCTTCCGAGTTTATCTGCCTTCACTCTCTTGGGAACATCTAAGCTGCACCGGCATCCAGGGCTGGTGGGAGCCATACAGAATGGTAAGTACACAGGAGATGCCTAAGCGAGCACGAGCTTGCAGTTAGCCTCAGAACAGGACAAGGGACACATCAGTGCGCACAGGCCCCACCTTACAGAGCGACGGCAGGGTGCCACCAATGCAGGTGGTGGGGTTTACCTGAGTGAGGCTACCCTGAAGAACCAAGCAGGGGCCGGATCTCCGGCTTACAGCATGTGGTAATTTCACACTTGAAAGTCTAAGGAGTGGTGGGGTGGAGGCCAGAAGAGAGCTGCAAAGAGTGACCTTATCCGCCATGTGGGTGGAGGGACAAGAAGGGGCTGCCTATACACCTGGTCCCCATGATGACACCTGACAGCCTTTGCCACGACATTGGCAGGGATTCCTTTCAGGTGAGATCTCGCTGAACAGGGTCCAGCAGAACCTGGGTCCGGATTTTATTTTATTTCTCAAAGTACAAATTGGAGTAGCCCAGACAGAAGAGGTGGTGCAAGCCAGTCATTGGGTCTGAAGGCGGCGCCACCCAGACTGTAAAATACCAGAATGGGTTCACGAAGGTGTTTACTCTACCCAGAGAGATGGACATTTTTGAATCCTTGTGTGACTGACAAGGTATATGGCTCAGGACTCTAAGGTCTACCCTGGTGAGATGGAGGGCAAGGGCAGCACCCGCAGCAGCGCTCTCCCCCTCTCTCCTTCTGTGGGGCTGAGCTCTGCTGGGGGCGGGTCCTGTCCCAGGGCCACTGTGCTCCGCCCAGCTGCAGCCCTGTCACTTACCAGGAGATGGCGGCTGGAGCTTGGGCTGCTTCTTGGCATCCCCGGTGCTGAAGACTTCGGGTGGGGGCTCCTCCCCACGCTCGATTTTGCACTCAAAGGCGAACAGGTACTGAATATATTGCTTTTTCAGGGAGCTGGCCGCGCTGCTCGACGTGCCAACGCTCAGGTTGGTCGCCAGCTCACGCCACTTCTTGTTCTTATTAACCTAGCAAAAAAACGGGCAGGCTGGTGGGCTTGCAGCAGAGCGGGTGTTTAAAGCCAGAGACAAACACACGCACTGTCCTGGCTTACTTCTTCCGTTTGCCTCCTTTAACTAATGCTCACTGCAGAGACCGCGTTCACAGCCATAAAACCATTAAGGAGCCTGCGGAAGGCACATAAAAGCCACTTGCTGGGGTCTCTGCCTGCTCCGTCTTCTACAGGCTTGAGTAAGAGCTTCCAAATTTCTGAGCTCCAGGATGCAAGGAGAACCCAACACACACACACACACATACACACACACACACACACACACACACACCTCTCCAACAGCCAGAGTGCGACTCTGTGACCCTGGCTACAGTCTCCCATGAAGCTTCACTGGGGCTCCTTGGGGGATAAGCACAGAAGTGCTGGAGGTGGGCCAGCAGCTGAGTGGCTGGAACACAGGTTTGTGTGTCCTACAGAGTTTCCATCAGCACTCCAAGAGAAGGTGTGTGTGTGTGTGTGTGTGTGTGTGTGTGTGTGTAGGGGCAGAGATACATAGATGTGGAGCACTGCTTCAACTTTCTTTCTCATTCCTACCTGGAATGGGCTGAGAACTTAAAAAGTCATGAATGAAACGTGAACACACAAATAACTCAGGGAAGACAGAAGCCTGTGTCTTTGGATGGGTACTGTGTTGAGTACCTTGCGATGGTCATTTATGAATGAACTTCCTGATCCGAACTTTGGCACAAGGCTCTGTACACCCATTTACTTAGTACCAAATAGTCACGACAATGAGCGCACGGCTCGACTGCTCTGGGAAACAGCTGCTTCAGGGGTGGCCAACCAGAGGGCTAGGATATGAGCTGTGCAGCAGCCTGCTGGTGGGGGGCAGCTTTGGTGGGGTCTCCCCGGGTGTGCCTGGCTAAGCTGCAGAGTTGCTCCTGTGCAGGTGTGATCTGCTTACATGCACTGGCGTGACTCAGGGAGCCACACATGCCACCGATGACTGGATTCTAGTGCTTTAGTCTTAGAGATTTGCATTAGAGTCCAGCCTAGGAAAGCTAAGTAGAGTGGGAGGGGCAGAGGCATGGGGAGATGGGGGAGGGGAGGGGGTCTACCCAGTGTGATGTGGAATTCCACAGAGCAGACCCCAGTTCAGTGGATCTAGTTATAGGCCTCAGTCCTGTGTGTGTGTGTAGGGGGGGGGGCAGGCATCTAAAGGGAAGGACACTAGCGGAGGTCTGCCCCGCACCCCAGAACCCCAGAAACACTCAGGGCGACAGGTTACGTTGGTGGGGTGTTTTGTCTCATTCTATCCACCTATTAGGCTTCTGGGGACCCAGCCAGCTTCACAGCATGATCTAGGGTGGGGATTGGGATGGTCAATCTTCAGAAAGTCACGGCAGGAGCCACAGGAATAGATCATGTTTGCCATCAGACAGGCCTCGTTCTGTGGCTTACCTGACACACGCCTGGGTGGTGACATTATTGTAATTTCCTTAGTTATACACGAGTTTCCTCGTCAACACTCGGGGTCAGTGATCTGTGCCTTGTGAGGACACCCAGATAAGGCCATGGTGAGGGGAGGTACACGCCCTTCAATCAGACCCCGCAGCAAAGATAATGGGCTGAGCAAAGTGGGGTGCAGAGGATATAAGTACTTGGGGACATCCTGACAGACACACCCACAAGCAATGGTGACTTTGCACAGACAGAAGTGTGCAGCACCTTGAGTTCTGCACCTGGGTGTGCGGCCGGCTCACCAGGGTCCAGCCTGGGGTCACTGTAGCTATCCAGGAGCTAGAGGCATGGCTTTACCCTTAGGACTGAAGTTCTTTCTGTTTTCTTTTGAGGCGGGGTCTCCCATAGCAGCAGCTGGCTTTGAGCTCCTGACCCTCCTGTCTCTATTTCCCAACTATGGAATGACAGGCAAGCCCCACTCTATGCGGTTTGAATTTATAAGTTGCCCTGAATATGATGAATTTAGTCATTTGTAAAACACTTCTGGAGTATTTCCATGAATCTGCAGCAGATTCCAGAGAATTCTACAGCTGCCTGCGAAGAAGGTCTACTGGTCTAGCGTGGAGGAGGGGACGGAGGCACAGGGGCTGGGAGCAGAGTCAGGAACCGTGGCTCCCTCCGGCCACCACGGAGTCCTAAGACGGGGACCGTCCTACAGGCTTAGCTTTTCCTCTGTGAGGAGAGTCAGAACCAAATACAACATCCCTAGTGGAAAGGAGCAGCACACCTGAAGGCCCGCCCCCAGCACCCCACCCTCAGCGCCCCGCCCACCTGCGCCAAGCCGCCAATCTCCTTGACGCAGACGTAGAGGCGGAACAGGTCCAGGGGCTTCTTGCCCACGGCGGGCAGGCTGGACACCGGGGAGCCCCTCTCCTCCATGAATGTCAGGTAACGGTCGACCCACAGCTTCCTCTCCGGCTCGTTTCCCAGCTCGTAGACTTTTGTGATCTTCTCCCCGGTGGTGGAGGACGAGCTGGACTTCTAGTGTCAGGAGTCGGGGGGGGGGGGGGGGGGGGGGTGTGCGGGGGGGGGGGGGGGAGGGGTTTGGGAAGAGGGGAAAGGCAAGAGAAGAACAGTGAGTGACAAGGACAACAAGAGACATTTCAAAGCTGCTGCTGTCACACAGTGGCCAGCAGTAACAGCCACGAGTTCAGGCCCAAACTATACATTTTCCTAAGTGACGCACTGCGACTTTAAATAAAAGGGCCCAGACTCTCCATTCTAACACCTGGAACAACTAAACTGAGCCAAGCACATTGATGGAAGCAGTGAATCCTGGGAGACAAGATTCCAGTGAAGGAGCACGTGCTTTGGAAAATAAAAGGCGGGAAGCCCAGAGAATGAATGCCTGTGGTCAAACTTCTCATGACTGATGTCACAGGGTCCCCATCACCAAGAAATACGTTTGTATGTTTTTATCTCCTAATAATAAAAATGATTAATACATGTCCTTGTGAAAACGAAGTCCGTGGTAGAGCAGATACCGGATGCTTGCTGTAGAATGTGCAGGAGTGGAGTAGGGTGGGGACAGAAACGACAGGCAGGAGATGGGTGTGCCTCCAAGCTGGCGGAGCTCATAAGCAACTGGGGGGCTGAAGCCGTGGCATGAGGGCCAGCTCTCCCTACAGAGTTTATGAGCTTCTCAGTGTGCCCAGGACACGTACCCCAGCGGCTGCCTATCACTCTGGAAGCCACACCCCAGGCTGGTCAAGTGGCACCTTCCCCTCTCTGGCCACTCTCCAAAGCCATGGTGCCTGTGGTGTTAATTCCTCAGATTACTGAGGCATAGACTATGTTTACATAAAATATATAAACGCGGGGGACCTGGGCCCGTGGTGGAAGTCTGTTCTCCCAGCCACTTGGGAAGGCTGAGGCAGGAGGATCACAAGTTTAAGATTAGACTGGACAGTTTATTGAGTCCTGTCTCAAACCGGAAGAAAATAAAGCAGGAAAAGGGTGGGTGACAGAGCCCACTGATACTATATAGCAAGGTCTAAATCCAGTTCCTCGTCCTGAAGGGCAGGGCAGGGCAGGGCAGGGCGGGGCAGGGCGGGGCAGGGCAGGGCAGGGCAGGGCAGGGGAGATGGCCAGTTGGAATGGTAAGTAGGTGGTCTTTAAGCGTTAACTTCAAAGTTCAACTTAAATTTCAAGTCATTTAAAATTACTTTAGCTAAGAATTTACTATACTTAAGGCGTCTGAGTGTATGCATACAGATGTCCACCGAGTCCAAGAGAGGGGTGTGGGTACCCTGGCACTGCAGGTACAGGCAGTTGTGAGCCGCCCGACGTGGGCTGGGGCTACTGGGCATAGGACCTGGGTCCTTGGCAAGTACAGCATCTAAGCCTCCTCTCCAGCTCTTGTCAGTCTTCGCATGTTCCCCAGGCATTGCCCACAGCACACGTATGTAGGAGACTGTGTGATATCAGTCTCTCAGGAGGCCAGTCCACACCCGAGCTCAGTTCTACCCAGCACAGGCCGAGCTGCTCCTCTGCAGGGTCTGTTTAGAGCGTGGACTTGGTTCTCCAGTGGGCTGCCGCCCACTCTCCCCCATGTGCTGGGCTCCTTGATTCTGATCCCCCTCACTCGGCGCCGTGTCCTTCACACTAATGGTCTTACATGTGTTCTGTAAAGGCGTGAACGTATTTAAAAACATGCGTGAAAAGTCTAACCGTGCTCAGGTAAGGATTAACAACGAGGTCAAACATCTCTGTACGGGACAAAAGAGCAGGGTGTGCCATGAGCACGGGACCACAGGCTGAGAGAGCAACAGTGGGTGTCGCCCTGTCCCCCAAGGCTTGCTGGTGAGTCACCCACTGTCCTAAAGAAAGGACAGAGAGGCGGAGCCTGACAGAGAGCATGCCACGAAACTCATCGCATCCTCTCTCCTAGACACTAGCAGTTGGGACCCTCTGAGGAAGCTGCTTCCTTTAGATCTATTTTCATTTCATGTGTATGTGTATCACACATGTGTACAGTGCCATCCAGGCCACAAGAGGGCGCTGGATCCTCTGGAACTGGAGTGACAATGGCTGTGAATGAGGCACTACTGAGTGTTGGGGACTAAACCTAGAGCAGCCAGTACCCTAACCCGGCTGGGCTCTCTCTGCAGCCCCCGCCTGAGGACAGTGTTTATGAGACACTGCCTCCTGCAGTAGGAAGGGTCTTCGAGGACCCCATATCTTCTGCAGGTGGCCAAGAGTCACTTGGGACCACTTCTGTGCGGTGAACACTGTATCCCAGGTTCTGAAACAACCGGGGAGGGAGAAAGGAACGGGCGTCTTTGAGAGCTTACAGCACGATATTCTTCTGGTGCCCCAAATGTTTTCCTTACATACTGTTTAATTAAGCTAAAGCGCACATTTCCTCGAGCCTCTGAGGCAGATTTACATTTCTGCAGTCTTTACCATATGCTTGCTTCTATGTATGTGTGTATGGACAAATGTTTATTTCTATTTTACAGTGTTTCCTAACAAAGCAGTGTTGGTCCACAGCCCACTGTCAAAGCAACCACAGAAGCTTTGCCCGGTTCATGCCTGCTGTTAGGAAAGCTTTACTGGGGACACTATTAAGAGTAAATTCAAGCACAGAATGAAGAGGTATCTCAGAAGGAGCCGTTGGACTCTCCTGAGTCAAAGATGCCCTTGGCGATCTGCAGCGACAATGGCACGGGCCCTGGGCTCTGCCCCCTTCAGTCCCTCCCTGAGTAGCTAGCTTGCGGGAAAGGCATGCACGGACCAACCAACCAACCAACCGCAGAGCACACCGCACCAGCCTAGCACTTTCCACACAGCAAACATGGCTTCTCTGGCCCTTGTTTAGCACCGGAGCCAGGGGTTTGCTGTAAATTCTTAAACACAAAACAATTTGTGGTATATAAAGAAATAATACATGTGGTAATATTTTTAAAAAAAGTACATTTCAAGTGTAATCATCAGCATCATTAGTTTGCTTTTCTAGTGCATTTAAATAAGATTGAGAATAAAGAAAGCATTTTGAGGTAAGGTCTTGCTTTGTATCCTAGGCTGCAGTCTTTCTGCCTTCGCCTCTGGGAGTACTGGCTTGTGGCACTGCATCCAGATAAAAAGTAGGATTTTGATCAGAATACTGCACAAGCCTCGCTGGACAAGGCACACTGAGGAACTGTGGGAAATTAGAACACAGCAGACCTCAGTCACCTGGAATCCCTTCACCAGCACTCTTCAAGTTCCGTGATTATTCTTAATTATTATCTTAGGTTTTAAAGATTATCCTTTTCTATCACTGAGCCGATATGCACATGGTTTCGCTAATGTATTTAAATTCTTCCCATTCATTTGGAATTGCTAATGCATTTGCTTTTTCCTGTAATAAAGAGGAAGAAAGGGAGGGAGAGAGGAAGGAGAAAAAAATGCGCAGTACTGCCTGCCTTCTGGGACTCAGAGCACAGCACAGCGGCACATAAAGCCAAGGCCTGGGAGGGGGCTCAGCACCCTCCCTCGCTCTGGAAGGGAAAATGGTGGCTACAGATGAGCTTCCCCAACATGCGCTAGGCTCGGTCTGCTTCACCCCGAGTGGGTCATCAGGAGCAGCCTCCTCCTGCTCTGACAAGACTGGCAGGTCCTGCACAGCCAGCGGCGTCTCCCCTCCAACTGTCCTGAGCGGGGTTCCTTAACCCACAGGCTCACGGGGATCAGCGGCGTCAGGTAAGGCTCTTGCCCACTTATTGCATGTTAGGTTCTTAAACATCTTCCGAGTCCCTGCGTGCATGTATAGTAAAACGGTCACTGTAACACACTACTTATTTTACTGGTACAGAAAGAGTCAAGTCCAGCCTGGTGATCACGAGAGCCTTCCTGCACCTATCACACACCGCACCTATCAAGACTGCCAGCGTTTTTGTGCCAAATGGGTCCCGTCTCTCCAAGGGCTCTGATGCACGCACACGTTCTTAGTCTAAAATGTCACGTGCTCTAGCATCTCCACACCTCTGTCAGTTTCAGACATGCAGCTTACAGTGAGGCAGGGCTGCCACTACGATATTCTGGACCTGGTTGCAATATTTATTCATTTACTTCACTGCGAGCTTTGGAATGTTTTAGATATAACAGCCCATGACACAGTTAAACCTGGAGCCGAATGCGTCGCTTTTCTCATGACCGCTATTAGTTCCCTCGTAAATGGCAGCAGCTGGTTTTAGAGACGCCTTCGGTGGCACGCAGCCGCACTCCCGGAGGAGTCTGCGCCCCAAAGCATCAGCACACCTCCTTCAGAGGTAGGCCTTCCCCTCAGAGCAGCTGCTGACAATGCCACTGAGATGCAGGGCACACATTAGTCTGTTCCGTTACTAATGTAATTATTTATTTTTTAAGAAAGCAAGCTTTTTCATGAACCAACAATGCAGAGTCTTATAAAGCAAGCCACCAAGCAATAAAACATTATTAACTACCCCCCCCCAAACCCCAAAATAACAAAAAAGAGCCAGCCAGGACCACTTACAGGGCTCGATGGAGTCTTGGGCCAGCCTGGGCTGCTGATGCTGTCGCTCTCATCTCCGTGGAAGGAGGAGATGCTGGCAGAGCTGGGGGACATCGGGGAGGGCACGGGCAGGTTGCCTGGGGTCGGAGGCTGAGAGATCCCCTGAGAGCTGTAGCCGTCCTGTGGGAGAGGGGCGAGGAGGAGGCCAAGTTACAGCAGTCCACCCAGTTTAACAGACCAAGTGTGTACGTGTGTGTTTGCGAATGTCTCTATCACACCTGTGTATATAGACACGTTCCCCCCCCCCAAAAAAAAAACCACACATATAGCAAAGTGCTACAACATCCTGAGTGTGGCTGGTCCCTGTGAGCCACGCTGGAAAGGCCACAAAGCCATCAACCATGCTTATTTAAACTTAAATGGGATGCTAGGCATGGGCTCCATTACACGAGGAAGTCAGAGGAAGAGGAAGAGCCATTCACCGTATTTATGAAATACGGTAGACAGGGAAGCACAACAATACGGATGCTGGAGTGAGGCCGGCACAGCAGCAAGCTCCAAACTAACAGCAGAGAAACTGACTCCGGCGTCCACGCCAGGACACAGAGGCCCCGTGCTGCCCAACAGCACCTCTCAGGTGAGTTCTGTCCCTTCCCCATGCTGATTTAATGCCACAAGAACCAGTGACTTTCTTATCCACACCACGGGGGACATGCAGCAGGGTAGGAAGACTGCACACATGTGGCACACGTGGGCGTGCAGACAGGAGGCACATGGGGCGGTGCCACAGCACCAGGCTGAGTGAGCGTGCAGCCTTGACGCCTGAGGCATGTAAGAGGACATGGCGCCTGCGCAGGGAGGAAGTACCTTTGATTTGCTCTCGGGCTGGGGCACGCCTTCTTCTTTACCATCTGCTTTAAGAGGCACGGACAGTTTGGACTCACTGGGAGACATCATATCTGCAAGACCCATAGAAGCTAATGGAAAAGAGGAGAAAGTCAGGATTATACTTGGACACACCATAATACCCCTGCTTATGTGAGCCCCAGAGGGAAGTGCCAGCACCCAAGCTTCCCCTGAGGGAAAGAAAGGGGCAAAACCAACCAACCAACCAACCAACCAGCCAACCAGAGTCACGGGCTCCTAAAGCACACTGATGTATAAAGCGCTTTACACAGGAGGGAAAGGCAGATTCCATATGCTCAAGAGTCCCAAACACTGAGGCCAATTTATAACAGATTTTTTCTTTGTCACAGCTTAAGATAGCTGGGGGAAAGTGGAAATGGGCGGGTGTCTGAACTGCTCACGGGGCCGGCAAGCAGCTGTGTTCGTCCGGGCTCTAGATAGCTTCGGCTTCTTTTTCGTCAGTTTGCAAAATCTTAGCTACCTCACATGGTCTAGTCTACAGAAAACGAGGAGAGCCACAGAGGGGACTTGGGAAAGTTCCTAGGACTTCACAGTGGGCTGCTGTCCCTTCAGCTGGCACAGAGCCTGCGGTCACCAACCCTCGGTAGGAGTGAAATGCCCACGGCAGCTCCTGAGGCAACCTACACTTGCTGCCTTCGGCTGACAGTGCGCGGCCAGCTCCATCTAGGTCCTGCTAAAGTTTCAGACAATTGACGCATACATACTCACTGTAGATACCAAAAGACATGCTTGGGTGAAGGTCTGAGTTCTTTTAAGTTTAGAATCAGACCACAGAGGGCAATCAGTGTAGTTATTGAGGGAACAGAGGTGAATTTCCACAGAACCCATTAGAGAGCCATTGGCACATCCCTACACCAGAGGACATGCTAAACACAGCTGTAAAGAGCAAGGTAAACTGAGGCAGAGACCTGCATTCACTGTCAAGGTGACAGAACCCTGAGGTGTCATAAACAGGACCTGCTCCAGATGCTACTGTGGCAAGCGTGGACTCGGCCAGGCGAGATCCAGGGAGCACAGTGTACCCGAAAAAAGGGAAAGGCAGCCAGCCTCCAGCAGGCCCTGCAGACCGCCCACGACAAAACGATTGCTGCGCATATTCATGCATTACTATGTTTTAGAAAATAATTAGTTTTAATTACAGCAGGGAGAGAGAATGAGTGGGCTCTGGTGAGTTAGCTGGCGAGCCCCAGAGTGCTAATTTGTTAATATCGTTAGCATCACTGCAGGTTGAGACCACAGGTCCTGCCAAAAAAGCCTACCGTGCCATGTGCCCTGGAGTTTACAGAGGCACACTCAGTACCGCGCTCTCAAAGCCTGCGCTGCCACAGGCGCGCTGGCTGGGCTCGCTGAGCCCGGCTGCGGCTCAGGCAGTCCTTAAAGGCATCGCGACACACAGATCATAATGGAGATGTTTTTCTTTTATCTTTTTCCAAATGACTTTCAATACTTAGACTTTAAGAACTGGAACAAAAAGCTTTTTCAAGTGATGCAGCTGCAGAGAAAAATCTATTGGGATCAGCTAAAAATGTGTTCTTTCTGTGAATGTGTGAAACCTCCGGGAAAAAAAAAGGCAGCTGAGCGATGTCACAGCAGAGCCGGCCTCGCGCGCGCGCGAGCATGGCTGCTCTCCTGCCGCTTCTCACAGGGCCCAGTGAGGCAGGAATTAGTGAGCCTGGGTGAAGACGAGGAAAGGAAAGCAGTGCGGGGCAGGAAGGGCCTGGGCATGGAGGTCTGCGTCTCTTCTGCGGCTGCTCAGAGCAGGGACAGGCAGCACGGTTTAAGAGAGGGGATAGTATGTGGCTTCTACCAAATCCTGCTGCTCCACAGGGACAGTGGACTGTCCTACCCCTATTTGTAAGTTATGTCTGGATATTATTTTGGCAGTAGGAATAGTAATATGTTTTATGCATTTCACACACTAATGTACATAAAGGTATTTGTAAGCAGAAAGCGCTAAGTAATAATCAGCAGTAGTTTGCGCGGAATCCACAAGCAGACTCAGATGAACATAAGCCTTTCAAAGTCCCCCGCTTTCTTCATTCTCTATCATGTACACCCACCTGGGCACCCAAGATATGCAGCCTTGCCTGCACTGCCCTGTCATGGGAGATGGGAGTGGACTGACGGACAAGTACACTGTGGGGTTTTTCTTTTATTATATGATCACACCATTTTTCCCTACTGTGGTTTTTCTTTTCCTTGAAATGTTTGGTTTTGACTTAACCAAAATTTCAAAAGAATCATTGTACAGAGCAGTGTATCTTCCATTCCTCCAGGGCAGTGGTCTCTCGGGGACACGACGTTTTCTTTCTCCTTCTTCAGGAGGGAGACCACACCATGGTCAGGATGCTTTGTATCAAGGAACTGCTGTTTCTCTGGTTTCCAGATATCTCGGGTGTGAAGTTGAGGCAGGCATGGCCAGGGACAGCCAGGGCTGCCCGAGGGACATTGGATGGATGTAAACTTACTCTAAGCACAGGCTCCGGCTTACCACTGGGATTTAAGAGCTAAAATGGTTTCTTAAAGCCCCAGGGGTCAAGGTCCTAAGGTAGCTAGCTAGATTCGATGCATTCCCAAGGACACAGGGCACAACAGGATTTGAGGGAAGCTTCCTCTCAGCACATTACAAAGTTGCAACCATTGCCAGAAGGCAGGGAAACACACCATGTTCTGTTCTGTTTTTGGTAATATCCCATATTGTAGAGATATTTTGTCTTTCTGAAAGGCCTACATTGTTCATGAATTGGTCATTACTATTTTTTGAAACAAGCTGGCTCTCTCTGCAGCCTAGGCTATCTTAGAGCAAACTGTTGTCCAGGCTAGCCTCAACTCACTGTGATGCTCCTGCCCCGGCATCTCAAGCATCACCTGCATGAAGATCTGATATGTGGCCACACATACCGCATGGTTAACACAGCACACTCAGGGGCTGCATGAACATCTCCAGGGCAACATTTCCTCCTCACAGCATTGGCGAGAAGACCCTTCCTCTCTCCACAGCCTTTGGGGGAGTGCCCCGGAGCCTGGCCTCGTCCAGGAGGGAGGGAAGCTCCTCCCTCGCTCGCCCGCCCACCCTCCCGCTTCCTTCCCTGTCCTGGGTTTGCCCGGCTGTTTTATTTCCTGAAGATGGAGGGTGACTGATGAGGGACTACTGAGCACAAACATCCCCTCGCTGTGGCGGCACACCTTCAAAATCACCTGAGGGACACACCCTCAGAATCCACACAGGGTCTGCAGCTGTGACAGCACCCCAGCCACCCCGTGGTAGGCAGTTTTTGGGTAGTTCTGAGGTAGTACAACTGACTTCCTTTCTTTGTAAAGGAATGCCAGAGCTGGCGCTTGGTGTCTAGGTAGGAAAGGGATGGGGCAGTTCACTCGGGACTAGAATCTGGCTAAGTCTTCCTGTGAGCTGGCCCTCCATCCTACAGGGCAGCATGGAGAGAAGCTGTCTCTACAGCTGACTTCTAGAGAGGTGAACTCGGAGCTCAGGTGGTAGGCTTTGTTGCCTTTGGAAGGCACACGTGTGCTTGAAAGAGATGGCCTGCGGGCAGCCACGCACACGGGAAGGAGAGCTATGGACGGACACACAGAGATGCTCCCGTCCAGGTCAGGCCTGGCGGATGGCTGAGCTGGTTTTCCTACGGCTTGTACTTACTAACTGCACTCGCTGTAGTAAGTGATTCTAGCATTTTAATCCAACCTGCTAAAAACAAACTTCAAGCCCGCATGCAAAGAAACCATCCACACCCATGGAAGCCAACTGCTCCATCAGAGGGCAAGTCCCTCTGCCTCCCACACCCCATCCACTGGTGCTCTCGGAGAGGCAGCTGCCACCCTTACACGCACACTGACTTTGTTTAAGCGATTACTCACTCACTGAGGCTGGTGACAGTGTCGCTACTACACAGGAGGAATATTTTCAGTGCCGCCCACCTTGTACAGCAGTACTGTTGGGCTCAGTGAGGGATGCTGGGATGACAGGGATGGACAGGGACCGCTAACGGAATCTCTGTCAGAGAACGCCACTGCTGGCCTGCCTGCATCTCTGCTGCCTCTCTTCCTCTGTAGGGCACCATTATGGAGGATGGCCTTGCTGTTCCCTGTGGGATTTCATCATCTCCATGGTCTCTACCACGGAGGTGAGGGTCTCCACAGGCGTCTCTCAGTGTGTAGGGTAGCAGGGAGCTCCGGGGAGAGGCACTGTTGGAATTCTACCATTCCTGTTCCCCAAGAGTAACACACTCACAACAGACTCACACAAGAAACACTAGATGGTCAACCCTCAGATATGCTGAGCGATTACTTTCTGTCATGTAGCATCCAACTTAATAATGTGGAAATAAAATCACATAAATGTGGAGAACAAAATTTGATAAATGTTTAAATTATTAAAAATTCAATATTTTGAAATGTACAATGCCATGAAAAATATACTGCTATGTTATACAGGAAGCTGAAAGGATAAATGGCCTTTCACTGAACAGATTTCCTCCACATGAAGCAACGAATGCTGAATTATCTGAATAATAAAATGAAGCCCTTTCTGTGAGTCCCCATAAAACTGGTTCTTGCTTAAGAATACATACATCTTCTTAGTCAGGGCTGTGTGCCATCTGTTTGTTATTAGTATTTTGGGGGCTCTGGGGTTTAAAGAAGAAAGGAAAAATGAGAATCTATAACTAACAGTAGATAAAAATGTATTCCACTTTCAGAAGTAATTTTATCTCAGGAGGCTAGACAGAACATGGGCCATCCCAACCCAGACCCTCTAAGGCCTGGGCCTTTCAGGGAGGTGGTGGCTCCCAGGGGCAGGCTGTGGATCTGCATTTCCCCGGAGAACCACCACCTGCTCAACACCAGGAAGTGATGCTTAGGTACCGCAGACCCCCTTAGGTACCGCAGACCCCCTTAGGTACTGCAGACCCCCTGTTTTGACCCATGCTTTAGTCTGTTTTTCCTAGACTTACAGAGGACTGATCAGGAAGGCCACTGTTAAATGAGGTCCACGCCTGGCCCCTCTGGGCTGTTGAGGGAGGGCTCTGGGAGCAGGGTGGGCCTCTCCAGGCTACAGACACAGAGAACATGGGCCAAAGCTGTGAGTGTGGAGAATGATGTCTGCGGGGAGCTCGGGCTCGCCGTGTGTTCCTGGCGTGTCCCAAGCTTTGGGGACTTGCCATGCTTACACCAAGCCTGTGTGACACAATGGATGAATCCTACCAAAAGGGGTGCTACTGGTCAGTGGACTCCCAGGTTCGCATGTCTGAGGGAACACTTGTCTCTGGGAAGCTCTGGGCTGGAGAAATGGCTCAAGGCCTCAGACAGTGCTCACCACTGGATAGGAACCTGCAATGTCCTAAGCAGGCCTGATGTTGTAAGAAGGCAAGAACGAAAATTATGAAGGGGACAGAGGATCAACCACAGCCAGGACAACTCCCCTTAGAGACGAGATTGCAGCCAGCACCCAGGAGCTGCCAGCGGCACACACGGGGAAGGTGGTGGCCCTGAGCGGGAGACGCTCTCCCTCTGCCGCCCTGCAAGCCCCTCCTAGTCAGCACGGACCCCAGATCTCTGTGTTGCCACTTCCAAGTGACAGTTCCTGCTCGGGGACCCTTCCACTCTTTTAACAACAACAAGAATGTGGAATGTGCAGTTCTCATCTAGAGACACTAGAAACATGTGGGCGCAGCATCCAATCAATGAAAAGGTATTTCCATCAGGTATTCCGTCACCTTGGCTCTCAGACTATGCGTTTTCTGAAGTAGAACAGTGAACTTAATCATGTGGACTGGGGACTCTGCTTTTTCAAGCAATTGGGGGTGCATTCGTCACATGCCTGAGAGGAGGGCCGAAGAAGACAGGGTGGGTCTCAGAAGCAGTTGGTTACCTGTGGAGCTGTTCACCGTTGTGGGCGTCATGCTGTAGGGCTGGGCCTGGGCGCCCATCAGGCTGGAGTTATTGTTCATGGGCTGGTTGTAGGGCGAGCTGGAGGCCACGAGTCCACTCTGGGTCATGCCAGGAAAACTGCCTTGCCTGCAGGGAGGGAGCACAGTCACAGGACACTGAGTACCACGGGGACTAGACGGCCCCTGCGGTCATCACAAGGCACGGGGCAGGGCTGGTATTCTTCGGAGAGGCTTAACTCTACTAGTGGGTAAATAGTCAATATGCCGTTCACAAGGTGCACAAGTTACAGTCTTAATCATGTCAAGATAAACAGAAGCAGGAGCAAGGGACTGGAAATAAAAGCAGGAATTACAAAAGTAAAATAAATCAATTTCTAATTTTTTTTTGTTTTTTGTTTTTTTGTTTTTTGAGACAGGGTTTCTCTGTTTAGCTCCAGCT
Source organism: Apodemus agrarius (assembly GCA_964023405.1). Taxonomy (NCBI): domain Eukaryota; kingdom Metazoa; phylum Chordata; class Mammalia; order Rodentia; family Muridae; genus Apodemus; species Apodemus agrarius. Next base: position 36,559,972 of record OZ030027.1, on the reverse strand, counting down.
GTCCTGGAACTCACTCTGTAGACAAGGCTGGCCTCGAACTCAGAAATCCACCTGCCTCTGCTTCCCAAGTGCTGGGATTAAAGGCGTGCACCACCACCGCCCAGCAATTTCTAATTTTTTAAAAGATTTATTTATTATTCTTACATGTAAGCACACTGTAGCTGTCTTCAGACATACAGAAGAGGGCGTCTGACCTCATTACAGATGGTTGTGAGCCACCAAGTGGTTGCTGGGATTTGAACTCAGGACCTTAGTCAGTGCTCTTACCCGCTGAGCCATTCCTCCAGCCCCCAATTTCTAATTTTTAAAAAATGTTTTTTTCCCCCCTTTATCCCTTTTGGCACCAGGGATCAAATCTGGGTCATTCCACCCATGACCTGGCACACTTCCTAGTCTAACACTCCAAGGCTGAGCTATAGCCTCATGCTGCATTAAGATTTATATTATGTGTGTGTGTGTGTGTGTGTGTGTGTGTGTGTGTGTGTGTGAGAGAGAGAGAGAGAGAGAGAGAGAGAGAGAGAGAGAGAGAGAGAGAATATGAATGAATGAATGAATGAATGAATATATAAGTGCCCACGGGGACTTGAGGTGCTGGACCCCTGTGGCGTCTGAGTCATAGGGGGCTGTGAGCTGGCTCCTGTGGGTGGCTGGGTGTTGGCAGCTGAACCTGGGTCCTCTGAAAGAGCACACGTGTTCTTAACCACTGAGCTCTCCAGCTCTAATGCTGAACAGGATCAGACTACTCACACTGCTAATACCCTCCTGTCAAAACCAGAAGTCAGAAATGAAAAAGCCACAGCGCAGCGTTGGACGCCTGTTAAAGGAGCTCTTTGCCCTACTTCCTGATCAGACAGACACGAGAGAAGCCGTGCTCCACCTCTGCCCTACCTAGAGCTCTTTACCCCCCACTTCCTGATCAGACAGACACGAGAGAAGCCGGGCTCCACCTCTGCCCTACCTATTAGTGAAGTTTTTAAACTGGGTCCTATAAAAAACACAGCATCTACACATGTGGTTTAAGGAGCGGTGGGGAAGGCGACAGACGTCTGGGAGTGGAGTCAGGGGGAAGGAAGATCTAAAGGATCTTCACGTCAGAGTCACCTCTTAGGGACTTAGCCTCATGTCGCGTTCAGCAAGAGAGTTTTCTTTCAGTTTTGGCTGCTGGCAGCGAGATGGCAGGGGGGCTGTGCTAAGTGCATGCAGCTCTGGTGTGCCCAGGGAGGGCTCACTGCAGCAGCAGGACTGGCTAATGTGTGCAGGGCCTTCATGGGACTCTCCAGGACAGGGCGAGCTTGCCGTTGGTAAACGCCGCACCTCTGAAAAGCCCGCCCCAGTGTGGCTACAAGGCTGCTGAGAAGAGGCTGGAGTTCGCTCTCCCTCTGCCTGCTCCAGACTGCCTAGTTGTTCTCTAAACTACCCTGGTGGCTCTTAACATAGAGCAGGCAACAGCATCACGAGATTTCTATGAGTCAAATAAATCAGTGTTCCAAACCATTAAGGTTATTCTTTTGTGCATCAATTTCTAGTGGATTCAACTAACCTCTGTGTTGTTTATTCACAAAGACAACCTAGCACCCAGCAGAGTGACGTCTGCACTGTGACAGGCGTTATTAATTACGGTCATCTTTAAGCATCGACGACGTCCAGTGCCACACAGCATAGTGTGCAGGAAGACAATGGCTTAACGCAGCTGTTCATATGAAGGCAGGAAAGAAAACCAGAGTATGAAGCTCGCCAGGCAGGTGGCAATGTGTACGCCACCTGACCCTCAGCTCTGATTTCCTCTGCATTAGCAATGCCCACAATCACCACAAGACAAAGGTGCGCATCACAGTTAAAAATTAGTCGTAAAGTGACAGAAAAGCCCTCAGACACTTACAAGTCAGGATGCTGGGTGTGAGCTGTCAGGTACCATGGCTCCGGACTCTGACACTAGCCATACCGCCCATGGGCTCTGGGGCCCGGGAGCCAGCCACGGTGCCATGAGCACGGCAGTGCTGCTGTCTGAATGCGGGTATGTACCATGGCTGACAGAGAGCAAGCGTAATCACACCCAGAACTGACGGAGACATTTCACATGCACTCAGCTTTTCAAACTCCTGAGGACGTTGGGTACAACTATGCTCACGTGACTATGCTCACGGGCAAAGTAAGCCGACGTGGACTGGGGGTTAAGTAACTTGCCCAACTTCACTCAACAGCAGGAAGTGGCCGGACTCCGTGGTACCCCCAGTCCTGGGTACCGCCTTTCTAAGGGCTCCCAACACCATGGCCACTGGTGGCAGCCGCTGCTATTAACTGATAAAGTAACAAGACAAAAAGTTCTTCTCTGGGTTCTGAAGGCATCTTCATGGGAGGGATGGTGTTAGACAGCTTTCTGGATTCCTTGTGTCTAAGGAGGAAAGGACTCTTGTGCGACGGGTGTCTTGGGTAGCCAATGAGAAGGCTGCCAAAAAATGAGCCTATCTTGCCAGAAACACAAGCTATCTGTTAGCGTCTCAGTGGAGATCTTCTTTATGTCTAAGCAGACGCCACCCGGGGTGCTAGGAAGGGAGGAGCAGCGTGCTAGGGCAGCCTGCCCTCACTGCCCCTCAGAAGGGCTGGGTCCTCTTGGGTAGTGCTCCTTACCTGCCAAATACCTTTCTGTTCACAGAAACACAGAGTCAAGAAGGCTAAAAGTAAATCATTTTTTTGTTTCTTAATGGAGGTCAGACTATTAAAGCCAGGCTGCTGTACAAGTTGAAATCAGCAGAGCACTTCAGTGTGAAGCCTGAGCCTGAGGTGAGCCCTGCTTACAAAGCCCATGCACCTTGGGCGCTATGGGTCCCAGGGCTGGGGTTTCTACGACGTCTGAGCTGGAGGGTTTGGTGAGCAGGTCGCGGCTGCCCTGGTTCTGCAGATTCCTAACCCATATCTGTGGCAGTGACGTACAACTCCGCGCACGGGAGGCTGCTGGGGCACAGTGCAGTCTGCATGCCTATGCCTCTCTCTTGCTGACACAGCTGCCTGCCCGCACCTGGGCCAGCTCCCCTCCAGCTTGCTGATGGCAGAGGAGGATAGGCCTGGGGTTTGGTCTTCAATGTGCTGCCCCAGAGAATTGCCAGAGCTTTAAACAGGCCTGGGGTTGGGATGAGGAGAAGCAGCAACCTGTCATTTACAATAAGGCTAGAAGGCGCTGCCCGGAAGCTCCTCGTCCCCACCGGGCCCCGAGTACAGTCACCCTCTAATAGGACAACCTGTGAAGGTGCGTCAGCACCATTCACATTTTCTTTTTTTTTTTTTTTTTTTTTTTTTGGTTTTTCGAGACAGGGTTTCTCTGTATAGCCCTGGCTGTCCTGGAACTCACTCTGTAGACCAGGCTGGCCTCGAACTCAGAAATCCACCTGCCTCTGCCTCCCAAGTGCTGGGATTAAAGGCGTGCGCCACCACGCCCAGCTTTACATTTTCTTTTTAAATTTAGTTTCACATTGTATGTGTGAGTGTTTTGCTTGCATGTTTGTATATGTTCCGCATGTGAGCACGTCTGAAGAGGGCATCAGATGCCTCGGAACTGGGAGTCATACAAGGTTGTGGGCCACTTTGGGGGTGTTGGGAACTAAACCCCAGTTCTCTGCAAGAGCCAGTAGTCCTAACTATTGAACCATCTCTCAGCCCCATCTTAAGACATTTTCTTGGTTTCAGAACTGTGGGTCCCTGTAAAAACACAGGACCACAGGCGATTTAAACAAAACATAACTGCTCCACACCCTTTGGGTGAGAAGACACTTTAGAGTAAGAAAAATTAAGCAGAAATCCCTTCTGTTCAGTCAGATATTACACTCAGTTATCTGCCCAGGGCTGGGGATGTACATGAGACTAGTGACAATAGGTGACAGGGACACAGCTGTGGCCAAAACAACCAACAAGAAATCAACAGTCAGCACGAAGCATACTATGTGACCTCGCAGTGACGAGGAAGACTGCTCCCTGAGGAGGAGATGGCTCCACACAGCCCTCAGATCTGAGTCAAATGAAAATCAACCATGGAGGAGCAGAGAGCCAGAGGCAGGCGGAGTCAGGCATTTGGTGGTGGAAGCATTGGGTGTGAGCACAGCCTGGGGAGGAGGGCTCGCATTTGGTGGTGGAAGCATTGGGTGTGAGCACAGCCTGGGGAGGAGGGCTCACAGCTGGCCCTCGGAGACTCTGTCCTCATCAACACACACACACACACACACACACACACACACACACACACACACACACGTCCAGGCACTGCTTGGCAGCAGGGAGGATGAGGAAGATGTTTTAAAGACACCATCCAGCTGTAGGTAGAGTAACTGTGAGTGTAATGTCAGAAAAGAAGGGATTGCTGTATAACTTAAAGTGTCTTCTAGATCAGAGGGTGAACAGTTGTGTTTCATTTAAACAGCCTGGGGCCCTGTGTTTTTACAGGGATCCACAGTTCTTAAACCAAGGGTGCTCGGGTCTGCTGTGTCTCTGTTGGCTTTAGCAGGCCACTGTGAAACTCTAGGCAACAGGCGGTGGTGGCACACGCCTGTAATCCCAGCACTCTGGGAGGCAGAGGCAGGCGGATTTCTGAGTTCGAGGCCAGCCTGGTCTACAGAGTGAGCTCCAGGACAGCCAGGACTATACAGAGAAACCCTGTCTCAAAAAAACAAAACAAAACAAAAAAGAAACTCTAGGCAAGACACGATGAGATAAGAACAAGACAGAGGGCGGAGGCGGCTCAGAGGATACAGAGTGAACGAGACGTGGACGAGGAGGCGGCTCAGAGGATACAGAGTGAACGAGACGTGGACGAGGAGGCGGCTCAGAGGATACAGAGTGAACGAGACGTGGACGAGGAGGCGGCTCAGAGGATACAGAGTGAACGAGACGTGGACGAGGAGGCGGCTCAGAGGGTACAGAGTGAACGAGACGTGGACGAGGAGGCGGCTCAGAGGATACAGAGTGAACGAGACGTGGACGAGGAGGCGGCTCAGAGGATACAGAGTGAACGAGACGTGGACGAGGAGGCGGCTCAGAGGATACAGAGTGAACGAGACGTGGACGAGGAGGCGGCTCAGAGGATACAGAGTGAACGAGACGTGGACGAGGAGGCGGCTCAGAGGGTACAGAGTGAACGAGACGTGGACGAGGAGGCGGCTCAGAGGATACAGAGTGAACGAGACGTGGACGAGGAGGCGGCTCAGAGGATACAGAGTGAACGAGACGTGGACGAGGAGGCGGCTCAGAGGGTACAGAGTGAACGAGACGTGGACGAGGAGGCGGCTCAGAGGATACAGAGTGAACGAGACGTGGACGAGGAGGCGGCTCAGAGGATACAGAGTGAACGAGACGTGGACGAGGAGGCGGCTCAGAGGATACAGAGTGAACGAGACGTGGACGAGGAGGCGGCGAGGTCAGAGGATACAGAGTGAACGAGACGTGGACGAGGAGGCGGCTCAGAGGATACAGAGTGAACGAGACGTGGACGAGGAGGCGGCTCAGAGGATACAGAGTGAACGAGACGTGGACGAGGAGGCGGCTCAGAGGATACAGAGTGAACGAGACGTGGACGAGGAGGCGGCTCAGAGGATACAGAGTGAACGAGACGTGGACGAGGAGGCGGCTCAGAGGGTACAGAGTGAACGAGACGTGGACGAGGAGGCGGCTCAGAGGGTACAGAGTGAACGAGACGTGGACGAGGAGGCGGCTCAGAGGGTACAGAGTGAACGAGACGTGGACGAGGAGGCGGCTCAGAGGATACAGAGTGAACGAGACGTGGACGAGGAGGCGGCTCAGAGGGTACAGAGTGAACGAGACGTGGACGAGGAGGCGGCTCAGAGGATACAGAGTGAACGAGACGTGGACGAGGAGGCGGCTCAGAGGATACAGAGTGAACGAGACGTGGACGAGGAGGCGGCTCAGAGGATACAGAGTGAACGAGACGTGGACGAGGAGGCGGCTCAGAGGATACAGAGTGAACGAGACGTGGACGAGGAGGCGGCTCAGAGGATACAGAGTGAACGAGACGTGGACGAGGAGGCGGCTCAGAGGATACAGAGTGAACGAGACGTGGACGAGGAGGCGGCTCAGAGGATACAGAGTGAACGAGACGTGGACGAGGAGGCGGCTCAGAGGATACAGAGTGAACGAGACGTGGACGAGGAGTTTCACCTTTCTCTTTGAAGGATGGGAGAACAGTATTTTTTCCACAGAGGAGCAGTGGGGATGTTGCCAGCCACACACACACTCAGGATGTTCTCTGCAGTACAGAGGCCTAACTCTCCAGGTGCAACTTTTCTTGGCCCCGAGTGTCTGTGATCTAGGAAGCCCTTCCTCCCGGATGACAATTGTCCACAGAGCTCTTGCTCTCGGAGGCTTGGTGAGGCTCTTCGTGTCAGACTGCTCACCCCAACACAAATGCCAGACATCTCCCCTCTGAAGCTACTTCCCCTGGATTCCGAACCACCCAACAACCGCTCACAAATCCAGCCCCTTGTTTAATCTGTGTCTCACCTACCCTTCCTGGTTCCCAGACCAATGAAAAGAAACAAAGCTCAAAGGCATTGACAGAGTATAAAGAGAATGTAAAACAGTGCTGGCGCCATCACGGGCGACTGGTCTGCTGCGCCTCTTCTGTTTTCGGTACCACTTGGTAGTGACGGTATGGAACCGAATGAAGGTATTCTGAACACACTCGGTCCGGAGACGCCCACTCCAGCTCTGCCCTGGTGTTTCTCAGTGTTCACAGCCTTGCATGTTTGGCACAGACGATGCCACAGTGGCTCTCGCAGCCTGTTCCTTTCCTGCTGGACGTGACTCCAGGGCCCTCTGGGTTTTGTACTGAGCGAAAAGTCCACCTGCTCCAACAAGACACAATCACACAGGCCTCCACTTTAAGACGAGGAGCATGCAGCACAAAGAAAGAGCAGCTGCCACCAATGTGCCCGGCTAGAATGCCCCTTGCTGTGGAGAAAATACCTTGTGTATTGTATGGCTCCATCACCTGTCAATAAAAAAACCTACGGCCTATAGAAAAGGGTAGACTAGAAGGTGGGGCATCTGGTAGAGAGAAAGGAGTCTGGATAGAGCCGACGGCAGGAGGATTCGTCCTGGACTTTGTACCTGAGCAGAGGTAACAGCCACGCGGCAGGACTTAGATTGGGGAAAAAAAAAATGGGATATTAAGTTAGGAGCTAGTTGGAGAACATGCCTAGCTATATAAAAAAGCACCTTAACTGTACTGTATTTAGCAATGCTAACTTAGCATGTTATCTTGAGGTTATAACATTAGGAAAATTCTCAACTGGCACACAGGAGGACCGCTCCTCTGCAGGGTTAGGACTATCCATATTGTGTGTCCCTATGCTACCTGAGTGCCTGCTTCCAGGTGGTAAGAATGAGGAGCAGAGTCAGGAAGGATCCTAGCAGAGAGAGGGAGGTTAAGGGGCTCTGGTGGTCTCTGAATGCCTCCAACACAGGAGTCGTGACCTTGGCAGACAGGAGGTGCTAATTAATGAGCATGGATGGGTAATCAAAGTGAGGGCTTGGCAGTGAGATAATTAAGAATATATGTATCTGTACACACACACACACACACACACACATATCTTGCAGGCACTTACTGAGATCTCTAGTACCTTAGTGAACCTGTCACTCAAGTTACAAAAGTAATCTGGGCTTTGAGTTCCCCAGCCTCTATATTCTGTCTTGGCATATCTCAATAAACCCACAAATGAGCATGTCCTCTCCAGAGAACACTGATATAGTCATTCCTGATTTTCTTTTTTCTTTTTAAGACCGAGTTTCCCTCTAAAGTCCAGGTTAGCCTGGTGCTCATTATACAGTCCAGGCTGCACTTGAATTTGTGGTAATCCTCCAGCCTCACCCTCCCAAGTGTTATGTGGTATGATCCACCCCCAACCCCAGTTTATCATTTCTGAGTTTTAGAATAGTCTTCAAGGTGTCTTAAGAAGGCTAGGCCATAAAATCATTTAACTTAGTAAAGCAAGACACCCAACTAATGTTCTCACCAGCATGCCCAGGGAGAACAGAGCCCCAGACTCAATCAGGCCCTTGCCTGCAGGTGCAAAGGCACTCCACAAGGCCTTGAGGCTGTCAGCTTGCTTGGCTTTGATGAGAGACGGTCCAATATGAAGAACCTGAGGAAGGGGGACACACAGGGTGTGTCGTCCCAGGGTCCTTACTGCAGTAAGCTACGTAAGTGACACATGAGCAGTCAGGTCTGCTCCTCCCTGTGGCCTTTCCGAGGGAGGCACCAGGGTACTTCCACACGGCAGCACCCCAAGCCCCAGCACACCCTCCAGTCTCCACACCCAGTGTTGCCCCACAGCCTGGCAGGCTGACAGTGCAGGCTTTGGCTGTGAAGAGCATGGGGCAGAATCCATGGTAGGGCCACAAGGGCAGCAGCTGAATCAAGTGCGCCGCACCAGCAAGCAGGGACAGAGCCCTCCGTGGAAGGACAGTCAGAGTAGGGTAGACGAGGTCCTCTGTCTGAGACTGCAAGGAGGACCTTGATGTCTGAGATACCCAGAGGCAGAGCGAGGGCGTGCGTCGTGGAGAGGAGCTCGGGCCTGATAACAGTCAGGCTGGCATCAAGCCTCGCTCCTCCCAATCCTGCCCAGGCGGCAGCTCTAGTGGCCTGGCTTGATGCCCACCATGGGGAAGGCAGCGCTGCCACGCTCTCCCCCCTGTCCCACCCTTGATCGTCGTGAGTGCTTTGGGGGAGCGGGGGTTCTGGGTACCCATACTCAGCTGAACCTGCTTTCTACACAGAACCATTTAGGACATCCGTCAAGACCATAGGCTCACCCCAACCCCCATCTGCCCGGGGTGACAGTCACCCATTAGATTATGGACTTGAAGTCCATTAAAGGTTTGCTATGCATTTGATTTGATTCACTGGGTCTTATCTTTTAAAGAAAACTCATTCAGTCCTTTTAGAATTTATGTTTTACTGTATGTTTTTATCTGAAGATTTATATTTTATAGCTTCCTTAATAATTTCATAACTCTGAAAGAGTTAATTGAAATCATAACCTTAAAATGACATAACATTCATTCAAATTCTATGTTTGAAATAGAAAAAAATGGACAAAGCGGGACCGCGCAGTTTAGATGATAACACAAAGGCGGCTATCTCGTTTCATAATGAAGACTCTATCTCAGCCCCTGAAATCTCTTCACTCTGTCTTTCCATCACACGACTTCTCAAATCACAGCTATTATGCTGAAACCTAATTGTCCAAAATCCAAAGGGCTAAATCTTAGTTCACTCAAATCACTCACTGTCTCCATACCCTACTATAACCAGGGGCATGAGCTGTGGGGGTTTTTGTTTTTTGGGGGGGGTCTCTGACATTTTAATGTACTCTCTCCATTAGTGTGTTTCCACATCGGCAGCTTCATGTCCATCAGCAAAATGGCATCAGGTTAGCCTCAGAGCCAAATACTGACAAAGCACCTTGCCGGCAAACGGCAGCGCAGGACATGGGTTACGCAGGAATGCTGCATCGTGACAAGGGCGGCTGCTCGGTGCGCAGACATGTGGGACACACCAGTGCAGGCCCAAGTGTCCCTGCAGCAACACCACACTAACATCTCTGTCTGTATCAGGTCCAGCTCTTCCTCCACAGAGGAAGGCTGCTGGCTGCCTAGTCCTTCAACACTTCAAACGTCCGTGTTATTAGCCATGGTATGGTGACCACCATGTGATTTCACACGAGAGGCGAGAAGGATGGACGAGGTGCCAGCCCGCGGTCACAGCTCCGCTTGGCCCGACATTAGAGTGTCGGTGGATGTGCTCACATTCTGACTCTCCGCAGGACTGCCTTCTCGTCAAGCATAGTGAGACTTCTAGCTGACTGATTCTAGCATTCATTTATTTTTAAAAACTAAGTCTGAGGCCGGGCGTGGTGGCGCACGCCTGTAATCCCAGCACTTGGGAGGCAGAGGCAGGCGGATTTCTGAGTTCGAGGCCAGCCTGGTCTACAGAGTGAGTTCCAGGACAGCCAGGGCTACACAGAGAAACCCTGTCTCAAAAAAATCAAAAAAAAAAAAAAAAAACCAAAACAAAAACAAAAACAAAAAACTAAGTCTGAGAGTCCCCTCCCTTCTGATGCTCCCTGAGACCATGCGACTCCTCCAGGGGCAGCACAGTCCAGCACATGGCCTGCACCCCACAGCTGCTGCTTCTCCCTCAGTTTTAATGATGGCAGCAGAGGTCCCAGCATGGGCAACCACAAGGTGAGACAGACTGGAGTCCAACCCATCTGTGCGCCAGCAAAGTCCCCATGTGGCCCAGGCTCCAGGCCGGGGCGCAGCCCAGAACCCTCGTTAGCACAGGAAGCAGGAGCTCAGTCCTCAGCAGACAGAATGGTCTTGCTCAGACACACATTCAGGTTCATTTTCTAGTAGCAGAACAGCTTTTGTTGTTGTTGTTGTTGTTTTGTTTTGTTTTTATTTTTTTGTTTTTTCGAGACAGGGTTTCTCTGTGTAGCCCTGGCTGTCCTGGAACTCACTTTGTAGACCAGGCTGGCCTCGAACTCAGAAATCCGCCTGCCTCTACCTCCCAAGTGCTGGGATTACAGGTGTGCGCCACCACCGCCCGGCTCAGAACAGCTTTTATAGACTGAGGTGTGTGCAAAGCAAGAGTCTATCCCTTCACCAAGTTTAGGGACAGCACTGCATGGGACAAGAGAGACAGCCCTGGCATCTGCTGGGCCTTGCCACTGACCCAGTGACCTCTGGCGACCCCAGTAATGTCTCTCTCTTCCAGCATAAACTAAAGGGCCGAGCCGAGACAGTGTCCCAAGCCTTCTTGCTCCAGGTTCTCAGCCTGTAATTGCAGCTCTGCTTCCTTCGGGAGTCGATGCAATGAGAAGAGAATGAAGATCTCTCAGACAACAGCAGGTCTGTGAGTCTTAGGAATCTGGCAAAGTTTACATGGTGCTGGGGGCTGAGGGACTCATTGAGGAACTAAGTTCCTTCCAACCTTCAAAAGACCCAGGAATCTGTCAGTCTTTTGTAAACTGAAGTCATGGTTCTTCCTTGGAAGACTTTCTAAGAAAGAATCTTCTAGGTAACTCTTAAGGACCCAGCAGCTCCCTGGATCAACTACTGTATGTGGCCTGGAGGCTAACTGTTTAGACTCGCAGGCTTTTCCTAGAATGAAGGAAGCAGGCAGGACACCCTGTAGGACTGAGGAAAGCGCTCTCACATGACAGCATGCGCTGTCAAGGCTACAGATAACAGGCTTGGGTACTGCAAACATCCTATAGGCTACGGAGGTGTCTAGGATTCAAATCATGCCTCTTCAGGAAGCGGGGCCGGGCCCTTCCCAAGCTTCTGGCAGACTCCACCCAGATGATACACTCTTGAGAATACCACCACATTAACTATTGATGCTTTAAAACAATGCACAGAAGCGAGGCACTTTCTGAGTATAGCTACTCCTTGTAAATCATTAGCTTTGAATGTTTGGGTACCATCATGTCCTTGACATACAGGGTCCATACCACTTTCTACCACAGATCCTCGCCTTCATCCAAAAGGTCAACGACAGAAACAACCTATATATCTGTAGCTTATTTGATGTTGCAAGTGGATTATACACTTACAAATCGCCCTAAAAATGATACTAATGAGACCCCTTTTGAAACGGCTAACTGTTATTTTCTTCTGTATTGTATGACCGACTCTTGAACGTCCTCGTGTAGAACAGCATACACAGTCCTTCCTTTGGCTAGCTCCTTAGCTGTATTGGACACATGCTTCCGGCCTTTGCCAATAATCTGTCCTTTTCTAATTCTTCCCCAGGCTCCAGGCTCTTTGGAAATGACGGAAGAGAACATTATACACACCGTGGTGCCCCAAAGGCTAAGTGTTCACTCCCTCCCCTCAAAAGAAACGCACGCCCTACACGGGCTTCACCTGACCTCCACCGATGGGGTGGGGAGAGCAAACAAACACGGAGAGTGAGACGGAGCGACAGCACAGGACGGCTACGGTGCGCTGAGCAGGGCTCTTGGCCACTGGAACAGAGCCTTGTCAACACTGCTTTCCCACAGCCTGGTCTGCTCTCCGGAAACAGGCACAGGAGGCCAGCCTGCTGCAAAGTGGGGCGGAGGCACCTGGAATAGAACTGAACTTGGGTTTCTTTCTTTCTCAGAAAGGACACTGTAAACATGAAAGGTAACTTCACAGGCAGCAGGTGGACAGGCAGGGCACTGCGGGGGACTTTGCCGGGTGTGAGAAGTCACAGTTGCCCCACTTCCCGCCTCTCAATTTTAATTAAGGAGGCGGCGCTGTCTTGTAGGCAGCGCTCAGCTCCGCTCCGCTCCGGAAGCTGCTGGCTGGAGCACAGTTGATCTTCTCAGACTGGTTAGCTAACATTGATTTTCTGCCCCAGTGGAAGAGATTTTACTCTGATGCATGCCATTTAAATTCATTTTACACAGCTGCTTAATGCGGCTCGGCAAGGCGGCGGGCCGGCTTTGTGGGTCTGAACGCACTCCTGACGCTGTGCTGCTCTAGACGCATGAACTGACCCTGAAGGAACCGTGTTAAAGTGCAAGCGGGGCGGAGCCAGGGTCCCAGGACGGGGTGTGCCCTCCGCCCCACGGCTGATTTACTCAGGGTCATGATCAGAGGATTCTTTACTGCTCTGCTCCGCACAGAGGACCATGTTTACAGAACTGACGACTCTCCAGGACAAAATGACCCTCTGCTCTAGCTGTCCGCACTGTGATGGGAAAGACGACTGAGAGATCTTGTTGTCAGGCTAAGGGACACGGGCAGATGTGAGTTCACCGTTCGCAGAGTTGGGGAATGGCCCACTGTCCCTTACTTCCACGAATGGGGAAGCTGGTATGGAGGATCCGATGAACGGATACACACACGATAGCGTTAATATTGTTTAGTAAGCACCTAGTAACGCACGCAGTTTATTAACTATACAGTTTCATAGCAGGGAAGAGAAGCACTTGTGCTGTCTGTAACTCCTGTATTGACACCAAGTCTAAGATGCCACTGTGTATAGGTAGAAAACTCTTCTTGATTATCTCGGTGAATTCCCCTAGCCAAACCTTTCAGGCCTCCTTGGAGGAAGAGACAGCGGAAGTCACTGGCTCAAAGGCAGGCTCTGAGGTACAGTGAGGCCTCTCCTCTGCCCTGGGCAGCCCAGGCAACCCAACTGTCCCAGCACCCAGGCTCTGGGGACGCGGCTTTCAGTGTGTCAGCAACGCCAGCGGGCTCAGAACAGAGGGGAAGACTTCACTGCTTCTGTGCTGTTAGGTTCCTACCTTTCCTCTCAGGCATGAAAAAGACAGACAGACAGACAGACAGACAGTTAGGACCTGATGGAGGTGTGCAGGCTTCCACGGGACGCTTCACATCAAAGAAAAAGCCAGAAAGGAACACAGCAGCCAGTAAGGTCACCCTGTGCCATGGGGTCTGCTGAGGGCTCTTCTGCTGACAGCTTCAAGGTAAATGCCCAGGTCTCCTAACAGCAACCCCTAAGTGTGTTGCTACCTCCCAGGACTGGGATAAAGGAGACTGCTCTGGACCATACGGCTACTGGGGGCAGGTGTGGGGGGGCTCTACAAAACTCAACAGAGGTAGAAGAAAGGGCCAAAGAGAGAACAAAGAAAGATTTTTACATTTATTCTCAATCTATCAGTTCAGTATAGTTTTAACTTGAGGTAAATCGATCAATGTAAACAGCTGTTTAAACAGCCAGAGCAGAGTGGCGAATGTGGGCTAAGCTGTGGACTGGTCTGCTGGCGAAACACAGAGAACAAATGCAGGGCTGTGTGTTAACCCGGGAGCTTCTATAACGGACTCAGGAAGCATGGCCAGACTCTCATCAAGCGGGGTCCAGCCTTGCTGTCTCTGGCCGTTACCCACGCCATGCCATCAGAGGCCTTGTCAGATGCGATCACATACTTCCTACTTAACAGAAGAGAAGTAACTTGGTGTTATGAATTGCAACAATGGGCAGTTCATGGAAGCCATTGACAACGGGAGCAGCTGTGCCAGCCTCCAGCAGACTGTCTATTCAAACACGCCCTGTGGCCTGTTGGGGCTGGCTGCGGGGTGGACACTCAGGGTCAGGAGATCTGAAGTGAGTGTAAAGGGCTAAGACAGAACAGGGAGGTAATGATGGATCTCCGCTTAATTCTTCAAAGGAAACGTGCCAGTGTTCAAAACAAGGATGAGATCCAGGGCCCTGCATCCTTGGAACATCAGCTTCTGAGGGGAAGGAACAGATCTAAGCACACGCATGTTCACAGCCATCCACAGAGACAGACATCTAAACACACACGTTCATAGCCATCCACAGAGACAGACATCTAAACACACACATGTTCACAGCCATCCACAGAGACACAGACATCTAAACACACACATGTTCACAGCCATCCACAGAGACACAGAGACACAGACATCTAAACACACACATGTTCACAGCCATCCACAGACACAGACATCTAAACACACACATGTTCACAGCCATCCATAGAGACACAGACATCTAAACACACACATGTTCACAGCCATCCACAGACACAGACATCTAAACACACACATGTTCACAGCCATCCATAGAGACACAGAGACACAGACATCTAAACACACACATGTTCACAGCCATCCACAGACACAGACATCTAAACACACACATGGTCACAGCCATCCATAGAGACACAGACATCTAAACATACACATGTTCACAGCCATCCACAGACACAGACATCTAAACACACACATGTTCACAGCCATCCACAGACACAGACATCTAAACACACATGTTCACTGCCATCCATAGAGACACAGACATCTAAACACACACACATGTTCACAGCCATCCAGAGACACAGACATCTAAACACACACATGTTCACAGCCATCCACAGAGACACAGACATCTAAACACACACATGTTCACAGCCATCCACAGACATCTAAACACACACATGTTCACAGCCATCCATAGAGACACAGACATCTAAACACACACACATGTTCACAGCCATCCACAGACACAGACATCTAAACACACACATGTTCATAGCTATCCACAGAGACACAGAGACACAGACATCTAAACACACACGTTCACAGCCATCCACAGACACAGACATCTAAACACACACATGTTGACAGCCATCCACAGACATCTAAACACACGCATGTTCACAGCCATCCACAGAGACACAGACATCTAAACACACTCACGTTCACAGCCATCCACAAAGACACAGAGACACAGACATCTAAACACACACACATGTTCACAGCCATCCACAGAGACACAGACATCTAAACACGCATGCTCACAGTCATCCACAGAGACACAGACATCTAAACACGCATGTTCACAGCCATCCACAGAGACACATCTAAAGACATGCATATTCACAAGTACTCACAGATACATAAACACATCTAAACTCACACATGTTCAGTCATCCACACATCTAAACACATGCAGCCACACAGACACCCAGACACAGCTAAACTCGCACATTTCAGAAACTCTAAACTTACAAATGTTTATAGATAGCCCCGCACAGACACATTTGAATACACATATGTTCACAGACTAACACACACGTACACACATATATGCTTGCAATATTAGCTTTTATGTTTCTGACAAGTCAGTATTTTCTTGACTTCTGAAAGTGCCACTGAGATCCAGAGTGTCCCACGTGCCCTTTAAAGGACGGCCCTGCTTCTGCTCCTCCTAAAACACACTCTTCTTTGCTTCTTATATCTTTAAATTATGCTACTTTGTGGCAGGTCAAGGTCTTAAGAACTAGTACTAAGAATTAGGGTTAAAATCAAGGACAGAGGTAAAGCTTTGCTCAACCAGCTTAAACGTCCTATAATATTATTTTTGCCTTAACAATCACATTTTGGTTGGGACAGAAAATGTTCAGATGATAAAATACAAAATTCCACGTGTACCCATTTAGACTAACACACAGGACATATGTATACACATACGGAATTTCGATTTGTGTGTGTGTGTGTGTGTGTGTGTGTGTGTGTGTTTAAGTAACAGGGTCTCACTGGGTAGCCCTGACTGTTCTAGAACTTGCTATGCAGTTTAGGCTGGCCTCAAGTTCTTAGAGCTCCACCTATCTTTTGTCTCTCAGGGCTGGGATCAAAGTCATACACGATCACAACAGAGCAAAGTTTCTACTGTATAGAGAATCTTATGGTATAACTGTGTGTGTGTGTGTGTGTGTGTGTGTGTAAGTGCCTGTGTGAGTGAATGTTCATGCTTGAGTTGCATGTATGTCTAAGTGTGTAATTGCATGTTGTTTCCTTTGTAATGTTTTAGATGATATTTAGGTTGTAGTGTTTTCAACTTAAAGCTCATTGTTTGAAGTAGAACTGAGCAGAAATTTCCTTTTGTGCAGGGCGTGGTTGGCCTGCCTAGTCGTAGGCCTTTCAAGCCTCCTCCCACACGGACACACCCCTCTGGTCTCACCTCACAGGTAAAGCCAGGCATGGCTGCTCTTGAGCCCTGCAGGAAGGAGGGGCTGGTGCTGGCCACGTGGCCCACGTGACCCGTCTTAGAGGCATACCTGCTCTGTGCTGAGTTTGCAGCGGCCTGCATCACAGCTGCGGCAGCTTCCTGGGCCTTCCGGTTCACAGTGGGCATTGGTGGGCCCATGCCTGGCCCTCCCTGCTGAGGCATGCTGGGAGAACTGGGCGTGGCGCCGCTCATGTTTCCAGGGAACGGTCTGCTCTGCATCCCAGCCGAAGGCATTCGTCCCAGGGGCATAGCACCACAGGGCTGGCTTGGCCCTTGTCCATGCATCTGGTTGTTGGCATTGATGCCCATCCCGGGCCCTGGGCCGCTGTAGCTTGCACTGGGTACTCCGCTATATGTGGGGGTTCTGGAGTAGTTGCCTAAACAAAAAGTAAAGACACGTTAAAGCCTTTTATTTAAATGTTCATGAAAACACTCACTGCAAATATATTCTGCTCATGAACGCACCCACCCCTGGTGCTTGTCATTAGCTGTGCTCCGAGCTGTTCTTCCCTCTCCTGCAGACATGGCTGCGTTCCCAAGGCACCTGGGGAACTGACTCAACTTCTGACAGTCCCCTGGGCTCCACAGCACTGGGACAGAAAGCCTTAGAACACAAGCTGGGTTGGGAGCTTGGCCAGTCATCCCAGCTACATAGGTCGCTGAGGCAGGAGGATCACCTGGTTAACCCTGCTTGGACCACTAGGAGCGTTCCAGGGCAGCGTGACTACCACAGTAAGACTCTGTCTTGATAATAAGAGAGTAAAGAGCTTTGAGCCTCTGCTCAACAACCACATGGCCTCAGAGTCGATGCCTGTGCTGCAGAAATGAAAGGAACGAAGAAAGCGTTCCCAGCCCAAAATGTCACCAATGTACTGGACACCTTACACTTACCCTTCACCCAGAAGTATGTCCCACAGGCCTCTGAGCCCACCCTGCCACACCCCACCTCCACCTGACCATGGGGCAAATGTGCTGAGCCTCCCGACCTCACAGGGAGGTGCCACCTGTATCTTCATTGGTCAGCACAGCTGGACTCTGATGCTGAGACCAACCCTTTTCAGCTCCAGACTGTGTGGCTGCTTTACATATGTGGTGTCATGTCTTGGGACTCTAAGCACGGGGGACAGTGACATGGAGAGGAAGGTGGGGTACAGCTGAGGCCACGAGCCCTCGTCACCCTCCACCTGTGGCTCGAGGAGGCAGCCGCAGGGCCTCCGGCTGTCCCAGCAGCGAGCTCTCCCCTCTCTCCCCAGCTGCTCGGCTGTAAATTACGTCCATGTACATTGGAGGAAGGCACGGCACCCCTCCAATAACAGCAGCAGAACGTGTTAACTGCAGAGCCAAAATGTGCACGAGACAATTGGTTAAAGTGTTCCTCTGCCCCATGAGTTACTCCCATTCCCCCAATAACCAAAAAAATGACTGTTTTTTCTTTTCAAGATTTAGTTATTTATTTTATGCATGTGAGTACACTGTAGCGGTCTTGAGACACACCAGAAGAGGGCATCGGATCCCATTACAGATGGTTGTGAGCTACCATGTGGTTAGTGGGAATTGAACTCAGGACCTCTGGAAGAGCAGTCAGTGCGTTTAACCACTGAGCCATCTCTCCAGGCCCCTAGCCCCCACCACTGTTTATAAATGAAGAAAACCTAAGTTTGGAGGTTAGGATTGAGGCTCGTGCAAACAGAATCCACGTATTTCAACAAGGAAGCACGCTGTCTTCCAGGAACAAAGTGTTAACTTAATACAAATGTAAAATAAACAAACAAGCACCCGGTGTCTGTGGACTGTGGACAGGATCTCTCAACTGCTCTGACTACATTCTGGAACATTCTCCCATCACCTAACGACGATACATAAAAAGCCCAGAAACAGCTCCAGATACAAGGGAAATCAAGTTAAAGTCTGCAGCTGGGCATCCCCACAGTCTGGGAAGGTCCGTGCACACTGAAGGACAAAAGCAAACGCACAGGGTGGAGAGGGCTGAGGCGGCCTGGGGTGGAGAGACATGCACTTCTGTCTGCACAGGAGGTAGTGGGGTAGGAACCTCAGGTGCTGATGGGGGACAGGCTCTGGGGGTGCTGTGAATCCTGTGCTTACTGACTGGGGACTCCTGGGAAACCCGCCTCCAGGTTTCTTCCTCTTGACATCACTCTCTGGGGGTTGTCACTAACACAAAATGTGATGGAGATCCTGGTGGAGGAGGCAGAGGCAAAGGGAAGGCAGCAGACGGAAGGACAGTGACCAGCAGCAGGGAAATGTCAAGGCCACTGAGGAGCAACACGGAGCTGAGGGTAAGGAAGCTGCTGAGCCAGCGGGCCTGCGGGCTATGCTTCCGGGGGGCGGGGTGGGGTGGGGTGGGGTGCACATCTGAGAACTCGAGGGAGCTCCGAGAGGCCTTTCGGTACAGACAAACATGGACCATCAGTGAGAGAAACAGGGCCTTGCTAACACCAGGTGCTAGGCCCAGGTCCAAGCTCTTCAAAAGCAATTCTTCATTCTTTACATGACGCCCAAGAAAGCATTTCTTTGAACTTTAATTCTGGAGGTGAGGGACTCAAGACCTGGGGATGCCAAGTTACCTCTTCCAAGTACCTGGGGGCGCCAGGCTGTGAGCGTGGCCTGAAGTGCAGGCACTCTGTACTGTGTGTGGCCCCCTCAATGCTTAAGAAACAGTACACTCAGGGAACCACGCCGTGACAACATTCAAACTGGTTTTCTTAAATCCATACAAAGCAGAATGACCTCTAGGCCTGAGGAAGTGAGACACTTTCCGTTCACTGGGTGCCTGCTCTTAGGTACGTGGTGGGTGAGCTTTCTTCAAAGCCTGTGAAACATGGGCTGATGGTTATGGACGAGGTGGAGGTCTCTGTTCCTGCGGACCACAGGCTGCCACAGTGTCTGTCTGCCAAGGGCCAGAGGGTAAATATTTCAAGCACTGGGGCTCTGTGTATTCCAACCACACAGCTCTGCCAATATGGCTCAGAGCTCCAAGGTAGCCACATGCACACAGTTCCCGTAAGTGTAGATTTACAAACTAGGCCAAAACAAGAGGGAAATAATGTGCTGATCCCTGGAAAAGACCAGTCCTGGGACATGCCCATTACCCGTTACACTGGCTCAACTCTGTATGGTCTTTAAGTAAATGTCGTCATGAAGGCTGAAGGCAGACATGGGAGCATTCTAAAGAGGCAGGCAGACTCCAAGGGGATCTGAGGGCCTGCAGACAGGGGGATAAAGGTTGCAGTGTGAGGCAGGCTGACAGCGTGCCTGTACCCCAGAGCACAGGACCCTTGCAAAGCTGGGGTGTGCAGGGAACCAAGCACATACTGTCTTTAAAAACACGCCAAACACTCACAACTGCAAGCCCCTCCCAGAAAGGTCTCAAGGGGCTTCTGAGTGTTCTGTCCTCTGGGAGCAGGCAACCAGCTGTGCAGAAACAGCGCCTTCCTTGATGCTCAGAAAAGCTGCTCAGGAAGTGCTCCCTGTGAGTCCTCCCCCCCCCAGCCCCTCGCTTCAGCATCTGTCTCAGCTTCCTTTCAGCTTTACTCTTACCAAACAAACACGAGTAAACTCATGTACAGTGCAAGCCCTTAAGTAACGGACCCTCGCGCCCACATACATGGAGGGCTTCACATCTTCCTGACCCTTGATAAGCGACGTGTGGGTGGGGGCCCTTTTCTCCAGTGAACATCTGTCCCTCTGACATGACCTCAATCTTGCTTTAAGACAAGCATCTAGACATGGCCGCTGCAAACTGCTGTCCTCTCAGTGCCACTTGACTATGGAGAAGGGTGCTGTGGCCGAGCCCTGCTGCCTGTGGGAGACACACTGGCTGAGCTCTCCCATGCTGGGCCTTACTCCTGGTGGGGTGGGGCCGAGAAGCTGCATCTCCAAGAGCCCAGAGAGAGCACGGCCAGGCTCCCTGCCCGCCCTGCCCTGCTCCTTTGTTGACTCTTTGGCTGGCTCGAGGCGGGGCTCCAGCCTGGGCAGGAAGCACGCCGGCCTATGAGGCCAGCGAGGGCCAGCCACATGTGCGGCCCGTGCTGATGCTACTTGTGTCCTCAGTCTATCTCCTTCCGCCGCTGGCTGGCTCAGAATCACAGGCCTCTGTCTGGGAGAACTGCAGAGTCCGCTTTCTTTTCCTTGAAGTTTAAGACACTCCTCTCTGACGCCGTGGGCTGGGGTAACCACTCTCTGAAGGCTGCACACGGTTTCCCAGGCAAAGCCCAGGCATTAGCAGGGGCTGAGGAGCCCTGCTTCTGCGGCTGCCTGGCAGCACCACCTTCAAGGTTCTCTAACTTGCCCACAGTGGCACTGCCGCTAGGGAGGTGTGACGCTAATGGGGACCAGGGAAGGCTGCAGCACAGAGCCTGCCGTGCGACCGTCATCACTGAGCCTCAGGACCCCAGTGCCACCGTCCCCACCAGCTGTGGCTGGGCGCGACCCACCCTACCCTACTTAGTCTATAGCTCATCTTCCTCCTCAGCAAACAGAATTCAAACGTGTAAGCCAAGCAAAATCCGAGAGGAGCCGGCAGGAATGAGAAGCGCAGTCCTCTTTCCATGTTTCTCTAATAGATTAGTAATTTGTTGGCACTGGCTCTGACAGAAAACAGATGGACGCAGCATTAGGCACAATGAAGGCAGCAGATGCCGGGCCAACCCACCTCAGCTGGACGGCTCCTGCAGCCAAGGCCAAGAGCCCACCGGTTTCAAGTGGTTCATCTTGGCACGCCAGCTTTGGAAAATCAGTCACGAATGAATTCCGATTTCAACCCAGCAGGAGTTGCGTTCAAGCACCAGACAGAGGAAGCAGCAGCTACGCTCTCCTTAAGTCTCCGCCATTATTTTAGGAGGGCTGCAGATAGTTGGGTATCTGACTGGAGCACGCTGGGATTTGGTAGTCACAATCGATACTTCCAGTTCCCGTTCTTAAGCCTACTGTTTCTCCTCTTGCGAGGTAGGCCTTGAGCCTGGGCTACACAGGCTAGGATACGTTTTATTCTCCCATACTGAGGAGGACAAAAGGTGATATGCTTCAAAACTCAGACCTTCTGTCCTGGGTAATACAACCTGCATGCGAGTTACACGCTATAAAATGTATATTCACAGGGCTGGAGAGATGGCCTCATGGCCTCATGGTCAGGAAGGCTTATCGCTCCTGCAGAGGCCTGGGGTCAGCTCCTAACAGCTCACGGTCCGTAGCCCCGCCTCCTGGCCTCTGTGGGCAGCTGGCACACGCGGGGCGGGCCCGCTCACACGCATCTGTTTATGGCCAGGGTTAGCTTTGCCTCGGTCTGGAGCCAGTGTCCCCATTTCAGCATGTGACACACAAGGACAGTCCCACAGCCACCAGTGCAGTCAGGACACGGGACGTGGCATCCTGACCAGAAGTTCCCTTCTGTGGTCAGTCAGCAGCACACCCAAGACTCACGGCTGTGAGCACACAGCCACTTGGGGACCTGTAGCTAGTCATTTTTGGCAGTCATTTTGAACTGAACTCTGTGTGGATGTATTTTTGTTTTGCTTCTCTTGGGAAAGTCTAGGTAAGAGCAAGCTGGGTTGCAGAGTAAGTGTGATTTTAAGGCCACAGGAAGCTGCCAGGCAGTCACCGTGTGTGTTGAGTTAGGTATTGCATGGTAGTTACTGATGACAGCCAGGACTTGATATTGTCAACTGTTCAAAAGTCCCGGCCATTCTAATAGGCATGGGACAAAATGCATCATGGCTTTAATTTTCACTTTGCTCATGACAGATAACTAAGTATTTTTCTTATGTGTTTTGTTGGTAAAAGCCTTTCTGTATTTATAACAACAACAAAAAATTGATACATTAAAAAAAACCCAGATAATTCCTCTTTCTACTGTGATCTACACACATTCCTCTTTGGGTCATAGATCAAGTAATTAAGAGGACATCAAGTGGAGGAAGCACTCAAGTCAACTGATCTTACTGAATCCTGCTGTTTGAAGGGCACCGGACTGTGCTTTACACTGGGATCCAAGACATCTTGCTTTTCCCAGGTCAACACACACTTGAAACTTCTTTAAACTGTAAAGTTTACTACACACATTCCGCACTGTGTGTTACTGCAGTGTCACGTTCATCATTAAGAAGATTCCCCCCTCCTGCATGTGTTAACAGTTCTCAAAAATAAACAACAACAACAACAACAACAAAAACAGAAAAGAAAAAACAAACCTAAAAGTAATGCAAGCTCAATACATAAAATAAAGAAATGGCAAAGAACCTTAGTTTCACATTCCGTAGACTGGACACAGCATGCAACTCGCCTCTTATGCACTGAAGCACCCTCCCCCCCCCCCCCACACACAAGGCAGGCAGCCACACCTGGGCTGGGTTCCTCTCCTTAGCCACAGACATTCAAAAACTTGTTCTTTGGAGGCTCTTAAATGCCAGGCCCTGTGCCAGCTGCCGGGCATCTGACAGTGAGCAGAGACGGAGCTGAGGCGGGCCAGTAAAGGAACATGAGCGCGTGCCTGGTGACGGGGTCGAGGAAGAAGACAGAGACATCTACAGAGCAATGCGTGGCACAGAGGGGACGGGTCACTCTCCAGGACCGTCAGGGCAACACCAAGGCTGACAGCGAATGCAGAGCCCAGGACATCTGGAAGCAACCAGGTGCCAGTCCGTGGTGGGCAGACTGGTCTGTATGTCTTTCAGAAAGCTGCGTTTTGCTTCACCCAGGGACGGGGTGATGAGCGGTCAGTAGCCGTCCAAGTACAGCCGCTGGGCCACGTGTGCAGTGGTGACTGCCGCAAGGCACTGAGCTCGCGAGGCAGACAAGACTCTTCTGTGAGTTCTGAAGCACTGAACAGTCAAGACGGCACAGCACTCTGCCTGAGATACAGACCCAACTGCAGCCTGAGGGGTGACATAACAGCAGGGAGTGGCATGCATGTATGCATGTACGCATGTATGTATGTATGCATGTATGTACGCACGCCATAGCCCACCTTGTATACAGTGCCATTTCCCAGAATAAGATACAAGGATTCCGGCGTAAGAGACTCAGGTGCCACGTGCTGCCGGAGCTTTGTGTCCTTGTGTCCGGAGGGGCTGTGCCAGGCACGAGGAAGCGAGGATCGGCAGCAGGAGCCTGCTGCAGGCAGGAGGGCCTCCGGGAAGGCTGCTGGGGGACAGTCGTGTGACCAGCAGGCTGGGTCCAGCACTGCTGGCTTTCATTAGAGGGAGACAAGGAGCCTCGCAGGGGTCAAATGGACGCTGGCTGCCTCATATAGTTTTCCTTTTAAGTTAATCTGCACTGCAAATTCCTAATTTATAGAATTTGATTAAAATCATGATGATCAAGTTTAAGAAATACCCATGCTTAAATTCTGAAATATGCAAGCTAAATCTGAGCATTCGGATATGACTCCAGAACACTAACCACTTTGGCAATGCAATGATCTAATTCAGATTTCTCCTCAGTATTAGTAAGACTGAGGATTAGCCATTCCTTTAATTGAAAACAACACGGCAGACCGAGGGATGGCTGTCAGAGGTTAGCGTAGCAAGCGTACTGCCAGCTGCTTCAAGAGGAAATGAAGACAGGCCTGCAGAGAAACAGCCTCTGGAAGGCTAGCCAGGCGAGCGGCAGTCTCCTGCAGTTGGGGGACTAGGTGCACCACTTCTCTGGGAGGGCAGAATGCACCGAGTCTTCAGACAGAGATGGGAATTTTAAGAATGGAGCTGGAAGCCCTGGGTCACGGTGACACTGGGCGCCCATGTGGGACTCTCGAATGGCTAGCAGGCTGACAGTTTCTGACATTTACACCTCACATCCCTGGAACTGAAATAGTTGTAAAATTACCATGCAATTCACAGTCCCGGACCAGCACATACTCCAGCTGAATATCATTTGAAATTTGCTTTCACTGGATTTGTGAGGGAAAAAAAGGAAAATCCAAGACTTGGGGGTGGTGGTGTGGAGTGTGTGTGTGTGTGTGTGTGTGTGTGTGTGTGTGTGTGTGTCTCGTTACCTTTAAGAAAGCCTTAAACCTTTCTGAAGTTCCAGACCTTTTTCATAGTAACTGGAGAGTAAACTCCTTAGACTGACTGACGAAAAGCACAAAACTGCAGGGCCAGCTCCAGCCTGTGCAGACTGCCACTGTACTGAGAGTGGCAAGTGGTGTGAATCCAGACACAGACTCACTGTGACTTGCCTAAAGCTGCTTATTCTAGCAAGCTGAGGCTAGACCCTTGGTTCTGGCAGTAAGGGACAGTTGTTAAAAAATATCTGAGAGCTATGTAATGGTGGCTCACGAGTCTAAATACCTACACTTTGGGAGGCAGAGGCAGGCGGATCTCCATGAGTTTTGGGACTGCCTGGTCTACAGAGTGAGTTCTAGGATAGTCAGGGCTACAAAGAGGAACCTCATCTTGAAAAACAAAGCGCATTTGAGGATGGTCAGTGCAGGACGCTTTTCTAGGGAGACAGCAATGCAAAAGGCTATGAAGATCAAACTCATTTCTGCCCTCTTTTGCCCAAATTCATCATTAATAATTAATGTTAATTACATAATTCCCTTCTATTTGCAGAAGTGAGTCCCTGAGGCCCTCTCTCCTTGTAAACACTTTGCAAGGGTAGTTATTACATGTGTTTGCTTGAAGGGAGCAAAGTGCTGTTTCATAAAATATGCTGTAATTAAACACTTTTACACATTTAGCTTGGTTTCATCTTATTTGTAAACTTAATAATTCAATTTTATAGCACTGCAATGTATTTCTAACACCCTGTTTCTTCTGTACCTCACAGGAATTATCCTCCTAATCTCCTTCATATTTCTTCTTCATTGTGAATTTTAAATTTTAATTTATTTTTTTTGAGTTGGAGATTCACTTGGTAGCTGGGGCTGAGAAACTTGCAGCAATCCTCCTGCCTCAGCTACCAAGCACTGGGATTACAGCTGTGGATCACCATGCTTGGCGGTTCCTGAGTAACTCTGATACTTTTCCATCCCTAAATCTCCACGATGCCATTCTTGGAGGCAAGCATCAGTCTCATCCCCTGGCTGTCTGATCGCATGGGGGTGGGGGTGGGGGTGGGGGGTGTAACCTAACCACCGCCCCGGAGCTGGGAGCTGGGGCCGAAGCGCCTCTGCAATCCCTCCCCTTTGGGATCTGAAGCCTGGCCCTGCCTGTGGGTACAGAGAGCACATGGGTCAAACTGTTCAAATCCGGTTTTCTCCCCTGCGAAGTGATGACTGGTCCCTGCATTGAAGGAGGTGCGTCCCGAGCTGTGCCTGGTCTCTTTCCAGAGAAGCAGGGAACCTGCGTGCTCACTGCTCAGCAAATGGCCCCCTGTTCAATGGTGTGTGCAGTGAGTATTGCTTTGCTCTTGTTTCTCCCAGACAGTATCTTGAGATGCAGCTTAGGCTGGCCTCGAATTAAGGTGATTCTCCTGCCTCTGCCTCCTGCGTGCTGGGATTATAGGCATGGGCCGCCACATCTGGTCCCAGCTTCTTTCTTTGGCTAATCTGACACTAAAATGGGGTTAGCTAAAAAAGCTGTAAAATGCTTCTCCCAGATGCCTTAAATCAACCCCAGATGAAAGTCACTGTGCTAACAAACTGAGGCATGAGGCCGAGGACCTGTCTCTCACGCCCATGTCTTTCTCATGGCACCCTTTAACAAGAAGACACTGGCCATCCGCTTCACTGATAACAGAAATACTTGTGAGGAAGAAGAGGGTGGTGGTGGTGGTGGGGTGCCTGCTTAACAGGCACTGAAGGAGGGCACAGGCAGGGCGGTCCCTGCTTGGACATGCCAGTCTACATGGCCTGTGACCTGTCATATCCTTCAGTGCTTGCTGAGACAAGATGGGCGCTGGACGTCTGACCATGGGCAGAGCATGGACACTGGTTTTAAGTGTCCTAGTGCCAGTGTGGCCCCTAAGGAGGGCGATCGCTCTGGGGGCAATGGTGGTGTTGATGCCACACAGGAAGACAAGGTCAGAGGCCCTTCCTTGTCAGGAACACATAGCAGGTGTGGAACACCAGCCTTGCTTCAGGGCCCTGCTGTCTGCTTGTCCCAGTAAACCTACGATATGCCTTCCCGATGACACGCCCCACTGATGTTATAGAAAAGGCCCTGGACAAGGAAGCACCTTACTTCCAAGGTGACATGAACAATGTCCTGCGGAGAAGGATGTCACAGGAAGAGCTTAGGATTTCTAAGACACAGAGCAGTTTGTATGAGCATTTGTCTGGCTTAGTGCACTTAAAGGAAGGATTGTCCAATGCATTGATTCAAAGAGTCTACAGGATTTACTAAACAACAACAACAACAACAACAAATCCATTGCTCAGCAGTCGCTTTCCCTGATCTCAGCTCCTACAGCAGAGCTTGTGGCTTCTGCACAATGAACTCAGACAATCCAAAGATCATTACAAGCACCAAGCTCACGTGTGAAGCCTGCGGGGCCCTGCATGAAGCCCAAATGGTAGTCCCTGGCTCTGAGAGCAGTGCTCAGCCTTGTCCAGTTACATCTCAGGAAAGGCCCACAATTCTGTACCTTACAATTTACAAATACTTGTCCAAGCTTCTTTCCACAACAGCTAAGGAGCCCAGCTTTGGTTGTCGTGAAGAGCCCACTCAGGCCTGGTGGGGGGTAGCCACGTGGGATCCCACAGTGGCCTGGCTCGGGGTCACCTCACCTCAGCTGCAAACTGCTGCTCACTGCTCCTAGGCTAGCAGTGTTAGCGTGGAAGACTTCCTGACATGCTACAAATTCAGTCATGCCAACCCCTAAGTCTCCGTCCACCTTGCCCACGTGCCGATGAACAATCGGGAAGGGACCATTTGGAAAGGGGTGCTGAGGACCCTAAGAGTTCTCTGAGCCACACCAACAGCGGCAAAGCAGGCCCAACAAGCCATATACGGTAAAGAAACGCCTCAGCGACAGACAGACAGACAGACAGACAGACAGCTCCGAGAACACCTCAGAGAGACAGCTTCCAAACAGCACACCGGTGACTCACTGCTTACAGACTGAGAAGGGCCAGCTGGTGGGAAAGTCGGGGTCTACAGAACACTTGCTGAGCCTCAGAAATCCCCGAGGGCTGGCTGGCCAGCCTGTAGGAATCTCAGCTAGTTTAGTACTATACAGACAGAGATCCCACCACAACACAGGCTGCCTGTGGGCGGGTCCAGCTCCGGCTGCAGGTCAAAGCAATTGGACATTTGTTTTCACTCTTGAATGTTGGGGCATTCTCAGATATGAGGACTTCCGGCAACTGTGCCAGATTACATCAGTCTTCCCAAGTGTTCCACTAATGTCTAATTTCAGTACACATAATATAATACAGGCAGGATAATTTAGATGTCTTACTACCAAAGGGACTTCAAAATACATCTATCAGTTTCGAAGCCCTGATAGCAGGGCTCTCCATGTACCTGACACTTCCAGGAGGGCACGATGGAAACAGCGTCCATGGGTGTGGCTCTGATATTTTCCCACTCCCTCCTCACTTCCTGCAGAAGGCCTGCAGCCCTGGCAGGGTGTGTCCTGTGAGGATGCAAGGATCAGGGGAGTGGGAGCCACTGTGCATCCGCTGTAGCACCCGAGGAAGACCAGACCCTGAACTGGACACACTCTGCTGAGCAGAAAGCCTGTGGTCCTGGGGGGGACCAGTGTGTGGGGGGCTGTAAAACTGGAGATGTTCAAGGACCTATGTGGCTGTCTTACCAGCATCTGGAGCGACATCCCAGTACCGAGTCTACTCCTTAACGAATACCATGAGCCATCATGGGTTCACGTCAACCTCATCTGACATAGCAAACAACAGAATTGTACTGCACGTTTATACCATTAAAATTTCAGCGCGCACATTGCAAAAACTCTCCCAGCCCCCACCATGCACTTTGGAGAAGGTCTTGCTTTGTTACCTTGGGGTCCATACTGGCTCATCTGCGGGCCGTACGTGCCACTTGAGTTACTCTGCTGAAAGTTACTGATCCCAGGATGCATCTGGCCCCCAGGAGAAGGGTGAGGTGACATGGATGGTCCTGTCTGCTGAGGTCCGTACTGAGACATCTGAGGGTTTCTCTGTGTGCCTGCCATAAAACCTACATGGGAGACAAAGAAACACAGGAAGGCAGGCGTCCATCAATTCCGTGTGCACAGTGCCCGTGGGGCCGCAGAGGAGAGCTGGGGAGAGGCTCGATGCCACCAGGTTCCCATAAAGAAACATCCAAAGTCATCTCAAACTCAGGGCGGCGCCTGGGAGGGCGCCCCGCCGCAATCCTGAACGCTCACGTGAGCTTCTGGAAAACCAGTAGTCAGGGGCCTTGATCAAAGGAACTTCACAGGAATGGGGAGAAGAGGCAGTCAGCATGAGACCGCCTTTGTAGATGCCCTGCAGATCGGACAACTACAGTGGGGTAGCCTGCACTCATGCTGGCTTGGGCTGGGCTCTTGCCTTCCCTGTGGAGGATGGGTCTACAGCACCGGCATCCTCCCTGGCACCCTCAGCTCTCCTTGCCCCTGTGGACCGTTCAGCCGGAGCCCCTGGGAGGAGCCCCTAGGAGGAATGCCCGGCGCTGTGCCCCGCACCTCCCGCCTGGGTTCCAGGTTCCAGCTCCTCGCCCTGGATCTGCTCTGCCAGGTGTATTTCCCACCCTTTGTGCGAGGCCATTACGGGCCTAGAGGCTTCTGTCAGGTGTTCCCTTCGTTCTGTCACACGCTCCAGACGCCGGCCTGCCTTGATGACTGACGTACTCTTTGGAGGGCCCCTCCCTTCTGCCAGGCCTACAGAGCCCAGTCCCAGCTATGGTCTAACTACCCACAAGCCCCTTCCTCTTACTCATTCTTTGCTATGAAGCTGCAAGAGTTAACTTTCAGGACTGAAGAGAAGGTACCAGTGTAAATCCTTCACTTGGGTAAGGCGGTGGCAGCTTTCCCCGGCACCCGGACCTGTGGCACATGGACTGCTGGTGACCTCTCCCCTGACCCTTTACCACAGCTTCTCTTCCTCCTCCAGTGTCCTTCACTGGCCCTCCCTGTCCTTCCCAGAAGATGATAGCGAGTACTGTCCTTCCACCAAGCCCGCTTCTCTCCTGTCCCCCTCCTTGGATGTCTCTCCATGAGCTCGGTGCTTTTCTTGCTTTCCCTGGCTGCCCAGCCTCAGGTCCAATCAGCTTTGCCACGTCTTCCTCAGATGCCTTCACAGTACTTTTCGTAGCTTCTACGGGCTGCACCATCATCATCTGTAGATGTATGTGGCTGACGTGTGTGTGGGTGTACCTGTCTGCACCTGCACGTGAAGGGTTGAAGCTGACCTTGGGCATCTGTCTTCCCTTATCAACCCTCATATCTACTGATCCGGAACTTGGCAGTTCCAGCTAGCTCAGCTGCCCGCTTGCCTCAGGAGTCCGGCCTCGCCTCCTGACCAGGATTCGAAGCAGCTGCCCTGTCTACCTGCCTTTCACGTGTGCTGACATCCTGGCATCCCTCATGCTTCCACGGAAGGCGTCACGGAGCCGTTTCTCCACCCCATGACTACGTTTAGCTCACACATTCCCTCTCTGGCTCACTAAGAAGCTCCACAGAAACCAAAGCCCACGCCTCGCTCGGTGCCTCAGCCTGGGTGTCCTGCAGAGTGGGCGGCACACGGGGCGCACCCAAGCCCTTTGGCGAGTTTCTCTAAACAGGCTGGGTCTCCCCACACAGCCTGCACCTCCTGTGTTTCTGGGCCGCCTCCTGCACGCGGGGATGGGCAGCAGCAGCCCCACACCCACCCCAAACTGCCTTCTGAAGATCTGCACAGACACCCGAGACTCTGTGGAGCATAGGCAGGGACTTGATAAATAAGGTTTTTTTTTTTTGTTGTTTTTTGTTTTTTTTTTTTTTAAATGTGCCACTTTTTACATGTGTTTAAGTTATTCAGAAATGCAAACTTAGAACTACCCACTTGAGTCACTTAGGCCAACAGATGTGTTCAAAGCGGCACTGACAAAGGGAGCCATGGACACGTCTCTGGAGCAGGCGTGTGGGTGAGGATGCCCCTGTTCCTCATGGAGGTGCTGGCTGGGCAGAGGCAGGTGCGCCCGCGGCTGCAGGGAAAGGCAGTGCATGAAGGCAGCGGGCCCGCGAAAGCAAGATACCAGGTGTCAGACACCGTGGTTTACCAAGAACAAAATGAGATCTTTAACATGGCTTGTGCCTCTAGAGACTCAAGTGAAAGCAGGGGCAGAGGACTTATTATTATTATCCTATTTAGTTTATTTATAAAGGGGAATCTTAGGAAATCAGGCTCAATTGGCAGCGCCTAGAAAATAATGTTTGCTTTGCCAATCTGAAAACAAACAGGAATCAGAGCACTAAAGTTACTGTAAACGCTTGCATGTTCAGATGCTACACGGAACAGTATTTGAGATTTCCTGGGGAATTCTCCAGGTTTTCAGAGTCCTGGTTAATAAAAATGGCGCTCAGTGCCATGGTAATTGTGTGCAATGGCTTCCCTCTTGGCTGGTCAGTGCAGCAGCGACGGCCCCCCTTGCTGTCTCCCCCACCCCCCACCCCCAATCCCTCCAGCCCCCCCTCCCCCCTGTCACTGCTGCTGGGACGTGTCCTGTGGCTGGAAGTTGATCACAAAGGCTCTGAGAAGTCTTGCCTCAGCGAGTTACTGCACTTCTGGGCGTTTAACTCAATCCTTAAAGATGCATGCGTCAGTTGACAGCGCTACTCAAAGGAATCCACATGATCATTTGCATTGTATAGAAAACAACATTTGTACAAAGGCTTTATTTAAAAGGAGGCTGAGGGCAGAGCATAAGTCCTGGAGACCGTGACAACATCAAAATCCTCTAACTTAGAGACAAAGCTCTCTGGGGTGTGGCCTTTACCTCCCATGTAGACATTCGGATCAGAAAGCCAATTTCTTGGTGGCCTTTTAAAACGTTCAGATGATAAGGCGTCCCTTCTCTTTCCTATGGCCTCATGCAGGGTGTAGCAAGCATTCTCTCACCGTGCAGCCCAGCAGAACTTCTTAGAATCTGGCCCCCTTGTTTCGGCAGGGGTCACCCCTTCCCCTCCCTGACTTGGCTCTGCAGTCACCAACTGTTGTTCTGGCTGGCCCAGAAGGGCTTGCTCCAGGGTTGAGCTCTTAGCAGAATCAAGTGGGAGAGTCGGGTGTTCAGTGACTGTACTGCAGTGCATGTTCACCGTAACCGGTGACTTTATGCAATCTCTCCCAGGCCACAGTTGTCTCCTTAAAGTGAAGATTCCTGTAAGGCTCAGCAGAGCCAGCAGGGAGATGCCTCGGCAGCCTGAGAGCTCCTGCCACCAACACCACAGCCCTTCAGCTCCTGGCTGCTCCGTGCACTCAGACAGTTCCCAGCTCCAGAACAAGCTGGCGTTTGTGTGTCTCTGTCTTACTTCTGTGTGGAATCTGCAGCGCCTGGGCACTCAGGTGTGCACACATCCCAAGGCGTTTGGGAAGGGCATAGCCTGGAACGCAACCCACTGTTCTGCTTCCCAAGGTCTCCTGCCTGGGGTGGCCATTGTTTCAGTGTGTTCTAAGGCACACGTGCATGTGTGCACACGCGTGTGCATGTCTGTATTGTATTTTTACTCTTTTTCTTATGAGTAAATATGAACACTGTTCAGAGGTTCCTTTGAGTTTGGTTCTACCATCCTTCTGTACACAGATCTGTTATTGTCTCCTGACCAGTAGTATCCCTCCCACAGATAGCAGTGATCTCCCAACAGACAAGGGTTTATGGCCTTCTCTGTAGTCTGCAGAAAGTTAGACTCTTGGTTTGCTGGCCAGATACTGCCACAACAGCAGAGTGACAGGATTCTGCACACTTTCCAGGAAAGGTCTGAAGGGGAGTGGTGTTTGAAGTCACAAGTCAGCTGGAGGCCCTGCAGTGATGTCTAACTCAGACTCACGGTCTATGCCAGCAGTAATCCTACCAAACCTATCTAGTAGTTTCTTTTGGCAGTGTGGGGAGTGGGACCCAGGACCTAATATATGATGGACATCTACTACCACCGAGCCACACTCCTAGCTCCTAAGACTTCTGGTTTTTAAACAGTTATGGAATCCTGACATATTCTGGTGAAGTGAGACAGACGCTGTGTGAGAAAGGAGTTTCGACTCGTCTAACTATAGAAACAACACATCCATGTTTATTTATGTTTCCTCATTTGTGAAGTGGGGACAGTTTTATTTACCTCACAGGAGTGCTGAGAGTGAAAATATACCATCGTACACACCCCAGCAGTGTCAGCTGCCAACAAAGACTGCTGATGGCAACACGCCTGTCCCCAGGGGATCAGGGTTAGGACAGGGTTAGGTCTGGGCCGGAGCAGCATGGTTCCGGGTTAGTTCTGGTCTCCCGGTCAGCTGTGTAGACGGCAATCATTCTTAACCTCTGGCCTCTCCTCACCTTAACAGGCTGAAGCTTGACAGTGGACTGTCATGTTCTCACTAGTTTTTGTTATCACTTTAAAATTTTATTGAAGAGAATGGGCATTATTTTTCCTGCCCTCTAAAAAGTAAAAAAAAATTAAAAAAAAATCAAAATTCAATAAAAATATTTCTGGTGTTAATATTTCTTTGCCTGTATTTTGCTTTTGGCAGGTTATTACGGAAGGCTGCTCGTGGCAGCTGGAGAAGAGAGAGCCTGGCGGCTGAGAGGCTGCAGCTGTGCTTGTACAAGGTGTTAGGTGTCGCAAGCCAAACTTTCCAGCAAGGGAAGCGTAGAGAATGTGCGCTGAGTTGGCTCTACACTGAGTCACTGTATGTGGGAAAGAGTGACATGTCTCAACCAAATATCCAGCAGGAAAAAGTTCAAACATGGGACAAAGCACTAGATTAGGCAATTACTTATATTATATAAAGACACTGCATGAAGATTAATTTTACATACTTCATACACTTGCACATACACACATGCACACACAAATGCACACACACACATACACACAAATGCACATGCACACACATACACATACAAATGCACATACACCCAGAAAAATGCACATACAAATGTACACCCAGACAAATGCACATACAAATGTACACCCAGACAAATGCACACACACACATATACACACACATACATATGCACATACACAGAACAAATGCACACACATACACATGCACACACATATACATGCACAGATATATGCACATACACGGAGCAAATGGACAAATGCACACTCATACATATGCACACACATACATATGCACACACATACATATGCACACACATATACATGCACACACAGACAAATGCGCTGCCTCTGGGTATCCCTGCTTTCTCACACTGCAAATGAAGATAGACGTATTTCCAACATGAAAACCATGTGCTTTAGGGGGAGCCATCTGAGCAGCAGTGGTTTTTTCTGAGCAGGCCAGGAGAGACGCACACCTTCCGATCTGCCCCACGCGCTGCTGTATGGAGGGCCTGGGGACCTTCCTTCCCTGGGTTACCGGATCCTCCTGAGAGTCAAGTAAGCAAGGGGCATGTGAAGGTATGATTCTGTACGGAGGAGATGCTGAACAAGGCACCAGCACTGTCTTACAGTGAGCCGACCAACCCTCTGTGTGCCACTCTATGATAGAGAAAAAGACTGTTTTTAAAAGGAAACGATGAGACCCTTCTGCTTTCAGACATCCAACTGAACAGAAAATAACACCTCGAGGGGAAAAGCGATGAACTGTGAAGGCCAGTTTAACGTACACATGTGTGCAAGCGTGCGCAAGAGCATACGCTATGGGTGCGGGGTGTGTGGAGGCCTGGGCCTGACTGCTCTCCCACCTTAGTCACTGATACAAGTCTCTCAAACTTGGCGTTCACCAATATGGCTGTACTCACTGGTCAGCATTCTCTGGGGACTCCCTGTTTCTGAATTCTAAGGTTGGAAGTCCAGCCACACCGCCACACTCAATATGTGGGTTGTGGTGATGCAAACTGCGCCAGAACCACTGGCCACCTAGGTCCCCTGCCTCTTTAATTTTATACAGTATGAGTAAGAGTAGTATATCTTAGCTAACAATGACTTCATTAAGTGCTGAATACTGGGCAGGGTCCTGGGTGCTAGGAAGATAAGTGGGTCATAGAGTACTCACGCCGAAGGAACTCTCTCTGGTGGGAGAGACTCCCACAGACAACTCAGGATGGGACAGGTCACGCGGCACGGCGAGGCAGGGCAGCGGCTGGGGGACCTGCAGAGGCAGCCTCTCCTCAGTCCGCCGACGCCCTCTGGCCTCAAGAGCAAAGCTGAGTGCCTGCACTCGGCACACGCCACTGGCCACAGGTGTCTGTCGCCGGTCATCTTTTATTGGCTAGTTCCTTTTAATGGTTAGTTGAACTCTCTCAGCTCCTGAATGCCAACAAGAGACCAGTCATGGGGGAAAACACAGGGCCTTCTTCCCATTTGGTTTCTAACCTGCAGCCTCACAGCCATGCCCGCCCCAGCTGGCTTTCTTCTGTGAACAAGAGAACCTTGGTTATGTAAACAGCCGGTGCCTTCTGACCTGGCCTCAAACTTTAGGGACCTGTCACCAGTGTCAGTCCACAGACTTCGCTCAGCTCACTGCTGATTGCTCTACACAAGCGACCAGGCTTGAGGGCCTGGCACGCACACCTCCTCACCTAAGCCCCTCCCCCTGCTATCCTAGCACCCTCCCAGGTGCTGGGAGCTTGTGAGACTCACAAAGATCTGTGCATCTAGTCACTTGGCAAAGTATTGGAGACCAGGCCTCATGTTCTAGGTAAGGTGCTGTTCCCAGAGGTAACAATGTTTGACGTCATGAGCACCGTTTCGGTGGAGACAGCCTCATTAGGATCTCACTGAAGTACCAAAGCATCCTAAGGATAGCAACTTGCTACTCATGGAGTTGAAATCCGCAGCACACAGCTACAGGAGACACTGCAGACCCTCATGACGTACACTCGGGCGCGTGTGCGCAGTTTACTTACCCACGTGCCCTCTCTGGCCCCAGAAGGTTCATCTCTAGTGTGTGCAAGCGGCAGTCAGATGGGAAGAGAAGCCTGCCAGGGAGGCCAGGCAGACAGACTCTGCTCGGTGGCCTGCCTCTGCTGAGTGCTGTCACTGTCATGGGCTCCCACCCGCACACTCCTCCCTGCCTCCATCCTTGGTCTTGCAGGAAACCATGTGCCTCACGCCTTCGCCTTTGCTAGCAGCATGCGCAGCCTCTGTGCTGGGGCCGCCTGTGTGCGGACATGCCGACTTGTGGCTCTTTCCCACAC
This sequence comes from Apodemus agrarius, assembly GCA_964023405.1. Taxonomy (NCBI): domain Eukaryota; kingdom Metazoa; phylum Chordata; class Mammalia; order Rodentia; family Muridae; genus Apodemus; species Apodemus agrarius. The sequence goes on along the minus strand of OZ030027.1, from coordinate 36,524,164 downwards.
ACTGTGAGCCCCCGAGGCTCCTGTGCACACTGTGAGCACCTGAGCCACGCCCCCCACACACACACTGTGAGCCCCAAGACTTTAACCCTTTCCTTATCTGTTCAGGCAGTTGTCCAGTGTGGGGCTCGAGCAAACGCAGGGCAGGAAACGGCCATTCACGGCAGATACCGGCCAGGTGCCTCTGCCCACCTCCACTGTGCCTGCAGTCAAAGTCTGTGGGTTCTGGTCAGAAAACCCAGGCCAGACTGTGGAGGCACCACAGGCAGGCAGCCTGCGGCCATCCTGACAACTGGGCCTTACTTACCCGAGGAAATGGAGGCAGAGCCAATGCATGCACACACAGACTCACCCGGGTATTCCTAGATAGCTCACCATTCACCCCCACTCCACACCACTCACGAGGGAGTGTGAGTCCTGGCAGTGGTTAACCGCTCCCCTGCCCCACCGGAATGCCACTCCAAGCACAACTAGCCTGGGGTCTGAGCCTTTGCCTAGGCCTATGTGACTGGGTTCCCTTTCACAGTCAGTCAGAGCTGGGGGCGGGGGGTTTGCCTTATTTACATCACTAGCCAGAAAAACACACCCCTTTCAAATGGCTGTTCTAGAAATAACCGGCAGGCCACAGTCCGTGGGTCAGAGCAGCTAAGCCTGCCTGTGTCAGGCCAGAGGCCCCAGCTCTCACCAGCTCGGGCGGCCCGTGACTCGAGAGCTCACATGGGGGTGAGAGGTGCAGGGCTGACACTGAGAACTTCTGTCAGGAGTCTGAACTGACCTGCTCGGGAAAGGAACACAGACTGCACTTCTGCTAACCTCAGACCTCAACACCAGGAGCGTGACAACCATCAACGTAACGGGTTAACACTGTTAGGCTTTCTGGAGGTGCGAAGACCAAGAACGGCCCAGTGTTTTCTCTGGGGCTATATCTGTTTACTGGACATTTCCCCCTCAGCCTAAGAAAATGATGAGATTCTTGAATTTGTGAAGGAATAATGTAAAAAAAGATCAAACCTTAGTGAACTAAAAAGCATGCTTATGGCAACTAAGCTGTGCAGCCATTCTAAGCCTGGGCCACGAGCAGGAGGAAGGTGGAAGACTCTTCCCCAGGCAGGACAGAGCTGACCTCCGAAGGCTCTGCTGTCAGGAGGAGAATGAAATTGTGCTACTGTAAGAGGTAAACTGAGGCCACGAGATGCGCATGCGTGTGCGTAGGTGGCAGTGGGCAAGACACAGGCGGCTCCCAGCCCAGCCCGGCAGGGCCAGGGGTCAGTGACAGGCTAACTGAAAGGGCTGCACACCGGGAAGCTCTCTCCAGCATTTGACAACTGCAAGTGAAAAGAATAAGCAAGGGGAAGGCAGGGACTTTCCAAAGCCGAACTGGAAGGAATTCTAAGCAGGGTCTCGGCCTTCCACTGTCTGTCACTGTCCTGTTTGTGGGACAAAATCTGCAAACCTTGTTGGGGGAAAGGGGTCAGGTATGAAAGCCAAGCCTAAGTGACGGCGTGTCCCACAGGAAGTGAGCTGGGAGGGAAGCTCGGCCCGCGTCACAATCCCTTCACCTAGGGCAGCAGCTGCTGAGCGCTACAGGGCACTGACAGGCAGAGGCCCGAAGCCGCTGGCGCCAAGCCGCGCTCTCGCTTTGTACTCCACAAGCTATGTTCATGCTGGCATCTGCTAAAGAGACGCGGGATCGCTGCCTTGTTCCTGCAAGCCAGTTCAATAGAAGATGTCACACCACATGTGTGACGTGGGGGGGTCACACGCCTGCAGCATAGTGTCTCAACTAGAAAAGCAGTCAGGGCCATTTTTCTCCACAAACAGGTGTCACATCCCATCTGCAGAGGGAAGCGGCTGGTAAGGAACTCCTGCCACACTTTAATCTCCTCGGGGTTGATCTGCCTGCTTCTCTTCACAACACGAACCGCTCCAGGGAAGATGGAAGCTGATGACCCGTTCACGGTCACTGCTTTAACCCGCCCCCTGCTGTGCCAGCTGTGCCACTAGGTTAACTGGCAGAACAGCTCTCTCCGTCCCTGCTACTGAGGAGCTCCACACGGGGCCTAGGCTGTCCTGCCCACACCACTCCCTCGGCTCTGACTTACATCCAAAGGGACATCGCCTATCACCGGGGAAATCCGAGCCTGGGAGGGCTTGGGCTGATTACCTGATGGTACCTGGGTGCAAAGCCGCCAGCCTTTCTCTATGCAAATGTCTACTGCAAAAGTCGCCTTCAGAGTTGAGGACCACGAGAGTGAGTGTATTGCAGTGGCCACAGCATCCTGAGTGTCTCTGATCACACCCAAAAGACACAAGCAAGACTCTCTGTGGGTCTCACCCCTCATCTGAGCCACCTGCAGGATGCTCATCATATTCAAAACCGGTGCCAGGTCTTTTCTATGCGCAGGGCGTCCAAGGACATCTTATGTATGAGGAAGCATTTCACCAAATGCCCAAGGTCACAAGGTTATTAAATGTAAAGACTGTGGCTACACCCAGAGCTGATTCCTCCTCAGAAATTGCAGATGAAAAGGGGAGTCTGCACATGGGCTGAAGCCCTGGCCTGTGAGGCGGAGCCGGCCACAGTCCTGCCCTGGCCTGTGAGGCGGAGCCGGCCAGAGTCCTGGTCCCCAGTGGAGCTACAGCTTGTGATGTTCCAACATTACCCACCTGTGGGTAGCCAAGAGGACGACTAGCCTCAGCTTACGGCACTCAGCCTACGGGGGAGAGGACCCGCCATGCAGGGGCCTCTTCATTTACCTCACACCTGGCAAACACTGACTCTGAAACTAAACACAGGTCAGTGATCTGGACCTAAAATTAGCTAGAGACCCAGGCAAGATCTTGGCAGCTCAGAACCAGTGTACACAGAGTTTCCCAGACAGGGTTAGTGTGAACAGATAAACATGCAAGCAACGTGCCGCCTATCCACATAAAATATAAACAAGAGAGAAAACAACAACAGAATCAAGGACCCACACCTAAGCACTAAGGGCCAACAGTAACCACCGAGGTTCTGACTCGGCCTGTCAGAAGCATCTACACAGAAGCATCTCAGGTCACACACCTGTTCTGTTACATGCTTTCCTGGGTCCCAGACTGTTTTATTTATAAAATACAGTTACTGAGAAACATGACTGTGACGGTCAGATTTCAGGGACGAATTTCTTTTGTGTGTGTGATTTTGTTGACAACAATGGCCACGCACGCCATGATGTTTGGCCATGCAGAATACTTGAAAGCTGTAGAAACCCACACTTTGTCACTGCTCTGCTCTTGGTTGGACTGATCCTGGTCTCGTCCAGCAGGCGGTCCTCAGCTAGGGATGGCTAGCCCTCCTGCTGCGATGGCGCCCTTTTCTCTACATGGAGAAGAGAACCAGATTTCTATGTAGGTCGGCACAGAGTGAGTGACGGTTGGGGCCGCTGTTCAACGCCTCTGCAAGACTTCACCCAGGACGCCCCCCATGTTGATCTGATGCTCACACAACGGTGCCAAAGGCCTGCCTCAAGCCACAGAATACATTTTCCAGCACATCACAGCCAGCGGCACCATCAATTCTGCCTGCGATCTGTGTCCAAGAGGGAAAGTTCTTAGGGGTTCTGTTCTAACCTAGCTCAAGGACTAATTAAATCCTCATTACTACCTTCTAATTATTCAAATACTGTGGGATTCGGCTCAGGAAGCCCCTGCTGGCACACCAGATGAAAAGGGTTAACAAGCCTTGTTGGCTTTCGGGATCCAGTTCCAGTGAGTCCTTCAGAAAGCCACCAGCACCAACATGAATATTTAACCAGATACCACTGCGAAAATTAAAAGGGAATTCAATTAAAAGGCTTGCAAAAAATTAATTCTGACCTCTCTGCATCTGTCCAAATAAATAAGGCTTCCTTCAGTGTTTTCGCCTAATTGCTAATCCAATAAAGCAGAAGGGCATTTGCTGGTTTCATTAGGCTTAACGTGTTTCAGGGGTTAAAAATGTAATCGCTCCGGTGTTAGCACTTATTTATCTAGTCAGATGACTATTCCATATTCCGTCCAAGCCCTCCTGAGAAACAAGCCACACATTAATCAGCCTTTAGAAACTGTTCTTTAGAAAGTCAGAGTCCTCCTCCGCAACAGTTCTCATGTTTTCTGCTTTCTGCCGAGATGCCGGCAATGCTGCACGGTCACGTGGGCTCTACAGAGAGATTCGGCTTAAAACGAGCCAGCACCACGGGTGTTATGTTACAGTTCATGTATGGCCTGTCCCCCACAAAAACCCCCATGTGTTGAGGTCTTGCCTCCAAAGGTGATCCATCAATCACGGATTAAACAACTGGATCGGGAAGGCTCCGAGTGAATCACTAACTTATCCATGGACAGATTCAGAGTTGGATGGTAGTGTTGGGTGGTGATGGAACCCAGGAAGGGGCTCGGGCCTGCTCGGAGGACGCCCGCCACTGAAGATGTCTGTGGAGAGAACACCTTGCCCTGACCTTGTCCCTGCTCCCCGCTGTCAGGTGAGTGACGCCGCTCCATTGTGGCAGCCCCTCCGTGACGCTCTGCCTTACCTCAGGCCCCAGCCAGTGGAGCCAGGTGAGAGCCCCAACCCACACTCACCTCCCATCTCCACACTGACAAGACCTGACAAATAAATATTATCCCAGGATATCAAACTCAAGATTTGACCTTTTTTTCAAAGAAAAATTATTGAGCTAATAAAACTTTCAGTGGTGAAGGATCAGACAGAGTTTTATGTTGGAAGATAGGTGAAATTGTGGTGAGAACACCAGACTCAGTGATTCTCAGCCTTCCCAATGCTGCAACCCCGTAATACAGCTCCTCATGTTGTAGTGACCCCTGACCATAAAATTATTTTGTTACTTCATAATTATAATTTTGTAACTATTATTAATCATAATGTAAATGACTGATATTCGATTTGTGTGAAAGGGTCACTTGACCCCCCCAAGGTTGAGACCCACACGCTGAGATCCTTGGTAGAGACGAGAACGACAGTGCTGAGAACAGCGGAGAGTTTCTCTCCTCCTTAGAACCTGTGCGGCCACGCCTGTGTGCAGACTGAGCTACAGTCCTTCTATAGCAGAAAAGCATAAAGCCGCAATGAGTCACGGTCACCTGCATCTAAGTACAACCTGGGGAAAGGACTTCGAGACCGATGCTTTTCAGAGAGCCACCAGGTGTGAGGGCGGAGTGAAGGCGGCAGAGCTTAGGGTATGGGGGCGCCATGCAGCCTGGAGATACCAAAGCTGTTTAGTCCATGAAACTCTGACGTTTGTGACCCTATCCTGAACAGGGCATGTTGCTTATGAAGATATGAAGAACACAGGGCCAAGCAGAAGGAATAATGTCAGTACAAAAGTTAAAAAGAATTCGGCATCTTGAGCCTGGAGGGAGTTGGCTCCAGGACACCCGTACCATTCCTCTTGTGTCGTGGGGACTTGAGGAAGGGCTCCAAATATTGTCCTCCACAGAGGAGGAGACACAACACCCTTTTGTGGGCCTATATTCAAGTGTCGTATAGTCCTTGACTTGAGCGTGTATGTCTTGAGTGTACATAAAAGCAGGTGGAGTGTGACATCTTAGACCTCACCTTCAGCTCATTCCGACACATGTGGAAGGAACGCGCCCAGTCCTTTCCTCCCTGAGCGTCTGAGAAGCAGCAAAACCAGAGGGCAGAGGGCACCACTGGTGGTCACTCACTTCAGTACACAGGAGGGGACAACCAGGCATTTTCTAAAGATCCCCTGATGTGTACATGTCTGTTACTGAACAAGACAAGGGCGATAAAACGAGGGTTTCTTTATTAGCATTATGTCGAATATCACCTGGAGCAAACACTTCTTGAATTTTAATAAATAAAAAAACTTATTTTCCTTTAAACCTTCATTTTTTATATCCCCTTCGCCCAGTTTTAAAGGACAATTAACTCATACACATCAGCCTGATATTTAACTTAATAGTTACTTTTAAAAAATGGAAGTTTTGCTTTTTTGGAAGTTATCCAGCTACATTTTCAGAAGTCTTTCAGAGGAGGGTTAGGGAAAGTGCTCATAAAATTTTTTTAGATCTAGCAACTTATAGTCTTAATTATTAATTTGGTATTGGAAGGAAATGCTTGTTCTAACTGCCCGGATCAGCACATATCCAGTGTATTACTCAAGTCACACTACAGGTAACAGGAAAGAGTGGCAGGCACAGTAACGCCTTCGCAAGGGGATGCCCAGTTCCACCTGGCAAACTACCTCACCCAGGCTTTCCTGGGTATGCTGGGTTTTCATACCCATGTTTCGATTTTACCCGTCTTAAGGGTGGGGGATGCTCTTCGGGGGCTGTGAGGGCTCCTCTCAGAGTGCTGGACTTAGCATTCCAGGGCCTGCAAACGAGCGATGTCTGCCTGTGACTTGCCAGCACTCAGCCCAGTCTGAGGGGTGGGTACCAGGGCATGGACGCTTCCTCTTCCTTACTCTCACTGGCTCAGCTACAGATGCAAGAAACAAGCCAGGACCAAGAAGCCGCAGGCCCTTCGCACGCCCTCTGCACCGGGAAAAGCGGGACCTTGCCAGCAGTGCCACCTAAGCCGTACTGCCCTCACCTTCTGACGGCCATCTGGGCGGAAATGGGACTCACAATGTGCACATGCCTCTCTCACACTCAAAAGTTTCAAAGCCATCCCAGGAAATCTCCCAGGAACACTCAGGGACACCAGCAGCCATGAGCTCCTGCCTCCGAGCCTGCGAGTGTGGCGACAGTGATGCATCTGATACAGTGCCTGCCCACACTAACCAGGTTAGAACGACCCCGGCTCCAGCAGCGCAGTCCCCTCCGCCTGCCCCAGCATCAAGTGTACTATCCGACCCAGGACAAAAGGACACCAGGCATTGTGAACACCACGGAGTGTCAGTCAGTACTGAGTAAAGCCACGGAGAGTTTCAAAGTGTGGGACGACATCTGTTTCAAAGCACCATGGAAATGCACGCTCCTTTTCTGACCTGGACACCACCAAGCCTCTAGTGAGGGAATCAACAGCATTCTACAGCCTCCCTTGGGGAGCAAACTATGTGGTCTCTCAGAGAGACCTAGTCTGAAGACCTGACATTTTACACAAGACCTTGTTATGTGCTCAAAATTTGCTGGTAGATATCACAGGAATGAGTGATTAGTAAAAGCATATGCATGTACACACACACACACACACACACACACACAAACACAGACACTGCCTTATCAGAGTGAGTGTGACATGAGATGGGTCTGTGTAGGTAACACTTGTTTGTGTCTAAAAGTCCCCTAGGCCAAATGTCACCCAATCTACCAGAAAGGATCCTCTTCATAATTGCTGCTACATGTAAGCTTGTATCCCTTCGATAGGAAACACTGTCTTTAAGAATTACAGTGAACCACATGAGTGAGCACCCTTAACCTGTGCACAGCGGGAGGGCTGTGTCCTGAGACTCACCTCTTTCCTGTGGCATTGGTGACTGGCTCAAGGCAGGATGGGAACTGGACTCTGACTGGCTTCCAGGCGGCTGCGGAGGCATCTGGCTGCCTATAAAGCACAGGAGAAAGGGGAGGGCACGCATTAATACTGCAGCACAGGAACCAAGGCCCTTACAGTCCATTTATGATCTCAGAAGGTACAGAGAAGAGAGCTAAAAAAGTATGTTTCATTTTTCCCTGTAAAATGAAGATAGGATAAAGATATTTACCAAAAGACCTGCCTTTTTTTAAAAAAAACAAAAACACAAACACAAACCTGTTGCTGAATCAAACTCACAGAACACGCAACCAATGGCTGCATCACACACATCTTCACGCAACCAATGGCAGCATCGCACACATCTTCACGCAACCAATGGCAGCATCGCACACATCTTCACTCAACCAATGGCAGCATTGCACACATCCTTCACGCAACCAATGGCAGCATCGCACACATCTTCACGCAACCAATGGCTGCATCGCACACATCTTCACGCAACCAATGGCAGCATCACACACATCCTTCACGCAACCAATGGCAGCATCACACACATCCTTCTCCACACCCGCAGACCTAGACAGGCAAGCTGGGCTTAGCCTCTCGACTCTTACTCATCCCTACTGGACAGAAATGAAAAAGGGCGGCACTCGTCCGTCTGTCCGTCCATCCACCCACCCATCCATCCATCCATCCATCCATCCATCCAATACAGCAGCATCAGTTTCGAATAGGCAGACTTTCAGCCTAAACTCACAAGGTCTCACTACGCAGCACAAAGCGTAGGCACATCAGCACTGAGGAGAGGGAGTTTTTTGTTGCTGATAGAGCAACAGCATCTATTTAATTCCCAGCTGTTTGGTGTTAATCAATTTCTCACATATAATGCAAGTTTCTTGAGATGAGAGTCATATGTTTTCATTCCTTGAATACTTCCCTTAGCATGAAATATATACAATAACTCATAATCCAAGAATACAAAAAAAGGAAAAGACACTTATTTTACCGGTAAAAGAGACATGAATCATGTGGAGGCTCGAGGCATAATTCTGAAATTAAGAATCTTCCAAGGTGCGTGGAAGCGCACGCCTTTAATCCCAGCACTCTGGGAGGCAGAGGCAGGTGGATTTCTGAGTTCGAGGCCAGCCTGGTCTACAGAGTGAGTTCCAGGACAGCCAGGGCTACACAGAGAAACCCTGTCTCGAAAAACCAAAAAAAAAAAAAAAAAAAAAAAATCTTCCAAGGTACCTGACAATATTAACTCACTTCTAGGCCCAGAGGTTTAGATACATTTCTAAGGCTAAAGATATGGAAGAATTACAAAGTACTGGCGTTAACACAGCCCTGGAGGTCCGAGCGGGCGGGCGCTCACTGCCTGAGGGGTTGCTACTCTATGTTCTACCTTCTCCCGTGGTTACCATGACTATAAAGGAGACACCTCCAACACACACAGCTCCCCTGCACCCTGCTGAGTGGGAGTCACACGGTCATGGTAGATGATTCCACCGCAGTTAGAAGGTCATAGCTGGGAAGGCATGGCTGTAAAACAAGCCCCAATTTTTGGGGGTGGGGTGGTTAGGCACCCCAGCTTTAGAGAGTAATATAAAGCTTGGTATATATTTCTGAGTGTTCATCGTCACCCTCCTAGGAGCGCTCACAGCTGGCAGCACAGGCTTGGCAGAGCAGGGCAGGCGCCCACGGGCTCCACCCGGGCACCTGTAGTAGCCTACTATTAATACCAAAGAATTAACCGTATAGTAAAAACAGTTAACATTCTTGTCCAAAACAACCTAAAGGGCAAACTGACACGCTGTAGATCTATGAGCACTGCCTGGCAGCCACTGTGGGTCACATGTCTCCTATGACAGGGGACACCCCATGGCCCAGTCCATAGACCACTTAGAAATTTAAAGCACTCTGCGGCCAAACCCAGGCTCCTAAGTGTCTCTGGGGACCGAGCTGGCCCCGGACAGTAAGTGCTCACGTCATAATGCTCGCTGGATCCACATGTTCACATAGAGGAAGGACACGGCAGTTCCATGTCAACACAGGGCATCATGGCTTCCACTGTGCAGCCCGAGGCACTGTTCTTCCATCTAATGCACCAAGCAAAAGTGAAAAGGCTACAAGAGACCTATCCCACCACGCACTGGCAGAGCCAAGCCCGGCTGTGGGCACCCTGGGGCAGGGCACGGGGCGATGCAACTGCCAGGCAATGATGGAGTGCACACATTACATTCACCGATACCAAAAGAAAAGTCACCCCCACCTCCCCGAGTTCATCCGTGCACTCTCAGCCTGTCCCGCAACTCTTACTAAAGAACAACAGCCCTGTGGGGTTTCTATATGCTAATTTTAAATCAAACCTTTCAGAGTGTGGTAATCATTTCAAAGGAAGACATGGCCATGAAAAGTAACTGACTCAGCCATAGGGGACTCTAACCTCCATCATTCCACGGGAACCATAATGCAAACCACGAGGTGGTCTCCTTTGTTAAGCACCATGTTTTACCCTCATCTGTGTCTGTAATGATGTAAGCAGAATGGAAAAATATGCTGGCCAACATGGTGGCGAATATGAAGGACTCCCACCACTTAGGCTAGTCATTCGGTAACAGCCGTGCAAATGTTTGTGTACAGGGTGTACCAATCTAAAGCGAAGCAGCCGTGAGCAACCATAGTGTCTTATGAAGCTTATGAGCACTTGAGAGAGAAGCTACAAAACCATTGGTCCTGCCCTCCCCTCATGGAGGCCTGTCACAGACCGCGGAATACTTATGTTTTCTCAGTAAATGTCCTGTTTGTAGGCTTGTCCTATGTTACTTTTAGCTTTTGTCCCCTTAATGCCCTAGAGCCTTCCTAGATCTTTCCTGATGCCCTATGATCTCAACACCTCGGAAGAGTACTAATGAGTTACTCTGCACGATGCTTCCCCAATCGGATCTGGGTAACAGTTTATTGTAGAAAAAGAGGACATGCGTGGGAACTACCCCATCCTTCTCTGTCCGTCCTATCGTGGGGCTGGGACACCCCCACATTCCATTTCTGGTGTTTGCGTCAATTACAGATCTGGCCGGTATTCCCTTTTGGGGTACTCATTTCCCCTCGAGGCTGATGCATGTCCCACGTCTCCTGCAACTTTCACCTGCTAATTTCGGCATCGATTGGAAAGCCCTGCAGCGAGGTTTCCCAGGGTGCCTGCTAACTGCGAGTCTCCATCCCCTCTTCGACGTCCAAGTTTAGGGATTTCAGTTGGAAGAAAGCTACGTCGTTGGATGGTCCCCACACCTTGCCTCTAAGCAATACTGCAAGGAAGGCGAGCGACTGTTCCTCCTGCCGATGCCTTATGTAGCAAAGGGGCATGGTTCTATGGTATGTTAAGTTCTCTCAGCGGACTTGGACATGATCTAAAGGGAGATGTCTCTGTATGAGCCTGACTTTCAGGGGCAGACTCAGCTGATGGTGTGGACCGACTTAAGGAATGGGTAGAATGCTTCAGAGCTCGAGGGCTTCCCTCCTTGCTAAGTGGTTTTAAAGCTGGCCTGTGTGTGGAAGGCAGGCAGGCAGACACAGGCGTCCTCCTTGATTCTCTCCGCCTCCACCCTGAGGCGGTCTCTCTCTAGAGCGCGCCCAGCTCACGGAGTCAGCTGTAGACGAGTGAACGTCGGGGCTCCAGTTTCTGCTTCCGTCACTCCCACTACAGGCATGCTCCCATTATGACGGTGAGACCTGACTTCGGTCCAAAGCAGCAGGCACCTAACACAGATCTAAACTTCCCAAATTCAGGTCCAGCACCGATTTCTTCTCCTATTATTTCATGTTGGAGTTTTCATAGTTGTGGAAAGCTACCATTTCCACAAACAAAACGAAGTGATTTCTACTATGATCTGAAAAAAAACTGGACATATTCTCCCCTACTTGGGTTTCTAGATGAGAGCCCAGACAGAACAGCCAGCCTTGCGAGACCCTAAGAAGGGACTCAATTAAGCCAAGGCTGGACTCCGGCCCACACCTACATTTATTTGCTAAGTCTGGGGCAGGATGTCATGGAACAGTAGAAAATTCCTAGAAGATTGCTTTGTGGTGGGGGTGGGGGTGGGGGGAGTAGGAGTGGTGGTGGCAGTGGGGTAAAACCCACCAAGGTTATCGTTGTTAGTTCAAGCCACCTCAGTTCTGGCCAGTGGAAACTCCTTCCGGTTGCATCCCGAGTTCTACTGACAGGCCTTCCTCTTTTTATTGAGTATGTCCTTATTTTTAGGATGACCAGAGGCTGTATGATCATGGCGTGTCTCTTTGACATTACAAGTCCTGGTTCTTGTTCCTGGAGGACGGTGCTCTGAGATTTAGCTGTGGGTGCCAGGGTGGCTGTTACCAGTATACCAGTGCCTCCAGCTGATACTCACATGAATAAAGACAAGTCTATATAAGGATCTCCAATTCCAGTCTCAAGCTAGAGCACACTCAAGGCTTCTTTCTTAGAACTCCAACAGTAACAAATCTAAAGTTGTATCTAAAATCAATTAAGTTATTTTACATTATATATATACATATATATGTGTGTGTGTATATGTATGTGTGTATATATATATGTATATATATACACACATACATATATAATACATCAATTTATTAGGTTGCTATCCATTTCAGGTGCTCTGTGTAGCATTTTGGCAGCACTTCTTGAGGCTTTGGGGGATAATTATGAAGCTTAAAGAGTGAAAGCTAAAAACACTCATGGTGCCTGTATGCTCCAGTCTAGGGAATGGGACCCCATCTTACCATAACCTGCACTGGGGAATAGCTGTATTTTCTCATACTTGTTCTTATGCCTTTAATTGACTCTTCTTGTTTAGGTAAATAGAAAACGTGTATGGCTCTTTGGTACATTATTGGCATTAATGGAAGTGGTCATCCTTGCTTCATTTATATCCTAAATAGAAATGCCATGGGAAGTGACCCACAACACAACCACCCAGGCTCCACACTCTTCACTGTGACCCATGACACAATCACACCAAGGATCTACACACTCTGGAGTGATTGTGACCCACATCATAACCACACTGGGGATCTATACACTATGCATGTTGACAATACCATTTCCTTCTTTGTTTTAGAATCATGACTAGGGATTAAATTTCTGTTAAAGACCATGTCCACTCACATTTATTTTCATTGTCTATACTATTAATAGAAGTGTTACTATTGAACCATCCTAGACTTTCTGGGATAAATGTCCTTAGTTATGGTGTGTGAATAATACTTTTTCTAACATACAACTAAATTCCTGTGCCATGCTTCCTTATAAATCTACATTAATTAGATTTTGAGAGTGATTTTTCTAATTAAAAATAGGTAAAAATTGGATTAAGTCATCCATAAGTATTTTTTTAGTAGAATAAACAAGATATTGCGACTTTATTCAGAATGTAGAGAAAATTGTCTAATCTGAATGTTTTGGCAAATTGATGCATATCTAATAAGTGTACTCTATATGTGGCTGTGATGTCAACATGGCTCACTTAGATCACTATGGAGACCCACCTCCAGGCGTGTCTGTGAGGGAGGCCCTGCAGTGGGAGAACCACCCTGAGTGGGCGGCCCTGTTCAGGGGCTGGGCTCCAGGGTTGGAGGGACGAGCATCGCATTGCATTCACTTCTCTCTTCCTGGCTCTGGACGAGACGTGCGCAGCCGCTCCTGCTCCTGCTCCTGCCCGGTGTCTCCCCAGCCAGGACACAGCACACCCAGACTAAGGGCCGGCGCTGCTTCTGTGAACTGTTTTACCCCAGCCGGCGCTGCTTCTGTGAACTGTTTTACCCCAGCAGCACGAAAAGCGCCCAATACAGAGCTCAGCACGTGTGACAGCAGGCTGGCCCTGACGCTCCACTGAAGGACACTGGGGTTAGCACTCATGTTTTCAACTTCCTTCTGTGTTTGCTACACGACACATCTCCTTATAGTGTGAATCCCACAAGAACATGGATTTGTGTGCTCCGCCCTCTGCTCCACGTCTAGAACCTGGCAGATTCAGTAAGCATTCGAGATATATTTGTTGACAAACGAATAAATGACTGTTTATCCCAGAAAGCAAACTTAGACTAATAGCTAATTAGATTTTTTTATGAGTTAACAGTAATCATGTAAGATTATCTTGTTATTCTAAATCAGAATTAGACAACCTCTTTTTTTTTTAATATAAACTGGCAGATAGTAAATATTTTAGGCTGTGAGACCATATGTTCTCTGCCATAAGTACTTAACTCCCTGATTGTGAGTAGTTTAAAAGCAGCCAAGATGACACATGAAATGGCAAAAATAGAATTGTATTTACGACACTGGATGCCCTGGAGTCGTCCCACAGGCAATGGCCCTTATAAACAATTCCATAAGGAAGGAAAGATGCAGGCCAGGAAGGGAGGCAGGGCCCAGCGAGAGCAGGGGTGACAGACAACCTGGGACTCCTCCCATGTTCGACTCCAAGGCTTGAGCAAACAGTGTGCAAACTGTTAACGCTGGGGGGCTGGAAAGAGGACTCTGCTCACAAGTCTCAAAAGCCAATGTGCCTCCAGACTGCAGAGGTACGGGGATCACAAGGCCCCTTCCCATGGCTGTGGAAGAAGAAGGGATTTCAGGGTGTGTGGTGTGTCTGTGGGGGGGGGGGTAGGGGGCTGTCCCATGGAGTTGCTGGCAGCTGCACACAGAGCCCCAGGGACTCAGCCTTCCTGTGCACGTGCTGGAGTGAGCTCTTCAGGATGGGGCTGCCCGTGAGTCCCCTACAGGTGACTTACGTGCTCCTGAGCAACCTCGGCAAGCTCCCTAAAGTGCACTCAGCAGACACGTTTCTCGGGTCTGCGGCTGGAGGCTGCTCGTTAATCCACACTCGCTCCTTCTTTCCAGGAGAAATCACACACTAACTTGGCTTTAGACCTCTCCAGCCAGGCGTGGGCAGACTCACTACCCTCCTCAGCAATTGTAGCATGTGCAGGTCTAAGCGATAAATTATGCTCCTGGCTCTTAGATCAAACAAAACAGAAAATTAAAAATTATATGGATAAGCTATGATAGCATAGATTATACTGACCGTGTTGTTGGGAGGACAGAAGAGAAACACAGGAACAGGGTGCCTCAGTAACACTACTGCTGGTAAAGCGCTCTGCGGCTCCTGCCGCCCCCATTACTACAGCGGATGCCATCAAGAACTGAATACGGTTCCTCTGGAGAACAACTCTCCAGCCCCTTTTAAATGTCAGAGTGTGAGTGTGTGTGCATGTATGACAGTGAATATGTGTATGACCATGTGTGTCAGAGTGAGTGATCATGTATGAGTGAATGTGTGTGAGAGAATGTGTTATGTGCGTGCACGTGAGTGAATGTGTCTGTGTATTTGTGTATGTATAAGAGTGAGTGAGTGTATGTGTCAGAGTGTGAGTGTGTTTGTGCATGTGTGAGAGTGCATGTGTGTGTCTGTGCATACCTCCACCCCATGACCCATGTATGGAGGTCAAAGGTCATCTTGTAGGGGTTGGTTCCCTGCTTCTACAGTGCAGGCCCAATGGTCAACTCAGGCAGTCGGCTGTGGCAGCGGTGGCCTGCACCTGCTGAGCTGCCTCACCAGCCCAGGGTCTGCTCACAGAATTCAAGTCTCTGTCACTAAGCAGCTTCTGGTCACCGAGGTGACTAGCCAGAAGTGCCCAGGGACTGTGACTTACATATCCTTCAGATTCACAAAAAAAGCAATCTTCTTGGTTTCCTTCCTAGTAGAATATCATCATGAGTATTTGGGGTTTGTTGTGTGGGTGTTTTGCTTAAATGTTTGACATTCAAGCTTAAGGACTCCAAGTTTATCCCCAAACTTCAAACCTTTCCCTGGACGTTGCCCTCTCTCCCTGTCCACGCGTGGATGTGTACCTACGAATTTTCCAGCTTCGGGGGATTGGCTCTCTTCTCCCCGCGTGGGTCTGGGATCAGACTCGGGTCATTGCCTGGCAGGAGCCTTACCTGCTAAGCCCCCTCACCCCACTTCTCTTCCCTTCCGAAGTTTCTTTTGCCCAAAGCCATGTGCCGGGAACAGAGTAAAAGAGAGAGTGGATTTCCTGAACAAAACTGCCATCTGCGCCCATCCCAGACTTCCCTACTTTCCACACTGATGGCTTAGACCAGCCTTCCAAAAGTTAAAAACTAAGTCTACCAAGGGTGGTTGGCTCAGCCGTAACTGAGGGGAGGGAAGAGCTGGCGGCTCACGTGCAGCAGGCGTGTGCTGGACCCTCAGTCCTGAACCCGCCTCCCGCCAGAGACCCAGGAACACCCGCACTTTGATCTGTAGTATTAGTTTTCTCAATTAAAAACAAACTTGTGATAGCAACACACCATTATTCAGCAGGCCATCTAGATTCAAAACAGATTTTTTCTTATTACCATCCTTTATCCATCATCCATCCATCCGTCCGTCCATCCGTCCATCCATGCATCTCGTGTGCCTGGGTATCGGAGGACACCTTGCTGGAGTTGGGTCTGTGCCTGTGCAGTGTGGGTCAGGTGGACTGACGGGGCACTAGGTCACCTACTGGGTGACCTTGTAGCCCTTGACCTTGTTAAAGTACACTTCACCTGCAACATGAAGTCAGTTTAAGTGAGTCATCTGATGCCCACGAGAGCCCTGCAGCGTAGACAAGTTTCCTATGGAGATTTTGAGGCATAGAAACTACAGAGGTCTTGCAAGGTGTGAGGTGAATACAACCTGAGACTAGACGGCCGAGCACAGGCTGTGGGCTTTACTGCTTAGGTCAGATAGCGCTCTGCCTACAGACAGAGTCTGAGGACATTTTCCTGCAGCAGGCCAGCAGGCACTGGTCTGAGAACATTTTCCTGCAGCAGGCCAGCAGGCACTGAACGGTCTCCTGTAATCTGCCGTAAGCGCCTGGTGAAAGAATAAAAACTGTGTCCCGAAAGCAAAAGGGGGCCACGGAAGAGAAGGCAGCCGTGGGGGCAGGGCTCTCGGCTTCCTCAGTTCACACCCCGTGTGATGGCTTCAACGGGAGGCGGGTGGGTGGGTGGGACAACAGGGGCCATGTCTGTCCCGGGGAGTCAGTCTGGGTGCTGAGCAATGCCCCACCACACTGGGCCTGTGGTGGCATTCTATCAGAACACATCCTTTGCGACAGCGTTCAGGCCCAGGGTATGACTCAAAGGTCTGCATGAGAAAAAGGGCACTGGAGGAGGCGGTGGGGGCCATGTGTCTGGAGGAGGCGGTGGGGGCCATGTGTCTGGAGGAGGCGGTGGGGGCCATGTGTCTGGAGGAGGCGGTGGGGGCCATGTGTCTGGAGGTGGTGGTGGGGGCCATGTGTCTGGAGGAGGCGGTGGGGGCCATGTGTCTGGAGGAGGCGGTGGGGGCCATGTGTCTGGAGGAGGCGGTGGGGGCCATGTGTCTGGACGTAATGCTGCTCTCTCTTCTAGGATGACAGCATTCTGATGTCCAGTTGAGAAGTGGCAGGTTCCGAATCTGACTCACACACAACCCCAGACATGAAACACACAAGTGCATCACCCGCTAACGCTGCTCAAATCCCTGCTTTGATGTAAGATGGGGTGGGGTGGGGCGGGGCGGGGCGCAAACAGAGCAGGCAGTTTATATTTCTCTCACCAGGACAAATTAATGAAACAAAACCTAATTTCCCCCTTCTCTTACCCATTCTTATTCCTCTTCAATATTTTTCCTCTTCCTAAGATTCCTTTCTTTTTGTTGGAGAAGCTTAGTATCTGGCTGCCTTGTGAAGAAACGGTATAGTGACAGATGAAAGGCTTGTAGTCATCGTGTAATTCAGAATAAGGGGGAAACCGACTGCTGTGCATTTAAGATTCAAACAACCTTGCAATTTTGTATAGTCGTTTCCCCCACCCGTTCTTCTGAAGAAATCCGCCTTTATTCTGCTAATAACTAACCACAGTTGCGGCAGCATGGATCCGATTAGCAGCTCTTAGGGGACAAAGGGGACAAGGGAAAAGAGCTGTGAATAGGGCTGCCAATTTGTCCACCTGGACCCCCAGGAGAACGATTAGTTGAGCGCCCGCCTGCCCCCTTCCCGGCCCTCTCTCTGGAAGGCAGGGCTGTGAGGGCCAGGTCCCCTCCTCCTTGAGGCAGAGCTGTGTTGGCTTACCGCTCCTCTCACCCTCAGTCTGGGTCCCCACACATCTGACAACTCTACGTAAACACGAGCAGCTATGAAGATGCCCTGTGGGAGGATGGGCTTGCCCTCGGCGGGACTGTTCAGCTCAGAGCCCACACACCATGAGAGAAGGCGCAGGGGCCCTGCAGGCAGAAGCCACCCTTTAATACAACGCCCCGTCAACAGGCATGGCGCCACTCCTGGCTGCGACAGGGGACAGGAAAGGCTGTGCTGTTTAGGAGCACTACATTTTCAGCATGGGAACCAACATTTAAACACTGGCATCTGGGTGGACGAGATGACACCTGCCACATGAGCCTGGTGGCCTGAGTGGGCTCAGCAAGAAGGGACTTCACGTTACCCTCTGACCCCGGCACATGTGCTTCAATGTCCTCTATGTGCATACACAGTTATTATTAAAAGCCAGTTTCTATTCTACTGAATAAGGAATTAATATCTGTTAAATATATGATTAATCAACTTATGTATGAAAATAATCTGGTTTCCAAAAGTTTTAAAAACGTATTGCATTTGAAACTACACTAGAAGTTTATTCTTTGATAAAACGTAAAGTCAAATACCTTTGACTTTAAACTATATTGACTGATTAACAGGCTGATTTTGTGGTGTGTGCGCACGTGTATGTGTGCGATGTGCAGACTGGAGGCGGACTTGGTCTTTTCCCACCTTATTACTGTAGTCAGGGTCTCTCACTGAGGTCAAACACACCGGCTGGGCTAAGGTGCTGGCCGGGCAGCTGCAGGCTCCACTGGCCTCTGCCTCCTCACCACAAGTTGGAGGTGTGTGCCACCAGATTTGGGTTGTGACATGGATTCTATGGATACAAACTCAGGTCTTCCTGTTTATGGGGTGCTGGGCTGACTAAGCTGTTTCTTTCATTTTGTGCAGGGTCTCACATAGTCCAGACTGGCCTTCAACTTCCCGCGGAGCTGAGGCTTAACCCCAAGGGCTGGGTCTTTAAGCATGTACTCTCATGCCTTGCTTGGATGGTGCTAGAAATTGAGCCTAGGGCTTACTCCTTCCAGCAAGACACTAAACTACGTTCCCAGCTCCAAAACTACTTTAAAAGTAAAAGCTAAAGTGCTGTACTGCTTTGGGAAACTCAACAGCAAGGCTGAAATCTCCAAGACCTATGGGGTCTACCTAATACCCCTGCTCACATTTAAATGTCTGAGTGACGTGTCCTGAGGTCTCCATTCAGTGTCACACACATGCAAGCAGCGCTTCAATCAATGGCTTCTGCAGAGAAGGGTGCACAGTGAAACCCAGGGCAGCTAAACCCGGAACCAGTGCAGTCCAGTGAGGGGGGGTTCTGTGGGGGGTGAGCTGGCTCAGTCCAGTGGGGGGGCTTCTGTGGGGGCCGAGCTGGCCCAGTCTAGTGAGGGGGGTTCTGTGGGGGCCGAGCTGGCTCAGTCCAGTTCCTAGCGCAGCTGGTCAGAACTCTTTGAGTTGTGTGCAGGTTACCTGGAGCCTCTGATATGAGGGACAACTGAGGGTACGTGACAAGGACCGACAGGACCTAGAGAGGAGGAGACAGATTCTGAGCCCCAGCGTCACGCACGCACCAGGCTTCCTTCAGATTGGAGCTAGGCTTTTATCAAGCACACTCCTGAAGTAGCCGACTTTTCCAAATATCTAGAGCGTATTCTGGACCTGTTGTGGAAGCAGAGGTTTGGTCACTAGCCACTATCTCACTACAGCCAATGCATAGCTGTGAAGGATCAGAATCGGGCAAAGGCCTTCAGACTCGAAGGCTTGGCTTAAATCTACAAGTTGAGAACTAGGGTTTTAGGTGCCGTTCTTAAGCACAAAGAAGACAGAATGAGCTATCCTCTTCAAGGCTCTTTGAGAGGGGAGAGGACAGTCAGTGAGAGAAACCCCAAGGCACACTCTCAGGCGGGAAGTCAGCCCCGGAATAACCTCTGACTTGTCTTGTCTTAGACTCTTTTTCTTTTCCCCTTTCAGAATTGGCACCCTCACATTTGGTCAGCATCTACTGCGCGCCCTCTCCTGGCCAGGCATGGCTCTCCACACTTGAAGGAAAGGGAAGCCTCACTTAACAAGAAAGGGATTCAGCTGGATCTTGAGGGATGGGATGGATAATACCAGGTACCAGAGTAAGCACAGTATAGTTTAATTCAGCTGTGTGGGCAAAGGGCTTGCCCAGAGTCACAGTACCACAGAATGAGAATCTGTTCCAAGACTGTCTCTAAGGGAAAAAACTAGGAGGGGAGGGGAGAAGACAGCAACACACTAAGGACTGAGACGCAGCTCTGAATAAATGACGCAGTTTTGCTTAAAAAAAAAAAAAAGTCAAAAGAACTTAAATGTCATAATCCCGTGGTGTGTGTGTGTGTGTGTGTGTGTGTGTGTGTGTGTGTAATGGATTCGAGGTGGTAACTGTGAAGATGGGGACTCACACACTAGTGATTCAGAGTTCATAACCTAGCTCTATAAAGGTCAGGAAAGAAAGTACAAGACCGGCAAATGCAAAGAGTTCCTGAAGTGGTTCTTCACCCCAAGCTTCTTGCTGACTAATAACTAAGTAACAGTCACCTAGCCACTAAACACAAGCAATGGTGACCTCACGAGGGACAGTGATGACAGCATGCCTGGGCACTCAGAGCCATGCCTCCTGAATAGGAAAGTGGGGGTGTGGCGAGCAATCCATGCCTCCGAGGCCCCTAGACACCTCTAGCTCCTAACTGAAATAACGGCCCCTCTATCCAGACTCTCACACATAACTCTGTTAAAACAAAACAAAACAAAACAAACAAACCATCCCTCTGAACGGTTAGGAAGAACTAATGAGGGTCTCAGGAAACGGTCAGACCAAATGCTCCCTCCCACCCTGCGCCCCTTCTGGTACTATGCAGACACTGCTCTAATGTCTTCATCCCCAGGCTCCTCCCCCTCCACACGCCGCCGTGTGCTCATAGCATCCTGCCATGGCCCGGATGCTGCCCTTAGCCAGAATAATCCCCTAGAGCCTCAGCTGGCCCAGGACATTTCTACCTGCTGACCTTTAGTGGTCTCCCACCTCACCTGAAACCACAGTGTCCCAGACAATAGTCCCCTTATCCCTTGGGGATACACTCTAAAAACTATGTTTGAGACTGCAGAGGGCACGGAACCTTATATATTAACTATATTTTTTCATATACATAAATGTCTCTGATAATGTTTCCTATTAGGCAAAGTAAGAGATCAATAATAATATTGTAGCAAAATATAACATGCCTGCTTGATTGATTGAGGCAGGGCCTTCCAATCAAACTCTATAGCTAGCTTGCTCTGAGCAACCCCCTCATCTGGGTTCTGGGGATCTGAACTCCAGTCCAAATGGTTAACTGTCAACTCTGTGAGAACATGGACCTCCATGAGCCCAGTGCATTTCCCACGTTCCTGGAAACACGTCCACCGTCTACTATGAGGAATGACTGAGGCAAGGTAGTGATAAAGAAAGGAAGGGAGGACGTGGGCAGCCAGGCTGGTGGGCCTGTCACAGGATGCGCCTGCAGCAGCAGCAGCAGCAGCAGCAGCAGCAGCAGCAGCAGCAGCAGCAGCAGCAGCAGCAGCAGCAACAGCGTTGGGAGTGCAACAGAGCCCCCATGCAGCACAGCACTGGCATCCTCCGCAAGGTCACACCCTGGCGGCATCTGCAATGTGCATTTAAAGCGGTTTGTGAGTACAAATCCCGGTGTCACTTTCTGTTTGGCAGGGAGAATATCAGCACTAACAATCCCCGGTTATACCATTTATAAACATGCAGATGTGAATTATTAAAGATTAATGCCTTTCAGGATTGGTGTCGGCATTCCGTTTGTCTCGTGCCGAAATCAATTCTGCTCTTCATTAGTCAGTGACAACCCACATCATCCCGGTGTGGAAGAGAAATCAAAGGTGCATGTGTGTGAATGAGAGTAACTGATGAAACTGATTAGTACCAGGCTTAACGGCTATAATCAATCAACACATCACAGTACTCAGCTTCAGCTTAGCGGGACACAGGGACGTACAAGGAACACGCCTTCCGTATCAATGACTTGCTCCGCTTTGAACACTCACGCGAAGAGCGTGGCACACATCAGTTCTGGGCACTATTCATTCAGACACCATTTCCCAAAAGGTAGCCAAATGGATTCTGACACTCTCCTCTTCTAGGCTTCAATTAGCTCCTAAAAGCCCTGTACCCCTCAGTACAGCACCTCCCGCCCAGGTGAGCCAGAGACCGGGCCTAGTGAGTGCTTTCATACTGGGTGGACCTTGGTCTGAGGCCTTCCAGACTCTAACAAGAGGCCGAACATCACCCCTTCCCTCGCCATGCTCTTCAGGGCTGCACGCCATCTCTAAAGCCAGAAGCCGTGCCCGCCTCCCTCCCGGCTGCTACGCATCATTTCGAAAGGATGGGAAATTATTGCTTTGTTTAACACACAAATATTTTACGTTGTAAGGAGAGAAAATACTGGCTACATTCTCTCAGTGTGTAGACATGCTGACCTGACGTTCTCTGTGCCGCCACAGACTGGGAGCGCAGCCGCGTCAAGGGCGCTCTGGGGGAATTGTTTCCTCTTGCTTGCTCAGTTGGCCAGGAAGTGGCAGCATTCCCCGTGGGACAAGCTGTCACAGGGTTCCACCTCCAGAGAGGCCAAAGCGGACCTCGAGACGGACGCTGGGATGGGAACTCAGCAGGTAGGAGGTCAGCGCAGCCGCACAAGCCTGCGTCCCCCCAGCCCCGCTCACAGCCATACTGGCAATGCTGAGAGAAACTGGCCGGGAAGTGTTTACACACAGAAACAAACCTGCAATTTACCCTGAGTTTTATTAAGGATAAATTAAACTACGGAAAATGTATTTACTAGGATGGGCTTGGGCTGAGCCTTGAAAGATTTAAAAATCTAGGCAGAACGGATTAAACAAAAGAGAGAAGCGGTTTGCACCCTCCGTGGTTCACGTTACAGACACTAATCTTGACAAACGACATCAGGACCCTTTATCGTTTCCTCTTGCTAACGCCCTTCCTGCTCGCTCTGGCTTGAGACCAGCTCCTCCACACCATCCATCTTTCTCTTCCCTGGTTAGCATCCTTTCGGAATCTGCCGTGTGAATGTCAAATTAAGAAAACTTGTCTTTTGACCAGATTATTTTCTTGGTTTTATCCGAAGCGCTGGAAGCCCACCTGGATGCCATTTAATATCTTGCTAAGGAGGGCTGGCTGGGCTGTTTAAATATCACAGAACGTGCATTGGTTGTCTGAGGGCAAGCTAGATGAGCATGTCACTCTGTGGGAGCTGGACTGACAGAGCTCTGGAACGAGGCTGAACTCTAGGGAACTGGAGCTCACAGAGCACGGCCATCTCCGGCCGAGCTTCCTTTGCAAGCTTTTGCAAAGTACAGAAACTAGAGGCCTTTGTCAGGCAGGGGTATGTCACCTCCTGGGAAGAGGACAGGAGTGCAGGAACTCTGTGTGTGTGTGTGTGTGTGTATGTGTGTGTGTGTGTGTGTGTGTGTGTGTGTGTGTGTGTGCAGCAGCAGAGGAAGGCAGGGCTTACTGAGGAGGACGGCAGGCACACAGAGAGGCAGAGGCCAGCTCAAGGACTGAACCACAGGCTCCTCCTCACTGGGCGCGTCCCTCAAGCTCTCTGCGCTCTTGGCCTGCCTACCAGAGCCCTCATTCTCACTTGGCCAGCAGTGGGTTCGAGGGAAAGATGGGCAAGCCACCTCCATCAGCTAAGCACACAGCAATGCTTATACAACCTAAAACCAAACAACACACACACACACAAAGACCAAACCAGAGCCTTCGTATTTAATACAACTCTGTTCTGCTCTCACGGGTAGGAAGATCTACCTTGGATTAACCTTCCTATAATAAAAACCAATACCACACAGGAAAGGCCAGAAACCCACATCCCTTTGGTGAGGCACTCACGTGGATATCTATGTTTGTGTTATTTGTCCTAACCCACCAATGGCCATCGGCAGTCAGATGACAGTGACTTAACTCCACACACAGTGGGCCAGAGGCAAAGAACCCGCAACAGCCATGCGCGGGCCTCTGAAGTCCATGCCCTGCTACGTCCATAAACGAAACCAAAGCAGCAGCATGTGTGATAAAGGGACAGAAGCACCCGTCAGGCCAGGAACGGCACCTGCCACCACCTGCCCTGCCCAGCCACCCTCCCCGTCTTCAACGTTGGCTGCACAGGCGACATGGGCAGGAAAAGCGGACAGAAGCCTCGGTGTTAAACGGAGTTGTGCTTTGTTAGTGATCTGTGAGGCACGGCCAGGACAGCTAACACACAGGCCTCTCAGGGGTCCGCAGTGCACAGACTGAGGCGGACTTGGCTTGGGCGGAGCCGGGCATCAGATCTGCCACATACCTGTTTATCCGAAAGCCATTCTCCTTAAACCCCTGCAAGGAACATCACCAAATTGGTTACTAGAAGACACTGAGAGCAACACTGCCACACAAGATGAAACACGCGTGCCCTGCGCACAGGGGGGAATGGGTCCTCTTTGCTCTGGTCTTCAATGGAAGGTGAGAAACAAGGAAGGGTAAACAGCAAGCAGACCCGGTATGGCGCGGGGAGGATCACCACACAGGGCAGTCTGCACTCCTGACCTCGGGTCCAGCCTCTGCTCTCACAGCAGGCAGCTGCGATGCTGGGGCGTGGCTGGTGCTAAGTAAGAAGGGACATCCACCTGCTTTGCAAGGGCACTGACGTGATGACATCAGGAGTGACAGGTGTGCCGGGGCCATCAGGCCTCCAGCTGTGCCTTGGATGCCCACAGGGTCGGGCCTTGGCCTCCCAACACAACGGAGTGGCAGGCAGTGCAGGAGCACTTAGGACACGCTACTGCGGTGCTGATCTACGCTCGAGCTCACCAGCTGACTGTTTCCTTTATCAGGTAGAGACAGAGAAAAACGGTTCTGCTTTTGCAACAAACCTGGGCAAACGGCACCAGGAGGAGGAGGAGGAGGAGGAGGAGGAGGAGGAGGAGGAGGAGGAGGAGGAGGAGGAGGAGGAGGAGGAGGAGGAGGAGGAGCAGCAGCAGCACTGCTGCCTTGGCCCAGCTCTGGGCTGCACAGCAGCTGAGTGCTTCTCGGTGAGCTGCCGGAAGGCAAGACTGAAGAGCCAGTCCACAGGCAAGGTCAGGGCCAAGAGCTGCAGCTGAGGCCAAGGGCAAGCAGCAGGAAGCACCAGCCAAAGGCGGTTTGGCTCGGCTCAGACATGCTCCTGGAGCAGCGGAGCGAGAGGCACGCTCCAGGAGAGGTTGCAGCCTGGACAGGGGCCATGGATGCAGACTCAGAATCAAGTGCAGGCAGCCCGTCAGGCCAGCCTGCAGTGTGCAGCCCACAAAACTAGAGGGGAACTGAGGGGTGGGGAGGGGATCTGGCTAAATTAGTCTCTGATAAGAGATATATTAGCATCTAATTAAAAGTAAAAATAGCAAAACTCAACTCCTCTGATCATTTCCAACCCATATGCAAATTTTGTGTGAAGGAGAAAACTTAAGCTGAATACTCTTTAGAGACAAGTCTCACCACACAGCCCAACTGATTTCAGTACTGTGATTCCTCTGCCTCAGCAGGTACTAGGGTTGTAAACACGTGCCACCACAATGGGTAGGTGATAGGTCACACTGGATAGGTAAGAGGTCATGCTTTTAAAATAAACTTCATGAGAATACTGTCATGAAAATGTAATGGCCGTGACATAAAACCTTTTATCAGGTGAGGACTTGGCTCAGTGTCAGAGCCCTTGCCTAATGTGCCAAGCCTTGGGCCTGCGCGTTTGAAGGTTGGCTCCACAGCTCTGTGGCAGGTGCTTGCCTGGGCTCTGTAAGGCCCTGGGTTCAGTCCCCGAGAAGGCAAACACCCCCATCCCCTCCGAGATGAATGCCCTTAGGCTTGGCTGGGGAGCGGGGCTGTGACTAGGAGTCACTGAGGTCCATGCACTGGACCATGCTCACACAGAGTCTCCTGGCTCTTCTGTCCACCTGAGAAAGGACTACCCTGCCAGAGGACGAGGCTCTGCGCACTGCCCCCACCACAGTCCTTGTGTCAGGAGCAGCCCATTTCCGTATGCGGAAAGTCTGGCAGGGGCGGGGCCCACACTGCTCAACTGACTAATGTCCCAGATAAAGATGCAATGGGAGAAAGGACCAGGAGCTCGAGCTGCCGCCCGTCTGCACATCAAACAGAAACTCAAGGTGCCCATGCTCTCAGAGTGCACAGGGCCGCCTGTCAGGCTAAATGGCTGCACTCGGAGAAAACAGCAACGTGTTGGTGGCCGGTCTCTGGGACAGTCCTGTCTGTTCTCAATGTGCTCTTCTCTTCCCTCTCTTAATCCCTTCTCAAGGAGACTGGCTGGCCTCTGACCCCTGTCAGAGAACTTGGGGAGGTAGGGGGGGGCGGGGACAGGGGAGTTGACACCCTGAGACCAGCTTCCTCTTCTAATGGAAATGGGGGGAAGACTTGTGTGAGGGATGCTGGTTGGAGAGGGAGGTCTGATAGTGGGTTGTGAAGCAAATAAATACAATTGATTTTAAAAGAGGAAAATGAATGATGAATGAATGAATAGTAAATAAATAGGACTCAAAATGGAGAGAAGACCCTTCATCTGCTGAGGCAGGCTCTATTAGTGATCTTGTCCCACCCCTGAATGCATGGAAATCACCACTAGAAAGTGACGGTTGATCTTATTCTCAGCAGGCAGCGACATTGAGGGCTGACCTCCATCAGATTAGACTGTGGGCATTTCCTCCACAGTCAATGCAGGGAGTCAGGGCACACCCAGTCACCCACAGCCATGTGTACAAAGCAAGTGTGTCCAACTGGGCATGTTATTCTACAGCCCAGCCCAAGTCAACCAGTGAAAATGGAAGTTTTGAGTCTCTATTTAGAGCTGGACATTATGCTATGCAATTATAATGCCTGCACTTGGAAGGCTGAGGCAGGAGAATCACTCAAGATCCAGGCTAGTCTCCAGTACAGAGTAAGACTTTGTCTTAAAACACAGCACAACAAAATCCCTATTTGGAAAGGTAAATACATTGTCAACACTTATATCAGGAGTTAAAAAAAAAAATCAATGTCTCACACCTCAGAAAACTGCGTGAGGATATTACAGCTCAGATCTACTTCAGAATGAAACCACAGGTCAGTCCCCAGCAGAACAGCTCCATCCTGAGAGCCGGGGATGGGCCCGCGGGGCTCGTTTCCTAATCATGCTGCATAGATAGCACATGGCCTGCTTGTGCGTGCTCTTGCATATACGGGTAACAGTGTTTATAAATATTACACACTATGTATTTTATAGAAACATAAAAGGAATAAAATGTAAAGTAGGTAAAACCATCTTCTGTGATTTGAGGGAGAATGTGATAAGTAAGAGCTTGACTAGCTGTTCAATTCTCATCTTCATAGGTAAGCGGAATGTGCTTTCTGTCTGTTACACGTCAGAACAGCACTATAGTTCCGGGACAGTGGAAAGCTAGTCTGATGTGTAACAGTGGAGAGCTAGAGGGTTTGAACACTTGATATAATACCATGGTTAGAGCAATTAAGAATCCCAAAGAAGGGGGCTGGAGAGATGGCTCAGCAGTTATAGAGCACTGACTGCTCTTCCAAAGGTCCCGAGTTCAAATCCCAGCAACCACACAGTGGCTCACAACCATCTGTAACGAGATATGACGCCCTCTTCTGGTGTGTCTGAAGACAGCTACAGTGTACTTACATATAATAATAAATAAATTAAAAAAAAAAAGAATCCCAAGGAAACACACAGACTCATATTGCATATACACAGAAAAGACACAGACACACACTTACACACACACTCTCACACACACATTGGAGATACAGATGTCTAGTGAACATGAGAGTTAGCAGGAACACAAAGTGCCTCGTATCAGCACTCTGGACTGTAGTTTGGCATAACCAGTGTGTGACTGTGATCATAGATGAGCATCAACTCTAAAGCACGTCAGAAAACACCCCGTGTTACACACATGATCGACACTCCTCAACAAGCTCGCTTTCAGGACATGCATTGAGGAGGAGCCTTATACAGGACGATCACAGGGCAGGGGACAGTGAAGGGATTGGGGTTTGATTCTGGCAAACTGAACATCTGAAAGTAGTTGTTCAGTCCTCAGCTGTCTCATCTGAAGGAGCTGGGCATTTAGCCTTCGTGTGTTGACTCTTTAGAAACTGGGACTCTATGTTTGGCAGGGAACTCCGTTATATCCCTAATATGTAAACATCCCCCTAGTTTTAAGGACTGAAGGCAGAGTGTGCAGCTGCTGGGCCAGACCTGACCCCACTCGGGGTTGGGGGCTGGGGGAGGAGGGGTGGGGGAGGAGGGGTGGCAGTACCTGGAATACTCGCGGGGGAGATCGGACCAGACCGCGACTGGTTGCTTCCCACAGGAGAGCCGACAGGAGAAGGTGACGGCCCCCCAGGGATGCTGGAGAGGTGGGGTGACGCATGTGGGGAGAAGGGAGACTGAGCTGGGTTGCTCTGATCCCCTTGGCTGCTCGTAGACCCGGACGCACTGACTGCTGAGCTCAGCGTTGCTTCTGTTCCCGTGGGGAGGTCATCGATGGAGCCAGACAGGTCCTGAGGAAGAAAGAAAGAGCGGGTGTTCATATGCGTGGACGAGACAGCAGGCACAGGAAACTCGGTTGGAAAGCCACAGTGCCACTCCTTTAGGGACAGTGTCAATGGGTAAGACCAAGATTTGGAGCGGCCGCTTCTCACTAGGCTCCAGCAAGCTCACACAGAAGGCCTGACATCAAGTAAACATGAGGCGAGCTGCACCTCGCACTCACATGACTTGAGGTTTCCCCTTCTGCCACGGGTACCCGGGGCGTGCCTATCCAAGAGTGTACCAGGCGGCACTCTGCCTAGCAAGTTACCACTGGAATGGAGTAGGAGGTGGACAACACGACTCCAGGAACTGAACAACTCTAGGCTTGGGGAAACTGTCAAAAGGAAATTCAAGCTGGGATATTGTAATCTCATAATGGTCAAAATTACAACTGAATTCTGTGGTAAAAAATTCTCCCATCTTTAAGCAATATAATAAAATAGTGCATTTGCATTTTAATATATTATGAAAGTACAATCCTATTGACATTATATGGTCAGAAATGAGTTCTAATGTTACACGATATGCCCTTATGCAACAATTCTGCACTCTTAATACCTTCTAACTTGACTTCAACAGCCTCAGAGGAAGTTACTAGAATCTCCACTTGAAAAACCCACAGAACAGAGGTTGGGAGTCGTAATTGCTTAAGGTCATGCTCCTCAGGAGAGACGCAGGCAAGATGGGGGACAGGACGCTGTCACGGGTAAGGACGTGAGGCTGTGCTTACAGGCCTGACAGCTGTCCTAGGTGGCCAGCTCAGTGGGACCGTAAGGCAACAGCAGAGGCGCGCAAGCGACATCAAGCACCAGGGCGGCGAGGAGGGCATCTGTCCCGAGACAGGACGGATGGCCACGCGGAGCCTCGCTCACTCTAACGTCTCCTCAAGCCAGAGCTTCCCAGGCAGATGCGGGGCAACGCGCAGGGCTCAGGAGAAATTCAGCCCAGAAAGTAAGCAGCTGACAAATCCAAGGCTAGACTCTAGGCCCCGGCAGTGAGCTGTACCAGGAGCTTCCTTTCGAGGAGAGTGTTCTCAAAGATAAAAGTATAAACGATAGCTGATCAGGCCAATACAACAGGAAATTTATACAAAAGGTCTCATGACATGAATACCATATGTCTAAGCAAATAAAGAGTAATCTTTAAAGTCAAATTTCTGCTTATGAAAAATAACATGATGACTGAAAATATCTAACCTCTAGAAAAGGTATTATCAACTCTCTAATAGATGAGGTAAACTGAATCAGAATTTTCAGAATTCAGAGATAAAACAAACATTTGTTTTGCTGTAGGGGACTGGAATGCGTGATTGGGCACACACTCAGAGGGGAGAACGTTCTATTTAAACTTGATTACTCACTGGCTCGGCGATGGTCTCCCCCTTAGAGCTTATAAATTAGATTTCACTTTTACAAAGCCAGGTAGGAATAATGGGGGTTATTAATCCAGCAATACGCCACACACGACTCAGAAATGAGCCAATCCACACAATTGTTACAGTTCCAGGAACAAAACGCAGGCTGGCAAGGCTGAAGCGGAAGGGGCTTCTTTCTTCCCTCCCGGACGTCCTCCCACCTCTCAGCAGGCCCACCCCGAGAACTGAGCGGGTGCGGATCTGCAGGAAAGGGGCAGGCATCTTGGGCGAACCTTCAGTTTGCCTCCCGGTGTCTCCTTCCTACCCCATGTCACCAAGTCAAGAACCTGCAAGATGACTGCGACCACCGACCTATGGGTTTGCAGGTAAGTTCTGACTATGCTCTGACCACAAGCTTACAGGGTTAAGTGCTTCAAACAAAACAAAACACAAAGTCAACAACAATCCCCCCCCCCCCCGCGCGCGCCCAAAATCAGTATCTGTTTACAGACTAGAAATATATGGAATTCAAATGGGGGCCTCCCCGTATTTCCTTATAGCGGACACAGCGGCCCTCAGGACGGCCTAGGACAGCTGCGGCAAGGATTGAGTAACCCGACAGAACAAGTGACTAAGGATGTCTACCATCGGATCCGATGCAAAGACCTAGGCACTGGTGCTAGGCAGGTCTCGGGTGACCCACAGGAAGACCTCACTGCCTGCACTAGCTCCTGCACATCTCAGCAGGAACAGTACCACATGCCTGAAAGTACTGACACCGATAGACAGACAGACAGACAGACAGACAGACACACACACACACACACAAACACACACACACACGCAGCGAAGGTAGCTTTGTTCTTTTTTGCCAAGACCCTAGAGGGCTGGCAAGGTCACTTGCCTAATGGCTTCTGTTGGTCTTGTTTAACCACCAATGGGGTAGTGATGGGATCTCACTCCTGGGGACCAGGCTCAACATTACAATTTGATGTGACGGCTAATTGGTCCAAAGTGAGGGAGGGGTTTGTCTCACTAACTAGTTGTGATAAGAAGAAAACCAAACCAAACCAAACCAACAACAAAACATTTCCCATGTTTGCAAGTTTCCTCTTAAAAAAGCAAAAGCTATAGAAGCAAAGCTCTTTTGAGACAGAAGGCTGAGAGGGTGCAGGCGCCTGTGACTGCACCTGCTGTGACCGAGCCTGGGGCCTCCTGAGGTCACAGGTAAGCCCTGTGCCACAAACCTCTGAGCCACTGCTGCGCCAGTCCCGCCCAGTGGGGTATACTCCATCCACAGACGATTCCTTGAGAGGAAACTCATCCCACACCTTTACAGAAAAGATAATTTGGCAAATCGCTAGACAGACATTTTCTACTATAGACCAAACAGAGTTAAACAGATACAATGTAAATTCAGCTTTCAATTGTAGTTAAATAATTTTATGCAAATCTTCCTTCATAAAAACCGGAATGTTACTCATAAATTTCTGAAATTCTCTGCATGACCTACAAATTTCTTCCCCATGCTCCCTTAAAAATCCACACCATTGCTGAAAACAGCCACGAGTACGTGTGTTAGAGAGCTCCGTTCACGCTGCAAAGGCATTTCTGTTATTCAACAGGCTGATCAAGGAAGGGTCAAGAGGGAAATATAAAAATGGTGGCTTCCTCCACGTTCACATGTCATCAGAATTTCAGTGCTGACTAGACCTTGGTGCAACAGAAGAGCAATAAAAAGATATAATTTTTATATGACTGCTATACCCTCTCTGAACTTTTCTATGTAAATGACACAGGAATGCTCCCGCCCTGCAGACCCTTGCGGCCTCAGTGTGTAGAGCTATCTTAAAGCATTGTAATAAAGGAAGTGCAGCAGTGCTTTAAGCTTTCAGCCTGGGGAGCACTCCCCGGAGGACAGTCAGTCAGCGGGGCACCAGCTCCCTTCTCCGGTAGGTGCTGTCAGGTCTGTGAGGCCTGCTTGCACAGGCAATGCCGCCCTGCATCTCCTCACAGCTACGGCACCTTCAAGCTACACTGCTTGCATTCATCTTGCTGCAGGGCTGGCAGCTCCGGGCTGCGTCGGGCTCTGCGGGGCTGTAGTTCTCCCCTCCCGGCACCCTTTCAGCCTCTTTCCCAGCGGACGGAAGGGCAAAGTTACTGCTGTGCCTTCATAAGTGGCGGGCTGAGGCTCTGCTGTCACACTGGGGTTTCTCTGTTTAATGCCACCCAGAATGCTGAATATTTCTCAATACAACACAACTGATGTGAGCTCACTAACAAGAGTCCATTTCATCACAAAAACCCGCAGTACCTTCTTTTTAATTTTTAAAGCCATGTCAAGGGAAGGCCTCTGCACACTTTACCGCTCCAGCCTTACACCCCTCATTGTCCCCAGGAAAAATCTCAGTCTAACTCAAGCGGCTGGACAATGAATGAAATACTACAAACAGCAACAGGAACTGTATCTGACGTGCCTGTGAATTACTACTGCAACAATAAGCCTGCTTTCTTATGGGACTGCAGTAAGTCAGAGAAGGAAAGCACTTGGAAACTGTCTGAAGACGGCGTCAGGAAGCACTTTGAAAGAGTTACATGCAAACTCTAAGTCTGCGCTTTCCCAAGCCTGCGCACTGCAGGGACCTCCCTGAAAATACTCACTTTAATATTTATGAGTCACTACATCAACATTTCTTTGGCTTTGATGATATGGCGTTCAATTTAGCACATGTTAGCCCAGGATAAGTTCGGTCAACACCGGAGACATGATACTGACTTAGAGAGCTGGGAATAGGCCAGCATATTGTACTCCCTTGCTTAATTAAATAAGTGGATTTTCAAAAAGCAAATGAACTACCAAATACCCCGAGCCACAGCCCTCAGTACAATTAGCTGCGGGTGCAGAGATCAGCCCTGCCGGTGAGCTGCCCCACGGCACACATGTGGGCATCCCTTGCTTGAGCGTGCCACATGAGGACACGGGATAAACAGTTAGGAACAGAGAAGACATTTCAATCAAGGCAACAGGCACAGGCCTCATTTGCGGGTTTTAATAGGACACAGCTAATGATTTCTCACTGTGGCTTCCCGGGGGCCTAAGGCATGGGTTAAAACGCCAGATCACAGCTCTTCAAAGTGCTCAGTGATCTTCAGCAGCACGAAGACCTTGGCCCCCAACCCCAGAAACAAAGAAACAGAGAAACATACACCTCACACACACACAGAGACAGAGAAACACATTCACACCATACACACACAGAAACAAAGAAATACTGAGAAACACACACCCTACACACTCAGACAACTCACACAG
Organism: Apodemus agrarius; assembly: GCA_964023405.1. Taxonomy (NCBI): domain Eukaryota; kingdom Metazoa; phylum Chordata; class Mammalia; order Rodentia; family Muridae; genus Apodemus; species Apodemus agrarius. The sequence continues at coordinate 36,491,177 of OZ030027.1, read as the reverse complement.
CAAAAGAAACACAGAACAGTGCAGCACACACACACACACACACACACACACACACACACACACACACACACACACACACACACACACACACACACTCAAGCAGACCCATATACACACACCTTCAACCAGACCCTAACTTTACGAACACCAACTCTTATGCTAAGTATGGGTCAAAGACAGGATGGATTCCAATGTTCGAGAGTGAATTAAAATGACCTTATAAACAGTGCCGTGGCCAACACTACACAACATAATCCAGCACATACAAACAGACTAAATATTTACCACAAAAGCTCTCCTGAACCTACTGACCCAGATGTTACATTTTATGGATGAGTTCTCGGCCTGAATACCGGGCAGCACCTCAGGGGGTCACAGACCCAGCCTCCTCATTAGCCTTTATGGTACTTGAAAAGTACCATAAAGTGACTTCACACCTTCCTGGCTTGTTTGGGTACCGTAACTTCAAGCATTTGATACAAATGCACCTTGAAGTTGATATTAAAGTTGAGTTACTAATTGGCACACAAGGTAAAACCCCTCAGTGACTTAGATTCCCATGACTTCCCGGGCTCTCAGCACAAACCCAAACTGCAAGCAGCCTCAGCCTCCCCAGGCCCCCCTGCTCATTTGTCTAGATGGCAAGTGGGTTTTTAAAGGCTCAGAGTTTCGGTCTCGACGTGAAACATGAAAGATGTCAGAAGACAGTCCACAAATCCTCAGATCTGAGGACTGACCACACCCTCCTCGGCTTTCCCATTCAAAGCTTTACCTCCTCATCCTACGGGACAATATATCCAATGCACAGCCACCTGATGTGTGAGGTTGGCCTGAGAAAACATTCATCATGGATGCGAAAAGTCACAGACTCCATGGATGACAAGAACATACCTCAAAGCCAAGGGAACTACATGGGAAAATGTGGGTCAGACTCCACGCCACGCAGATAGCCAAGAGCCCCTCTGGGAACAACTTGCCCCTGACTCATTTGCAGTTCCACCCAAGCAATGAGTGCCTTGCGGCCACTTCTCGTTTCAAGGGGACAGTTCAGGGGTAAGGAGCTAAGCTGACACCTTACACGGCAGACGGCAGCCTCAAGCATGCCATGACACATGCCGTAACACTGGCATTTCCTCAAAATAAGAGACATAAAAGTAGGAGGGGCATCTTGCTTTGGGAAGAAAGGGGGTGTGGTGGGAGGGGGACAAGTTAATAAGGGATATTATGATCAAAGTATATAATGTATAAACCTGGAAAAGAATACATGAAAGGTTTGGAAGTGAAAACTCTCTGTGTGTGTGTGTGTGTGTGTGTGTGTGTGTGTGTGTGTGTGTGTGTGAGAGAGAGAGAGAGAGAGAGAGAGAGAGAGAGAGAGAGAGAGAGATGTGCATATGTGCAGATGCAATCGCACACAGAGGCCTACCGTCACCTCAGGGGTCTTCCTCCCTTCCTGGTTATTTATGGAGACTGTCTCTTACTCACCCACGGTCTAGCTATCCAGCAAGCCCCACAGATCCTCCTGTCTTCACAGCACCTTGCTTTTCATTTGGGAATCTGAATTCAGGTTTTTATGTTTACCCAGCAAGCACATCACTACCTAAGCCATTCCCAGGCTCAGGTGAACATTCCTACCATGAAGTACACAGCCATTGCAAAAGCAGAGGGGCGGGTAACACAGGCGTGAACCACGCCACGTGAAAAGCGGGTGTTTCTCACTGCAGTGCCTTTTGTGGGGTGGGGAGGCTTGTGAGACAAAATCACACAGGAGGAGTTCTGAACTCCTCCTGGTGAATTTTTTGCTCTTCCATCACTAATAACCATCTCCAGATGTGTTGGCAACATACAGGCCTTTTTTACCACAGCACACAGTCTTGAATTAAAAGTCAACTTGGTAAAAGAGTTTATAACTTTGGTCGTATGAACTTCGGAATTAGCCTGCATCTGGAAGTAACCCTGGCCGTTGTTACCGTGCCTGGGAAAGCCTCATAAATAATTTGAAGTGTTAGCAGTGACTCAACCCTGCTGCCCTGATTTGGCACCTGGGACATTACAGTTATTTGCTCACTGGAGGAAACCACAGCGCACTGTCTGGTGAGCTCACTGTTTTACCCTCCAGATGTTCCTCCCCTAACACGGTGGGCAAAGCCCTTCCCATCCTTCGATCAAGGCCGAGGCCAGCAGTGAAACGCCACGGCTCACAGGCCCGAGCGGCTGACTGCTGTCCTTCAAACAATGTGAGGAAAGTGGCGTTCCCAACGCATAGGACAGGGCAGGAGACGGAGCTGTGGAGTAAACTGCCGATGGCAAGGCCGGCGCACGTCTACACAGAAGGCTGCAGCTGGTGCAGCAGGAGACTGCGAGAAGCCGGTGTGCACTGTGGGCAGGTACTGTGTGTACTGGCACACTTGGACAACCTTCAGTGGAGAGACAGGCAGAAAACTTATGGTGAAAAGTTCTATGGTGGAGGGTAAGGTGGTGTGGGGTAAGGTTGTGGGTGGGGCTAAGGTTGTGGGTGGGGCTAAGGTTGTACAGGTGTAAGGCAGTATGTGCTGTAGGAAACACACTGGCCTGTCTTTCCCAGGGTTACTTCTTGGGAACCACCGTGAGAGGCAGGCAGGTTTTGGAGGGAAAGCAAGCCCCTTGCAGGGGGAAAGCTGGGCACCGGGGGGGGGGGGGGCAGAAGGCAGAGTGCATGACTGCGGAGGGCGGGGCACAACCTAGGATGTGAGCTTCCTGAGGGGTGGGGCTGGCCAAGGAGGGGTAAGGCTGAAGCAGCCAGAGGCAGCTGGAGAGGGACTCACTGAGCCACCGTGTCAGAGATGCTTAGGACGCCAGGACTGAGAACCAAGGCAAGTCTTTTTTGAAAACGATTTCTTTATTTAAAATGGGTACACTGTTGCGGTCTTCATGCACAGCAGAAGAGGGCATCAGATCTCACGGTTGTGAGGCACCATGTGGCTGCTGGGAACTGAACTCAGGACCTCTGGACGAGCAGCCAGTGTTCTTAACTGCTGAGTGGTGGAGGGTGAAAGGGGGTTCCAAGTGTGAGATTTTAGGAACTGAAGATTAAAATCTGCCAGGTGCCGCTGGAGACCAACCCTGCACCTTCCCCAGATGGACATGCTCTAATAGAGAATGAAGCAACTATGAAGAGTGAGGGAGCAGGGCTGAAGCGGAGAGACCCGGCTTAAGCATCGGTGTGCTCCCAGACTGCAGTGATTTCACGAGTGTGCATGGCTCTAAGTCACAGAGCTATGCGCTCTGGACTGTGGTGACGTCACCAGTGTACACGTTGCTAAGGCAGATAGGTGTGTGCTCTCCAGCCTGTGCTAAGGTCCTGAGTGCGCAGAGCCCTAAGAATCAACACACAAAATGGGTCTTAAGTCTCAAAACATCAGGCTGTATCCTAAAGCTGGCTATGAACAACACACACCGCTAACATTTTATATTCTACTCTAAAACCATGGGCACCCCAGGGTCACCTGGTTATAACCACTGAGCAGAGGATGGCCCTGGACTACGGTTTGGTGTTCTGTAAATATCACCACAGGTATGGACCTATAAATATTAATGACCCATGTGTTCTGAGAGGAAATTGACAAACTAACAAGGTCTGTAAATATATATGATTTAGACTCTGTCTCCTGATTCCTGTTTTTATCACTGAAAACATACTATAAATCTTTAGGACAGAAAAGCCATCAATACCACCTTTTGCATGCCTCATGGTGCAAAACGTCACTGTTTATCTTAGAAGTTCAATGCTAAGCATGCAGAAACCCTGAAAATAACACTTAAAAACAAAAAGGCACGAGCCCTCGGGAGACGTGTATTTCTTCAACAGTGTAACAGAGAAATTCTTTAAAACAGCAAGATCCATAGAAACTGCAAATAAATTAGCAACTTAAGAAAGCAATGACTGAAAAACACACAAGTCACAAACTGTAGTGAGTCCGTGTGGAATAAAGACAAGTTTGTTGGCAGAAAAACGCTGAAACTTGGTTGTCTAGGTATTTTTGTATTAACTTGGGCCATACGGTTTGCTTTATAGCCTTCCCTGGATTTTAAAAGTTTGTTTGTTTTGAAAGTAATTTGGCCCATGCACGCCCCGCCAGGCCAGTGGCGGGGCTTCCTGCACGCCCTGAGCAGGCCTCTGCTTGCTCTACACAGGCCATTGCTCAACAGTGGTCAAGCTGTCAGCCCTCAGCCGAGCCCCAGACCCGGCTCCTCCATTCCAGGCTTCTACTGGAGTAGACTATAAAATGTTAAAAAGACGACTTCTGCGATGTACCGGAGCACCTGGACAGTTCCCGAGTCTGGCTGCACTCTCCACATCGTGTTGGCTATTTGGTGGAATGTTCTTTAATTTGCTACTGTTTGATGGTTCCTGATCATGAGCCCAGAGTTTCTAATTTGGGGCAAGCCTAGACTAGAGGGGACACATATCCCTCAGGTCTTAGCTCAGCAGGGATAATCAGCTGAGTAAGAGGTGTGGGCTGACACTCCACACACAAGGGCGGCGTGAGCCTCCAGCTCCTAGGGACGCCGCACAGCTGCGCTTCTGCTGAGACCACAGAGGACTCAACCCTCGACGGTATGTCTGGAGCTGCACGAGGGTCCTTCTTCAAGCTCTGTCTCTTTTCATCTATGTCCATGGAATTTTTATTTATTTTTTTGTCCTGCAGTAATTACTAGCACAATGGTGTCGTGTGTGTGTGTGTGTGTGTGTGTGTGTGTGTGTGTGTACACCTATGGAGGCCAGAGGTTGATGTCAGGGTTTTGAGAGCACACTGATTCAGGTAGACGGGCCGGTCAGCGAGCCCCAGGGCTGCTCCTGTGTCTGGTCCTCCAGTCCTGAGATTACAGACACTGTAACTGGCTTTTGCATGGTGTTGGAGATTTGTCCTCAGAGGAGTTGGCCAGCAAGAATGTTCCCAACTGAGCCCCCCCCGCCTGACCCTTGAGTGTGAGAGGAAGAGGTGCCCTTACTGCAATCCTCTGCACGTGGTCAGGACAATCTCTCTCACATACCTGATGTGTAAGGTGTAATGTGACTTCCTTTATAAGATAATTAGGGTGACACTTATCAATACCAAATGACACCAAGGCAGCAAATGCAGATGTCATAGTTATAAAATAACAGAGGGAGGGAGACCTCCTTTACTGTGCTGCATATACTGGGGAAGAAGATAAATCAGTAGAACCACTCTGGGTACTTGCTAACGCTAAAAGCACATCAATTATGTAACTCAACACTCCATTCCTAAATTTACCATCGCAGTTCTGTACAGACGTGTCTAGAAGCAGAGGGGAGACTTCCATAGGAGCTCACATACTGCCAACAGCCTGAATGGCCAACACTATAAAAGATATATACACATTCAGGAATACCACACAGCGCTGAAGTTAAATGACCTTAAGCTAGGAACAGTAATGCAAATGTCACAATGTGGATAGACGACAAAGCAGCACTACCCTCTTGTCACTCATGCCGGAGAACTGGCAGGGAGCACGCACTCACTGGCATGGCGGTGGGCATCGAATATCCTTAGCGGTGGCGACACTAAAAGTGAAGTGGTCCCTGCTTATTTACTATATTTTTGAAAACACTACTTCCACTTATTTAATCTGTACTTTTTAAAAAAATGGTTTAATTAAAATATAACTATATCGTTTCTCTCCGTCCCTTTCTCCCTCCAACCCTCCTACGTTCCTCCAACTCTCAAATTGATGGCCTCTTTCTATTTTCTATCGTTACACACATCCTACAAAATGGTCAGCCCTGAAACCATATACACTCAACAACAACAACAACAACAACAACAACAACAAAAATGGACTCAGAGTTGGTTTTAGGCAATTAGCTTAGCTAGGGACAGACGGAGATGATCTGTGGAGACTTCCTTTTTGAAGTGAGATGCAATGCACGTTGGACTCTTCTAAAAGCCCGACTAAAACATGAATTTTTCTTATTTTTTTGTCATGCTCCAGAGGCTCACTCACTTAGATGAGAGATTTCCAAAATGACTTGTTTTCTATTTTCCTTTAAGGCCGGCTGGTCACTTACCGTCTCAAGTGTCAGTATTCAAGTGCACTTTTACATAATCATTTTTTCTAAGAGCATATAACCACTTTATGTTACTTCAGAAAGCTGCTTGAGAGGAGGTGACCATAAACCCAGTCAAGGTTGCAGATAGAAACGTTCAGCATTAGTAATCATAAGCGTGATCACGACGAGGAAAATAACATGGTCAGAGGCCTGGGGTGGGCTTGTTCCACACTGCGCCTCCTCTTGGTCCTGCACAGCCACTTGTAAGCCACCTCAGCGGCTGCTCGGAGCATGGCCGACCCCACACATTGGAACAGAATACAGAGATTCTCCAAGGGGTGTGCAAGAGACTGCAAAACATACACAATGAAACGGCATGGGGCCATCAACCCCTCCCCCGCCCCCTACCCCCCCCCCCTGCCTGGCATCTCTGTAGCCAGGTGAATCAAGGCAAGAGCGAAGATGCTTTCCCACAACCCCCTTCTCTTGCCTCACTATCAAAGTCAGCTTCTGCAGATTCTTGGGAGACGCTGATTTTCTTTTGAACACTAGCACCTTTTCTGGTACCTGAGGTGGTCATTAAAAACTATCGGCTCTGGAAGGATAGGGATGGCTGTGTTCGCAACAGCTTTCTCTCATGCACGTCACGCACAGGATGAGGGCAGACAGTCTCACAGGCCACCATGGATGATGACCTCATTCCTACAGTACGAAGACCTCACAGTGATGCCGGATGAGTTAAAGTCTGCGGCTACAAACAGCGCAGCGCACGCTGGGATCTGGCGTCAGGAGAAAGGCTGACTCCATGTCCTCTCTACTGTGGATTCTCGAGGGGCAGCAGCATGGAGGGAGTTCTCCAGGCAGGATTCTGCAGTAAGGTCAGACAGAACTCAGAGCAGGGCTCTGACAGTTCCTCAGCTAGTGTTTAAAAGGTTTCTTAAGCTAACAAGCCTCAGTTTCACCTTCCGAACAGTGGGAGAAATAATACTTCTGTCTTAGTAAAGATTAGCTAACCTATAAATACAGATTATTAAGTAGATGAGTGCTGGGTTTCACTTATCCTTTTGTAACACAGAAACTGAATGCAAATGCCACTGAGTGTAAGATGGAGCACAGTGAAGGAAGACACAGCCCTTGTGCCAACGTGATGATCAGGCGTGAGCACAAACACTAACACCTCCGCTGTGAGACGGGACCAGCACAGCGCCCTTTCGTGGCTGTAAAACATTTACCAGACAGCTTTGTCTACATGTGGCAGAGCGGGAAATGTGGCAGCCACGATTCTCATGCCTACACTGCCCAGCAGAGTCATGCCACGTGGGAGATGGAAGCCCGGGGCAGGGTGCCTTGGGTCCCACTTTGGCCGTGCCACTCCCCAGTGGTTCCCACTTACGTCTCCTCATCTATTTACAAAACTGGCCTGTCTCAAAGACACCGAGAGAAGTATGTGTTAGTAGAGATTCGTTTGATAAATATTGGCCATCATTTTGATTATTCCTTATTACAGTGTGGAGATAAATTTAAAAACAGAAAATAGCAAAACTGGACAGTACAATGACAGACTAGAAATCACTTGGATCTTGACTTAGTGGGCTTCTTAAAACATGGATTATTAGAACATCTTATGTTAAAAACAGTGTAATTTCACTGGAGAAAAAATTGAGGAACAATATAAAATAGAGAATAGTCTAACCTAGAAAGCACAAAACACATGACAACGTAACCCGCCACTCACAGAGCCACTGTATGTGCACACGCCCCTTTATGACTGTCAAGAGGTCCGGGCCGACACTCTTGTTAATAGTGCGCTTGTGGAAGTCAGCTCAAGGCCAGGTCACCGGCCCTGTAACGTGAAGACACATTTGCCTCTCTCCACTCCAGGCAGAACCCACGAGCCTGTTCTTCTGTCGCTGCGGAAGCGCAGAGTCAAGGGCTGACCAGACAGTGGCGAACACAGCCGTGGCTTTCCCACACCCTGAGCAAAACCACGGAACAGCTCGTCACCTTTCTCATCTGAAGGGTTCTGTGTTTAATGTTACCCATTCTTGTTTACAACCAAGAATAATCACAACTACAAAGGCAATTCTTTGTGAACGCTTTTAAAATTCCAGGCTTGCTTGGAAGTGGAAGACCAAAAGGAGCGGAGGTAAAGCATCTTAGAGGGCGGGGGAGGGGTTATCCAATAACCAGCCGCTGTTTACCCATGGACATCCTGTCCACAAGGCTTGGCGGCTCCAGGAGCAGCAGGGTGCTCCGTGACTCCCCCAGGAGCAGTAGGGTGCTCCGTGACTCTCCCATCCATCGCAGACCACACTTGCCCGTCCCTGTCCTCCCAAGGCCTGCCCTCTTCAGAATCCTTCCACAGTGCTAAGCAGACTCTGTTCGCTTCTGACAAAACCAAGCATGGAAAGGCTGGGGAGAACTACGGAAGAACGGAAGAAGCCATGCTGCGGCCCTGGCCCCGTGCCTGTGCGGCCCTGCTCTGGCCTCACCGATGGGTTCCTCACCACAGGACCAGGCTGAAGAGCTGCATCAGGGCGGGAAGTGAGGCAGCGTCCCTAGGCTGAGCAGAGCAGGTGCTATCATCACAGCAATGACAAGGGGACATTTACTGCTAACTTTACTTTGCTAGCAACAGAAAAGAGGGGACATGGAAACTCCTAGGAATTTCATTAACAGTGAAAGACTAGATTCATGGCACCATACACTATCTTTAAAAAGAGATAGAAAAAAACTTAAGAGCAAAACAAACCAACAAAAGAACAACAACAACAACAAAATCAGAAAATGAAATGAGTGGCGGGAAACACCACTGTCTCATTTCTAACCTTCCACACGCCACATTTCTTTTGTAAGTGAAACGTTTCTTGCCTATAATTATGTATATACATATAAGATATCAAAGGACCAACCTGCTGTTCTATATCAAGATGATGTGTAAACTGACAATTTCATAATTTGTGCATCTTTTAAAATTGTAGTCATAAATTATATCATTCCTGCCGGGCGGTGGTGGTGCACACCTTTAATTCCAGCACTTGGGAGGCAGAGGCAGGCGGATTTCTGATTTCGAGGCCAGCCTGGTCTACAGAGTGAGTTCCAGGACAGCCAGAGCTACACAGAGAAACCCTGTCTCGGAAAACCAAAAAAATAAAAAAAAAATAAAAAAAAAAAATAAAATAAATAAATAAATAAATAAATAAATAAAAATGTCATTCCTTGCAGGAGAGCCATGGGACCTCGGATGACAGGAGCCTGGCTCACAGGCTGGGAGGCAGGGGTGTGCAAGGTGGGGGCGAGCCTCAGCACTGCACACTGAGGAGGCTGGCTCACAGGCTGGGAGGCAGGGGTGTGCAAGGTGGGGGCGAGCCTCAGCGCTGCACACTGAGGAGGCTGGCTCACAGGCTGGGAGGCAGGGGTGTGCAAGGTGGGGGCGAGCCTCAGCGCTGCACACTGAGGAGGCTGGCTCACAGGCTGGGAGGCAGGGGTGTGCAAGGTGGGGGCGAGCCTCAGCGCTGCACACTGAGCAGGCTGGGCCTCTGACTGCCCTTGTCACTAAGTGATGAAAGGGGAGTTCCCATGTCAGGAGTAGGAAGAAACCCAGGTAGGTCTGCAGGTCTGTCTTTCCAGGGGCAGGGAGCCTAGAAGATTCCAGACTCCTGCAAGAAGTCAGTGCTGGCCCTGCAGCAGGCTGCAAACATTCTGTGAAATTCATCCGATTAAAAGTTGTCTAGTCAGCCTTTGCTGTCTAGGGGAGCAATGGGAGACCGCCAGCAGTCTTCTGGAACGCGTCACTGAGTATTTCTTTAGTCAACGGTATTTCAGATAAACGAGAGAGATGGCAAGTACTACATTTACCCCTTGGAAGAGACCCAGAGGGGCTGCCAAGACCCGCACGGGACGATCATGACTGAAACAAGCCCCGGAAACCTTTACCTTCCACACTGCGAATTTAAATGAGAAGTGGGCATGTATAAACTCACGTGCACATGCTGTGACCCAGCTAACACTGGTCTTCCGTTTGACAGGTATAGCCATTAGCCCACTAGCACATCATCAAAACAAGGCAAAGGGTGTCTACGTGCTTGTTGATGTATGTGTGCGTGTACTTGTATACAAACATGCAATGCTGGAGTTAACAGCATTCCCTAAGACTTACAACTTCAGTTTTTAAATAGCACAAAACTATCTCAAAATCTAGTTTCACTTAGGAAGTACCCATATAACTTAGTGATAAACACGGAGGTGGCTCATGCCTGTAATCTCATTACTGGGAGGTGAAAGCAGGACAGTTACCACGTGTTTGGGGCCACTTAGGGCTTCAGAGTGACTTCCAAGTCAGCCTTGGCTATAGTGACATCCTGTTTCAAACCAACTTTGTAAGTGACAAACAGAGGAGCCAACATGCAAATGCACCCAGCAGTTATGGCACTGTGTACAGCACCAGGAAACAGTCTTGTGACTTCTGGTGACTGCAAATATATCTTCAATATTCTGACGTTTCCCTTTTAGTGTGTCTTAATGTGTTCTCTGGTTCTCCAATCCTTTGGACTTGCAGACACAACTCACTCTCCCACCTCCCTGGAAGTGGGTCACACAGGGAGCCCTGAAAATCAAGGGACTATAAACAGATTTTCCTGAGGACAGCTAACTCACAGTTTCAGCCAGTACATACACCTGAGCCAGACCACCTTATCTGGACAGCATGCCCCAAACATAAGAACTCACAGTCAGGGTCAGAGGAAAATCAGACAGCAATATATTAGATAAGTTTATACTGAATGTCTAAAAATTTTGCTAGAATTGATCAATCATCAGAGCCCCCCTCCACCCCCATTCTGTATGCTAACTACCCCAGGACTTACAGGAGCGACACACAGAGAAGCAAGCGGTAGAGACAGACTTTCTTGTGCGACACTAAGCTGAGGCATTTCCCATGATCTAGTACAGGTCTCAGCCTGCAATGGGTCCCTGCTGCAGTCTAACGTGATAAACAGTTTGTTTATGATGGTGCTTGAGTTCTAAAGTATCTACAACTGTTTTAGATCTCCAACACAAGCTACAGCAGAACCCACACCTGACCGCTGAGAGCGAGGCCTATGGCAAAGCTGATCATGGGTGCTCCCACCAATCATGGGTGTTCCCCACTACACAGACCAGGGCACAGAAATATGAACCAAGGGGGTGGGGGTGGAGAGGGTCGAAGGGTCAAAAGAAAATCTTAACAGCACAGGCACTGCGGCATACACCGTGAGGGCCATGTGGTATACACACGCTTTCTAGGTGGCTGAATTAGAGAGATCAGTGACACAATGGAAGGGGAAAGCAAGAAAAAGGGCAGGCAAAGCCTGGGCTGGTGCCACAGCCAGTGGCATTGTTAAGAGCAGTTTATCTGCCGAGCTAAACACGCAGGTGCACAGCCGAGCACGAAGGCACCATGCCGAGCCCTGGACAGGAGGTCTTCTGGGCAGACACAGCCCTGGGGCCACCAGGTCTCTAGAAGAAAACTGTGACTCCCTTCTGTCAACTGGGGGTTGAGGGTGACTCTGCTTCAGCTAGAACTGGAATACCTCAGGTGGATTCTAAGCCTAGTTTGTCCTAATGAATTTGTCACCAGAGCCCCCAACTTGGTGCCCTTGCTAAGTGCCCAGACATTCTTAGACCTGCCCAGTATGTGGGCCAGATGAGAATGATGCAGGCCTGGTGCTCTGGGCGTGTGGTCGGGATGTGGCTCCCCTCCCCCTCTTCTTCCTCCTCCCCTTCCTCCTCCTCCGTAACCAGCTAGTCTTCACCACATTTACTTAACTATCTGTCCTCCTCCTCTTCACTGTACTGACAAAATGCCTGGATCCTGTTAGAATCTATTGAGAATATAGCAAAACAGTAGCTCCTGTTCACCAGGTACGTACGTACATATGTACGTATGTATGTATGTATGTACATACTCACACACATATTTTAGCCACAAAGCCTCTCCCTGTTTTTTGAAGGGGGACGAGGGAGAGAGCCATCGATTGCGCCAAGTATTCAAACCACTTTTAGGGGCACATCTGCCGCCATCTTGATAACCAACATGCACTGCGCAGGAGACCAGTGGAGGGTCAGACCAGTCTGGCTCTCCCATTGCAAAACCAGGTTCAAGGTTCCGTGCTCACTACTCTCCTTGTTGCTTCTAGTCCAGCTCCACAACCAAAGGAAAAAAATAAAAAAAAAAAAACTATCCTGGCATTTTCCAGGAGATCCACTGTTTTCCTGCAATGTAAATTATTCTTTAATAATCCAAGTGCATTGTCTTCTTCTCATTGGAAAAGACAATCTCAGTTCTGCTCTACTGGAAAAATCAAGACTTCACTGTAATTAGATCCTCTATCTCCTAGTGATATAGAAAACAGTGGACACCACCCCTGGCTTCCTAGAAGAGATTACTGCACTTCAGGTGTGGCAGACAAAGCCCGCCCTGACTCAGGCATATGCAAATTAGTAAGAGCACACCACAGCATCCGAATGAGATATGGCTTTGCCTGAGGAGGTCATCTCACTACGTGTTCTCTCATGGAGTCTTTAGGGAATTTAACAGGTATGTTAAAACTAATGTGTGTCCTATCTTATTTTTAATAATCAAAGAGACAAATAAAAATCCCGAGTTGTATCGAGTCCTCTGAATGGTTGGACTGGTGAGCCGCCGTGGTGGCATCTCTATCTGACACAGGAGCTTATGTGGGAGACAAGAAATGATTTGCTCAGTGCCGGGGTGTCGCGCACGGGCCTCCATCACACAAATAAGTAAAATGAAAAATAATGTTTTTATAAAAGGAGTGGAGGGCTAAAAAGAAGGCTCGGTGGTTAGGAGCACTGGCTGCTCTTCCAGAAGTCCTGAGTCCAAATCCCAGCTACCACATCGTGGCTCACAACCATCTGAGGCCCTCTTCTTGCATGCAGGAGTACATGCAGATACAACTCTCACATACACTAACTAACTAAATAAATAATAAAGAATTAAAATAAGCAAATACTAAAAAAGAACAGAAAGGCAGAAAGAAAGAAAGAAAAAGAGAGAGAGAGAGAGAGAGAGAGAGAGAGAGAGAGAAAGAAAGAAAGAAAGAAAGAAAGAAAATGTTATTTTTTCCTTTCTGCATTCTTTTTAAACTATCGAGAGTTGGTTTTCAGTGCAAAGCCTCCTGTGGACATCTATCACTGTTGGGTCATTAAAATTTCATCTGAATGAATGCTGACACACGTTCCCCAGGTTTTGTGGCCTTTCCCCACATAAACTGTTAACACACTGAAAAGCAGAATCAGGCTGTTTTCCACAGTAGGACTGGCATGGCACACCACTGGCATTTGAAGTAGGAATGACTTTTCCCCAGGGCAATGTTGCTCTTGGTGGGGCTGGGACTGGCCAGAGAATGGTTCAGGCAGGCACTGAGTTTCTGGCCATATACAGAACTAAGGAACTGACCGAACAACTGTGTGCATTTTGAGACAATGTACCAAGCTAAATACTACAATTTGTATAGATTCTGCATTTGTTATGCCTGCATAATACTTCCTCTTAAAGAACTGACCTCTGTAGGAGCTTGAGATCGGCCAGCCTGGGCTACATTGCCAAACTGCAAGCAAAACCATCCAGGTGGCCTCCTTGTTCTCCGACTGCCGGCCCCACACGCTAGCATAAGACACACTACTCTTGAGCATCGACTTGAAAATAAGAGTAAGCCTTGCTTCCAAACCGCAAAGACGCCAGCTTGAACAGATGTCCTTACAGACAGGCGCATAATGATTTGACCCCTGATCCCACGGCCACGACTATCTCAACCCACTAATGACTTCTCAGCAGGGCTCGTTTACCTGTTCCGGTTCAAACACCAACGTGCCTGTTAAATCAAGGGTTGACACAGCTGAGCTTGATGCATTGTTAAAGGATTTTTAAAAATTTAAAATGAAAGTAATTAACAGTAACTAACACACACACATAGAATGATACTGCCTCGAGTAATCACTGGATCAATACTACTCAGGGCCAGAATACTTCTAGCTTTAAAATAAAAAACATCCCAACAAAGAAACCAGGGTAACTTTATTTTTATCTTCGAAAGTGCGCGTGGAAGTCCCCACTTGACGGGCACTAGCCCAGGTTATAGGGAAAGAGAAGGACTTGAAGGATGAAACTGAAGACAAAAGTCTTCAATACTCGCCGGGAGAAACCATCTATTCACAACCAGAAGAAATGTCAGAAAAACCATTTACGAATGAACACAAAAAACAGGATAGCCTTGGAAAATTACATTCTGTGCCTTTACATTACAAATGGGGCTGTCCAGCTGGGAGCTGGAGCCCCAGCTCAGTGGTTTAGACAGTTAACAGCCACAGCTGCTCTTCCAGAGAACCCAGGTTCAAATCCCAGCATCCACATGGGAGCGCACAGCAAACTCCAGCTCCAAGAGACCTCACACCCTTTCCTTCTGGCCTCTGAGGGCACGGCACACACTCGGTGCACAGATATGAATGTAGGGGAAATACCCAGATACATACACAATGAATAAACTTTTAAAAAAATCACAATAGATATATCTGAACAAGTTTTCTGGGAAAAATAACTTTGAATTCTCAATGTTTACAAACACTTGGCGACTTTTTTCAACTCCTGAAAAACTGATTTTCAATGAAAAAAAGAAAAAAGAAAAAGAGAAAGAGTGACCTCTTTTAGGGCATCTGTTATTACTAAAAACAAGCATGGCAAATAATTATTACCAGGTGTGTGTAAGGTGCTTTAAGGGGACAAGCCAGCTCCCATCAGAACAAACGAACTCACTGGCCTATCAGGGGAAACTGCTTCATTCCAGTAAAGGCTGCGCAGCCCAGAAAGAAGCCCAAGGTCCTGGGGACAGCAGTGGCAATGGTAACACCTCTGAGCCTGCATTGTGTCACCCCACGGAGGAGACAAAAGTGCTTGGTGGCCCCAGAGTTTAACTCAACTTGAGAAGCGCCAGAGGCAGCTCCCCCAGCACAGGCTGGGGTAAGCACTGTCCTAGCTGGGTAGAGAGCCAGCTCCTGGCTTACAGTTACTTGCTAAAGTAATGCCACCTGTGGCAAACAATGCAGACGTGAAATTCTCCTAGGTAACAGCCATTTGGAAGTTGTGACAAGAAATAGATTATGAGGGGTTCAAATGAGCAGTAATTCTATACACAAACAACCATCTTGAATAAACCAGGAAGATGGGCTTACTGACAAGGCACACATCCCGGACAGCTGAGGCCTCACGGTGGTAATTCAGATCCATGCCTGCTAGGTCAGTTCTGTCTCTAGCACCCATGGCTGCAATCCCAGCACTAGGGAAGGGAGTGCAGAGACAGGATGACCCTGGGACTGAGCAGCCAGCAGGCCGGGCTAAACTGAGGAGTTTCAGCTTCAGAGAGAGACCCTGTCATAAAAACAATAAGTTGTCAACCTCTGGTGCATGCACAGCCACACCTGTCCTCGTGCACACACACAGCGAGTCAAGCACTTGGCACACGGTGCAGTATTTACTTCTCAGTCAATGCTAATTCCCCTCCCTCTCCCCAGCACTACATATTTCACAAGGGCATAAAGAGGATGATTGGCAGCCCATTCAGCCCGAACCACAGCTGACCTGTCTCGGCACTCGCTATAATTATAATCCAGGAACTGAGGATACTTTTAAAGGGAGGGGGAAAAGCCACCACATGAGACACTCTGCATACTCCTCAAATCACCAGGCCAGAGCTGGCCAACTGGCTCCATTCCAGTTTAACTCAGTTCTTTAATGCGTGCTCTGCTACACCATCTGATTAATAAACGCCACGTACAGCCATTTCGTTCTACAAACACACAAGTTCCAAAGTCAACTCAGGAGAGCGGCAGTTGGTGGCAGAAACCAAGTGGCCCGTGGCAGCAGCCAGCAGGGCGCCCTTGGGTGTGGGGTCGTGGTTTGCGGGACCCACTGGGGCTTTGCTCAGCACCGCAGATCTCCACGGGACAGCCCACCTGTGCTCTCTTCAGCATTTCTTCATTTATGATTTCACTTTCTGTTTCCACTGAAAACCCTGCATACTAGCTGCTGAGAAATACCATGCTGTCCCTTCCATCAACAATCCTTCTTTACTACACCACGGGACAGGAAGGCTGGGGCAGAGACACACCCCTAAGTTATCCTTAATTGGATTGCATAAAACACAAAGCCGTGCTAAGTCCCGCAGGGCTGGGCAGAGCCCATGCGCCCACTGCACAAGGACTGGCACGGAGTGTGAGCTGCACAGAGACTGGAGTAATCCAGGAAGACTCTGGGCCCCATGAACTGTGTGTTTCAGAGAAAAGACAATCTTTTCAAATTATTTTTTGTGTATGGGTATCTTGCTGGCATGTATGTCTGATGTGCCACTTGTGTGCCTGGAGGTCACAAAGTCAGAAGGGTGTCAGATCCCTAGTCCTGGCCTTACAAGTGGCTGCAAAGGGCATGTGCCTGCTGGGAGTTGAACCTGGGCCCTGCAAGAGATGCTAGTGCTAGAGCTAGTGCTCTGAATTCTGAGCCGCCTCTTTGGCCTGACAACCAATAAATTGTAGTGGAAGTATGTGTTACGTGGTACTTGGACTCACACTCAAATTCTACTCAGTGTTTCTTTGAACACTGTCCCAGACCTGGCAATGTTATGATGGGAAGAGTCATGAAGAAGCAGGCGTTACGTGAGACATGTCGGGCCAGTGCCTACTCCCACCCACCATGTGATGGACAGGATACAGTCACCTCAGATCTCTTTTGCGAGACTTTCACCTGTCACAGTTACCTTGCAGATCTGACAATGGCGGAAGTAACAGTAATATAACACCAGCAGCAATAACACGAACACGGCCCTGCGAGGAGCTCGCTGAGCGGTGCCCGCCATCTTCAGCGTGCCATCCACGCCACGCGCAGTTCTACAGCTGGAAGCTGCTCCTATTCCACAGCGGACACAGACACATTCAGGTGGGGCCAGGCTCTAGACAGCATCCTTTCTAATTTATTATAGTTTAAATAAAAAGACAGTTAAATGCAGGAAAGACGCTCAACTAGATGCTCTTATTACCATTAAAGGATAGGAAGGAATTGAAAGATGTCCCTCTTGCGGGATGGTGTGGGGGTGTCACAAGAAGCCAGGCAGCCGTGCAGAGCCTATGCATATGTGGTACAGTGGGTGCAGGGACCGCCACCCCAACCAGCCTCAAGAAGGGCACAGCGAGAAGCGCCACGGGAAGAAGCTATAAAAGATCATCTGTGAGTTAACGAATCACAGACTGGCGAAATTAACCTCAGTGTGGACAAGGAATCTGCTGAGATGGAAAGGACAGACAGACGGACCTCAGGGAAGCTAAAGTGAGGACAACAGCAGGGGGCTAAGGACCGAAGTGAAACCAGGAAAGCTCAGCCGTTACAAGCAGATGCTCGGGCCCTTGAAGAGCCGCGTCCGCCTGAGACTGCATGGCAGGCCTCGCAGATGTGACGGCCAGGGCACGGGCACAGTTCACATTTGCCCCTCCTGGACCTAAAAAGTTAAAAGCCTCATAAAATTGTAGGCTGGGGTGGCGGGAGCAGCACATACCTTTAGTCCCAGCTCTGGACAGGCCAAGGGAGGCAGGTGTCTGAGTTCAAGGCCAGCCTGTCTATTCACCATGCTCCAGGACGGCCAGGACTACACACCTAGAGACCTTGTCTCACACAGAGCTGACGTGCCTGAGTGGCTTGCATACACACATGTGCCTACACCACAGGTGTTCAGTACCCACAGAGGTCAGAAGAGGACTCTGGGTCCCTGGAAACTGGGGTTACAGATGACCGAGTATGTGAAGTGAAGTTGGGTCTTCTGGAAAAACAGGGTGTGCTCTTAACCACTGACCCATCTCTGCAGCACCCAGACTTCAAAATGATTTTAAGATACATCTAAATCTGCATTTGTAAATTAGGTTAAGGCTTCTGGGGGATTGATGCAGGCTGTCCATCTTTAATGAACAGAGTCAACTGCGGAAAGCCGATGGGGTGGCTGTGCCGGAAGTCACCTTCTCCTGCACGCAGACCTGAGACTTTACATTTCCTCATCAAAGGATGGAATGTTTGTGCCCGGATAATACACTATTTGGGAATGATTTTTACTTCTAGATAATTACTCATTTCTAACACCAACACACACACACACACACACACACACACACACACACACACACCGGTACACAAAGCCAAGCACCCTGTCGCGGCGGCGTTGTTCTATGTGCTCCCAGGCTGTAAGGAAGGGCTGGTTCCGGTGCTGACTCACCCGGCTGCTTAGTGCTGGTATCCAGAGAGCTGGCAGCCAAGTCCTGCTTCACTAATTACAATCTTTCCCAAAAGTTCACCCTGCATGGGTGTCCAGGTGATTGCAATTAAGCCAGGAATCTGGTAATCAGGAATACACTTCCTCATGGTGCTGCCCACAGAACGCTCTTGGAAAGGGCTGCTGGGAAGGCGGTGCAGATGTGGACTAAGCGCCAAACCCAAGTGAACAGCAACACCCTTCTCTGCCTTAAGCCGAGGCTAGCCCATCTGAATTAGAAAGTGCTCTGTGAGCTTGGAGCCTTGAGGACAACCTCCTCCACCACTACAGGCACCCCCTCCACCACTACAGGGCCCTCTGTCTCGGGCAGGAGCTTCATCTAGAAGTCAAAAGCTGTCCACATAGGTCAGTCAGCTGTTTGTGCTTGGTCCCTGTCTGAAGCCAGCCCTCTAAGACTTTCTTTTGATCTGAGAATCAAGTGTAATAACTATTACATTTACATTTTGACACATTTTCCCAAATATGAGTAATTAAAAAAATATCATTAGACCTGTCTCAAGTCTTCTAGCTACACGTTTGGCTCTGTGGAATTCTCCAGGACTAAAATCAACTACATAGAAATACTACTTAAAATATAACAGTTTTCCTTGAGGGTATTCTGGAAGGAACCAGATGTCAGCCAAAGTAAATTCACCACATCTCGGCACAAAGTTTTACAAGGAACAGTAACCCTGAGTTTTAAGAAGACAAAGACATAGTTTAAACTTTATATATATACATATATACACACATATATATGTGTGTGTGTATATATATATATATATATATATATATACACACACACATATATATATTACTATATGTGGAGTCTATTCACAAAACTTATATGGCAGTGGTTCTCAACCTTCCTGATGTTGTGACTCTTTAATACAGACCCTCGTGTTATTTCATAACATTATTTCATTGCTACTTCATAACTAATTTTGTTACTGTTATGAATTGTAATGTAAGTATCTGATGGACATCCTCCAAAGGGGTCATGACCCACATGTTGAGAACCACCTCTCTAGGCCTAAGCAGATTTTATTCTTTTCTCCTGGTTAGAAATGCAGAGTCCACAGTTCACCATACATAGGCACTGTAGGGAGACCGAGGTCACCAGTGCAGGTGGATGGCAGCACTGCGGCCAGAACCGAGGAGCACCATGGGAGAGCTAGCACTACACAGACTTCCATGTGAGAGCGTCCCTTACAGAGACTTACAGGACCCAGGTATGAGCAGATCTGGGCAGAACCTATGTAATTATGGTACTAATCAGCTGACTCTTAATTAACAATGGCGTACTGTCCAGGGTGGGCCTGGTGTAACAGGGCGGAGGAGCACGAAGCAGACCTCGTGCAGGACTATGACATGGAGCAGCCGAGTGGCAGAAGCCCACAGATCTCCAAGAACGGACGGAGCACCGACTGTGCCCGACCTCCCACAAGAAACAGAACTTCAGAGTTACAGCCACACACAGGGGAATTCTGCCAGCCGGGGCTAGGAAGCCAACCTCAGCAGTCCGTTAGAGCTGCGTTTCGAGACCCTAAGCAGAGGATGCTGTGGCTGTGCTACTGCTTCTGACGCTGTCACAAAGCAGCAATGACTTGTTAGAACCCAGCGCCACACCTGTGTCCCTGCAGGAAGGGACAGGCTGGGAGTGTCTTCCTTCCCATGCTGCACTGCTCTAGCCCGTGCTCCCCATTCAGCGGGAGCCACTTCCTCAGCAGAGCAGCAGCCTCCCTGGCTGGGCAGTGCTCCCTGGTGAGGTCCTCTCTCGAGACCCAGTTCCTAGTTTGTGACAGGGCCAAAATGGGTTGTCTACCTCCTCATGGCCTTGAAGCCAGCTTTAGACACCAACATGAGATTGATTGTATGGAGTAAGACGCCCAAATATTAAGAAACATTTCTCTTAGCCCAGAATGGTTAAAAGGAAGCCCTATGGACAGCGATCACCTTTGACTGAGCGTCAGCTAGTCAGGGATGCCGAGGAGGAGGTCACTGGGCTTAGGGTGCTTCCGGTTACCAATCCGTACCATGGTTGAGCATTTCTCAAAGGGCAGAACCTAGCCTAACACGAGAAACGGCGACAACGTGCGGTTCCCGACACACAGTTCTTTAACCCCAAACCAAATTTATAGTGAGACGTGTCACGTCAATCAAACAACAAGAAGCCATAGGACAGGAGCTGGTTTTTCAACATACAAAACAAAGTAAACCGTTTGGGTGATAACTCAAAAAAGTCTATTTAAGGGAAAACTGGTAAACATTCAGGTACAAGGTTGCAGCTTGTAATAGTTGCCGTGTGGGGAGGTGGGGAGGAGAGGGCTGCAGGGCAGCTTGGATTTCTTTTGAGGACAATAGGAGGCAGGGGGCTGACAAGGAGCAGTCCGTTCAGAGCGATAGTCCCAGTTCCAAGGGCAGCCGGGAGTTTGCGTTCTGAAATGTGGCGCTTACATCAGGTACAACTCAAGTTTCCATTTTTTGGTAGAAAAATGTTCATCTCAGAGCTGTTCATCTCAGCTCTGTTCATCTAATCCTAAATTCCTTGAGGCTACACAAATGTTGATATCCTTTATATCTTCTTTTCTGTTGCACAAGGTTCTGTTCTGTAGCTATGAGAGTCCATGGTGGAATAGATAGACAGTATTCAGATTGAAGGTTTACTTTGTTTCAGATCAAATGTGAAAAGCAAAACAAAACAAGCAAGTAACAATAACAATGAAGGGAGGGAGGGAGAGAGGGAGGGAGGGAGGGAGGGAGGGAGGGAGGGAGGGAGGGAGGGAAGGAAGAACGGAGGGAGGGAAGAAGGGAAGGAGGGAAGAAGGGAGGGAGGGAGGGAGGGAGGGAGGGGGAGAGGGAGGGAAGAAGGGAGGGAAGAAGGGAGGGAGGGAAGGAAGAAGGGAGGGAGGGAGGCAGGGAGGCAGGGAGGGAGGGAGGGAGGGAGGGAAGGAGACAGGGAAGGAGGGAGGGAGGGAGGGAGGGAAGGAAGGAAGAAGGGAGGGAGGGAGGGAGGGAGGAAAGGAGGGAGGGAGGGAGGGAAGGAGGCAGGGAGGGAGGGAGGGAGGGAGGGAGGGAGGGAAGGAAGGAAGAAGGGAGGCAGGGAGGGAGAAAGGGAAGGAGGCAGGGAGGCAGGGAGGGAGAGAGGGAGAGAGGGAGGGAGAGGGATGCCAACTATATTGGAAGAAGGTAATCTCCCAGAAATC
This sequence comes from Apodemus agrarius, assembly GCA_964023405.1. NCBI lineage: Eukaryota > Metazoa > Chordata > Mammalia > Rodentia > Muridae > Apodemus > Apodemus agrarius. Next base: position 36,469,581 of record OZ030027.1, on the reverse strand, counting down.
TTCATTTGACTGGCAGGATGTGCCTTCAGAAGCACGGTTTCCACAGACCCGCGCACACCTGGCGCTGGGCTCAGAGCGACTGCTTGGTCAGTGTTGCTGACGCAGCAGTGGGCGATGCTTGGCTGGCTGGAGAGAATTCAACCGTGCACAAACGGTTCCCACCTTCCTGTCACAGGAACACCAGCTTGCACCCCCACCCTCCCATCCCATATTCCAGCTGCCTCACCCACAAAATCAAACGGCAGTTTTGTGTGGCGTGGGGACATTTTCATCCGCTGTTGGTTGGTGTGTTACACGATTTGCTGGGAAGCCAGTGTGTGCAAGGTCTGTCTTCCTCGTGAGCCACCCACTTCTGCAAACCGCTGCTCGGCCTGCATCCGCCACGTCATTTTCTACCATCTGAACATGACTATAACAAAGCTAACACCAACACCGCATGAATAACCTCCAAGGCGTCAAGACCACACATTTAAATAGTGTTGAAAAATGTGGGCGGAAGACTACCGAGGTGTGACCATGGCAAACAGCATGGAAAAGGAAGTTACGCTCTTCCCCGCGTTTCCAGAAAACGCCAGTACCTAACTGGCCCAGGAGCCACGCCAAGGCCTCGGCCAGCGCTCAAGAGCTGTCTGTACACGCGCTCACTCCTCATGCTATTACGTTCTCTTGGTGATCGAAGCATTCACTCTTGTCTCCTGGTCTGCATCGATTCAGAAATAGGCACACAGAATGCATGCGCTTCGAGCCTGACATTGGAGAGATGTGAACTCGGATACGCTGCATATCCCGGTAGTGGGAGCAGAAACTGTAGATTTAAGAGTTCACAAATCACAGATATCATCTAAGGTAAGGATGGTCTACAATTGTTTTTGCTGAACACAGAATGGTTTGTCGATTCTCACTCTGCTTATTATTTACTGAACTCGACACTACACTTTTGTTTGTATTTGAATTGATACAGCAAGATGCTGGAAGCCCCCGGTGCCTGTGCCCATTTCTATTTGCTGCCTTGGTTTACGGCACAATTTCCTTTATTTCACTTTTCCACAAGCCATAAAAAACCTCATTTCTAATTCATCCGTTCGTTCGGCTTAACCTCTCTCCTCAGCAATTAAAGCACTCTGCGCATCCTCCATCCATCACAGCCAGCGAAATAATGCGCTGCGTCCCGCTCGTCTTTATCATCCCAAATGACAGGTATTAGCATATCTCCCCAGTCAATTACAGTGCAGCAGAATAATCACTGCATAATTGGGCGAAAGCCACTCTAATCACCAGCCCTGCAAACGCGCAGAATAAAAACTGAGTGGCAGTTCAGACAGGCCTTGCTCTTGTCCGTGACTCCAGCCAACGAGCCTGGCAGCCCTCCATTTCCTTCCCTTCAGCGCTTACCCTTCGGGGAGGTCAACTTCTCCAGCGCAGCCTCTGTACCCCAGAGAACGCACGCACGCACGCGCTACACGGCGTACGGACGGTAAGCGTTTCCAGAGCTGATCAGAAAGCAAAACCCATTTCATGAGAGTGATGTCAGCAGGCGCTTTGGGTCATGGCTGAGATTAATTTCTATAAAGGTTATTACTGTCAGAATTGAAGACCTTTGAGTATCCACACAGTAAAGAAATACTTTTTGCATCTCAAGTAATCAGGGCTCCTCAGTTTCTTCCTAGATCTCTGATCTACCGGGTAAGAGGCCTTCAGGCGACTGCTGCTGTTCTTGCAGCAGCACATGAACGACAGCCCTGAGAGTCACACCGTTAGGCACCGCTCACACTCAGACAGCCGAGAAGCTCTGCCTTTGCCAGGGTTGGACCTGGTGAGGGAAGGCATGAGGATACTCTGAGGAACTTTCGGAAAGCAACAAACTTAAGACTCGGCATTCATACAAACTCCGATTCGTTTAATTATTTTTAGAATACTTCCCACGATTTTATTAATTTACCAGGTCTAATATAGACTACTCAGTCAAATCCATACTTAAGTCTCATTTAGTAATTTAGTAAGAAATATATTTGCTCACTATTTCGTTTTCATCTCCCCTTCCCCACAACAAGCAGCAGAAGCAGTTCTGGAATGGGTGTGTCCTGGCTGGAGAGGCGGAGGGAGTTGAACATTTTTTTAGAAAGGACGTGACTTGGAAGGGAGCACTCGGGCCAGGACTTAAACAGCTGAGCGCAGCTGCAGAGGCCAAACCGGGTTTCTCCACAGCTCAGCGCACCATGCCACAAGGAGGCCTGGCCCGGCCCTGTCAGGATGTCTCTGGCCCTCCTCACGCTCCTTGCTCGCGTTCCCATATCTAAACTCTCACAAGGCCCACAGCACTGTGGGCAGCATACAGGAAGACCACACCCAAGCTGGAAGTCTGCGGTGGGCACTGAGCGCAACGTCGTGTCCTGGTGCACGGGGAGACAGACCGTTGGTTTTCATAACAGTTCTACTACCAATGGCGGCCGAGGCTCAGCAGGCCTCAGTAATGTGCGCACCAATGACAGCAAGGTGAGCAGGGCTCTCTCGTCACGTCCGTGTCAAGAGTTGTCACAGTTTCCAGACACCAGCCTGCCACACAGCCCAGCCCCTCAGTATCTATGAGCACACTACAGCAATCGCACGAGACGGAAAAGCCAACTGCTAAAAATAATTAAGGCAGAATCGGGGTAAGAGAGAGAGTCCCAGTCCCCAGACATTTTCTCACTTTCTAGTATACTTTTATGTTCATTATAAAACGCTTTCTTTGTATTATTGCTTCAAGACCTTTGCTGGCCTATGACTGAAGTGTACCCCCACAGGATACAATCCTTCAGGTGTAAGATAATTTTTTCCTTTTGTGGGAATAATTGTTATAAGGATTGATGAGAGGCACATCTGATATATCAGTATTAAGTCATTCCTAATCCTGCTCAAACCTGACTGTAACACCGTCCACTAACACAGTCTTTAATTCACATTACTATGCAACTTGGCTTTGAGGATCTTCCAGCATATTGGCTCTTTCAACACCAGCCACTTTGACATTCTCAACTGACTCGAAACACTGACACAACCTGGGAAGAAGCCAAACTGCAGTCCTGGGGGGAGAGAGGAGTGGCCTTCACCACAGAAACAGAGCGGGCTCCAGCTCGGCCCTGGAGAGACAGTAAAGCATGCCCCCACCACGGGCTCCCACCGTCCCCAGATCTTCCCTTTCTTCTGCCTAGCAACACAGTAAGCAGCCTGCCGATTACGGACATGGTTACTACAGCAATGCTATTAGGCCCCTCTCCACTGAAACCCACCTCCAACTGTATGTGACCAAGTCCAACGATTAAGTGTTTGAAGGCGACAGAAGATACATGTTTTTATTGTTACGAGAAAATTAAGCCCTCAAACATACTGCCAAGATCAAGTCCCCAGGGAAAGACAGAGTCAGCCAGCCTCCGACTACATGAGGGACAGGCCTACCTCCACCCTTGCTCCTCCCCATGGAAAAGAGAGGGAGCCTTTGAGAGCCTCAGTGCCTGAAAGCACCGCTGAGTTCCTAACATCTTTTTGCAAACCTGAACAGCACCTGAAAGGAGGGTGAGCTGCTCTCTGCGCCATGGCAACCTGCGCTTGCTCTGGGCATCAGATCAGCGGTCAAGGGCACACTGGCATCACGGTACCCAGGAGACTCAGGATAGGTCTACCCAGTGCCTGCCACCTACCAGACTGGGAAAGAAAATCCTCCCAGAGAGGGACTTCACACTACACAAGAACCACGTGGTCAAGCTAGCTCCGACTTCTTGCATGTTGTGGACAGATAGTCTAGAAATAGCATACATCTTTGACTAGCCCTAGCCATCTACTGGGTAGTTTCCTGCCATGTCAACCCTGCACACCACCTGTGATGCCCCAGGCCTTCAAGAAGTGCACATATCTGGGATGATGAGCAATTTAAAACTTATTCCACCACTCGCTAGCTCTAAACCGTTTCCGGGATGCCTAACACTAGACGAAGCATGTCCAATCACCAACAGTGGACTTTTTTTACACTGTACAACTGACAATTCTAAGATGCAGTATAATGTGCAGCTTCTGGACTTGGAGGACTAAGAGCGAGCACGACCTGGGCAGGGACATGGATTCTTGTCTTCCTTTGTTACTGGAGAGGACACAGGGTTGGCGCCTTTACCTATCAGCCTTCATGGTGGAAGAACTGAGAGTAATATTTTTGGTGACTCTTCTTCTCTGAGAAAAATATATATAACTGACTAAGACTCTAGAATCACTCGAGGTGGCTTTAAAGAAATTTGGAAAGGAGACAGGGGTCTCCTAACGAAATTCTCTTCCAAAACTGTTCTCTCTTAAAACACTTTTCCTGACTTTATTGAATAAGATGTCTTTGGGGGACGGGATAGACAGAGAGAGCTAAACTCCTAGACAAGTAGTCTTTATTGTGACTTAGCAGGCAAAACTCTCTACTCCATATTTAATACAAATCTGGAAATTAGGTAAGACTCTACCATCTCTCAGACATTCCCTCATAGTGTCCCCACGACCTCCCAGCCAGTGTCACCCCAGCACTTGGGAGGCAGAGGCAGGAAGAAGGCCTACAAGGACAAGGCCAGCCTGGTCTACATAGCCAGGGCCACGTTGTGAGACCTTGTCTCAAAAATCAAAATCAAAACATATCACTTAGTTGAGACTTAGCTTTTTATGGTATTTCTGTAACCAGCTGTTTCCTCAGCTGATTACTGGCAATGTTCAAGTGGGGTAAATTGCTCTTGGTCCACTTTCTAGCAAGTGTGTCTCTTAACCTCTGAATTTCAAATAAGTTGGCTCTCAGAATTTGTGTTTTTTCTGTCTTTATATTCATGTCTTCTATAAAGTCAGAGCGGAAAGGCTGAAATAACCCCTGACAGAGACGCAACAGGAGGAGCACCGCTGCATCAACCACTGCATCAACCACTGCAGAGGAGTGTAAGTGAACCACCCCTCCAACCCAGGAACGCAATTCAGCAGAAACTCAAGCTGTGAGTGTCCCAGCGACCAGCAGATGGCAGAAGAAGGGACTCCGGCATCCACCACTTTAAATTAGGCTCCATGACCAAGCAGCAGGGAAGAAACTTGGTCCTCTGTCTCCATAAGAATTTCTAACAGATGTCAGCATTTCAGTTAAATTAAAAACACCAAAGCAAACCCCTCCTACTGCGAATGTGTAAGAAATTTAAAAATGCTTGTGGCTTGATTTCAAGGGCATCGCTACTTTAAGCATTCTGTTATGGTCGAATCCAGAGTTAACTAGGAAATTCATTAGAAAGCACAGGGTGTGGAAGAAGTAATGCCAATGGAACGTCAAAGAAAGGTGAACGGACAGCTGTTTTAACAGGCTGGTGAACTTTGCAATTGGACACAACAATGCCCAGAATTTTACTATGCTCAACCAAACATTCTAAACCAGAAATACTGAGAGTGGCCCAAGAGACACAATGTTTGTGTCCTGTTGGTGATGCTGCGTTCCTTTGCTGAATAACATCCCCTCTGCTTCCCGGCATCTTGCTGCAATTGTGGAGTCTGTTATACTCCACTTAGCTCCTCACGGCTGGCTGTTAGCTACTGAGTCTTCTGTGAAATACATCATGGTAACGTGTCTCAAGACCTGGGTCTCACTTTGGGAGTGCTGGCTGACGGTGCTCCCCGAGCAGTGTGTGCTCCAAGGCCACCACTAGCAGGCTAGCTACTCAAGTGTAGCTGGCCAAACTCAAGGGATATTTAATTTTAGTTAAATTGTATTCATTTGAATTTGCATGGCTACATATGAGTGATTAATTCATAGATCCAATGTCCAAATTGTACACTGAGTGCAGAGAGGTCCTTTCAAGATGCTTAAAGCCCAGAAAGACTGGGAGGCAGAGGACTTCTTGTGAGTTCTGGCCAGACTCCGTCGATGCGATGCGGACTGGCACAGTAAGCTCACCCTGTTCTCACTGGTTGCTGGTATCATTGCGGGTTTATCCTCACCTGTGACATTTATGCATTTCATCATAACATGTGCTTGTATATGAAGGATGTGAAATATAGATTATTTCAGAATATTTTACAATGTCCAGACTGAAATAAACCCAAATATGACTTAAATTGTGGGCAAATACAATCTCTAGCCTACAAAAATTTTCACAATTAAAAATACCTTATTTTGAAAAACAAACTAAAGTTCACTTCTATTTGGTATGACATTTTACAAATTAATTCCTTTGATATTTGTAACTTTTAAATGAAGGTGGAATCCCAGTCTGTTTTGTAGAATTCAGGAAGCAGATTCCACTGAGGTCATTCTTCCGGTCCCTGCATTCCCACAGAAACACAGAACACGCAGAGACACAGAGAGCTCTGTGGATGGAAAGCGTGGAAGGAAGCCCACGGTCAACGCAGAGGTCATACTGCAGCACTTGACTAACACGTGTACTTACTTAAATTAGGACAAACCCCAAGCAGCCTGCTCTCGGGGTCAGCTCTCCTCGCTCAGCACGCCCAGTGCGTAGTTTTCCTTTTAGTGGCACGGAGGTGCAAGTGAAACCAGCCACATGCTCGCCTGACCCACATAATGGGCAAGTGGTGAGACGGGAAGGAGGCAGTGCTATGCCGACGCCAACAAGGCTTTCACTCTCGGCAATCACAACCATTACACAACCGGCCCTCTTGAGCAATCATTAATGCACATTTACTGTTACCCACGCGAGCCAATGAATAGACAAAAAAACGAAGTCTCTAAGTGAACAATCTCGCTGGGAACAAAAGGCCACACGACAGAACTGGGCCAGGCCTCCTCATGCCGGCTCTCCTGCACAAAGGACAGGGAAGGGACGGTGGCTCAGGAGAAGTCCCCATGAGCGGTGAAGACAGTGACAGCACGGGCTCTCAGGAAGCACACAGCAGCAGCACATGGCAAGAGGGGCCGGGGGAGGGGACCTGACTCGGGTGCAGGGGTAAGGAACACAAAGTCTACAAGGGCACAGGAAGGGATGGCATGCTTCAGGTCTCTTAGGTAAGATGGCCACAGTGACTTAGAGGCCACCTTCTTCTCTGATGTCTATTCAACTAGATATGCATAAAGTCACACGTGGGGCTAATCACATTCAGGGTTTACTCAAGAACCCTATTCTTGGTTACTTTAACTCACTTGGCCTTTTGTATTTCATAGCAATCAATTTTAGGTGTACTAAGCAAGTGCTAAAAATTATTGCCAAAAATAATATGAAAAGCGAAGTGGTAAGGAGGAACAGTGTGAGTGAGTGAGTGAGTGTGAGTGTGTGTGTGTGTGTGTGTGTGTGTGTGTGTGCTCGCACACGCGCATGCATGCAGATATCAAGTACCAGGAATGCCAGGGAACCAAGAGGACATTAATGTAGCACAGACGCCTCGATTCCTGTTCACTTTCTAGGAGAGGCTTATGTGACCAGGAAGATCAGAAAACAGGACCCTGGCATCAGCAGCAGTATGACACTGGAGACCTCAGAAGGTCGTTCCCGGGAGAGCTGGGGGCGGGAAATCCAGAGGGTGCAGGCAGGCAGGCGGACATCACACAGAATGCATCCTGAAGCACACTCCAGGCTTCACAGAAGGCGGTTGGGGAAAGCCATGGCTATGAAGGGATGGAGTGATGTGACCGGATAGCTCGTGGGGAACACGACAGCCTCAATCACGCTGCTTCCTACTTCCTGTTCTTTTCACCATCTGTCCATAAGCTGCCTCTTGTTACCAGCATGCACTGATACTAATTTATTTACTGGTTATTTAGAGAGAGGTGTGTGCTGTGTCTGTGTTCAGCTGACCCATCAATTCGGTATTACTGGCCCCTTTACTTTAGTCATTTATGACACAGAAGACACAGTAATCATATAAACCTGTAACCAACCATGTTGGCTGCCCCCGGGACTGAGACCCTGTACAACTAGACATTGATTACTATGATCAAGTTTTGATCAAAACCAAAGTTAACAACAACCGTCTCTAGGTTGGTTTCCCTCCACTAATGAAGACAGGTATTGCCTGTGGTTTATTACTAAGGCATTTCTAGACACAGAGAAGCTTGTTTGCAAAAATGCCCATAATTAAAAATTAATTAACATCTTAATTATACAAGTAAAAAAAGAAAACCTTAAGAAAGCTGAAACTATTTAAAAGTTTGGAACTAGGTGAGGCCCCCACGCCCCTGTTCCTGCCCCCAGAGTGCTGTGAGCATTGAGGCTGTTCTGAGGTGAGCACTGGTGAGCAAGCCCTACGGCAGCGCTCCCATGAAGGTGGCACCAAGCCCAAGCACAGCTGTGCCACCAGAAGACCTGGAGAGTGTTAATTTCCAGTCATTCCTAACAATCGGGTCGGTTTTATATGGCTGAGATGGTTTTCCCAGGTATTAGTCACCATATTCACACCCAAACAATTCTTATCTCTGGGTCCCCACACAGCTGAGACCTTGTCCAGTGACATCAGATGTAAGCCATCTCACCTAATGTGAAGCGGACAGGTCTTAGTTTGACCTACAATAAGGGAATAACACAATAATATATTAAGTGGTGAACAATTAAAACAAAGAATGAAATGAAGTAACAAAGAAAGGAGAAGAAGGGAAAAAGCAGATGCATGTGGATCAGACACATGGCTGTGGGCCTGGAGGGGCTGCGCCCTCGCAGAGAGAGTCCTAACGAGCTACCTACGAGCAAGGCAGTCCTTTCCATTCTTCTCAGCAATTATAATAGGAAGGCCTGTCGATTGTGACGAATGCTGAATAGTTACATTTTCTAAAAAAATAAGGCAGATTTTCAAACTAAGGTACATTTGCTGAGCTCCAGAAAACATTTGTCAAAACCAAAAGTCTTCAAAGACTTTTTAAAAAGTCCTATAGAAACTGGGCGTGATGGCGCACGCCTGTAATCCCAGCACTTGGGAGGCAGAGGCAGACGGATTTCTGAGTTCGAGGCCAGCCTGGTCTATAAAGTGAGTTCCAGGACAGCCAGGATTGCACAGAAAAGCCCTGTCTCGAAAAACAAAACAACAACAAAAAACAAAACAAAAACAAAAACAAAACAAAACAAAACAAACAAAAAAAAGTCCTATAGATCTGCAAAAGTAAAAGCATGTAAAACACCCTGAAGACCTGGACCAGTTTATTGGGAAAGTAAATGTTCTTATAAATGTAATTTAGGTTTATATAAGCAGTAAGACTGGACTGGTTCCACACAGTCCAAACCCCAAGCGACCAGCTAGAGGGTGATGAACCAGAGATGCCGGCTCCACCAATCCTCCATCTTTTTCCTGCAGTTATAAATACAGTGGGCTCTGGAGATAAGATCACAGGTTTATTAACTATGGAGTTTATATTCTACATGCATGCTGGGAATTAAATACAAAACCAAAGATTCAGAAGATGATGATCTTGTGTTAAATATTATAAATACTGAATCAACTGTGCTCAGAATTATAATATTTAGTAATAAGCTTTTAACATAAACTTAGAGCACGTATGTGTTAGGTGTTAATTTATTTTTTCTTTTTCACTGTGATGCACAATCTTAGTGAGTTTACTGCCCCGATAGTGACTAGTGTTGATGGGGTGGTCACCTCACCTTATGAGCAGAACCATGAGCTGTAAGCACACTGAATGGCGGGCAGACAAGGCCGGGACAGCCAACACACCAGCTCGAATGTGAATGTGAAGGAGCAGAGCAGGAGAGTGAGGCGAGAGCAGCCATGCTCACAGGTTCCCACCAACCCTGATGGCGCCCACCCGTGCTCACAGGTTCCCACCAGCCCCGATGGCGCCCACCCTCCCCAGCATGGGCTGAAGCCCACTCCAGGACAACACATGTTTACGGGCCTCTGCCAAGCGCAGGCTCTTTCTGGGAAGAGGCTGGGTTTTAGTTCAGTAGTGAAGAGACCAAGCAGGGATGAGGAATCAGTCTGCAAAGCGGGAGCCCCTGGCCCAGTGCAGCGTGCTAGCTAGCAGGCCGTGGTTACATCTATTGAGTCCCCAAAATGGATGTTGACAGTGAGGCAGGACGGCAGAGAACCTTGCTCCAGCACGAAGGTGGAAGCCAGTCAATCACAACTACACAAAACTCTGGGTCCTATAGTTTCTTATACCCAAAATTAATCTTAATCACAACCTAAATGATAATTTAAACAGGTGTTTTTGCTAACCACTGGTGTCTGATTAGAGCAGCCAAGTTCTGCAGATAAACCACAGCAGGCCACACACCGTGAACCCAAAGGCCGCATCCTCTGAGGCCAACATGGCAACCTGCGGTCGTAAGGAAGGAATTATTTAGGTGCGAGCAAGAACCCCTCCTAGCACAGCCGTAGAGGTCTGAGCCAGGTAGGCCAGCTCTCGGGAGAAGGTCAGGAGAGGCGTGGTGAGGTGAGTTCTGGCTGCAGGTCCCTCAGCCGGGCCATCCTGCTCACATCCGAGTTGCTGCACCGGCTTTTTAACCTGTTACCGAGAGGCAGGAGAGCGGGTTGAAAACAGCCATCATGCTGGCCACCCTGCTGCTGCGAGTAGCTTCTTGTCCTTGTTCACATCACAGGGCAGAGCCAGGCTCTGGAATGCTGCAGAGCAAGAGCTCGAGGGCAGTGCTCTGGGAGAGGCGGGCAGAGTCTGGGCAGCGCGTTGTAAAAAGATGGTGGGACTTCAAAACCGGCTGTCAGTCTAGTGCAGTAGAGGACAGAGCTCATTAACATGAATTTAAAAGCTGCAAGGAACGAGGCGTGTATTGATAATTACTGTTTTTTTAAAACATAATTATTCAGTCTTGTGTATAAAGCTCTTAAGTTTGGCTACTAAAAAGAGCCAGTATGAGGAAAGGAACAAGGAAGGGAAGGGAAAGAGGGAGTCTGGGTGCTCAGCATCTGGGAGGCGGGGCTGTGGGGTTGGAAGCGGGGTGAACCTGTCACTGGCCTGGAGTGCAAGTGTACACAGGCCACGCCAACGTGTGCTGCTGCTGACAACAGTGCCCAGGGGACCACCCCAGCAGACTGACTGCAGCATGGAAATGAAAGGGTTAAAGCGGAACCACTGAGGAAGATCAGAGTCTGCCCTGCCCCAGTGGAAGGATGGCAGACTGGGTGCAGGGCTGGCACGATGAGCAGCTACTTTGTGCTGGCAACCATATGTTGCTGATATCAAATATGATTTTGAGCTAAAGACTGAGATGTTGGCTCAACTAGAGTGGAAAACCATGGGAAAATCCACTTACGCCATTTTTCTGTTTACACTCCAATTCCCAGAGCTAACTGTTAGATCTAGAAGCAAGCCGGATGATAGATTTTTAGCTTAGGATCCCCCTCCCACACATGCCCTGCCTTCTACAACGCCAGGCTACTGGCCTCAAAGATCTTCAGAATTTGTATTCCTAATTAACAGTGAGGACTTCAGCTAAAGGCCTTTGGGGTTAAAACATTGGCAACTTCACTACTGTGGGCATTCGAGGACATCTGCTTGTGAGCTGCACACGCAGATCCTATCTGCTGTCCTCTGCCACTCGATGAGGACACTAAACCCTGATGTGGGTATTTTCACATACGTACAATTATTGCTGAGCATATCAAAGCGGAGACTGGCATCTACAGAGTGAGTTCTGCATATTTTAACAGATTTTAAAAGTCAAGTAGCAAAAAAAAAAATCAGTAGCAAATAGAATATCTATTTAAAGCTAAGGCTTTACTATATTTGACAACGGGAGGTGAGAGCAGGCATCGCTTTCTGTGGAATTTAGAGCTCCCATGTACCCACTGGTAAGGCGGCCTCGGCCGCCAGCCCTGCTGCTCTCTCTAGGCAGGCTGAAGGGTATTTCAAACCCCCTCATCAGGCTTTTAAAACCTCATTTCACTTAAGCAACTCCACAAACCCGTTTCCTTCAAAGTACTGTGCTTTAAAACATCCTGGCTTACTGTCCAGCATTCTCTGTTCTATAAGGCTTTAATGTTAGCACCTATAGAAGAAAAAGGCCTACCTAAAAAACAGGACGATAGTTCCAATTTACTCTCAAGGGAACAGCAATGTCAGAGGAAGATTTCCTCTCAGAGCATCTGTCTCCACCGGAAGGAGCCCCTCTAGTGGGAGCAGTGAGTATGCCAAGTTTCAAGGATCCCTTCAGATCAGTAAACTTAGCAGGAACCTGTGTTACTTCTGTCAGAAACTCTAAAAGAAATGTTCACAGAAAAGTTGATAACCATTTTCCGTCTCATCGGCCAGAAACTATATACACAAACTGAAGTATACTTGTATTGATCTGATACACGATTAATTTTTAGCTATTTGCCAATGTATTTAATTTTGGCTATGAAGCGACACTAACTAGGTTAAAGGGGAAAAAAATATGTGACTGGAAAAAATACACTATCTTTTCAGTAGAAAGATTAGGCGGAGCTGGAAGGTGTGCTTTGGTATTAAAGTGTTGCTTCTTCCTATCAGCCATGATCTGCACTACAAACTCCTCAAAATGAACACTCCCCAGTTCATCCAGACATCGTCTATTTGACCCACGAAAGGCCCTGCTTGGTCTCCAAAGAGGGGCGTTTCGTGTAAGCACCCAAGTAAATGTGTGGAAGCATCCTCATGCATTTAAGGTCCGACTTCAGTCTGCGGGAGTAAGACTGGCAGCAGGGAACCACCATGAGAATGCACGCAGCAGGTTTACACAAAGTGCAGTCAGGGCGCAGTGCCGCTGACCTGCAGGAGGCAGACAACTCCCAAGGGTTCCTCCTGGACCCAAGTGTGAGGGCGGGGGCTTAAGACGACAAACCAGGCTAGAGGTTAGCACAAGCTGCGCTTCCACAGGATCGGGGGTTCAATTCCCAGCACACCCCTGGAGGCTCCCCACTCAGTCACTCCAGCTCCAGGAGAATCTCCCACCCTCTGAAGCCACCAGGCATGTGCTTTACACACAGATATAATGCAGGCAAAACCCCATGCACATCTAAACAAACAAACAAGAGACTGACTGACTGACTGACTGACTGAGCGAATGAGTGAGTGACAAAGCCCAGGCTGGGGCCCTGCACACTGATGTCAAGGCGTTTAGGGAAACGCCTACAAAGCTCCCATCTGGAGAGAACAGAGCACAGCAGCACAAAGGTCGGGACAGCAGGAGCCAAACCCTTGGCCCTCGTAACTGCCCTAAGTCACCAAGTCACACATCTCAGTGTCCTCAAGCAGGCCCATGCCCACCTGGGAATCCATCTTTAAGAGCAATCTGTTTTAAGGCAATAATTTGTGACCCACTGCTTATGTATTGATTACAAACCATTAGTTAATATAATGTCAATTAGAGAAGCATATTAAACAAAGAATGTTTACACTAGACAGTATCACATAATCGAAAAACCCAGTTTTCAAGAAATCTGACATGGAGAAATGCAGACACTGCAGTGAATTCCAAAAGCAGGGTTAAAACCAGAAGCCTGGCATTCTAAGTTTCCTCAACACCTTCTAGAACTCGAACTAGAGAAAGAAGTCTTTCCGCCTCCAAGATTAGAAGTTTTCACCTGTTTTCTCTTAATAGGTTTATGCTTACTGTTTTACATTTAAATACTGGATGCACCTGCATTTATTTCAGAATAACAGGCCTAGGGAGTAAGCCAGGGCTAATTTTCCATTTCAATAACCATGATGAAGAATAGTCCATTATCTTCTCCGAGGATTAGAGATACTGTATCTTTAGCATAATTAAATATTACAGTGATATGATTTTCGTCTCCAATTCTAGGATGCGATGGGAGAAGCAAAATAGCCAAGTGAGCTGCTGTCCAGCTCAGCGGGGAGACGGGCGGAGGGGAGTCCTTAGACACGATAATATTCTCAGAAGGAACTGGGAAGCTTTTATAAAAAAGAGAATTTGACCTATACCCACGTACAAGGAACAAAAATATAATTCTACTTATAGTATTTGCTATGTCTTACTCGGTTGGGTCCAAAAGACAGATATACCAAGAAAAATCTCACTCTATTGATTGTACTTTTATCTACATTAAGGCAAAGCAAACACCAACAAATAAACGGCTCTCTCAACTGTATGTTGGGATCTTAGACAGTGCAGGCTAATGTAGTCCCCCCCCCACCCCTCCAGGCCCCAAACAAACACCAGCAGCTCACAGTGGGCTGCAATGGTTTCCTTCTAGCCACTGCTAAAAGTAATGGAACTGGTTCTTACTTTATCAGCTTAGTACTGTTCTTAGCTGTCTTAGTCAGGGTTTCCATTCCTGCACAAACATCATGACCATGAAGCAAGTTGGGGAGGAAAGGGTGTATTCAGCTTACGTTTCCACACTGCTGTTCAATCACCAAAGGAAGTCAGGACTGGAACTCAAGCAGGTCAGGAAGCAGGAGCTGATGCAGAGTTCATGGAGGGATGTTTCTTACTGGCTTGCTTCCCCTGGCTTGCTCAGCCTGCTCTCTTATAGAACCCAAGACCACCAGCCCAGGGATGGCACCACCCACAAGGGCCCTCCCCTCTTGATCACTAATTCAGAAAATGCCCCACAGCTGGATCTCATGTAGGCATTTCCTCACCTGAAGCTCCTTTCTCTGAGATAACTCCAGCCTATGTCAAGTTGACATACAAAACCAGCTAGTACAATTGACCCCTTGTCAACTTGACACACAAACACATCACTATTAAGCCTCAACCCTTACTTTCTTATTCCTCCCCAAGATCTAAATAACTTTAAAAGTCCTACAGTCGTTGCAAATTCTTACATATTAAAATTTCAATCTCTTTAAAATAGCCAATCTAAAATCCAAAGTCTTTTTACAGTTAAGCCTCCTAACTGTGGGCTCCACTAAAATACGTTCTTCCTTCAGGAGAGAAACATATCAGGGCACAGTCACATTCAAAAGCAAAATTAAACTCCAATGGTTCAATGTCTGGGATCCAACTCATGATCTTCTGGATTCCTCCAAGGGCTTGGGTCACTTCTCCAGCTCTGCCCTTTGTAGCACACATCTTGTCTTCTAGGCTCCAGCTGTCTGTACTCCACTGCTGCTGCTCTTCTTGGTGGTCATCTCATGGCACTGGCATCTCCAAAACACTTCCACTACAACTAGGCTTCACCAATAGCCTCTCATGGGCTCTCTTCACGGTGCCATGCCTCAACTCCTTTGCATGACCCCTTCAGTCCTGGACCAACAATTGCAACTGAGACTGCACCTTCACCAATGGCCTTCCGTGGCCTCACGAGCTTCAGCTGCTCTTCAGGACCCTTCAGGCCTTCAAAACCAGAACCACCTGGGTGACTCTTACATATTACCAAGTCCTGCTGCAGCACAAGGGACAACCCTAGCTTTCTCTGGAATACAGCTTCTTTTGTGCTCTCAAAAAAACAAGATTTCACCTCAATGATGCTGGTTTGTTCTTAATCACTGTTAATTTCTTAGCTCCACCTAACTAGCATCAATAGTCCCAGTAATGCAAAGGTTTTGCTTTAGTGTAGTTCTGTTATCTTCTTAATCACAGCTGAGTCTTCAGCCCCAGCTAACCAAAACCACAGAATCTTCACAATCAAAATAGCAACAGCCCTGATAAGAATCTTTAATCTTCCCTCTGAAATTTCACAAGCCAGGCCTCCATCTTCTGCACTGTTCTCAACATTATCCTCCAAACTCTTACAGAACATCCCCCAGAGCTCTTAACATCCCAATGGCTCTTCTAGCTCAAAGTTCCACAGCTCTTCCACAGTCCTTGCTGGTACCAATTTGTCTTAGTCAGGGTTTCTAGTTCTGCACAAACATCATGACCAAGAAGCAAGTCAGGGAGGAAAGGGTTTATTTAGCTAACATTACCATGCTGCTGTTCATTACTAAAGTACTAGCCTTTTTTATTTTATAAACCATTTAAAAGGTGAGCACATTAGAAAGAGAAATCTTTGCCAGCCTTCCTCTTTCATTTACTACTTTCTTCTCTCTCCTTATACGTGTTCAGCTCACATGCAGGTCAAGGATGGGCCTGCCACAACTGCTTAGTGGCGCTGTCATCAGGCAACAGAAAAACACAATTGTCTACACACTGTGCTGCTAGACAGAACTACTATGCCATGGATATGTTTAAATGGGGAAAATACAAATCAGGATAACAATAAAATATTTACATGCTGCCTAAACCACACTGGTTATAGCTGACACTGATACCATGTTCCACAAACAGGCCAAGTGAGTTTCCCTATCCAGGGGCTTGTGCCGCTGAGCTGGAGGATGCTGGCTCTCTTCTGTGCCTGGCCGTTACATGTAAGGAGTCGGCACTGTACTCACAGGCCTGTGCAACTGCTGCTCTACACGAGCAAGCATACTTGCCCTCTGCTTGCTGAGGCAGGAGGAGGAACGGGATCCCAGACTAGCTTGTACTCCGCATGCAGAGTGTGCGGAGTCGTCAGCACCACACAAGGCGATAGCTGGGCTTCTCCAGCACAGAGTCAGGTTCTCAGCCCTTTCAGTCTGGCCAGGCTTGGGATGGACCTGGGTCAACAAGTCAGAGCAGGAGCAGTAACACCGTGCTGGGTGCGCGATGGGGAACCAGGAGGCAATGCACACCTGGGCCATTCTCCTGAAGCTCGCCTGACACCTTGTGGGGGAATCTGGACAGGCTTAAGGGGAACTGTGAGTCCTGCTGCCAGAGCTAGGGGCCGGTCAGCCTGAGAAGCAAGTCTTGCTCATTGTTAGCGGGTTAAAGAAGGAAGACAAACCCCAGCAGAAACAGGAAGCACCTAGCTGAACCTGGGTAAACTGGAGTGTAGGACTTCATCTCAGTGCTGAGTACCTTGGCTCCGTCCCAGTCCCCGAGACTGTACTCCTCACATGGGAGCCTCTTCCACGCTGCTGACAGAACACTGAAATGCTTGTCCCATGGGTCACTTACAAACGCTCTCCTCATTTTACTACCTGAAACTTTCCACTTACTTGTGCAAATAGCTCTTTCCACGTGAACCAGAGCCTGGCCTATCGTGCTCACTGTTACTGGAAGGAGTGCCACAGACATCGAGAACTCAGTGTGCTGAGCAAATGCATGCGTGTGAATGAATGCACTGACTATAAAACAAACGTGTGTGTGTGTGTGTGTGTGTGTGTGTGTGTGTGAGAGAGAGAGAGAGAGAGAGAGAGAGAGAGAGAGAGCTCCTTGGTGTTCTCCTTACAATGCAGGCACATACAGAACAAGGTTGAGAACATACTCAACATAAGTATGTACGTTAAAGTCATGGAGCATTTGGCCAGTGATACACACTCCTGGTTTACACACTAGTGTAAACTAAGGCACACCCCAGTCTGGTTGCTCTTACTGAAGTACACATTCAATGCACTTGTCTCTCTAGCCAAGAGTAGACTTAAATACCTTTAAGAGAGATAAGTCTTAAGAACTGGTGGCAGTGAAGGAGCCGCACTGCTCAGAGACACAGCTATCGTCCAGTCTCCCTGGTGCAGGTGTTGGCCTAGATTTGACTGACTCAAGTCAGATTAGAGCTGATGTTTTATCAAGGCTACACAGGGACCGCCATTTCCCATACGTAGCTGCTCCTGTGAACCTGGGCTTGCACTTTGGCTGCTTGCCTACGATGTGGGGGGTGGGAGGCAATTCAGCTCACACCACAGGCCACAGCTGGCCAGCAGTGCGACACACCTCCTCCATAAAGGCTCTCCCTGACCCAGATCAACCTTCCTAGTTATGGGAACAATATGTTTGTGGACCCAGACACATGAAGGAAAACCCACATGCCTAAAGTTAATCCTATCCACACTGCTGCTGTGTATCAAGACAGCAAGCAGTGGCGTCGTGATAAAAGTAGGCCGATATGGACGTGCATGTTCATAATCTCATTTGGTTTTTCAGCACAATATGTGTATAAATAATCTAGACTTTCAAATAAAAAAATCTGAAATGCTTTTTTAAAAGAAATACTTTCCGTGCAGATCATTACAAAACACGCTAGAGCTTCTAGAAGGTGCCATGCTAAGACAGCGTGAGCATCTATCTATCTCCGTGCTCGTCACATGGGCCTGCCCTCCCTCCGTGTCCCGAGTGACCACCTTCACACGGAAACTCTTCCTACGTACTTACAAATCTTACTTTAAAGAAGCCAAGCACGCTGCAGTGGACGAGCAGTGGCCACGCTGGACACCGCCTGGGAGGGATGAGCTCTACCCAAGCTGAAACGGTATTTATGTTTTCCTAATATTTATCACGTAGTGTATGCTCAAATCTGGTTCAACTACAATGCTAATTTAGGCAGATATTCTGTAACTCAACCTTGTATATGTGTGTGCATGAATGTATATACAAATACACATTATATAGGTTAGGGATAAGGGTTTGGAGGATTTATGCTATCTTAAACATAAGGTAGCAAATAAATTCTAATTACATTCCATAAAAGCAATTTTATATTTTTGAAAACATAAATATATTATGAACTTAATGTTATAAATAAAAATAAATGTATATTAACTAAAGTACTAAAAGATGGTGAAAATGTGGATAATCTACAATTGTTCCCCTAGTGCTAGCACAAAAGTTGAAAGATGTTATAAAATCGCATATGAAGAGATGGCTCTTAGGAGCACAGGCCACGGTGACCTCAGACGGCCATATGAAGTCCACACATGGGGGCCAGGCCAAAAGGACAGTCAGAAGGTCTGATCCCACGAGGACCAGGGGACGCTCTAAAAACAGACACCTGTTTACCTTAACAGTGTGCCTGGGCTCACTGCTCAGCCTGCTCCTGGTGCTGTCATGGCTCAGTGACAGTCCCTTTCTTAGCTGCCCCCCCCTCCCAAGTCCTGCAACCTGCACAGGTATAAGAGGAACAGCAAAGGAGAAAAACCTCTAACCCTAAAATAAGTCTACCAAAATCGATAAGGTTTAAAGACACGGGGGAGTGGTTACAACCACAGATCACAGAACAGCTTCTAGGCCCTTTGAAGTTTAAATTAAATTGTGTGGCATAGTCTTGGTTATAGAATTAGTATAGAAAGACAATGCAGAGAAAAGAAAGATTAGGCATACTTATATTTAACTATGTAAGCTTTACCCTTTACAGGGCAGGGGATTCTTGATTTAGGGGGAGTTTCTTTGAAGAGTCAGTTTAATTAGGCAAACCAAATAACTACAAAGCTAAGATAGAATTCTCTGGAGAAAGATGGATGGAGATGTGTGTGTGTGTGTGTGTGTGTGTGTGTGTGTGTGTCTTTGCTTCTCCTTGCCGTTCCCAGCCCCTACCCCAGGTCCCACACCAGTCCTGTCACCCATGTCCTTCTTTTACACAGGCTCTTTAATGTGGCCTCATTTGCTCCAGGCACCCAGCGCAAAGGCCAAATGCGCGCGCACAGGCACGCGCAGGAACCTGAGCCCACCGCGGGGCAGCAGAAGAGGGGGCGGTTTCAAGGCGACTGCCTCGGAGCATGTTCTCACTCCAATCTGCGCCCCACTGCGGCACCTCTTATAACAAAAGATGACACAGAAGAGGAGGAAGTCTCCAAAACTAAGTAATAACTGGGTGAAAATGCACTGATATTTATTTTCACACTTAGGCTTCAGACATATTCAATATTAATATTCTATAATAAAGAGACTTAAACCTCTTATTTCTACAGAATTACCATCAGACCTTTATTCACCTCGGAGGTGAGGTGTGGTGGTTCCTGGGGCTCAGCTCACAAGGAGTGAGCATATGGGCAGCTGTGCAGCAGGACCGGCCCCAAGGGGGAGGCAGGCAGCTCCTCCTGTCAGGGCACTCACTGGAACAGCACAGACCTTGATCCATATCAGGACAACTGCTTCACATTCGGGTACATGCTGACAGTCAAGACAAGGACACTCCTAAAACTCTGGGACTAGTGTTCCCTTGAAGAACAAGTCACTTGGACATGGAGGGAAGGAGTTTTCTGGCGCCACCACAGACAGCAGTATCACAGTCAGCTCTTCCTTTTTTAAAAATCAGTGTCTCAACCATGATCCAAACAAAATGCTAAAAATGAAGAATTCCAGAAATATACAGTTGCTAAGTTTCACAAGTGTCTGCCATTCTGGGTTGTGTTACACCTCACCTGTCCCAGTTGGTCTGAGATGTCCCATTGGCCAGGTGACCCATGCTGTACACCCAACCCGTGACATGTCGCTTAGTCAGGTCACGTGGGGAGAATCCGTGCCCTTGGGCATTCACCTGCTGTGACAGGAATCAGTGGGGTTGACTGGACCCAGCCGTGATGAGATGTGTTTGCCTATGTCCATCAGCCAGAAGTCCAAGAGTCAGAGCAGAGAATGGGTGCTGTTCTCAGAAGCAAGCATCTGTCGCAGCAAATCAGAAGAGTGTCCGCTCGTCACGCAGGGAAAGACGGTCCCTGTAAAGGCCCCAGGGCTCCCATGTCTAGATGTTTATCTGGGGGGACGGAAGCACCTGCTCGTGGAACTGAGCACGAGAGGACTCTGTAAGCTTCACTCATCCCTCGCTGACAAAAATGGAAGGATGCCAGACATCCTCCAACTGGCGACCAGATAAAACTGCGCTATGGGAGCCACAGGGAGACAGAAAGCTACTCCCCAACACAAAGGAGTCAGCTTCAACCACAGCGCAGGTGAGCTGGAACCCTGCGGAGGGAGCCGGCTACTGCGTGATTCCATCTATCTAGAAATAGCAGATCGACGGGGAAAGGAAGTGGTTCTGCTTGTCAGGAGCTGGTGTGGAGAAGGGGAAGAGTATGAGGGGCATGGAGAAACTCTCTAAGACAGCAACGCATCCTCTTGTGATTGTGTGAATGTGCTTCTTGAATGCTATTCTTTATATGCTATTGTTTTCAGTTTATAAAACAGCAAACCACAGTCCTCAGAAAATACTATTTTCCAGATGTGTGCACAAGATTGAACCAACAGTATAGTCACATCCTCAAAATGCCCTGCTGCCCGCCCTATAGCACATTCCCCACTGTCTGGATAAAGTGCTCTGGGACCCTGGGTTAAACGTTGAGTCTCTCCCAGCACTCCAGAAGCTGCAGCAGCAGAACTCAAGAGGTCGGGACCAGTCTGGGTCAGAGTGAGTCCTAGGTAAGGGTAGGCTACAGAAGGAGACCCTTTCTCAAACAATCAACTAATAGTTCATAGACAGTTCTCTATGAATTAGAAACTGCTCTACTTTTATTTGGGGGGTGGCAGTTTGGGGCTTTTAAATGGTTCAGTTCACACACACACACACACACACACACACGCACGCACGCACGCACGCAACTATAGCTGACATACTAAGCAGTATTCTTAAGGTCAGACATAAGAACATTACATCACCTTCAGGTCTAAAGCACGGATCTACACTACGTCTTCCAGGTAGCAACTTCACATATCACTCAGACAGTCTGAAGCACAAGTTTTACAGTTCAAATCTTGAAACAGAAAGGCTCTCACGGAATGCTGTATTGACACTGTTTGAAAGGCCATCCCCTACCGTCCAGCAGGGAGGTGCAATGCAGAACTCGAGAGCACCAAGCTCGTGCTGGCAAGCGGCTTTCTATTTGGGAAGCAATCTCCAGGAGAAATATTATATACCACAGATACCATGGAGTCTGCTCACAGGAACCCTGTCAACACTTTACATTAAGTAGACTCAATTTCTTTCAAACAAATTTTACATAGCCTTTGAGTTAAACATGAGATCTCTGAAATAAACAATATATAACCAGACATGAGAAGGGACTGGCCACTTGATGCTAACGTTCACTTGTGTAACATCTTACCCAGCATTAGTGCTTCGATGAAAGTTACCTTAAGTCCTGGCACAGTATAGCCACACATCACTGACTTTTTTGGTAGGGAGGGGGAAACCCACACTCCACAAAGGAGTGAGTACTTAGGAGCCCAGATCAAGTGGCATGATCTTCCTTCCAAACAGGTAGGTACTCTTGAGTTCACTCTGCAGACAGAGAAACTTCATGCAATGTGAGCTTGACGCCCCATTTACTTAAAGGGGGTGGGAAGAGACTCAACTATTAGTACTACAAAGCCACTAATTAAAAATGGGGGAAAAGATCAAAATTGAAAATATAAATAATCTGAGACAACTACTACACTTTGGTTTTTTTGAGACAGGGTTTCTCTGTGTAGTCCTGGCTGTCCTAGAACTCACTCTGTAGACCAGGCTGGCCTTGAACCCAGAAATCCACCTGCCTCTGCCTCCCAAGTGCTGGGATTAAAGGCGTGCACCACTGCCACCCAGCTAACTACCTACATTTTGACTGTAAAGTAGGTCAAATTATTTATTTGCTTCCTATTTCTTCCAAAATTTCAGGTTTAATTCAAGGAAGCAGGGAAACAAATTCACTATGATATTAGAGAGGCAAATTTCAACTTTACAATAAATATGCTATAAGCAAATATACACAGAAATTGCACTTAGAGAGAGAAGTAATGTGTCTTCTATGATTTAGGATTTAAAGTCTAGGATGCGCCACACAACATTCATAGGTTGATACACCAGTCATTTCTGGGTGGTCTTCATCAATGGGGTCAATGTAACAGTAAATACTGGTTGAATGAGGGAGAAGCTGTTTTTATTAAATTCATGTTGGAGACACTGTTACAAATTGTATCAGTTTATCCAAAAGAATTTTTTTCTGCTTGCTTTTCTATCCCTCCTGAGATGCAAGAAAATTAAGCCGTTCTTCTGACTCGGTATTCACAGAGGCAAGGATTCAAAGCCCGGCAACCCAGAACTAATTGATCCCATCAACTTCATGTCCATTATACGAGCTCAAACCCTAAAAATAAGGGCCGGAGCCATGGTAAGGAGACCGCTGACCAACCCAGGGGCCCGAGCTACAGGCCACACCTATATACCCACTCCAGCGTGGCGGCTGGGCTTGTGCTTGCAGTGCCAGGGGTCAGGGAAGAAAAACCCCACGCTTAGTGAGTCTCGAAAGCTAAGGCGGAAAGACACTGAAGAAGACACCAGTGTTTCCCATGTGCACTCACTATAGAAATGAAAGCTGTCTCCCAATACACACACACACACACACACACACACACACCACCACCACCACCACCAACAACAACAACAACAACAACCTCTTCTAGTATCTTGGCTGTTACTGCATTCATGTAGTGAATATAAACCAAAGCAGATCCACACATGTGTAATAAGCGATTACCTTTTAGATTGTTTTTCTGTTTTTTGGGTTTTTTGTTTTGTTTTTTTGTTTTTTGTTTTTTGAGACAGGGTTTCTCTGTGTAGTCCTGGCTGTCCTGGAACTCACTCTGTAGACCAGGCTGGCCTTGAACTCAAAAATCCGCCTGCCTCTGCCTCCCAAGTGCTGGGATTACAGGTGTGTGCCACCATGTCCAGCTTAGATCGTTTTTCAAGGGCTAAAGTGCAACAGTATACTCTGATGTGCAACTTACCTCTTTTTACAAAATATCCAAATAAATTGGATTTTATTTAGCTTAAACTTTGTCAGGTGGCAGCAGTGATCAGCAGTGATAAGGTTAGCAGTGTCCATACTATAACAACTATTCCTAATGGAATAATAACTGTATACACATCATAAACACTTGTGTAAAAATACCATGCATATGCATAGTAAATATGAGGCATAATCACAAACACAGTATACGAAACAGTATACAGAATTAGTCTTTATGAGGACTAAGTCTTATGTACTTCGCAAAACACTCATTGGTCAGATTCTCTTTAACAATCTTTGTAACAAGCTTTAAGTGTCAAATTTCCGAAATTAAGCTAGGAAATAAACCTCATGTTAACGATGATTAATTATTCACTCTTCGTAGTACTGTGTAGACTTTAAAATCCATTCAGGAGCCAGATCACAATGGAAAGAATTTATGAACTGGCAGCTATGGCGGAATACCTCTACGTCTGGTACGTGCACACTGACTAACTGCTCGGGTGTGTCACTCAGGTAGCCACAAGGGCTGAGGTTACTTTGCAATACCGCAATGAACTACAGAAGATGACTGACAGAGAGCAGACAGCGGCCCTTAGGTCTTCTGGACAGACTGGTCTTTATTCTCGAGGAAAGTAATTACCCCCAAATCCTCTTAGCATTTAATAACATAGCGGAGGCTGGAAAGATGGCTGGGTGGTTAAAGAACACTGGCTGCTTTTGCAGAAGATGTAGGTTCAATTCCCAGCTCACAGCCCCATGCAACCCTGCTTTCAAGAGATCTGATGATGCCCTCTTCTGGCCTCCATAGGTACCAGGAACAGCAGCTGTGCACAGACATGCAGCCAGGCAAAACACCCAGAAGCATAAAATAACTAAGTAAAATTTTTTAAACATTTAAGAAGGTACGGGCAGGAGATGAGACGCTACAAAAGCTTAGGCTTTTTCTGGGTTTTAAAAATGCTATGAGTTAGTTTTCCAATCAAGGAACCTTGCACTGGGCTCCAACTGTTACTGCACAAATGTAGTTAGGGTCTCTGCCTCTGGCCCCACCCTCCGCTCCAGCCACTTGCCTGGCCTGTCTTGGTGTTCAGTGTTCCCCTAAGGCCCGCCCCTGGAGCCCCACCCACTGCCCATCCCACTGGCCCCACCCCATCACTCCACCCCACCCTACTGTCCATCTGCCTTCCGGTCTCCCCATGGCCCAGCCCACGGGGTGGGGGGTGGGGTTGGTCCTCCCAGACTCTGGGTTTTGGGGGTGTGCAACTCTGCTTCTTCCTGCAAAGCAAGTTCCAACCCGCACCACTGCAATGGGGAGGGCCGTTTCCTCAGGGGCGGAGGGTCCAGCAGGGACAGGGGCAACCGCTCGGCCCCGGCAGGCACTCCCCTCAAGGCGCGGGCAGAGGGCGCGGGAGGGTTTCAGGGAAACTGGGAGCACCGTCTGGAGCGCGGCTGCGTCAGCAGAAACTTCAGGAGTGGGCGAGCCCTCGGGGTGGGGCCTGCGGGGCTCAGGGCCCAGGCTCGCTGGCCAACCCTCCCGCCGCGGAGCCTGCCGGGAGCTCCCCACCCGCGGCTGCGCAGTCCACGCTCCAGCTTCCTCCCTGGAGGAGTGCCGAGTCACTCACTGGCCCGCGAGCCGTGGGACGCACTGGGCTTGGAAAACAAAGAAACCCCACGCACGCATGTTTCCAGTGTAGGGAACATGAAAACAGACAGGGAGACATAGCGTGTCCTGCGGGCTAGGCTCCGCAGGGCTGCCATGAGGGGTGGCAGGCAAGCTGCTGGCCCAGGTACCCAATCCCGGCTGAGTTCTCCCTAATGCTTACTGGGTTGTGCGGTCAAATTCTCTAAACTTATATATAAATGCTTATATATGTGTGTCACGTATAGCCACAAATCCCAAGTCATTACTTTTTGGAAGAAAATTAAGTAATCTGGGAGCTCAGCAAAAACAAAACCACGAATTCACCATTACTACTTTTTGTTATAACCCAGTGCTAGATGGAGCTTTAGGATAAAGTTACAGCAACAAATAATTAAAGGAATGAACATGTGGCTTTAAATCCTGTTACTGTTGTCATGCTCACAAGGCTCACCTGGGCTGTGCGATGTGGTACTTCTCAATCAGCTCTATCTACTCTGTGTAGTACCAGCAGGATCAAAGGCAAACATGCAAGCTGACATACTATGAATTAAATCATTTGCACATGTGAAATGTTAGGATTTGTGTTAATAGAAAAGGTGATACCTAGTAAATTTACCTAAAATAGGCAATCATACAAATTAGTTTGGGAAAATTCTTCATCAGTGAATGTCTAAATTTTTCACCCTATTTGTTCTCCTACAGACACTTTTCATAGGAATATGCCTTAGTATTTTTCAACTTTATTTCAAAATTTTTAAAATTTTGAGATTTTGATTAAAAGTTCGCTTTTTTCCTGACATACTTTGCCCTCCTTCTAGCCCTCTATTCTTTTCTTCCTTTTCAGTCCTCCAAATGGCACCCAAGTTGTGGTACCTGTGCAGCTTAAGAGGTTAAGGGATCTTCAGATGTTTCTGGATTCAGTAAATTAATACCTTCACTTGGGGTTAGGACAGTAGTCAAATGCACCCAGATTCCATCACAGCAGAAAGGATCACACGTCAGTAAGTGACAATGGTACACGTTGTGGTACAGCCAAGAAGGCAGCAGACTGAGAGGTAAAGGTGGATTCAGGCTGCAGTGGGAAACCAAACAGCAAAGAATCATGGGTAATGAGGAATAGGCCTTCGGGGCTGGGCTAGGAAAGCACTCAGCAAGGTGTGAGCATGGACCCTAGCAGAGCCCAGTCAGGAGGCAGCGTGGAGGACAGCATGGATGCAAAGGGCTGAGTATTTCAGAACTCCACAGTGGCTCCTCCCTCCTCCATGTCAAGCGAGAGATACTTGGGAAAACATGGGTCCTAGAGTAAGAGGACTTGGGATTGCATTTAACTCCTTCAAAGTACTGGCTTTGTGTCCCTAAGACAGTTTCTTAGCATCTGTCCCTGCTGTCTACAAGTGGATGACAGCCACCTCATGGTTGTGAGGTGAATTAAATGAACCTACTTAGTGTTACCTTTGAGCATGACAAGATCAGTCTCCAAAACCTGGTTTTCAAACTCCCCGCAGCCTAGTCCTTTTTCAGTGCCTTGCTTTCCTATATACACGCACAACAGTGGAAACTGCACCAGGATTCCCCACCCACTTCTTGGGGTGCCTTATGGTATCCTCCGCAAATCCAGATTTCAATTTGTTGTTCCATTTACAATGCCAGAGAATACCAAAGGATCTGGGTCTAAACGCCTTAGTTTAGGTAAAGGGCCGGGGGAGTCTGTTCGCAATCTGCCCTGTGGCCTCATTCCCCTAACCTCATTAATGGATGGTAATCATGCTCCCTGGTGACTTATGCAATAAGGCAACTGAGGTCTTTTCAGCCCTTTATCCACCCAGGCCCTGTTCACTCTCTGTAATCCTGGCCTTTGAAAGCGGCCAAGGCTTCCCTGATCCCCACTGTTAGAATGTGAGCAGTGCTGGACTGGAGCAGTAATTCCATTTCATATATAACCATATATGTATGGAATGTATTCCCCGTAAGCGTCATGCAGTCAGGACCTATCCACTGAAGATCAGCACAGCATGCCACTTATGTAACTAGTGAGCACTGCAAGCGGGGATGGCCTGGGAACCAGAAACTCTCACAGCCCACCTCATGTTGGTAAGAGGGAGGCTGAGACCTAACGATGACCCCCAGATACCACTCACCTGTAGCTACATTCTAGTATCTCTAGAGAGTAGCGTTCTTGTCATAAAATGAGAGAGTTACAAATTGCTTTTGAAAGACCTTCCCTTCTCTGGAAGTCAGTTTCATTTCAGAACAGTTTAGACTCTAAACATTTGGACCACAGCAGAAGCCAGAGCTGTGTTTCCTCCCAACTTCAAAAGCATACTCTGGATGCAAGATCTCTCGACACACGGACTGTTCTTGAAGAAGAGCAGCACAGCTTTGTTTTCAGATAAATGGTGTGCAACCTCAGGAGATACCCAAGGTCAAGGAGTCCTTCGGGCGTCCATGAACTTCCGACCTTGTGGCATTTCAACCAGACAGTCCTACACATGCCCAACACAGCAGTGGCCACCTTGCCTTTAGACCGTTTCTAAAAGGAGACACCACTCAGCTGACAACCTGGTACTCTTGAGGAACAGAGGAGGAGATAAACACACGCTCTACAAAATTAATTAGTTTCAGTTAAAAGAAATCGCAACCAAAACAAACCAGCAAAAATACTATTTCTCCTAAAGACATTTACCGCCTGGAGTTTTCAGCTTGAGCAGCCAAGGGGTCAGCTCCCCATTCTGCCAGCTCACGGCTCTCCTCAGTCAAGGGGGATGGCTGGAGGTGACCCAGGGTCACTGCTGCGTTCCCACAGGCTTCCTCACAGAGCAGAGGCCTTACCAACCAGAGCCACCAGTGGAAAACCGGTCCACAGGCAGGGGCAATTCAATTAAGGCAGGCGTGGGATTTGTACTTCACGTAGGGCTTTTTGGAGCAACGTTGTCTGACAGAACTACAATGCACGCGCGCGCGCGGAGGCGCTACGCCGTTTTCTAGTAGCCACATCAAGAACAACAACAGGAAAAATGTTCATTTCAGCACCACGGAGGCTAAAATTGGAAACTCTGTAGAGAGGATGCATACAGCCCCATGCAAAGATACCAAGAGGATAGTAATGAGACCATCCTCATTTATGCTGGTCAAGTGTTCCATATTTAAAAGAAATAAGAGGAACTGGTTGTAATAATTCTTATCTGGGCCAGCGTACTCAGATGTCACTGTAACACGTGTTCATATAAAAGTCAATGAAATGTGCCAGTCTTTCCCCTGTGCACTCTTCTCCTCAGCCAATGTGATTGTGTACTTTGTGGTGCGTCTCAGTCAAATATCCAATAGCCACACTGGACAAGTCTAAATTCTGATCCCAAAATTCCCAATTGTTTTCAGATTGGCTACTGAAGTTTAAATTCATATTGAAATACTTTTTTGGAAACGAAACATCAAGGTATATAAGGATATCGGTTATTTTCATTAATATGGAAATCAAGCACAAGGTAAGGCTGGGAGATAAGGATTAAGACTGGTACTGGCATGTCTGTAATAACATAAAAAAGCAACCAATTAGAACCTGACTGACTTCTGAACCTTCTAACAGAAGTGAAGGAAAGATGTCTCCCAGCCCTCCCTCCATTAGCCAACCTGAGAAACAGTCTCCATTTGTTTCAGTGGAGAAAAGCATTCCTGTCTTCAGCACGGGGGGACAGTAGGGAAGGGGACAACTGACAATCAAATATAATGACACAAATATGAAAACACCACAGAATTAGTAAGCTATATTCAAATTGTTATTAATAACACACACACACACACACACACACACACACACACAGGGATTATAAGCAGACTACATGCATGTTAGCGGTAGGAAGTCCATTTAGAACCTGCGAATGAATCACTAAGTAGATGCCCCCAGCCATCATGGGGTGGGGTGTGCACAGGAGAAGCATTACCTTCTCCCAGGTCTTCACAGACATTATCACCTTCCTCTCATTCACACCGCTGGCTTTAAAACAGCCAAGTCTGGGCCAGTTCCCAAGCTCTAGCTCCATCTTGTCCCCCGGAACGCTAGGACTGAGCAGGCTGGCAGGCTTTTTCGGCTGCATTCAGTTTCCTGAGTGAGCCCCAAGCCTCTAGGTTGGAAACAGCTGACTCTCCCGCACTCCTAAGGAACTCTCCCCAGCTCTTGCTCTGGGACTGACTGTTTTTCCCCTACATGGCGCTCACTTTGCTTCTGTGGTGGGGAACTGGCTAACTCTCCTTCATGGCTTCCCTTTAGTTCTGGTTCTCATCAATCATCATCTTTTCGATTGCATGCACAATTGAAACGTCCTAAGCATCTGCCCTGCATGCAAGGCATTGTGTGAGAAGACGCCTGTGGTATCGAATATCCTGCCTTTTGTCCCTGTCTGATTAGGCGGCGATTCCTCGAGATACTGCATTCTAGTGATCGGATTGTTTTTCTGTATTAGCCTATGTGTTCCTAGAAGACAGCGGATGGCCGGTGTTACTAGTCATCTTTTATTCCTAACATAATACAGCAACCTGCAGTGTTTAGTGTATGGAAGGTAGTCAATAAATGACGGTATAAAGTGTGAATTAACTCAACACTCTGGTTTTCACAGAACACTTAAAGGTGTTTTGATGCCCATCTAAAGGTTTTTGCTTAAACGAAAATGAATGTGTCCTCAGATTTGGAATTCAGATGATCACCTACTTTCACCAGCCTGACTAATTCAGTGTGCAGGCAGCATTACCTCCCAGGGCCCTGCCCGAGGCAACCACCTATCTAGATTTACACCCCCACCAAGCTAACAGCAACTGCACCCAGCAAGATGAAAGCTCAGTCATTCCACAGCAGCGCAATCACAGATGAGTCTCAACTCACTTAAAGGTACGTTATCAGTCATCTAGAGGAGCCGTTACTAACAGATTCACAACGTATCTAGTCATTTTAATACTCATAAAATTGCTAACTTATAAACCCTAGGAACCCGCCTTCTGAGGAGTCAGTGCGAGCTGAGTTTAGTCAACTTCTCAAGACAGAGAATTTCATCAGGAATACGGGCTTAGTCCGAAGACTCAATCTTGGAGAAGCAGGATTGGTAAGACCCAAGGGAGACAAGTCAGCAGCAACAATGTGCCCAGAATGTCCCCACGAATGTCCCCAGCGGCAGCTCTAACAGTCAACACAGGATGCTGACCATTGCTGGGCTGCTGACGTCCCTGCAGTTCAACAGGCAACGGCTCCTGGCTGCAAACCCTGAGCCGCGCACTCCTCAGCAGCTTCCTAAGACCTAAGGCTCCTTGGGACTTGCCAGGAAAAAACAGAAATCTTGTTTTTAAGCAAGTCTCTTACCTTTCTTTTGTCCCCAGATGAAACCAGTTTCAATAGACTGAACCATCAAAAACAGAACAAAAAACTCCTAGCAAACATTCAAGTATTGAATAATGCCATCAAAAATTTCAGAATGCCCACAGGTTTTATGTGTGTGCCTGGGCACTACACAGTCAAAGCATTGATCTCCAGCGAGGCACAGCGTGCAGGACCCTACAGCGCTGGCCTGTGCTACTGAACAGACCATGCCGATGACTCCTTTCATTGATTTTCGCTTGTCAGTTCTACTCTGTTCAGGTCTGCCATTGAATTCCCTCTGTGCTGACTCTAATTTGGCTATGGTGCAATCTGTTCTAGTCAGTCCATGAGACCGTGCAAGCGCTAAGGATCTGGAGAGCAGCCAACCCAGCCTTGGGTGGTACTTAACTCACCAGGCCAGAGACATGCTAAAATTCTCAGCCTCTATAGGTCTGTGTTCAGTGAGAACTAATCTGGCCAATTCCTTCTGACTACCAAACGAAGCGAAATGTAAAGCAGTAACAGTAATCTAGAATTTCGAAGCATTTCCGTGCTCGGCTGGGACCTCGCTGTAGGATGCGAGTGTTCATACACTGAGTTCCTTTCTGCCATCACTGTCAAGTGAACACTAAGTAAACCTGCGTTGGATGGCCGTGGACACGGGAGGCTGGCTCCTGGGGTCGCCTTGAGGATGGGATGGAGCTTCAGAGGCATGAGCTACTCCTAGGCTGCCATGGTCCATGAAGACAGAGGCTCCAGAGTGACTCACACACTACCGAGGCAGCAGTGACTGGCGCGAAAATGGGAACCAAGCAGACTGTGACTTACTTAAGGTCATACATGGTGATCGGAGGAAACCCAGCTAGAACCTCCTTCTCTCTACCCAAGATAATCGCTGTCTGCATCGTTCCAATACTGACCTCCATCGGCGGCTGGCTGGAACCCAGTACTGACAACCAGAACCTGGTGTGTAGCAGCAGTCTGTTGGTAGCCTCTGGCAACGCACAGCTCTAATCCCTGGCCTGTGTTTTTAATCTAAATGACTAAGTCACATTTCTGCTTAGAATGGAGCTCTTAGAATCACTCCATCAGTATTCCCACACCATAGGCTGCAAAGTCTTCAACAGGCCCAGGCTCCTTCTGAGAATACATACCTCCAGCCGAAGGTGAGAAACCTCTGCCTCCAGTCTAGTGCAAAAAGGCCCCTTCTCTAGGGGCCCTTTTCTGTTCAGACTCTACTGGTACTCTTTCTCCTGGAACTCATGTAGAATCATCTCAAACCCTGGCTTATCCCCAGCCTTCTTTAAAATAAATATTTCATTCCACTGAAAATGCTATCAGAGGCTTTCTCAGTTCAGAGAGTGTTCTGACAAGCCACGGTGAGTGGTGATACCAGGGGATGGGTCCAGTAGTTGGTACTCCACTGCTCTGGCCTTTTCCCAAGGCTCCAGCACCACTGATATACAGCAGAAAAAGAATAGGAAAGCATCATCAGCCAAGTTCTAGAGACCATCATCTTTAGGGCACAGGAATCTCCAGGTCTGAATGAGACCCCGAGGAAACACTGCATGGAGCCCCAGAGCTCTGTGCTGTCATCGTGGAACCCCCTTCCTCAGGCCCCTGCTAGGGAGCCCCACAAGGGCGCATCTGTGAGCAAGTCTGTACTCACACAGCTCTTGGCACTTGATCTCGATTAAGAGACAGTAATAGAACTAAAACAAGACAAGTAGTTTTTGGAAAGGCGGATTTCTTATGGATCGAGCCTTCTTTTTCCTCCCAGAAATACAAATATCCAACCTGGTGATCGCAGTTGTGTTGTGAGCATTCATGATCACCGCACACGGGCTCCTCCCCCGTTTATGGAAAACAGGACTGCTCAAGTTACTGAACGAAGTCCAGGAGTTTCCTTCTGAATACACAGTTTTGTTGGCATCATTTCAGCATCAAAAGCCTTGTTTCCTAACAATAATTGAAATAATTAAGAACTGTGTCATGGCAACTAGTTTAGCTATTAGCTATTTTCTGGTGCACCTAATGGAAGGCTGCTCAAGTAAGAGGCTGTGGCCCCTCCCACCGAGCTCTGCGCTGTAGTCCACTCCAGCTGGCAGCGCAATGGTGGGCTATTGCTACCATTCATTCAGTGTAATTCCTCTCCTCAGGAGGCTGGGCATCTTCTCAGGGGTTATGTGTATTAGGTTTACACTCTGTGTAACACACACACACACACACACACACACACACACACACACAGAGCCGCCTCCTCCTTCCCCCGCCTAGAAACTAGAATAGCAACTTTACAGCAGAAGGAAGGAGAGGGTGTGGCTGGGAGACTCTATCAGAACTTATTATACCGGCATGTAATATTTTACTGAAATAATTTACAGCACTATATTATTACGATACGTGTGAGTGTAGAATCGGAACCCAGAGACAGTTCCAACTGGTTGCTAGGGAAGAAGCTATGTGAGGTAAGGGTCTTTTTCCTGTACTGAGATGAGCTTCCCAATGTGGTACTGAATACCGCAAGGCCTAAGTTCTGTTAGTCTGAATCTTTCCTGGGTGCAAAGGGTGGGAGGGGCCAGAACCAGAAGAGGAGACAGAAGGAAGGGCTGGGGAGATGCAAGGGCAGAGACGGCTTTGTACTAGTAAGTAAGGCCCGGGACCCGGCCCGCACGGGCAGCACGGCATTCACGGGGACAGCGAGCAAAGTGACCAGAGCTGGGCTCTGCGCCCTGGTGGCTGGGGGACAGCAAGCGGGAATGCAGGCGGCCTGGGAAGCCTTGCAACAGGCCTCGCGCTTCTGTCAGCAGATGGACACTGCGCTAACCTCATCCGCTCACAGCTCAGGGCAGACACGGACTGGCGCCCATTTCGGAGCTCACGCTCACATCGTGCGTCCTGTGGAGAAACAGCTCGTGGACGCCATGCCTCGTCCCCGTCCTCGGATGTCCATCTCAGCCAACTGGGTACTGTCCCTGGATGGGCGCAGCTGCGTCACAAATGCCACCAAATTGTAAGCATCCTAAGCTTGGTAACAGATCTCAGCAGCCCTCCTGCTGTTCCCTTCCTATTCTGAGAGGGGCTGAGCCGGGGTGTGCTCGGCAGGAGCGCTGCTCTCCCAGCAGCCACAGTGAAACCCTGGGACAGCCGGGGCCGTCTGGCACACAGGGCAAACTCAGTGCCATGGCTACGCACTTGTTTGGTTGGTTATTATATCTTTCAAATCAGGTTTCTCTGTGTAGTCCTGGCTGTCCTGTCTCTGCCTTCAGTGCTGGGCTTAAAGGGGTGTGCCACCTCACGGGCGACAACTATGGTCTGCCTTTGTTAGCTAACACTTTTCTGAGAGATTATCAGGGATATCATCTGATCTTTAAAATTACAATTTTATGTTTTAAAATTTAAAAGCCCACGAGTCAGTAGTTCACTTCTGTGTTCTCAGTGTTTCTTTGAGGCTTTGTGTCAGGAAACTTCATAAACTTCTGCAGAACTGTGGATTTCATGGACTGGCCTCTGACTAAGGTGTTCTGTGGAGGCTTGCTGACTGCGCATGCTCAGCATCTGGCGGACACAGAGTTCACAAGGCAGTGTTAGAATTCAAGAGTAAAGCCAAGGGACCACCAACAATGTGCTCACCATGTCACTCACTCCCTGTGCTCTTTTCTCCACTAGAGCACACCATGCCAGAGGCCAGGTCTCCTCCTAACTCCCACCTGCCCATCATCACCTCACACCCACGCTTCTCCATGGCCTCACACCCACGCTTCCCATGACCTCACACCCACGCTTCCCCATGACACCTCACACCCGCGCTTCCCCATGACACCTCACACCCATGCCTCCCATGACCTCACACCCATGCTTCCCCATGACCTCACACACACACACACACACACACACACACACACACACACACACGCTTCCCTATGACCTCACACCCATGACCTCTCTCTCTCACAGACATACACACACTTCCCCATGACCTCACACCCACGCCTCCCATGACTTCACACCCACGCCTTCCATGACCTCACACCCACGCTTCCCCATGACCTCACACCCACGCCTCCCATGACTTCACACCCACGGCTTCCATGACCTCACACCCACGCCTCCCATGACCTCACACCCACACTTCCTATGCCTTCCACACTTCCTAAGCTCCCCGAGGATCTTCCTCATAAACTCTGACTCTCAGTCCTTCTCCAGTGATTGCTGTATAAATCTATGCCATCAAAATGGCGATCTCCAGTTCCCGCCACTGTCTCTTCAGCTATGTGGTAATGGAAACGATGTGGGGTGGCTCATTCAGACCCAAGGACGCTGACCCTCGGGCCTGCTCTGAGATCTTTGGATCCAGGTTTGCTCCCCTCTGTCTACTACCACATGGTCAAAAGAAGAGTATTCATGAAATCCAAGGGAGCTCAGGTCACATGCTGGGTTCATTCAAGCTCTCTCTTCAATGGCCTTTGCTGCCTGTCAGGACACAATGCACTAAAGTCCTGTGCTGTGTCCACAACCTTCGCAACCATCAGCACCTCCTGCCTCCTCCTGCTCTCTGGCCCTCCCTCCCTCCCTCCCTCCCTCCCTCCCTCCCTCCCTCCCTCCCTCCCTCTCTCCCTCCCTCTCTCCCTCCGGCTTTATCTGGAATTTCGAAGTGCACCAAGGCTCCTATGCTTCTGGATCAGCTAAGCCTCCCACTTGGCCCCTGCGCCTGGCTCTTCCCTTCAGGGTTAGTTTAGCTGTCTGTTAGGTGTCCACTGTGACTGAAATTGAACATGCTTTTCTCCAACCTGGTTATATGAACACACATCTGCCGGGTATTTTTCCTGCAGGGCATTCTCTCCCACTAAGTTGCTTTTGCAGAAGCCCTGTTCCTGCACAGTAGGTGCTCTACAAAAATCGATACAAATACAAGATTCAAGAAATATTTTCATGCAGAACAAATTTAAATTCTCCAGCTACTATTTAAGAATCTGAGGCAATCTCTTAACGTTTATTAAAGCAGTTAACAATGTTAAATTTTCACTCAACACAACAATAGAGTATATCATCAAGAATGAGGAGTCTGAAGGGCCTCAGGAACTCTGTTAGATAACAGCGTGGATGCAGAGAAGCCTGTTTCTTAACAATGCAAAGAAAATTTGCATATTTTACATGTCAGCTTTGTACATAGAGAACCTTCTAGATCTTCTAGTTGATTAGAAGGCTTTTTAGACATCATAGGCTAAAAAGAACCTTCTGAGGACTCAGCTCAGGATGCTGTGATTAGTTCTCATATCCATACAGAACAAACAATAACAACAACAACAACAACAACAAAAACCGAGCCACATGTGGTGCTACACACCTCTAATCCAGGGCTTGGGACAGGAAGAGACAGGTAGACCCTAGGCCTTGTCTAGGGAAGCGATGCCCTCCAGGTCACTAGACATCCTGCCTCAGAAGAAAACGTGGAGAAGCCACTGCAGCGGGCAGCCACTGACCTCTGGCATCTGCACAAGCCTGCATGGGCAAACAGACATGCAGACGTGCGCTTGCAGGCATGTCACCCCCACATGCATTTTTAAAAGTTCTAAAGCAATTAAGAATATATTTTTAAGGCAGCATCAAGTCCCTTCTTTTTTAATTGGTGGAAAGAAGGAGAGAGAGGAGAGGGGAAGAGAGAAAGCTATAAAACAAACATAAAAGTTTCAAAAGTCCCCTGGCTTCTTTCTGCAAATCTGAACGAGTGCACTAACTTTGAAACTTCTTTCTCATCCTGACTTGGCAATGAGAACCCTAAGGCCATGTCCTAAATTCCCTAAATGCCAATATGGCCGACACTCTGCAACCTAAAGACACTTTAGCTGTGACAGAAACCCACTGAACGGCTGCATAGGGCTTCCGGAGTCATCTCCGTTGAGAGGGACTGGCCGCTGAGGGGGGCACCTCCTCATCCTCAGACACGAGGAACAAATGTGTGCGGACAGTAGGGACGAGAGGCCGCTCCATCTCCGGCCAGCTGACCCATCTCCTTCAGGGGAAAGGCCGGAGGGACACCAAGGGCCGGTCAGCCTCCTCCCCCGGGCTCCAGCTTCTTAGAGCAGAGGCATGTGAAGCCTCTCAGTAGGGGCACTGAGTCGTTCACAATCAGTGAACAAATTCAAACACAGTGCTGTTGTCACTCTATGCTGTCCTCTGAAGACAGGTAAGAACACAAATACAGTTTAGTTGTGATGATATGTAATGGCAGCATACAAGACTTCCCAGCCCTAAAAGATGGAGGGACCCTCATTAGATACCGGGGGAGGGGGGGCTTCTGCCTTCAGGGGTGTAGAACATGGGCACGGCTTTATCTGGCTCAGCCACACGCACCTCATGCCCTTCAAAAAACCACTACTGGGAAGATGCTGTACCCTAACTTGGTATAGAAGCAAAACCCAAAGGAAACAAGAATCCTCCCTCCCCAACGCTCAGTAGCAAGTAGCCGTATGGCTGGGCTTTCTGGGTGCGGAGCAACAAGCTCTTATCTAGAGTCCCCCAGGAGAACAGGCCCCAAGATCCTTTCAGCAAAAGCCCAGGGCATGGAGCAGGCAGCAGCACCCTGCATGCGACGCTTCCCGCATGTGACGCTGCACTGCCCGCTGCCCCACGGCTCCTAGGCTGAGACCCGAACCAGCAACTTTGTGCACCTGTCACATGAGGCTAAAGTCAC
Organism: Apodemus agrarius; assembly: GCA_964023405.1. Lineage (NCBI taxonomy): Eukaryota > Metazoa > Chordata > Mammalia > Rodentia > Muridae > Apodemus > Apodemus agrarius. The sequence goes on along the minus strand of OZ030027.1, from coordinate 36,432,530 downwards.
CATGAAGAAAGCACACACAAGCCTCCTGTTCCTCAGAGTCGGGAGGGCAGCAACTGGAAAAGGCCAGAGCAGGGGAGACTACACTTTCCCACGGCAAACACACTGCAGCCACCAACAGGCTACAGCCAGAGCGCCGGCCCTGGATTGGCCCCACAACCATCCACTCTAACCATCCACTCTCCTGCTCTGTGGCCAAGCGGATGGTAGGGTGGCATGGCTGCTTCTGAACACGAAGCCAAAGGACTTAAGCATGAATCCAAATATCCCCACATAACACACCCACACCCCAGTCTGAAGGCGGTCAGTAGCCACAGGTCAGACAAACTATTTCCGGGTAAAGATCTCGCAAGGAAATGGCTCGCTCTGCATGCCTGCAGTCGGCGGCCTTGACTCAGTCTTGCGGGAATAATGTACATAACGTCCTGTAACTTGCCGTCCATCCTCCTGGAGGATCTTTAGGCATTCAGACGCATCCTACGTCAATGTTAACTAAAACGTGAAATTCTGGAAGCAATGTATGATATCCTTGTACGAAACATCATGACGAAGTGCAAGTGGGTGGAAAAACAAGCGAAAATGAGCGTGTTCAAATCTCGACCACACTGCTTGCCCCCTGAACTCACTAAATAGGAATTTCTGTGACTCCTCACGTGAGAAGGATGAAAATGGTGCCTCTGTTACCGCTTGATAATCACAAATATGTACAAACGATGGAGGGGCACACGACAGAGCAATAGGTGCTGATGCTCCAGCTAGAAATTAGCGACAGTGACACTGGCGGAGAGTTTATTCTGACACTAACAGGATGACAAAAGTGTCATTGCAGACTCCTATGTCCTGACTTACACAAATGAGGAAACAGACTCTGAACTGTCCCATACATTGTAGATTTCTGGCACAGAACCTGGCAGAATCCACAGTACACACACGCGCACACACACACACACACACACACACACCCCATGGCTGCATCCCATATCCAAACTCTACATTTTGTCAGATAATATGTTTATATGGGTGACTAATGTAATCACATGCGAAACCAAACATTTTAAGAATATCAATTTTATAGCTATTGTGGTGTTTTCCCAAGACTACATCAATTTTTATGCCCGCGAGGACAAAATATTCAAAATGATTTCTTGCAGACAAATACTGACAATATGCCTGTCATAACTAAGTAAAACTAAGGCGCATGTCCATCAGGACAACTTTGCTGTATCAGTTTCCATGGTAACAGCAGCGCTTCTCTCCTTCCTTTCGGACCCTCGGCGTCCTCTTCTCCCTGTGACTTCTGAGTAACTGCACGAGCTTACTAGCATTATCTACTAATACCACCACCTTGGCAAAGTCTCAGTTTTAAAACTAAATAAACAGGGCCAATTAATCCAGCATGCTAATTTGATTTGGATATAATTTGGCAATAATAAGACTATAATTTGAGTTACCAAAAAAACTGACTAGCTTTGATTCAGCCAAAATTCACTTCCCGGGGCTTTAAATTTCTGATTTCTAGAAATACATGACAGAACTTCCTCAGATCAAAATGCAGGATCAACATCCAAAAAAGGTCCCATCAGTGAGGACAGACGCTACGGCCACTACTCATGCCAGGCTTGAGCATGCTTCAGAGACTGAGCTAAAGGACGTAGGTAACCACTGTTAAACAAATCTGAAGACTGGAATACTAAAATCCGATGGTCCCAACTGGAGGCGGGGTACTAGGGATTCCTCAGCTCTTCGGCAGGGAGGAGGCCTCCACCTGCTGCACAATCTCTCTCCCATACTGAGTTGCCAGCTACTAACATGGTCCACATAGTATGTCACCTGCAAGAGGAGGCCATGGTGACACCACAGACTGTTCACTGTTGGATGAACTGCTGTGCTCTGCTGCCACCCGCACTGTACCTCACGACACAGCTCTGCCTCAGTCACCCAGCCTCTCCATCACACCACAGCCAGCACAGCACTGACTGGTCACTCAGACACTATCACTGTCACCCTGTTACTTGGTGCACATCTTCCTGGGAACTCTGCACTGTCCGAGGCTGAGTTCAGTCACAGGTATGTGCATCTCGTCTGAACTGTCCCTAAGGAATGACCCCTAGGCCTTTTTCACCAACAAAGACTTAGATGAAAAGGAGGCTGCTCTGAACAGTCTCAGACCTCATGCACGAGCCAGCTGCTTTCTGGCGTTGTCCCGCTATACGCGTGACTCAGTACAGAACAGGTCAGCTACTCAGAGCTCTCTGCTCTGCCCTGGCTCCTGTTCTGCCCTCAGTAGAGCCGGTTCTGTGTGGTGAGAGATGGACAAAGGAGGAAGGCGCAGGTTAACCTCAGGGCTGCAAACCCTCTCGGCCCTCGCATCGTCACAAGCCGTCTCCAGGTGCATCTGCATTCCTGGGGCCACTTCTGCTAATGCTACTTAGATACAGGGCCACTTGGCCGAGCACCAAACCCTGCCTGGGCTCACGCCCTGCACAGCAGAGGGGCATCTAGGGGAAGGTTCCTTGCAGAGAAAGTCCTGGCCCATCAAAGGCACAGGCACTGTCCTAGCTTCTCTGGCTCAGCTCTGAGTTCAGCTGCAGGGTACCTGACATTCTGTGGGACTGGGATACACCTGGAAAGTCGGGGTGTGGGGCCAGGGTCTGCCAGTGCTAGAGTTCCAGAGAGGAAGACAGGGGTGACAAGCACTCGACAGCCCTAGCTTGCATCTGTCTGTCTGTACAATGACCTGAGAAATACGCGGGGAAGGTTAAAGACCAGGCTGGAGTCACCCGGAAGAGGCGGCCAGTAACTGCAACTCTCAGACATGACGGGTGCGTGTCTATCCCACATCCAGGAACAATTATTTTAAATTTAGATATATCAGTATGGCCCTCTCTTTCTATAAGACACTTTCCTCACAGAGTGCATGGCAGGTGGTTTGATCCACTGAGCCATCTCAGCAGTCACTCTGTAGGCATTTTAATTTTTTTTAAAGATTTATTTATTTATTTCATGTATGTGAGTACACTGTAGCTGTCTTCAGACACACCAGAAGAGGGCACTGGATCCCATTACAGATAGTTGTGAGCCACCATGTGGTTGCTGGGAATGAACTCAGGACCTCTGGAAGAGCAGTCAGTGCTCTTAACCACTGAGCCATCTCTCCATCCCCGGCATTTTAATTTTTAAAGCTTTGTTTGAATATCACGCCATCTTTCTGGAGGAATGAATGCCTCCGTGGAGGCACACGTGTAACCGACTGGCCTTGCTGGAGTCTAAACTGCTGAGACCATGTGCTTACTCCACAGCCTTAAGAGCACGCTGCATTAAGACGGCGGACAGCTGCACACACAGAGCCATGGCTGAGGAGAGCTGCCAGCCCACGAGTCGAGCAGTGTCCGGGGCTCCGGCTGCTCGAGTGCACGGCCCTCAGCATCCCTGGCAGCTCACTGGCTCAGAGGGACGAGTCTGTCACCGCTCCTACCACCCCTGCTTCAACTGTCTCAGACTAAACAGAATCCCATGAACAGAATGTCGCCGCAAGTTTAAAACGTACGCCTCCATCTTTGCACATCTGACACTGCATATTGCTGTGCCCCGAGGTATGGCACTATGTCCAGAAAGAGCTAATATAGCTTATATCCAAAGCACTTCTGTCTGTGAAGTAATATAAAGTCACATGACAGCATACTTAATAGGAAATAATGCTGTCGATCAGAGTCACACACACCGTGTCTAACAGAAAACCTGTTAGACCCGGAAGGCAAAAGCTCAGCGGCCTATATTATATAAAAGTATAGAAATAGACCAACGCACCGCCTCACCTGTCTTGTATGTATATATGATTAGTAATGGCTATAACGGAATCTATTATGTGATATTATACATAAACACAATCCTGATGGATACAGCTTCAGCTCCACAGCAGGTACCTGAACGACAGACCCAGAACGGGACCTGTCTGCCTCTCTAGTCCCTGGATAAATGCCGGTTTTGCTTTTTGAATCGGTTGATCCTGTGAAGTTCAAATGACTGTAAGCTGACACATGACGCTGCCCTCGTGGTCACTGCCTTGCTTCAGCTTGTACCTACCTGGTGTTGGCCTTTGTACCCAGAGAGCAGACGACATGCCAGCCCACGGATGGGCTCCACGGCCAGGTCACTGCTCCAAGTCCCAGTGGCCCACCAGGCAGCCACAGGCTCCCTGGGAAACTGAGACAGCTGGCCCTGTTTTATCAGTGTCCAGACTGCACAGATGGGACGCCATTCTCAACAATTCCTGCCTCAGAGGGCGTGGCCCTGGGGCTAGCCTTCAGTCCTTCCGTTCTCTGAGTAAGTTTTCTGATTAGGGGAGCAAACAGAGACCTAGCAAGAGGCAAATATAAGGAAGACTCACTATGGGACAAGTAAGTTCTCTGCTGAAGTCAAAGGCTACGAAAGCAATGGGCAGCAATTTGCTTCCTACGCTTTATCGTGACTATAAAATAAAATACTGATGAGTGGTTGAAATATATATTTTATTTTACTTTTTTTGTGACTGTGAAAGCTTTAGAAGGAACCACAGTGTCTGCTACATTCCCACGAGCTTTCCCAGGAAAGGCTATTGGAGCATGAACATGCAGATACCAGTGTCTATTTCGGCAGGTAAAGTTCAGCAGGAAAAATAGCCAGAGAATTCAAAATGGAAATATAAGCTGAGTGAGTCTAGAGTCTAGATATAGATCGTGCCTATCATAAACTATGGAAAGTGCACAGGATCAAATACTACACAAAGTGTCATGCATTGCACACTGCATCATACACTGTGCACAGCATCATACACTGTACACTGCATCACAGACTGTACACTGCATCACAGACTGTACACAGCATCACAGACTGTACACTGCATCACAGACTGTACAGTGCATCATACACTGAGCAGAGCATCATACACTGTACACAGCATCATCATGCACTGTACACAGCATCATATACTGTACAGTGCATCATGCACTGCACACAGCATCATACACTGTGCACAGCATCATACACTGTACACTGCATCACAGACTGTACACTGCATCATACACAGTACACTGCATCACAGACTGTACACTGCATCATACACTGTACACTGCATCATACACTGAGCAGAGCATCATACACTGTGCACAGCATCATACACTGTACACTGCATCATACACTGTACACGGCATCACAGACTGTACACTGCATCACAGACTGTACAGTGCATCATATACTGTACAGTGCATCATGCACTGCACACAGCATCATACACTGTGCACAGCATCATACACTGTACACTGCATCACAGACTGTACACTGCATCACAGACTGTACACTGCATCATACACTGTACACTGCATTATACACTGAGCAGAGCATCATACACTGTGCACAGCATCATACACTGTACACTGCATCATACACTGTACATGGCATCACAGACTGTACACTGCATCACAGACTGTACACTGCATCATATACTGTACAGTGCATCATGCACTGCACACAGCATCATACACTGTGCACAGCATCATACACAGTGCACAGCATCATACACTGCACAAACATCACAGACTGTACACTGCATCATGCATGGTATACAGCATCATACACGGTGTATAGCATCATACACTGTAAACAGCATCATACATGGCACACAACATCATACACTATACACAGCATCATACACTGTACACAGCATCATACATGGCATACAGCATCAGACACTGTACACCTCATCACACATAGTACACAGCATCAGACACGTACACAGCGTCATACACTGTACACAGTATCATATACTGTACACAAAACATTCCCACTGGGAGAAAATTCAACTGTAAACCAGATGCTGTGGCCTTGGTTATTATTCATGCTGCTCATTAGATTGTTGATTTTTTTTTAAAAAAAAATATTGCTTTCTTTACTATTAAATTAGGATTGCAACATTTTTGCATAATTTTGGCTAATTTTCAAAATTAAGAAATTCAATATGCATATATACTCAAGCAAGCATGTTCTTGAGAAGTCAATTAAGGTACACAATAAAGAGCAGGCTACAAACACTTCACTTAATCCCAACACAACTTCTGAAGTGCCTCAAATTAGGACATAATCAGAACATAGAGAATTTATTAGTATACTTATGTTCACAAACACCTAAGGAACTCCTAATTAAAATAAATGAAAGATGAGTACCCAACACAGTATTCATCAATGTGCCCTTTGGAGTTACCGAGATTAAAGAAGTATATGATATACAATTGTGAAGCAGATCTCAACCATGCCTCTAATCTAAACTGGCACAATTTGGGGGCTCGTCCTGCATGAACAGAGATTCATCTCCAGTTCCGAGTGGAAATGGCAAATGCTGCCAGGCAGAGTGAGCCTGGGCCAGCCTCTCAGGGTGGCAGGTCCGCATCTGCCCTGCCTACTGCCTGGGCATCCCTGACAACTCCCTGTCGCGTAGAGCCCCTGTGTAAAGCAAGCCTAACATAACAGTGGGAGTGTCGTGACGATTGAATGAGTTCACAGACACCACAGCATGCAAAGGCACCTGGGTCCCGAGTGAGGCCGCGAGCATCAGCATGCTGCCACTCCCTTATCATCGCTGGTCACCGCGGCGATGCACAGGACTGGCCGTGAAAAGTCACTGACGACACATAATTATCGTTAATAAGTATAAAAGAACAAAAACCCAAAACAAAACTTAAAGTGTTAATAGGCAAGGAATGTAACTCAGTAGTAGACTGCTTGCCCAATATGCACATGGTCGTTGGTCTTATAAACAGAAATACACACACAGACACATACACATACATACCACACACATACATATACCACACACACAGATACATACAGATACAAACACACACATATACTACACACACGACACACACAGACACATACAGATATAAACACACACATACACAAAGACACAAATACAAACACACACATACCACATGCACATAGACACACAAACATACAGATTCAAACACACATTTACACCTCACATACACACCGCACATACACACAGACACATACAGATACACACACACCACACACATATAGCTATACACACATATGCCACAAATACACATATACATATTACACATATACATACACACATATACCACATACACATAGACACATAAGAAACACACATACAGCACACAAAGACAGACATGCACATATATATATACATATATATATATATATATATATATATATATATATACACTGCACAGTCATATACGCATACACACCACACTGCATACAACCACACTGTGTACTCACATGTGTGAACGCACGCGCACACACACACACATACACACACACACAATACAATTCACTAAACTCTAGATGCCTAAGGACAGATTCCTATTCTTATTCTACCAGAGCACTGAATTAGCCTTTAAAACCTGTTGTAGAAGGAATTTAATGGGCATGTTGGCAGTATAGGGCAGAGCTGCCTTCCAAGAAATTTCACATTATTCATTAAAAGGTAAATATGTATGTATGTATGTGTGTGTATGTGTGAATGCATGTATGTATGCAAGAACCGTATGGGAGGGCTAAACAGCACTTAGAGCCATGCCAGCGGCTTCCTGCCATTCTCCCCCACGGCAGAAGTGCAGGACTGTCCTCAGGAGGGAGAACCAAGCAGCCCGCACTGAATGCTGCGTGCAGCCTGCTGGTGCGCTCCTGTGTACAGCCCGCACTGAATGCTGCGTGCAGCCTGCTGGTGCGCTCCTGTGTGCAGCCTGCTGGTGCGCTCCTGCGTGCAGCCTGCTGGTGCGCTCCTGTGTGCAGCCCGCACTGAATGCTGCGTGCAGCCTGCTGGTGCGCTCCTGTGTGCAGCCTGCGCAGGTCTGACCTCACTCCCGGGCCAGTGCTGAGATGTGGAGAGGACATGGAGTTGTAGCAATGGTCTGCCCTTTGCTCTACCCAGCCACCCAGCCATCCATGCACACTGGAGAGAAAAATGTGTGAGCCCAAGACTTTAATTAGAGGCGCTTTCCTAATGATACAACTTGGGAGTTTCAATGTGTCTGGAGAGCATTGTGTCACACGGCCAGTGTGTCTCCTTACAACTTTCGGATGCTGACAAGCACCTAGACTAGTCATCTACTGCTCTGAAAATGCCCCCCCCACCGGTCCCCACCGGTCCCCACTATGAGGCAGAGCGCGAGCAAGCATCCCCCTTGTACATCTTTCCCATCTGACCAGCAGAAGGCCGGGTGGGGGGGGGGAGGGGGGAACAGAGTGTGCGGTGAGCTCAGGGGCCTGCTGAGGAGGACAGATGAGGGCATCCAGGCAGCGAGAGAACCGACGTCTGCTGGCTGTGGTGATGCACGGACTTGGGAAACAGAGAGGGCAACATCAGGGCCCAGTCCTCGCTACAAAGCAAGGTCACAGGCAGCTCAGAATGCACACCTCAGCACCTACCTCAACACCAGAGATGAACAATAATGAACCACAGCAAGCCATGGTCGTGAAAGGCTAAATCCAAGGCTGAAAGAAGCAGAGGAACCCAAACACCCACAGTTCCCGTGTTCTCAGGACAACGGTGGGGAGTGAAACGGATAAACTGGGACCATGAGCCTGTGCGCCTACCACAGAGCTGGCAGCAGCCTGTGGCTCCGGCACAGACCATGAGCCCAGAAACCCCAAGAATCCTGTCTCATTTGACAACACTGGTCTCTGGTGGGGAGAGAGAGGGACGGCTGTATGAGTAACACCTGCTGTAAGAGGTGGTAAGGTGGGTAAGAGGCGGTGCTGACCTTTAAGGATGATCCCAACTCCAGACGCACAGGACTTCAGCAATGAGCCCGCACGGCACGCAGTGGCCCAGCGTGCACACGTGTGTGAGGACGGTTCAGGCACCTGCTACCTACGCTCTGCTCACACAGAGCCATGCTGGCTGGCCTGGATGAGGCTAACAACTGCATTCAGACACAGGATCATGAAAGAACGAGTACACCCCTCTGTCCCTTGTCCCCTCTCAATATGTAATATCCCCTTTGTAAAGACCCAATGTGTATAAAAGAAGGCACAGACCCATGGGTCACCTCACCTGAGGTCACCGATGTTCTCTCACACAGCAGGCCATGTTAACATATTCCTGCTCTGACCATGAGGGCTTCAGCACCCTACATCAGGAAGCATCCCTGACCGTCTCCCCCCACCCACCCCACCCTGCCCCGCCCCCTCCCACCAGCCTTTAGTGTGCTGCTGCTAGGGAGACTGGCTACAGCTGGATCCTTGAACAATTACCCTCTACTGCCAGCCACAAAAATGTTGGCAAATCCCAATGTCTCCTTGGAGGAGGCCACTCACTCGTGTCTACAAACAGTAAGCACTTCACTTCCAGTGACACTGGCCTCGCGGGCTTTGCCACTCCCACAGCACTCCGCCATCCTCCAATACATCACCAACATGCGCTCAGCGCTCTGGTTCTTGCTCTCTAATCCACTACGGATTAATTACATTAATATCACAATTTTACTTAAAAGGAATCACAGAATTTTTAATACATGTACTATTCAACTTAAATGGGTGAGATCATAGAAAAAAAAATCCTCAAGTCAAGACAAACAGTCTGAGTGAGGAGCCCAGGCGCTGGCTGCACTTCCGGTGACCAGGCTGCGTCATCCACACCTCCAACACGGATCAGAGTGGCTTAGGTTCGAAAGAACAAAAGAGAACAAAAAGCAGCTCAGCGCGAGGAGGGGATGCCAGGAGATGCTGCTGGCGTCGGGTGAAGAGCAGACACCCACACCGGGAGCGGCCGGACGCTGGCGGTCTTCCGGAAGCAGGAGACAGAGGTCCCTTGGTTCCCGAGTGCCTGGCAGATCACTGTTGCTCGCCGCCTCCGGGCACTTTTGCCACAGTTAAGCTCTGAGGTAAACTTCCCTGAGAAGAGCAGCGTTGGTCCTTCGTCCTGATGACCACACCCACATGAAGGGCGTCCGTGAGGAATCTGAGCTCTTTAATTGGGCAAGAGCCTTACTTTGCTGTCTGTTCATCTTAATGGAGACTTACTGCCCTTGTGCCATTTTACATGTTAGGAAATGGAAATCCAACCACTTAGCCAAATGAGTGACAAAGACTTAAAGCTGCATGTCCAGTGTCTGACCTGTCCCTTGTGCTAATGTCACTGTGGGGTGCTCTCAACTTGAATGTGTTTACACCGGACTAGACAACCACACTCCGGAAGCTTAACAAAATAACCGTATTAGACAGGAACTGAAGTAAAGTTTGTATTTAAAACTACTATGGCAAAAGTGTGTGACTGTTTCTATCCCCTCCATTGTCCCTGATGACCCAGCAAGTAGGAGAAAAGATTAAAGGAAAAATGCCAGAAATCAACCAAAACTGACGGAGGAGCTGGAGGTAAGATGGCGGCACACGACAACAACTCAGCCCAAGTCTAGTCAATGGGTGGGCGTGGCTGGAGCCACCGCAAGTGGGCAGCTCTGCCATCTGTCCCCAGTGGAGCCCGGCCTGGCCAAGCTGGTCTCTGAGGGCGAAGTGGCCAGTGCTGCCATTCTTAGACGGTCTATGGGCTCTGCAGCAAGATGCAGGGGCGTGGTTGAGTTTTATTAACAATACAGTTCACACACCTGAAGTCTACACGCATGAGAATATCAAAGAGGAGGAAGTCACACCTGAGCACAGCTTAGAGGCTAAAGGGTCGCTGTGTGGGAATGCACGGGCTGAGGAAGCCGACAGCGACGCCAGCACGCCCAGGCTGGGCTGAGCCATGGGGGTCACAGTCACTGTAACACTGAAGCCCCTAAGTGTGGGCCATGCAGTCAATTAAAAGGCAAACCACCGCTAATGCCAATGTTTAAACCTAGCTGCTGCATGCGAGCACACGGCCCTGCATGTCCCAGGTCCATGTACTAAGGGTGCGCCCCCCCCCCCCACTGCTTCGCTGTGCACTCTGCAAACGCAGAGAGCACGCTTGGTTTTGTTTTACTGACTACATTTCTCCAGGCAGGAGAGATTACTACACTGGTTTTTGAAAGAGACGCCACAGAGAGTGCTGTCAATTTCCAATCACTTGAGTGATTTTTACAGAATCACATTATATTCTTACTTCTCTTGTCTTCAAGGGCAGCTGTCAAAATTGAGCTGCACTTAAGAGCTACAGCCTCAAGGAATTTCAAAATATTCTAAAATAGATGAATGCTTTCTTCCCATAAAAACTTTTCAGAATGGTGACTGTTTAATAAAAACCCGCTTTTATCTGGAGCACAGGACAAGGTTCATAAATGAGTCATGTGTCTACATTTTCTAAAACTACAGAATCTGAAGGACTTGCCTGCCGCTCGAGTTCTCTGATGTCCCTGATGAGGAATGCACATGACCAAAACGGCAAGCCATTTAGGAACCGGGAAGCGGGGTTAACATGCACGAGGCGAGGTGAAGGGTCAGAAAAGTAATGAAGGTGCTCCGGGGAGCGGCCCCGGGCATCTAAGGGTTAACAGCCACTCCATGCTGTGTTGGGGAGACTATGGAAATCAGAAGGCATGTCTCTTAAGGAAAGCAGAAGTGGAGAATAAAATGGATCTGACAGGTATGACAGAGAGAGGCTGTGCAGCGGGGCACTGGGAGGACATGGGAGCCAAACTGGGGAGGGAGGGAGGGAGGGAGGGAGGGAGGGAGGGAGGGAGGGAGAGAGAGAGAGGGAGAGAGAGAGAGAGAGAGAGAGAGAGAGAGAGAGAGAGAGAGATCCATCCATCTAACACAGGAAGGACTAAGAGTTACTCCAGAAACAGAATGGAATTTACACCAGCTAACTTAGCACACATTTGCATTTTAAACATCAAGCAGAGATAGCTCCATTGTCCTTGTATCACCTACAAACCAGGTACACAGTTTAATTTTGCCTATTTTTGAAAACTTAGAATGTCTGAATTACAATTTATCCTGAGACATGTAAGCTATCCTTTTTGGTTTCCTGTACAGTGACTGGTTCTGTGCACCTGATGTGAAGAAGGCAGAGACTCAGTTTCCAAGTCAGCTACAAAGCAGTTAGCGACTCCCCACTTCCATTTCCAAAATCTTCCTTCAAAGATCCCCCCCTCCCTCTCACTTCCCTCCCCTCACACTCACACACACACACACACACACATTCATGTGCACACAGATATGTACATTCATGAACACACACATACACAAATACAACAATCAACAAGGTAAAAGTCACAATGTCTGCTATATAATAAAAAAGTATCAGAAATGCAAGAAAGAGAATACAGCCTAGATCAAGAGGATAAGACCGCCCTAAGATGCACACAGATGGGGCAAGCACAGCAGAGTCCACAGACAATAACATCAGAGACTGCCCACGTGCTCAGAGGGAGACAGACCATCCGAAACCGACTGAGCACTATAAACATCTCAGTAGCAGCTCTACAGGCAGAAAACAGCCTTTCCTCTTAAAAAGGTGCTGGACACAATTTTGATGGCTTTTATTTACACCTTTTTCCGGTTTTTGGTTGATTTTGTAGGTATCTTCGGACACTGGAGGGTGGCCTTAAATCCTGGCCTCAGGCACTTTTCCTGCCAGGACTTGTAAGCAGCAGATGCTTGGCCCTCCCTCACCTTCTGCGTCCGGAGCACTGGGGTACAGACTGAAGAAAGGACTCAAGGGTGTGTGGTGTGACAGGAGTCACCACCTGGCACCACTCAAAACTGTTCTGCATTGGATGGAAACTGTAGAGTCACATGTCCAAAGGCTCAAAGCCAAGGCAGCAAAAACAAAAACAACAACAACAACAAAAACCAACTACACCAGTCAATCATGATCAAACCTACACTATATGAAAAGCAACACACACACACACACACACACACACACACACACACACGAAAGAAAGCCTTCTCAGAAACAGAAGGCCCAAGTGGACCAGCATCTTCTACAAACCAAGGGGAAATGCTATGTCCTGTGAAAATGTCTTTTAAGATGTAGGTGAACGTGTACCTCATGTCAAAAGAGCACAAGTTATGAGGGGGGCTGGAAAAATGGCTCAGCCATTAAGAGTACTGGCTGCTCTTCAGAGGCCCTGAGTTCAATTCCCAGCAACCACATGGTGGCTCAAAACTATCTGTAATGAGATCTGATGCCCTCTTCTGATGTGTCTAAAGATAGCTACAGTGTATTCAAATAAATAAACAAACACACACACACACACACACACACACACACACACACACACACAAAAGTTATTTTAGAAGTGTTGAATTTAAAACCAGCAAAATTAACTGGGTTTTGGCTCTTTTGTTTTCTTCAAACAAAAGATTTTTGCAATAGACTGTTTTCACAAAAGACTGTGAAGATAAGGCACAGACATCAGGTCTGCAAATGAAACTTATGTCTATGACACAGAACTTCTGAACTTCAAAAACACAACATAAAAAAAATTCAGAAATAGCCCAAAGGTCTGAGTAGATTTTTCCACCTGAGGACATCCACAGCTCTGACTGCTTACACTGTCCGTGTCACCATGAAGAGTGACCAGGGGGAAAGAACTGAACCCGGCGGCATCCTCAGGAGGGTCCCGGTGCAGCTCTGAGCCGCCCTAGAGCAGTCTTCCTAGACAGCACGCAGAGAAACGAAAGCGCTGTGTCTACAGCTTGACTTACACGCGCCTCTGGCAGAACTCAAAAGGGAGGAGACGACGGCGACAGCAGAGGCAACTACGATGAGGGCAACACAAGCAAGATGCACCTCAGGTTTCATAACACATGACATCAGTAGGGGGGGGATGGGGGCCGGGTGACACTGCCCCCAGCCCGCCGCTGTGGGTGTGGACTCACAATACTGAGAGTGAGCTGTGCTGAGAAAAGATGTGTGTGTCAGTAATGGTTAAGTCCCAGGCTGCAGCTGATACAACTGATGGTTCCAGGTGACACAACCCACAGTCAAAACAACCTGCCAAGGCCCAACAAAAGGAAGGGTCTGTGACAGGTGTGCCCACACCCAGCCTGTGGGCTGCCTGACGTCACTGCTCCGACAGTGTGCCTGGCAAAGAGCGCAGGGTCAGTCCCCAATGTGTCAGGACTGGTGGTTTCTAGGAAGCACTTGAGTTCTGTTGGCCAGAGTTGGTGAGACTGAGAGAACTCTCTGTGACAGCAGGCGCTCACACATACACGGCCTTCAAATGAGCCACTGCAGAAAAGTTATTGTGGGCCGAGGGGGCCAAGCCTCTGCCAGCCCAGGAGCCTGTAGCCTAACAAGCACACGGTGAAGTGCATTTCAGAGTAACTGGGAGGCAGGGGAGGCGGCGCGGAGCATGGCGGCGACCGTGTGCGAGCCACTGGGCTGACCGTGATGTCACGAGTGCACAGAGGAGCGGGGCACCGTACCCCACAAATGCACACAACTATCATGGCAAATCTCAAGATACAGGAGGAAGAGACTCTAGAGGACCAACAAAGGGACCCCAGGCCAGGCTCGCTTCAGAGAACCCAAGTCTTCGGTTCCAAACCACCACAACAACACATTTTCCTGCTTCCCGACACATATAAAAGCTATGCTTCTACTATGCTAGTAAGTGTATGATAGTATTATATCTTAAAAGAAATGTGCATGCCCTAACTATTTCATTGCCAAAGGTGCCTATGATCAAAATATAAGTAACACTATTTGATAATTTATTTTTTAAAAATTCAATATGCTGCAGAGTCAGTAACCCTTGCCCTGTGAGAGGCATGAGGAGAGCCGGCTCTCACGAGACTTTGCTCGGGCTCAGTTTATAAAGCAGGCGCTCGCGGAAGAGCACGCGGTTGAGAGTCTGTGTGGCATTCGGGCTGAGGCCACTCTGCTCACGTCTTCATTCCAATTATTAGACAACAGAAGCACAGCCACAGGCCTGAAATGGAGCCAAAATCCAAAATCACGTAGGTTTTCCCCTCCACAACCCTGACGTTTTCTTCTCTCCTAAAACTCTGGGCACTGGCTATCTCAGAACGAATACAGTGATGCCCTCAAGTCAGGTGGCCGCTGCGAGATCACCCCTGAGTCAGCACAGTGCAGTGTTGCAGAGAAATGGTCCACAAGGAAACTTCTCAGACAGTGAGAGAGCGTGTATGCAGGTCATGTAAGAACTAACTGGAACAATCTAGAAGTTCCGGGGAAGTAAAACCCCTGAAGAGACAGATCCCTGTCACAATGTCTATCATCCACCCCACCCATCCATGGTGGCAGTGTGTGTGCCTGGGTGTGAGTGTGTGTACACACAACACACACCCACGGCCTGCTTGCCTCCCAGAGCATGCTGTGGGCATTTGTAGAGGTCAGAACAACTTGTCCAGTGGTTTTCTCCTTCTCTCATTTTTTTTACTCTTTTTTTACCCACGGTGCCATCTCAAAGGCTTCCTTCTGTTTTCAAATGTATAATCAGAGAAAACATGTCACTGAGTGGTTATAAAATAATCTTAACACAAATCTGGTGTCCTAACTATGGGAAATAAAATAGCAAATCAAACAGAGAAAATACGTGCGGGTGGAGAAGAGACGTGCCGTCGTCGCTCACGCCGCACGGGCGTGGCTCGGGCTCCCGGCAGCAGGGGAGTCTGAGGGCGTTAGACATGCAAACTGAAACACAACTGTCTTCCTTACCTCTGTGTCCTTCTAGGTCTCTATTTATTGGTAGAAATCCCCTGATACTTCAAAACTAGGTTGTTAAGATCAACATGCAAACATTTTTGATGCATAAATGTAAGATATATATAGTCAAAAAGATAAGCAACTTGAAAATAATATTCACATGCTACCGAAATGCATTAGAAAATATTTTCTGGCAAGAATAATAGTTAGGGATGCCAGAGATCGCTTGGCTCCAGCTTTGGGAGGGGACCTCAGGAGCTGTTTCTGTTTATACCAGCTCTGCAGAACCGGCTGCAGCGGTGGGGACCTCCCATAGTTGGGGCTGTGGATAAGCCTGAACTTACCACAGGTCACTGCTTAAACTTAAATTCATAGAACTAAATACTGTCACACCTTGACCTTGCAATTACAGTGGTCACAGTATAAGTACACAGTAGGCAGGCCTGGCTGGCGGCAACCGTGCTGTACAGACAACCTCACAGAGCAGCAGGCCTAGCTGGCGGCTACTGTGCTGTATTAGTTGGGGTTCTCTACAGGAACAGAACCGATAAAGTAGAAAATAAAATAAACTACAATATGTTTGTATGTTCAGACAGACAGACAGACAGACAGACAGACACACACACACACACACACACACACACACACACACACACGAGACTTATTAGAAGGGCTTGCAGGCTGGGAATTAACTAGCCCAACAAGCTTTCAACCAAGGTCCCCGGGTGGGGTCCTGAAGAAGCAGGCGCTGGTGTCGGTGAAGGAGCGCACTTCCTCGGCGTGTGAGGACAAGCAGGTGACGAGCCACGCCCCCTTCCTCCAGAAGCTGCAGTGCAGACGGAAGGCCGGCAGCTCTGCCCGCTTCGAATGAGGTAAGAAACGCTCCCTCCCAGGAGCTTTCTGCCGACTGCAGACACAGCTTACACCAAACACAGCCAACACAAGTGTGGTACAGCACACCCTCTCGGAGCACCGCTATTTCATTTGCACTGTTACAGAAAGTAGAGCTGGGATTCCGTTATTTATGGCCAAAGTCTATTATAATGTCTACAGTCTATCACGTAGCACAATGCGAGAGACAGCAGCCTAATGTGTCAGCCATTAGCTAAGCTATAATAGCACTAGGTTAAGCACCACAATGGTATGGCTATTTTAAATTTCTTTCTTTCATGGGAAACAAAATACAAAGAATCTAAGTTTTTTTAACAGAAAAAATGTTTACCAAAATTCCAGGGCTAACTCCTCTGGCTTGACATTTATTGGAGGGTAGTTGCTTAAAGAAAGGTCACTACACTTGCAGCCAACCCCTCTCTAATGGCAGTCGGCCCCACAGCCGCTATAGCTGCTCCTGAGGAGACTCAGTCAGCCTTGAGCTCACTCGAACCCCCAGATTAACAGGGACCGAGGAGCATCCTCCTGGGAAGGGCAGACAGAGACCCTCCGGTGTGTGGAAACTCCGAGACAAGAGGCCCTGAAGGGCCAGAGCTGCGGCGCAGAGCATGCCACACACAGCTGTCTGCAGGCTTTCTAAACTTTCAGTCTTCCACAGGAAAGACGGCGTCTCCAAAGGAACACTCTTAAGTGGCAGACGATGGCTCTTGTGCTTAACAAGCAGAGCAGGCCCAGGTGCACAGGTGAGGTGGGGCCGCTCCGGGCAGGCCCCCTCAGGGCTTGCTGTTCCCCAGGCCCCATAAAACCAAGATGCCGGCTATGGCACTTCCTTCCTGACTTCTCAATGTCTGTCCCACACCAAAAGTGCTCAATAAACATTCTGGAACTGCTATTGTTGACTACTCCTAATTAGTCCTTAAGCTAAAAGTCCTTTAAATTTATGTACTACAGTTTTCATTCTGTAGAAATGTCGTACCATGTGAAGAAACGTTTTAACTTTTTATATTTACCAGTGTTTTAAGACACAGAACCATTTAAACTAAGAAATGTAGTCTTCTGAGTCCATTCCTACTCTACGGTAGGCAGAGATTCTGAGATGACCCGGAGAGAGCCCCAGTTGGTGTCTCACGCTCACATCTGGAATTGACAGAACCCATGTTAGGATGTTGTCTCCATCATTAAGATATTTTACATGGCAAAGGTTAAAGGACTTTACAGAGGTAATTACGGCCCCAATCATGTGACCCCGAGTTAATCCAAGGGGAAATGATGCTTTGTAGCCCTGGCCTAATTAGGAGAGCCATAGCGAGACTGTTGAAGATTTACTGGGCTGCTCTGAGGAAGCAGCGTTGAGCTGTGCATCTACAGGGAAACGAGCAGGGCCCTGGGCTCAAGCCACACCACAGCGCAGGACTAAGGGGACCTGAGGCTGGCACTTCATGTAAAGTATCACCAGGGAAAAATTAGTATTTTCCACCATGGGTCAGGGAAGCCAACCAGAGAGAACCAGGTCCAGCACATGGTGACTCTCTGCGGGCACACTCACCAACTACTGCAACTCCAAGAGCATGTGCACACGGAGAGGCCAGCTGGGCACAGTGGTGCACGCAGATGACCCCAGCACACTGACTACATCTACCCCAACCACAGAGTAAGAGCCGAGGGCCAGCCCAAGACTGGAGCGGACAGTGGCCAGTGAAACATACGTTACTGTGTTCTGTAGCTCCTTGACAGTGCAGTGGGGGAACGCTGGAATTGGGTTGTCTGATAGTGGTCAAGGCAAGAACATATCACAGAATGAATCGAAGCATTCTGCTTTAAGGAGTGCTGCAGGAGTTAAGTTCTTCTGGTCATACAACCTGAATGTGTGACGTCACTCATCTGTGTGGTGGTATGACACTCGGAGATTCATGGCTTTGAGTGCAGTGTTAGGAGGTCCTTCCTTGTGTCACTGTGGGGTGGGCTTTGAAGTCTCCTGTACCCAAACTATACCCAGTGTGGCACAGTTTCCTTCTGCTGCCTTCAGATGGAGATGGAGATGGAGGTGCTCTCCAGCACCATGCCTGCCTGGATGCTGCCATGTTTCCCTCCATGATGATGATGCACTGAACCTCTGAGCCTGTAAGCCTGCCCCAATTAAATGCTTTCCTTTATAAGAGCTGCCTTGGTTGCGATGTCTCTTCACAGCAATAAAATCCAAACTAAGACAATCTGTATTATAGATTAGTAATTACAAACTATGCCACTCAAATAGGGTTCAGTGTGGTCCATGAACTTGGCTTTAGAGAACTACTTCATAACAGAGAATAGCTGTTGTATTGTTATGTAGCTCTGTGCTCCTGACTTTTGTCCTCCGTAAGGAGAGAATGTAGGCACAGAGTAGGTTCTGCCCGACCCGTGCCTACAACACTGACCTGAAGAGTTCTGATGTGTTTTAAAGCTCAGGGTTTGCCACTTGCCTCAGGAAGCACCGCAGCCCCCAAGTCAATCGATGGTGTGACTGCAGTGGGGCTGCGCAGGGGACGGCTCCACTCAGGGCCGGCAGATGGGATCCGTCAGACTGGGCTAGCAAACATAGACTGGAGATCTGTATCTAGATACAGTATTTTCTAGATCATTTTAATGAGACAGAGAAAACTACTGAGATATGAGGTAAGATATTCTCGGACTCTGTTCAAAATTTACAAAGGATTTCAACTGCTCAAGTTCATCAGGGACGGAATCTGGAACACTCTCCAGAAATGTACCGAACTAAAGCGAACTCCTCAGCCTATGAAAGCGCTCACTCGTGAAGAGGCTCTGGGTGACAGGAAGCCAGGGTGCCCTACCATGTCTGCCCAGCTGTCTGTGGTACATCCCCAGGAGAGCTGCCAGGGTCGGGGGCTTCCCTGCAGGGGCCACCACTAAACTCCACGTCTCCATAACCAGAACACAAGCCACCACTTACCAAGGCATGCAGAGCACCACCTTCCAAGGGCAGGGGCCTGTTCCCACCATCAGCAAAGCAACAAGGCACAAAACAATGACAAGCCATGCCCGTCCCACAGGCAGAATTCGTGTTCCGGGACTCAAGCACCCGTCAGCTGAGCCCCACGAAAAGACCAGACCTTGAAGAACACTGATCGGGAAGAATGTGAGGCTCTCGACACGTCTCTTTAGACAGGATCTTATTTCCGGAGTTTACTCTGGGTGGCTGTTCTGATTCCAGAAGGTTTTCACTATGCCCTCCAGTCCAGCACAAACTCATCGTTGTCCTGTTCAGTAGATCCACAGGGATCGGCGCTGGGATTATAGGCACCCCCTGCCGTGCTCGGATCTGAAGGCCATCACTCACCCTGAAGACCTGTAAAAGCTCGGGACAGTGGCAGCAAGGGAAGCTCTCCAGCGGAGTGACAGGGTGGGGGGAGCATGAGGGGGCGTGCAGGCCCTCCCTGTCTGCTGAACACGACCTCTGATGAGCACTGGCTGCCTGACGACTGTCAGGGAACAGAGAATTCCAGCCAAAGACTTCTATGTCCACGGTACCCAAACGCGCATTAGACTCTCCAGGTATAAATGTCTCAACACTCAGGTGTTCTCAACGTCCCACATTGCTTTCATTTCATAAAGTAAAAGCAAAATATTCAAATATTAGCCTTACTTTACAACAGGCATGGATGAAGACTGGCTCCTAGACAGACAGCAGTACGCACGGGTGGTTGACTTCCCGGAAGTCCACAGCAGTGGAGATTTCCAGAGTCTGCAAAGGTGTGAGCAGGGTGCAGGCAGGGACTGAGAAGAGGCTGCAGGCGTGGCCGCTGTGTGCAGTCCGCAGACCCTGCTCTCCTACCCAGCAGCACCGAGAGAACAGGTCACGGCGATGAACAAGGCAGCCTGTTCCCGGCACATGATGAGCAGGAAATAGTTCTGTGTCCAAAGCCTCACACAATGCTGAACTTTGCAGACATCCACTGAGAGCATGTACTTAACAGGGAGAAAACTCTGCTCCAAAGCCAGCTCCCTACTGACCAGGGCAGTGTGCCCAGGCACGCTCATCTCCACTTTCGAGATTACCAGAACCTCTGGATGGTCTTACTATGAAATGACCCCATGAGCTCATGTGCGGAAGGACTGGACCCGGCTAGAAGCAGTATTGTAGGAGATTCTGGACACTCTGTGAGGTGGGACCTCGCTGCGGGGAGCAGGCCACTGAGAGCCTGACAGAGCATCTTGCCTGGTCCCTTCTTTGGCTCCTTTTAGCCATGAGGTAAACAGCTCTCCTCCGCCATATACCTCAGAGGCATGATGCTCTCAGGCGCATGAGGGAGGCCCCAAAACAAATCTTTTCCCCTCACGCTGTTTTCTCCGGAGACTAACAACAGCTATGTAAAGTAACCAATGCAGCTGCCCAAACAGGCTCAAGCAGAAGCGTTTCAACTGCAAGTCTATGAGGAAATATTATTCCAGCTAAATGATCACGTTAAACAATTTCAAACACATTCAGAAAAGTCTAAAACATATTTCATCATGATAACAACAAATATAGCAAAAGACTATATTCTACAGCAGTGATCATGATTTTTAAATATCAAACATAGTATACGAGGTTGGTTAAAATTGCTACAGCACTGGCCAATCTCATGCGCCAAATGCGCACTGTGCACTCGCACACGCCCTGTGCACGCGCCCTGTGCACTCGCACCGCGCCCACACCCCTTCCTCCTTATCCATCATTCTAGGAGCAATGAAAATCAGTCAGAAGAGGGAAGTACCAAGAGAAAAAATTAATCCAAATTAATCATTAACCTGATGGATGACAGCTCATTCATCTCCCTGACTCTTTCATACCTAATATTTAATTACAGTTTTGTGGTGATTTGTGTTTAATATCAGTGGCTATTCTTACCTAAAGTGAAACTGTGTGTGGATATACCTACACATATTTGTGTGTGTGTGTGTGTGTGTGTGTGTGTGTGTGTGCTTATATATATACAACTATTCAACATACATTTAATGGTCAAATGTGTCGCAGAATTTGAGAATACTATCATGACTACCTGCACAGATGCACATTTCTAAAGCTGGCTAAGATAAGGCAAACAGGTAAGAAAATATTATGCCCATTGACAAGGAACTTTCAGCCCCTGTACTTGCTAGAGGAGCTCGAGGCAGGCAAGGGATGTCATCTTTGTACTGAAGGAACCTTTCTCCTGAACGAGAACCCCTGCCCTGAATGTCCACAAGCCCAAATGAGAGCGGCCCAAGTGTTGGCACTACGCTGCTGCAGACAGCACTGACGCTGTTCTGAAATCAGTGTATGTTAAGCAGGAAAGGGCAAACTGCATTTGTGTAGCTGTGGGTTCCAGAGCCCTACGCTGCATGCAGATGAGGCCATTTCCACTAACCAGAAGGAAACGGCCCTCAGCTTCCACACCTCTGACAGGCGCCTACAGGAGCTGCAGCCTGGGTGCAGTCCGAGCTCGCCCGTGTGCCTGCACTTTACCAATAGCAAATGCAATACAAGCTGAAAATAGAAATACTTAAAACACATCCCGGTAATGAAAACGGGTACATACTGCCTACAAAACCAAAAATTTTTATGTGCCTGAATATTCTGAGAATGGAAGCCGCTTGACACACATTGAGGTAGTGGGGAGGCTGCTCAGCCTGGGACAAGCTGCTTAGAATCACATCCAAGAGTGGGCGAAGGAGCAGGGTCCCGTGTGGGGAAACCTGAGGCAGTGCAGACAGTCAGGGAGAGGAGAGCTGTGTGGCCCAGTCCAGACGGGAGCTGGCTCAGGGTGGCTGGGAAGCAGTGAATTAGTGAATTACTTTGAACCTTCGGCCCAGCTGCCTGGTGTCTGCCACATGGAAAGCAGGCTGCGGATGCTGCTGTGTGTGTAAAGTTAAAGCAAGTGCTATGAAATATTCATCTGAAAGGTAATTAAGTCCTGCAGCTGAAAAGCTAACCTTTCACAGCACAAACTCCTCGCTCGGCCGGAGATTAGCACATTCGGGTGGCCTCTGGTGCTTATTAGGATTACTTAGCACCTCATCTGCATGGATACTTAGGTTGTTTATATAATGTTTCATTTCCTACAAGCTCAAATAAAGGCGATCCAAAGGATGATTTTCTCCATATGCCCAAAGCAAAACCTTTTACAGACCACACACACAAGACAAATATAACATTGGTAAGTCTTCTTAAAATATTGACAAAAATGGAACTCTTTCAGTCAGAGAAGGTGAAGCTGTCAGAGAGGCAGTCTAGGGGCTAAGGCTCTGTTCACAGTGAAGGCCACTCAGGCCCTTGCGGGAGACCTACATTAGGTGGCTCACAATCACCTGTAACTTCAGCTCCAGGGGATTTCACACCCTCTTCTAGCCTCTGTGGGAACCCAGACTCAAGTACACATAGACCCACACACATACATATAATTAAAACTAAATAAATCTTTTAAAAAGAGATGGTTTAAAAATCATTTTTATACATCAGTAATAGTTCCAAAATTACAATTTTTAATCCATGGACAAATTATATTGACTGAATACAAACAAAAATTACTATCATTAAAAATTTAAAAGCATGTTTCTCTCAAATAGTCTCTACATAGAATATCAAATTACCATCTGACATTTCTGCACATGAACAAAACTGTTTTTTAAAACTAGGGGTAGGGGAAGAATTAGCAAGATTTTTGGTTTCAAATGCCACATGATGGTTGGCTTCCATCTGGCTCTGGCCAGGACACAGCGAGTACTTGGATAATCTTCCCAATGAGACTGAGGGCCTGCCTCACTGTCATCAAGCACAGGCGCTGACCAGTACAGGTCACTCCGGCCACTCGCACTGCTGATGTCACAGCAGCTCTGGGAGCGTCCCCGCTCAGCCCACACTAGCCAACGACTTAGGCCATGAGGAGCTAAGAGGACAGGCCGCTGAGCCCCGACTGCCAGGGGCTGGGGGTGGGGGGAGAGCACCCTCACTGCTGGTGAGGGAGTCCAGTCTGCTGTCACCAACACACTAAGGAAGACAAAACGGGAAGCTGCCTCCTCTCCCTAACAGGAAGCCATACTTGCACATGGAAGCAGAGGCTTCTACTCCAGAACACACAGGCCACACCAGTGACCCCAGTCAGCCCTTCTACTCAGAAGCCAACTCACATGAAAGTAAACATTTCTGTTTTATGAGATAAATACCATGCAACTTCTGTAAACAAGAATATGAAATTAATATACTCTGAGGGAAAGTTGCCCCACACAAGGAGCCATCTGGTTTAGAAAGCAGCCCTTTCCTCAGTAAATACCACTCTGGAATTTTCAGACATCGATAGTATTAAAGATCGATGTATGAGAGAGGTCCAGATATAATTCAAACAGTGCATCTCCATTCTCCTCCACAGGCTCACCCCACGGATTCTATGAAATCATTTAAACTAATGAAGTAAAACCATGTTGGACAGCAGAGCATGCTAAAAATTCCCCAAGTAGTAAAACAGTATAAAAGAATCAGTTTTTCTAAGATACAAACTCTCTATAAATATAAGCAGAGAAAATCACGAAAACAGTGACCCCTACAAGGATGTCTTACGCATATGACCATTTCTGGGACGACTGTGGCCCCTCCTTCTGTCTCCCTGATCCATTCTCCTTACCTGTGTGAGGCACGCAGAACAAGATGACTTGGAGTAAATGCAAGCCTACCACAACAGACACAGTCTACCAAAGTCACTTAGAGCAAACACAAAATCACACGCAGACTCCCAAACTCTCCTTCTCAAACAGTGAGGTCCCGGGATATGAAAATGAACCTTGGAAACAATGGTGCTTGGTGCCCAAGTTTAAGGAATATCAGTCACAGCAAAGGGGCCTTACATCTGAAAGGCGCTCTGCTCTTTTAGTATGTTTAGATCTATGTACACACACTGAGACGTCACCCGGAAGATCGGAAAATGCACGCATACATATCACCTTCTAAAACCATCCATTGCACACGGAAAAGGCAATCGGTCCGCCTTTCTGTTTCCCATCATAAAGAAGAGGCACACTCCTCCTCTCCCAAGTGAGCGTTCTCACTGTTTTGGGAGCTATAGAACACAGAGCTTCTTTTTCAAAATTATATCTGTAGTTAGATAAAAGACACTGGTCCTTGCCCTGTGTGCCTATCTCTTCTTAAGAAACACCAGAAATCCACAGCCAGGCGCCACCTGCACAGGGACAGAAAACACGATGCTTTGTGCGGAGGCGGTGTCCTCTAGTGTAGCCATCCAGTAGTTCTCAGAACCACGCTGCTGCTCACTCGGTTCCTAGCAAGTGGTACCTCCTGTGGAGACAGACAGGAGCCAAGATGCAGTAAAGGATCCAGAAGAGGTCAAGGAATACAGAGGTGCCCACCGGCATCCTGGGAAGAGACCCCAGGCTACGGCCAGGCTGTCAGTGGTACATGGAGTGTGGTGGCCACAGCCAAGTACTTAAATGAAAGCGGTGCTTTGGTATCCCGCTTCCTTGAACAGCTCAGTGTGCTGGGCTCTAGGATGCAGAAGGAGCATCATGGGTCCTCAAACTCACTATGCTGGGATGTTCCCACTGCAGTAAGCAGCTCGGGCGGGCTCTGCCAATGCTACGGTTGGAGTTCAAACTGGCTTCTTCCTTTCCTGTGAGAAGATCCTCAGCTCTGTGACCAATGCCCCACTTTACAGCAACTACCATTTCCTAACACAGCAAAGAGGTGGGCTACTCAGCAGGCACTTCCTAATGGCACTGCTACCCAGACAGGAAGACAGCAAGGTATATCCTATGTACTTCTGCTGCTTTAGTCCATAAACGCCCAGGGAAGGTGGCTTCTAGCACAATCATCTCTCTATCTCATCACATCCTAAAAAGAAAAACCAGGAGAGTGCGTGTGCAGTTCTAAGGAAGGGGCAGGGGAGTGTGTGAGCGTGTGCAGTCCTAAGGAATGAGCAGGGGAGTGTGTGAGCGTGTGCAGTTCTAAGGAAGGGGTAGGGGAGTGTGTGTGTGTGTGTGTGTGTGTGTGTATACACGCGCGCGCAGTCCTAAGGAAGGGGCAGGGGAGTGTGTGAGTGTGTGCAGTTCTAAGGAATGGGCAGGGGAGTGTGTGCAATCCTAAGGCTATGACTTTGCTAATCTGAATAGCATTCTGCTTACTTCTGTCTGGGCTTCTTCTAAGAGAAATTTGATGGTTTGTCCCATTTGACAAATCCTCCCTCTAAGTAAGAACGCAGTACAGGGATTAGCAATGCAATGTTGGCTTGCTTTTTAAGTCATTAGCAGCAGCTGTAGGAACTGTACTGTACTGTAGGGACTCTGTGGACTCTGCAGCATGCAACCAGACGCCTACGGAGGAAAACCATTTGCTCACAAACAAGCAGTTCTTAAAGGCATCATTTTGTCAATAAAGTTGGTACACATTATTTCTTATTGGAACTAACACAATTTCAAAAACAAAAAAAAAACACACTTTTAGTTTACTATAAACCATAATACACTATTTCAAGAACAGAGATTATGTCTCTGCTCTCCAGGGATGTACTAGAAGCCACCGAGCCGCACCTTCTCACCTCACAGGTCCAGAGCCTAATTCTCTGTCAAAAACAGACACCTGTAGGTTGTTAAGGAAAGAAAATGGGAAAGGGTGTAAACCAAGTGAAATGTTGGTTTTAAAAATAACCACATCAGTAGTTTGCAGTGTTCTGGGTTACATCAAGGAGTGGACGAGCTTCTGAGATCTTTCTGAATGAAAGCTTGAACAGGAAGCAACTCAGGCAGCCACAGCGGCCCTGCGGGGCTCGGGGTGCAGCCCTGGTGGGGCTCGGGGTGCAGTCACCGGCTATGGAGACGATGGCAGCGGGTCCGCTTTTGTCAAGGTGGCATGGACTTAGAACTCTGATACACAGGAGGCCGTCAGACACTGTACCCTACAAATGGAAGCCTCTCTAAAGACGGCTCATAAAATTAAGTGACTGTTGGACCTTTCACTTATCAGTAAGCAGCCTCATCCGGTCCTGCAGGAGAGGATTAGGGTTAGCAGCAGCAGCAGCAGCAGCAGCAACAACAACAACAACAACAACAACAACAACAACAACAACAACAACAACACACACACACACACACACACACACACACACACACACACAGCTGCTCGAGAGGGCAGGTGCATCTGGGGCTGCCTTTCCTTTTTGAGTCTCATCACTGCACCTGGTAACTTCCTCATTATTTTAACACAAGTACACGAATTCAAGTCTTTGGAATTTATGTTTAGATTGAGGCACAATGTGGTTAGTGATTTTCCTTGACTAAAAAGTGCCCAGTAAGCAGGGGGAGGAAGTAAGGCCTTCCTTGCTCTCGCTCCCCCGGGAGTGCGCTGCTTCCTCAGCAAGGAACCCCCACAGCCTGGCCTCGTCCTCTTCTGTGCTGTCTTACTAGCCGGACTACAATGACTCCTTGGGCTTAGTAGCACTTTTTAAAACAGAATTGTCCAAATAATTAAAGAAAAAGAAATTTAGAGTATAATCCAAACCAGAAGTTATTCAGAAGAACTGCTGGACATATTCAGAGCCCGCTGACAGGAGTCTACTACATTACTACAAAGAACCAGCTGAAAGTGCGTCCCCCTCTGAGCAACGCCTGCTCTCCTCACACCAGGGCCATATCCATTGCCACAGCACTCCATGAAAGCTCACCAACTGCTTACCAAAATGAATTCATCAATTTCCTTCCCCATCGTAAATAAAAGCACTCGTGGTTAGAGTCAGGAGGAATACAAGGATCTAGCCATCATAAGCCATCCATTTGTCTGCCACTGAATCAGGAAGAGATTAGGGGCCTTTTATTTCATGTTTCCAGTGTTTTCTTCTCTTTGACAGGGGAGGAGTTTTGTAATAAAAAGATGCAACTTCTTGCTATGAAAAACCAGTCAGACAGGCTTTCCAAAGCATAGCAAAGTGTAGCACTAGGAAAATGAGTGCATATAAGCCCAAGCTAAAAATTTTGAGGATAGCAGCCATTGAACTGGAAATCCTGAGACGGATATTCAAACGCCCCAACGACACTGTTCCAAATCTGAAGTGCAGTTCTGACCGTGCCGCACAGGCAGGGTGCCTGCAGCGAGCCAGGAGGCCGCAAGGCAGTGGCCAGCCCTGTGCATCCCTAAGAGGGAAAGAGCACCTGTGAGTCCCCAGGAGACTCGGAGCTCAGCTGTGTGGGCGTGGCGGGGCAGGTGGCACGGCAGCCTAATTAGTAGCACCTGTTCCACTCACAGCCTCTCCTGGAGAGCAACAAGCAAATAGGAACGAGGCCCCAAAACAGGGCCCGAAAAATTCCTATGCCACCTGCTCCCATGCCCAAGCACACAATTACCCGAGACCCATGGAAGAGGTGTCTGTGTCCTTTACGAGCTCCATAGATGCTAGCATGCATATTCAAGGACATTATTTAAAATGTACCAAAACAACAACAATAACAACACCCCTACAGTCTAGACGTCAGCTCCATTTCTTGGACATCTAAAGTAAGGGCACAAGGGCAAAGCCTCAAGGTGATTACTTCACCACCATGCCTCCATCATCGTGGTGATTCTGACAACCAGGACATGGAACTAAACCACATCGTATCCTCCGACAACAGTCCACTGCTAGTTATCTAGAGATGTTCTCAAGCATAAGGGAGATGGACAGAGATTATATGGGGGTCCTGGAACCAATTTCCATGAGCACCATGGTGTTCTAGTCTTTGTACTACAGTTCCACAGTCGGGACAATATTCAGCGATAAACTGTACACTTCTAGTCCTCCTTTGGATGCAAAAGTATGTTAAATCTTAGTGGACAAGGAACCCATCTGAAGACGGCAGCCCCCAGAGAGACGTCGATGGCCACCAGTCGGGTAAGATCTCTTGAGGCCACAGAAAGGACTAGGTCGCTAGAGAGCACCTGCAGAGGGTTACTTCCCAACTGCCACCAAACAAGTTTCCCCAAATCTAGAAAATGCATTGAAAACCTGTAGGTTCTGCCTCTCAGGTGCTGATCTCCAGAACTCCCTCCAATCCCTTATTTCTGAGAGCGAGACAGGGAGGAGCCATCAAGGTCCGAAACTGAGCAGAAACCAAATGCCTTCTCTCCAAGAGCACATGAGAAGGCCAGAGCAGGAGAAACACACACAGAGGGGGCAGGGCTTTCAGAAGAGTCCCTTGCCTCAACCATTGGGGCCATTTCTCCGTGACTGATGTCTCTAGACACAGTGAGCCAGAATGTGTCTCTATGCCCAATACCCAGGTCCTGGTCACACCCGGGCGGTCACCAGTGCAACTGGCAATGGAAGGTAAACAAGACCTCACCCAGAGAAGCGAGGAAGAGTCGGCCTCTCACCTCTACTAGCTAGGAGAGGTCATGCCTAGGTGGCTGTGCGGGGCAGTTTTATGTCAACCTCACGCCAGCTAGGGTCACTATGGAAGAGGGAACTGAGGAAAATACCTCCCCCCAATAGATCGGCTTGTGGGCATGCCAGTGGTACATTTTCTTGTACCAAAGAGAACATCCTCGTCTGTGAGCTGCCCACATATATACTGCTCCTGGGGCCCACCTAGCAAAGGACTCGGCCATCCTCCTGATAGCACGCAGCTTGCCTGCTCCTCTGCCCTCTCCTCAGGGCAGAAACATGAACAGATTGGAAATTACGGGCTTCTTCTTTCACGGAGACAGCTCAGCTGCACGATAGCATGGCTGTCACAATCACAAAACTACATCTAACTTCTAATTATTAGAGTCTTCACACTTGCCTCACTGGAAAAGTTGTGTATAATCCCCAATGAATACTTGCTGAAGAAGAGCCTGTACACCACATGCAGAAGGGAGCCACACTGCTTTGGGTAAAGTCTCTTAAGATGGCGCTGGGCTGGTGGATAAGATACTCCTAGAACACACAGACTCACTACACACCTGGACGAGAGAGGGCATCAGAAACCAGAGTGTCGAAAGGTCTGTCCTTAGCCTAGTTTGACTTGCAGTAACACTTATTATGAAATGTGAATTAACAAATGCCACAAATCTAGCAGCCACACTAAAAACAACAGGCACTAGATTCAGGATCTTAATAACTGTTAGCAAGGTTCTGAATGATGTGTTCTACACAAACCAGACGGTATGTCAAAAAGAACACTCTAGTTCAGGGACATGGTGGGTGCATGTATGTCCTAGTGCAGTTCCCCTCTGAGAACAGGAGTGTGAGTGGTGGCTCAGCCCACCTGCTTTCCCACTGTGTACTGGAACATACCTCTGGGTACTGTCTGGTCATAGACAGCAAACCTGGAGGTACTAAGACAAACAGAAGTGAAATCGGAGAATTGAGGGCCTGGTGGGAGGCGGGTGTGACAGAGGATGATGAGTGGGGAAGAAAAAAGAAAAAAGAAAACATAATTCAAATACCTGGGCCAGCCCTCACTCAGGGGAGAGATTTCGATTTGTTTTGTGGGTGGAAAGGGCAGACGGAGACCTCAGGGCCAGGCTGCGGCGTGGGCAGACGCCGTTAGTCCCCGCCCTTGGGAAGCAGAAGCAGGAGAATCTCTAAATTTCAGGCCAGCCTGGTCTACAGAGGGAGTTCCAGGGTCCTCAGGGTCTCAAAAAACTAAAACCAACCCTCCCTAGCCCCCACACACAAAGGAACTCCAATTCAAGAGCCATCCAGTTAACATAAAGACAGATCCCCTAAGTTACCTACATAAACGATCTCACCCTGGGATGAAGTCTGTATCATTTGGCACTGTGCCAGTATCAATTTATGTATCAAGTGAGCATAAACACGGCTATCCTACCTGTAAGCACACACGGTCTATTCCTACACTGAATTAATAAGTTAAAGATACTGCTTCTAAAGTTACATCAACTGAAACCTTTCAAAATGTCTCGCTTCCTCGTCCAAACGCTCACGTGAGAGCAGAGGACAGGAGGGACTTTCGGTCTCACAACAGAAGTGGCTTCAAACCCAGCACCACAACAGTTCACAACAGTCCACCAGAACGGCGTTCAGCCGGGACTTCAAGTGCAGCTCTAAGAACTTGGCTCTGGAGAGTTTAACTTTGTTCCATGTGAGACTGTGAAGGATCAGCAGGTAATGGGTTAAGTCCGAAAACTAAAGGAGCGACGGAGCAGATCTGACTCTGCGTTTGAAAAAGCCTATAAAATGTTACAAGCAAAACAGGAAAGCCCGTGTTAATAATGCATAAACCAAAAGAGAGGGGGAAAGCTGCCCATTTAATGGAATAATGCTTTTATCCTTGCAGTTAAAACGAAACAAACCATGACTATTAATCTAGTAAGACCATGTAAAAATGTAATTTTTAAACATTTACTAAAAGGGTAGCCTTCAGTAACCGCTCTAAAAAGCCAGGCCTGTGTACAGCGGCGTTTAAATGCTGAGCACCAATCTGCGTCTGCCTAGACCATTACCCGCCCCGTCACCACGGCAACGCTAACAGCATGCCTGACTTCAAAGACAAAGATGTAATTTCAGACTTCCAGCAGCCAGAGGGAGTGGTAAGAATATTCTACCCAGGCAGTGCCAGCTGATGATAAATTATAAAAATATCCAGGAACGTTACGAGGCGGACTATACCACGGTCTCATATTCCTGGGGGAAGACATGCCTTAGTCAAGCGCACCAGGGGATGCTGGGAGTAAAACCAAAAGTAAACAGGAAAGAAGCTCGGTTTCATCGCACAGACTTCTTGCCTCTTTCTTGCTCCCAGGAGAAAATGCAAATAGTTTCTCCCACCACGGTTTTCTCACTCCGAGTAGGAGTGACTGAGGTCTGCACGGATGTTTGGAGAACTTGCAAAACCACCCCCATGCCTGCTAAACTGAACCCTATGACTGTTTCATAGGAGGAGCTAGGCCCACATCCTTCTGTCCAGAGCTTGGGAAAGCACCTGCCCACCTCCCTCCCCCAACCCCCCCTGCCCCACCTCCCCCTCCCCGCCCCGCCCCCAGGCTTTGCTTACAACCACCAATCACAGAATGTGTAAGCTGTGGGCTAGCAGTGACCAGGCTGAATCATAACTAAAAGTCAAGATCTCAGAGTTGAAAACCCACCAAGTCCTGGAAAAGTGTGATTGTGGAAACTCGGGAGAATACTGAAAAGTTTTTTTTATAAAGAAATAGAATTTTCTTTTACTTGACATTAGTAACAGACAAGTTTTGGCCCATGAAGATGGGCCAAAAACAAAGGCAGATCAATTATTATATTACTGTCTGTAAGAATAAATATAATGTCACATGAATTCACTTTCTGCTGGATAGTTCTAAGCCTAAGAGTTAGTTTTCTTATAAAAATAGGAACGACAAAGAGTCACTCCTTTCATGGACTTGAAAGGCAGCCCAAGCTTCCACCAAGAGAGAGAGCCACAGTTTCCAGTCAGGGCTGTCGCTTGTCCCCTGGCTCCTTGGCAGGCACCCAGACCCTCTCTTTAAGGGTCAAGAGCTGTGACTAAAGTCTACCTGGAGGCTGAGGTGCTTCCCTGACCTCTCCTGGGGCGGAGACAGGAGTCAGGCCAGCCAAGTCTCCTCAGGACAAGCTGGACAGACAGGCCTCCTGTTCTCAGAAGCTCCGGCCTGACAATGTGCCCAAGGACAACAGGCAGATCTCACTGCATATGCACCAGGCCGCGGCCTCAGGTCACCGTACAAAGCTAGCACCTAAAATCCTGGCCATCACAACCCCACCAATCATAACTATGGAGAGGCTAACCTCTCCCCGAAAAGACACAACACGATGTTTCGAATTACAAAGGAACCTTCACACCTATCTCAAAAGAAAAATCAGATTCTACAACTACTTGCAATTTAGCTATGTTATTAAGTGAGCTTTCATTCTGCTACATGTTTATGATTAAGGGAACTATTCTAAAAGTCACCACGAAATGTAAAAATCGGCTCAATAAGTGGTTACTCCTTTGGACACAATTGCTAGATTTATAGTTTTGACAGTTAAACGAGTCAATCAAGTTCTAGGAAAAAACCCTCAACTGTCCATTCATCTGGGTCGCAAGGCCTCATTTAGGCTCCTTATAAGCCTCCAAATAATATGGGATCATGGCTCTAACCGCACACAACAGGCCTCTATTTTGGCCTCAGTTTCATTATTTTCTCAGGATCGTTTCATGTTTCTTTATAGAATATTTCCTTCTTCAAAATCATAGAAGGTGAAGTTCCCTAAGATATAACGTATTTTGCCTTTCTATTAAAAATTACATAACCTTGAATGTCCCTCTTCACCATGATGGCTGGGACACAGCCTTACACTGCACCTCCATTCGCAGTGGCATCGGCACCCTGGCTGGCCTGTTCTCCACCCGCCTCACCCCCAACAAACTGTCATTTCTTAGAGTAGCTTTCCTTTAACTAGGAATGCATGACTTCAGGTCAACTCAAGTCCCTCCAGAAGCACTGGGGCTACCCACCCTGAATACAAACATCACAGGAGACAGGCTCCCGACTCACAGCAGACTCCTCGCCATTAAAAGCGCCACTGACCCCCACTGACCTCCACAAAAATAAACAAACTTCTTTCTAAGTCTCAAGCAAAAAGCAATAATGGGCGCTGCAAGAAAATCCACCCAGGCCACTTTCATAACTTCCATATCGGAAATGACTTTGATCAGTAGGTTAGAGCGTACGGGTCTCACTTTGTATTAAACACAGAATCTGGAGGTGGGATGTACTCATAGTGCCTTTCACATGCAACTGTTCTAATGAGCCTTAGATGTTTAGAGGAGCAGAAGAGCAGAGCTGAGATGACCCGGACACCAAGGACACCAGAGGCTGCCGCTAAAAATGAGAACAGGTAGGTGTCTGTCTACTTCAAAGACAGTCATGTTCATTCCCTCTGTAATCTTCCCCAAATCTTCACGGGGTCTGTGTGTTAAACACGGATAGCTGAAACTGAGGGGACAGCAGAGAACCAGGAGGAGAACCGCCAAGGTGCGAGTGCCATGGAGACCCCAAAGCGACGGCTTTACTCATCATTGTCCAAACATCTGGGATGAAGCGTCAGAGACCAAATAAACAGGCTTACTATTTAATAGCGTTATTAACAGATACCCTTCCTTGCCTCTCTCCGAATGTATCTGTACACATATATATGTGCACAGGGGCCATACTACATGCACATACCTGTGAGCACACATATGCATACATTTTTTTAGGTTTTTATACAGACTGGGATTACAGCCCCTTGTTACCTGACACCTGGCACCACCAGCATTTTTAATTAAGGGTTAGCACTGGGTACCTGGATTGCCAGTGCACGCCAGCCTGGTGGGCCATCTCAGGCTCCCTCCAGATCTGCCGGCTTATTGGGGGCTGGCTATGCCGCGCACCAAGCGCTCCTGCCCATCTGCTTCCGCCTTCTTTCCAGCAACTCTTGTATGTTCACAGACAGCACCACCAGGTAGAAGCCAGAAGGGTGAACCCAAGTCACAGCAGC
Source organism: Apodemus agrarius (assembly GCA_964023405.1). Classification (NCBI taxonomy): domain Eukaryota; kingdom Metazoa; phylum Chordata; class Mammalia; order Rodentia; family Muridae; genus Apodemus; species Apodemus agrarius. The sequence continues at coordinate 36,398,549 of OZ030027.1, read as the reverse complement.
TGCTCGGTCACCAGTTCCCACACTGAAGACCATGCCGGGCCGCAGGGATGAGCAGGACGCTTTGGAATTTCAATGGTCTAAACTAGATCTGCAATTTCTCAGACAAGGAAGGAAGAAAAAGCCCAAGTGTGTGGGAATTTTTATTTTATCATAAAACCTCTAGTTATATTTTCTCCTCTTTCCTTCTGTGTGAACAAAATCTCCCCGCTGTACAATTCACACAGTCATCCACAGGAGCGTGGGGTCGGGGTAAGGCAGCAGGCTCACTGCACCCGCTGGCCCCCCTCTGCAGAGGGGCTTCTGCTTCTACAGAATGATGAGTCACACCACGGGGCTCCAAGGCCAAATCGAGAGGGCTGCATAGACTGACATGTTTCAGTGAGGATCTGCATGTGCTGTCTCTCTGTCTCTCTGTCTCTCTCTGTCTCTCTCTGTCTCTCTCTCTCTCTCTCTCTCTCTCTCTCTCTCTCACACACACACACACACACACACACACACACACACACACACACACACGGTTAACGATGAAGTCTCTAGGCCTTAAAGCCACTACAGTACCTACGTGAATGTCCTGTCAGTCATAACTATGTTTGGTCAAGTCGGTTTTGCACTCCTGAGCTTAAACAATCCTGCTGTGGGGGCTAGACCTACAGAAGGCATCAGTAAGAGCAGTTTGGACACGCATTTAAAAAGCATTGACCCCAAACTGCCCATAACACATCAAAGATGGGCAGGAATTTAATAGCCTGTCTTCGTGTTTAAAAATTCAACCAAATAATAATAATCAAGAAATCCGAAGGATCCGCCAGGAGAGCCGCACCAGTGTGTAAATAATTTTATTTTATGATAAAATAAAAATTCCCACACACTTGGACTTTTTCTTCCTTCCTTGTCTGAGAAATTGCAGATCTAGTCTAGACCGTTGAAATTCCAAAGCGTAGCACACAGGCAGGAGAGCTGTTCCACCGGGCACGGGCACAGGAGTGTCACAGCACTGGCGTGTCCAATGAAAGCTCAAGGCAGAGCATGCCTGCAGCCCTGCTCTGACTTCCAAACAGTGGAAACCTCTATAAAACGGCAAAACACGTTCGTAAAACCGCATGGGCTAGAGGAGAATTCTCTGTGTATCTATCTACCTATGTAGATGTTAGCTAGCAGGAGAGAATTTTAAGTGACCTCAGAGATACCCCTGCCGATTTCTAGCAATGGAAGAAGTTACAGTAGAAATCAAGTATTAACCAAGGCATGGTGGCCCTTGCCGAGACTCGGCAGCAGTGAGGCTGAGGCAGGAGGTCCTCATGAGTTTAAGTGGGCCTGGGCTTCACAATGAGACCAGACCCTGTCTCAAAATAATATACTAATAACACTCATTAGAAACTACTGAAAATATTAAAACTTTTCTTTCTTTCTTTTATTATTTTTACATCTAGTACACCCGTTTAGGCATAAGAAGTAATAATTACTTGTTAAATGTAATTCAGGTTCTAAGAGTCTGTGCCCTCTGTGAAGACGTCAACATTTAGGGGTGCTAAGAATAGCCTAAGGGGGAAGGGGAGTAACTCAGAAAAAATTGGGCAAAATGGCTGCACTTCAAAGGGAGCTGAGCCCGGGTCTGAGTGTGAGACCAACCAGCCTGCACAGGGTACCCCGTGAAGCAGGGTGCTGGGCGGGGCCAGTTCCAGAGAGGAAGCGTGGCCTGAAGTGAGTCTACCCAGCAGCGGCTACCACTGGCAACTCTCTATTTCCACATCTGGGAATTTGAGCTCAAAGCAGACGAAATCTGAGTCAAATTAAATACGTAAGATGCACACATGTAAACTGGTTAATATTAGTCCTGTCTTGCTTTGTTAATTGTCTTTGGAGACTATAATATGTTCCGGGTTTAGCTCATAAAACAGCATTTAAAAAAAACAAAAACAAAAAAAAACACAAACAAAAAACCCAATAAAGCCAAAACCGTGTATCTCTAAACAAAAGGCTCCCTGTCTTCACTGGTAATAAACAGCCAAGGCCTGGTCTAAAGTGAAGACCCTGGTAGAGGGAGCTCTCCCCCCTCCTGAGTAGGGGCAGAGAGCTAACCTAGGACCTTGCACAACCCGGGGGAGGGGGGTGCTCTGCTGTGCCGCTGTATCCCTGTCCAGGGAGAGCAAGGGCATCTGCAGGGTTAGGAACAATCTCTTCAGGCACCATGCCCTTTGCAGGACTTTAAATGCACAACCGCACTCATGGTGCTCAAAGGGGTGGCCTTCTCTATAGACTAAAAGAGAACATCTTCTGAAAACTTCATGTTAAAAAAAAAAAAATCAGGTTCTCTGTTCCTTGAATCCTCCACAAGGAAAAAAGAATGGTATACTACGTCCACAAATGCATACATCAAAAAAAATTTATTTATTCAGGGAAGAGGAATCTGAAGCAAATTAAACTAAGAAATATTCTTCCAAAATGGGTGTGCATATGTGCAGAAATATGTACATGCTATATATGAGGGCGCACATGCATGCAGAAGCCAGATTGATACCAGGCACCTCCAATCCTCTTCTACCTCCCTCCCCAATCTACCGAAGCCAGGGCTTGCCCGATTCAGCCGGTCTGGCCCAGTCATCAAGCCAAAGGGCTGCTTACCCCTGTCTCTGCCTCCTGGCGCTGGGCTTCCAGGGATGCTCCTGGCTGCTTATGGACACTCAGGGCCAATCTCAGTCCTCCCCAACTGCCTACTCTCCGGCCCACTGCTTCACTTATTTCTTGAGTCTGGGTGAGCTATTTGGCCGAGGTCCTGCTAAGAATACTCTCTTATGTTCTACTCAGCGGCTTATAGAACATCTTTTCCCAGTGCTCTCTAAATTACCTCCATGAATGAGCACACATGAAATTCAAGCACAATAATGCTGTCCTCTTTTCAATATCAACTCCTATCTGTAAGACCCTGCCTCGAAGGAAGGAAGGAAGGAAGGAAGGAAGGAAGGAAGGAAGGAAGGAAGGAAGGAAGAAAAGGAAGGAAGATAAAAAGGGAAAGGAAAGGAAAAAGAAAAACAACCAATCACCATCACCACTCCCCCAAAAGAAAGGGCAAGGTTTGTAGAGCAGAAGGGCCTTGGGATCCCCTGCACTGGGGTGTGGAAAGGGCCAGGCGCGTTTTCCAGCCACACAAGCCGGTACAGCTGTGGAGAGGCATCTTTATGCCTCTTCTACTAGCAGTTTATACTATTCTCTGACTGAAACGTCCACTCCCGTATAGACTTGTGCAAACAGTAGTCAGGTGGTGTTGGTGTACTATTCTGAAGGCAGCCTTAGTCCGAAGCAGGCAACTGCAAAGAGCAGCCCAACGCCCAGTCAGGGCCCTGGCGTTGCTCACCAGCGCCAACAGCAACGGCAGAGAAATAAAGACTAGGGAGGAGCCCTGTTCCCTTCAGAACATCTGAGACGCCCAAGGGTGCACAGATGGGGGTACAGGGTCGCAGGAAGCTGTTACCTTCTCTTGGCTAGACTGGGGCTCACTCGGCCTGGCCTACTTTATAGAGGATGCTCACCATGGCACGGCTCAACACAAACCAGAAAGCAAAAATTAGTAAAGAGAAGCAGAAAGATTGACAACACACTCGCTGTACTTCCCAAATCAAAAGTGGAGGTGGGGGAGGGGTGTAAGATGCACACACACAACCCAGGCAGAGAAGTGCAGGCGGCATCCTCCTGCGAAGAGCTCCAGGAAGGGCAAGAGGTAGTCGCCAGGGGCCCGGCTGCTAAGCTCTCTCTCCATTCATGGCCTGTCATGGAAGCAGAGCAGGGCCTGGGAGATGCGGGGATCAGCAGTGCAGCCACTCACAGAGGACCCAGTACAGTCCCCAGCACACACTGGGAGGCTGACCACGGCTGCGACTCTGCTCAGAGCTCCAAGCAGGGCTCCAATGGTCTTTCTGGATTCCATGGGCACTGTGTATTCTCATTCTCTCTCTCTCTCTCTCTCTCTCTCTCTCTCTCTCTCTCACACACACACACACACACACACACACACACACACACACACGTACTAAACTTGGCAGCATTAGAAAGGAGTGAAGAGTTGAGAGCACAGACGGCCTTGCTTCACAAGGCTGGCTGCCCTTTGGCCCAGTGCACAGAGGCATCCTTGGCCTATGCACACGCACACGCACACGCACACGCACACAGGACTTGAGTCCCGCTGCCTGCTCCTGGACCCGCTCCCCGCCTTGCACTGCAGCAGGCCTTGGGGAGCGGTGGCAGGTGTGCCCGCTTCTCCTCTCACAGGCTCGCCTTTCCCCTAGACTTCCTGTACTCCTGCCCAAGAAAGACTACCACACTGGTGACACAGCAGGGCAGCTGCTAGGGGGCTGATGGTAATAAAAGGCCAGACAAGGTCCAGGACCTTTTGGTGGTCAAAATTCCTAAATAAATCCATGTTTCCCTTTACAACAATATAAGCGGCACCAGGATGGCGGGACGGGCAGCAGGAGCCACGCAGAGGCTCTCCTGCAGCCTTGGCCCACTCACCTGACCGTTCTGTAGGGAGGGAGAGAAGAGAGCCCAGCTGTCTCTCTCCTTCTTAAATACTAACAGAAAAGGCCTCCAGTGACCATGAAGGAGAAGAAGGGTGTGTGAGGCAACTCAGCCCACAGTCCACTTCCCAGAGAGAGGCAGCAATCACCCTGAGGTGCGGGGTACTGTTCAGGGTCAGAGCTGAGCTGTGGCCGCTCGACACTGGCACAAGCAGGTTCCGGACAGAGCGTGCCTTCCACACGGTCCTGGCACACTGGTCGTTTCTGTTAGGAGGAGAAGGGCGAAGGATGCCACTATGTCCACGGGAGCACTTCGCAAACCTCAGAGAGCAAACAGTCCAGGGGTCAACAGCTGTGTTCTCGCGCCATTACTATATGATACCAACACAGTATTAGCTACCTTATATAAATGAATACCAAAATTACTTATTTAGAATCAGAGTGGGGCGGTGGTGGCGTATGCCTTTAATCACTGCACTCAGGAGGCAGAGGCAGAGGCAGGAGGATCTCTGAGTTTGAGGCCAGCCTGGTATACAGATCAAGTTCCTGGACAGCCAGGGCTACCCAGAGAAACGCTGCCTTGGAAAATAATTAACTAATTAATATCAGAAATAACAGTCACACAGGCACTGAACTATCACATGTGCAAACTCATGCACACCGACTAGAGCCGCCCTTCAGAACGGCTCACCGGATAGGCTAAGAAGGAGCTAGTGACTGTCTACACCACAGCCTGAAGCTGGCCGAAACCAGCTGTGGCCCTGGCCGAGGACAGTACCTGCTAGTTTCGCTCTTTAACAGAATGGATGCATTATAAAGAAAAAAGCAGTTAAGGAAGCGTGGCCACCTTTTTGCGGCTTAAAGCTTTTTTCTCTCTTTTATTCCAGGCTTAAACAAAGTTCAGTGGGGCATCCGACTGCCTGTTTTAAATTACAGACTGTATTTTAAAATAGAATGCATGCGCTGCGTGCTCCGAGCTAGGGGTGGGAGTGTTATTCATGGAAAATTGAAGGCTTGTTGAGTCAATAATCTTCTTTCACACAGTAACAATTTTCAGCTAAAATTTCTTGACCCAAACAAAGGAAAACAAGACCATTCAGTTATTTTACAACAATCTAGAGAAGGCAAAAGAAAAAGATGAGAGAGAGAAACAGAGAGAGACAGAGAGACAGAGAGCAAGAGCTCTTTAAAGTCCTACACACTGTGGCAGAAGAAAAGAAAATTTTGGTTGGGGGAACCTTCTATACTTGTATTTATTCCAACTCTTAAACTGCAGTTAATATTAAGAATAGTTAATTCTAGATCCAAAGAAACATAAAGGCTAGTAACCAGTGCACAGATGCTACTGTGAGTGCCTGCTGGTCACATGACCCTCTTATAGCAAACAGATGTGTGCCTTCTCGTCACCTGCAAAGTGGACATCTGTAAGCCGAGAGCCACCCTGTCAGGAGGCTGATACACAGCAAAGCTCCCTTGCTGCCTCCCACTGGCCAACATCTCACCCAGCCTGGAGGCCGGGCGAGGGAGAGACCACAAGAAAGGAGATATGGCGCTCACCCTGTGGGTACCTTGGCCAAAACCGAGCCAGCAGGAAAGGGTGTGTGGGGTCCTGAGACCTGAGGCTCCGAATACCTGCTTGGCCCAGGCTCTGGGAGCGCGCTCAGCAGTGCTCTCAGCAGCCGGCGACCTGCCACCACACCTTCAGACCGGTTGGTGGCCCCAAGTGCCTGCTCTGCCTCCTATGTCCCCCACCCTGACCCCACCTGCCAGCCAGAGAAGCCCATGTCAGGCACAGTGGCTCAGGGAGGCATCCTGGACAGCTAGGTCAAGCCACAGAAATGCTCCACAGCCCCACCCAGGTCATCAGAGCCGTAAGCTAGGTCGATTTTGTGTGCAGATGTTTCTATTAATCAGGAGGGTATGCATTTATCATCCCTCACTTAATGAGCTTCATTTATCAACTATAGATCATCACTATCCTTCTATTATCAAAACCAATATCCTGCAAATCAGTTATGTCCAAGCCCTTCGCAGCCTCTGGCTTGGCCACGGTCTATTATTACAGCCTTCCCACAGTCCTCCATTAACTTTTAAAGAACTAGTTGACAGCCCTACAGAATGGGCTGAAATTCATTTCCCCCACATGTTAAATGGAAATCTTCAGAATGTTAGATGAGAAGGTTTGCAGAATGTAAATTTAGTTAAAAATCTCTTTTTAAAATTCAAACAAATTTTTGACAGCTAATGCACTGTCCCTACGCAAATGCCTTGGCTACAGTGAGTTTGACTCTCCCTACTTTGGGGAAGTGAATTTAGCTTAGCAACAGAGAGTCGGCACAGTGAGCACAAGGCTCTGGGTTCAATCCCAAACCAACCAAGTAAACAAAATTAAACTTAAAGAAATTTCCATTTATTTTACCAGACTCAAGACGTCAGTCGGGAAACACTGTGCGCACAAGCATTTTAGTGCTTTAAAAAGCAGGCTACAGTTCTTTTAAAATATTCATTTATTCAAGCTTTTCATTTTATTTAGGCTTTTCCTTTCCTGGAAAAAGTCCAAGCTGTTCAGGTCTTATTGGATTTTCATTACAGAATCCACATTTAAGTGGGACACTGTTGGAAAAGGGAGACGCCCCGCCTCGCTCAGCTCCATCTTCTCTGCCTGACCTGACCGCCAGGGCCACAAGACCCCAGGAAGCATGGTTATGGTACCTCCTGCTTGCCTGGTCCGAGGGAATGCTGTGTCTGGGTGGCGCATTCAGCCTCTCCAGGAAGAACAGTACATTGTAAGACACAAAAAGTCATGTGTCCCTTTTCCAATTTCCTAGAACATCAAAACTGTCTGTAGCTTTAGTTTGAAATTGGCCCAACGGTGGCTAATGTCTGCAAAAGCTTCAATGGCAGAGGGGCCACCTACAGACAGCACTGCCCAGGGGCCCCACCTACCCAGGGAGCCCCCACCTGCCCCAGGGAGGCCCCACCTGGCCCAGGGAGCCCCCACCTGCTTGCTCCAAGAGGCTCGTACCCACCCAGGGGCCCCCACCCTGTACAGTGCCACTCTGGAGCCCTGTAAGCGCAAAGGCCGCTGACCCTTAGGAATACTAGGCAAACAGCTAACACCGCAGACAAGCAGTGACCGTACCTGAACTCTCGGAACTGCGTGAAGACACATGAGACTTCTCTCCTTCATTAACTTGTGATGTTTTTAAGCATTTGAAATTTGAGAAGGATCAATCAATGGAAGACAGCTACACTCTTAACCTTTTCATGGTAACCCATTTACATCAAGTTCAAGCTCCAAACAGACAACTTTCCGAAGAGTTCACCCAGCAGCCACTCGGCGGCAGATCTAAGTTCTCAGACACCCGCCAACAGGCTGAGGCAGGCTTAGGGCTGGGCTGGGAACTAGGAAATCAGAACCCAGCTAAGAGACTGCTTCTGTGTCCCTCACCGGTTTCCAGTCCTCAAAGGAACCGCAGTATCAAATTCATGGACTCTGCCTGCACCATTAGCATAGCATCAATGTTGCTTTCAAACAGCCTCCTTCCTCTCATGTTATTAAAGATGAAACCGAACAGACAAACCAGACTCTTCCCTTCAAGTGTATCTTTTGATAATAACTCTCTGCAAGGCATCTACTCTCCTGTTCAACACCCACTAGTGTAAGAACTAGGCCTTGAGTACCCCACGCCCTTCAACACGGCAGCTCCGCAGGGGGACGCAGCACTATTAGCTGACTGTGCAAAACCAAACTCTGCTTGCCACTCTCCCCACTTTTCTGCTTGCGGAAGAAGGGGGTTGGGAATCGGGTTTTAATGACTTGAGGGAACTTCCGAAATGAGTCGAGGGAAACTATCTAGTTTCTAGGAAAACTAGATTTTCCTAGAAATCCAGGGGCTTCTAGATTTATAGATAGCCAATATCTATAAATCTACCCCACTGCCTTCCACTGCGCCTCTTCCCAAGTACTATCAGAACAGGGCAGGCACAGAGAGCTTGGGTAAGCAGAACTGTGACCCCCATCTACCTGTGGGGTTCTGGGACTGGCTCAACGAAGTGGTTCTTTCCAATCTGGGGCATATAAATGGGTCTCTCCATGTCCAAAAAGAAAGGCATTGCTGTTTTGAAGAAGAAAAGAAAGCCTTCCTTTTTGGATTATGCCCTTTTGTATACTCATTAGTATTTTACTAAGAACACATGTTCTGTACTACAGTGGCTCAAATTACAATGATTAGTGTTTGTCAGGTTTTTTTTTTTTTTTTTTTTTTTTTTTTTTTACAAGCAAAAGTATATATTACTAAGAAAAGACTGCTCTGGCTAGCGTTTGCCTAATTACCCAGATTGTCCACTTCTTCCCTGGAAACTCAAGATCAGCAGTGGAAAGCAAATGCGAAGACGACAAAATGGCTTTGAGAATGACAAGTCTCTGCCAACGGAATCGTCACACCTACGCCACCAGCTGGTGTCATTAGCCTAGGAAGGGCACAAATTCAATACCCTGAGAAAGACCCCTGGCCAGGCCTTCACCCACTGGTCGGGGCCTCTCCTCTCCACGGGGCAGCAGCTTCAGCCAACCTGAAAGCCGTGAGGGAGACCATGAACAACGTTCTGCTTGAGATTTACAGAATTTTGAATACCGGTTTAGATATGGAAACGCTGTCTATTTGTGTACGGTTTTGTGAACAAGGAATCACCCCGAAGCCTTATCGTCTGTTATTAAGGAGCTGTGGAAAGGCACCTGAGCACTAAAGGCTGCTGGAAACACACGCTGACTTCCAGAGAATTCCTGATGAGATATGTCAAGCCTGGTAAGAAAATGTGAAGATTCCATCACAGTCGAGATATAAAATGACAGTGCCGCGTGCTGCGGAGAGAATGGGTTTTTTCTTTTTTTCTTTTTCTTTCCTCTTTTTTCCCTTCAAGACCTTTACTCTTTGCAATATATAAAAATAAATAATAAACAGTTCTACATCTGGAATGTCAAAAAAACTGTAATGAAAGCATTAGCAAGCGTCAGGAGAAACATGTCTGCATAAAACCCTCAGGAGCTGGTGTGCTTGCTCACACACTGGAAGTCATGTGACATTACAAACTGAGATACAGCCCAGGTCTGCAGAGTAAGAGTCTGTGTGCTGCGGGGTTTGCTTTGACACACCGTCCAGCCTGTCTTTTCCTGGCATGCTGGCTTCATTTACTACCAGTATCACGAGCAAAGAAAACTACGGAGCACACTCAAATGCTAGTGTCCTAAGGGAGGGAGAGCTTCAGGATAAATTTTGTATTACACGCTATATGCCAGGGTTTATCAATAACTGGAATATCAGTACATCTAAACTCACTCACATCAGCAAGGAGGGCCGGATGATTAAGCGCTACAGAAGTGGACACTGCCGACGGAGCTTCTCTCAGAGCTTAGAGTTAGCTCACAAGAAAGGACCCTGAAAGCTAACAGTTCTTAAGTAAATCTGACGCCTAGAAAGGTCTCTCCTGTGTGTAACAGAAAACAGAGCAGGCAAAACAATCGCTTGCAGAACCCTTTAACTCATTACGTTTTCCAATCAGCACAGTAATGTCTTACTGGTAGACTCGACGGTCTTTCCTGTTGTATTAAATTCAAGTCTTCGTGGTTGGATTTTCCAGGGGCCAGAGGAGGCTGAGATCTAGTTCCATAGCCTTCCTGAGACATGTCCTAGACAAACACAAACACACAATCCTTCATCAGTATCTCCGAGGGTTAAGCTTCGTACAGTAGACAAAACAAATCAAGAGCTGGTCATGATTAAATATCAAGTGAGGTTACATTTTAGCCAACACTTAAACATGTGACAGTTGTCATTTAATACTTTATCAAAAGCAAAAACTGTGATGCATCAATGACAGAAATAACTAAGAATAGCAGGCACATGGAATCCGAGCCGCACCGTGGGGCTGCGGTTTGTGGGCCAGAGGTGAGTGTCACCACGCAGAGCAAACCAGGGCCAACGCTCACTGTATTACCTAATTCTAAACAGGCATATAATGCTTAATTATTCCAATGGATAGGAGCATGTGGGGACCGTCTCAGTGCTAGCCCAGGCTGGCCTTCGGTTTGTGATGATCCTCCTGCCTCACTCTCCCAAGTGCTGGCATTACAGGGGGAGTCACCAAGTTCGTAGAGCTGAACTGTGATTTTGGTCAAATATTATTTCGATTTAAAAAAACAATTAATGATAACATTATTAATAGCTGAATCGTAAAATGTCCTCCTCAATACGCACGGAACAGTACGAGTTAGAAAAACGACTGACACCCAGGTGTGGAGGGGCCCACAAGACGTGTGTCCCGTCATCTTTAGAAACCCACATTAAAGAACAAAAGCCCGTGGGGGCGGAGGGACAAGCTACAGAAGCCTGCCTGCCGAGAGCTGAGACACCCAGCCTTCCCCCAGCGTTCTCCAGGCCACGAGGTCTGCTGTTGTGTTGAAACTGCACACAATCCCAAGGTGAGCTGCCCCACCTCACAGATCCACACAGCAGGTCTTGGCTACTTAATCCATGCTCGCTGGAGCCAAAGAGGCTGAGCGCCTATTGCACAGCTTCTCCCTTGGCTCTGAAAGCTGAAGAACCAGTTTCTAGAGGCAGAGGGGAAATAAAAAGCATGGGAAACTACTACACCCAGGAAAATGGTCTCCCTTTCAGTCAGTTCCATAGGCCTTAAAGAACTATACACTGTTTCTATTTTATTAACTAGTGCATGGAAATTAATGTTTATTAGTAAAATTCTCTAAGAAGCACCTGCCCCACCCCATTCTCACACAGAACACACTGCAAATTCCTGGCTTCTTAAGCTGAGAGCTGGTACTGGAAAGTCCACGAGCTACACAAACTGGATTTCACCGGCCAGCACCAGCCAAGAGTCAGTGCAAGCTGTCTTTAACTGGCTGTAAGATAAAGGTGCATGTCTGAGAATAGCATTCCACAGACTCTTACAAAAATCTCCAACAAAACTAAGAAGCCATAGCAAACCAGGTTCTTAGTCGGTCCAGGCGGTCTAGAATGCCCACCCTTCCAGACTAGTTCCCCTGCGGTTGCCTGGGTTTACTTGGGAGCCACATCGTGAGGAGGTGGGGATGGCACCTGCCACCTGACCACAGCCACAGCTCTACAATCTGGCTGCCTGCAGGGGCTGACACTTGGGCTTGTGAGGCTGGGCAGGAGTTGGAGGATTATTATCAACTTAACCCCTCCCTCCCCATGACAAATCAGATCTCTCCTTGTCTCATGATGCCCTGCTATGTGCCCTGAAGTTCCCTGAAAGCTGCAGCCAGGATTTCAAATCAAGTGGGGCAAGAGGCCGCATTCAAGGGCCTTCACCCTGCTACACGGCATAGAGGTGCAGGGCTGCTCCCAGTAAGTAGGCAGGGAGACGAGAAGGCCCCACTCACAGCGTGCGTGGCAGAGTGCCCGGGAGCCCACCCTTCAACCAGCTTCAGTCAGGAGCCACCGCGGCCATCGCAGGGCCTAGGCTTTGATGCTTCTCTCCACAGCAAAACGAGCTGCTTCTCAGATGGCACGAGGAAGCTATGACCACAGTGGGCACACACTGCAACCCAGACAGTGCCTATGAAACAAGCAGCCAGGCAGCCACAGGCGAGAGCATCAGAAACACCACAGCCGTGCAAGTCACTCTGAAGACTTTAATTGTTCAAAATCATCAGATTCCACCAAAATCTGAAGTACTGTTTCTAACCACAGAAACTAAGTACAGCTGGAAATGAAATCACAACCCAATTCCATGAGAACGGCTGAAGAGCGTCTGCTCTGCCTCGGGCGGCATTTGAGGGTAAGGGCTGACTGAACTGTGGGCACTTAGGGAGTGAGGAGAGGTCTAGCCTGGGACAGCCATCTCCTGAAGACCATGTGCAAAGGGAAGGAAGTGTGGACTCCACTGTGACAGTCGGGCTCGGCAGGGAGGCTGTGAGAGCAAAGGGGGGGGGGGTAGGAAGGGACAGGAGGGGAGGGAACTGGAGCTGGGGTACATGGCGTGAACTTCACAAAGAATCAATACAAGTTAAGTGAAAGAGAACACACAACATGGACGGACAGGCCACGTGCACACACTCAGAACCGTTGAGTATCTGATAGCTGGAGGCCGTGACTGAGTGCGTGGGATGTGCCACTCCGTTTTTTGGGAACCTGTCACAGTACAGCATGAGGTAAGGTGAGCTGGAATACGGCAGGAGCCCAGCTTCCTCTAAGAGTGAGAGCAGAGCGTACAGGAGAGGTGGGCTGGGCGCAGAGGTGATTCCTCCACCCCTGTAGTTGGAAGAGCTGGCCCTGCCTCCTGCCAATGGACACTGGGTGGCCTGCCCAGACCAGTCATCAGGGAGTCAGCACGCGGATAAGGGAGCACCGACATGCTGACCAGCTCAGCTGCCACCAGGCCCAGATCCAGGGCTCTGTGTTGGCGAACCCCAAAATCTCTACCATCTTCAAGAGGTTGGGACACATGGAAGGGCCAGTCCTACTGATTCAAAGCTGCGGGATCTCCATGCCACGGGGCAACCACAGATAACCCGGAGGAAGCCCAGGGAAGATCCAATATTAATGCCGCCACAGAAGCCAGATCAATAACTACATCACAATTTATTTTTGCCAAGGGAAGATGTGTGGACAGAGGGGTACACACTGTGACACACTACAGTACTGTGGGACACACCGTGACACCGGTACGGCTTCCACGATGAAGTGTTTTCTATGCTTTGTGCTCTGTGTGTGTGTGTGTGTGTGTGTGTGTGTGTGTGTGTGTGTTTCCTTTTGGGGAGGAGGCTGCAGGGCAAAGGGCAAATCAGACAGATTGGGAAGATGAACAGGACTATGGAGTGCATGTGAAACTCACAAGAGTCAATACAAAGACTAAAGGGAAAGCTAGACTGAGGATCTGGTACATACGCCACTTGTTTTTAGCTGAGAAAGAAAGGCCTGCCGGGGAGGGAAGGAAGCGGAGTGGTTCCGGTGAGACAGAGATGAAGCGGAAAGAGACGGTGTCCTTCCTAGTTCCCCTTCTTCCACGGGGATAATGCACTTTTTATTTTTTAAAATAATCCATCTCTCCTTAGTTGTTCACTGGGCACAAATTACAAGTTGAACATTTACATTATTTCCCCTTTATTTACAGGTGGAAAATGCTTTCTGTAGAGGAGCTGGCTCTCAGTCCCTTCACAGTGCCCATACTGGGTGTGCATCTGAAGTGCACAGCACACACACTGGTGTGCATCTGAAGTACACAGCACACACACTGGTGTGCATCTGAAGTGCACAGCACACGTACTGGTGTGCTGCTCCTGTCTTTGCTTCCTACAGCATTACAGAAAGCAATCCATACATATATGTGTCACGGGAAGTATCCCACTAGCACTATTCCCCACCAGTGCGAATCCTCGCAGGCCTGAGATGATGAACACAGACAGATGCTGGCAAAGGGCTCTTAACCATTATGGAACAAGGAAAACAAGATGTCGATGCTAGTGTTACAATATCTAATGCAATATAAAAAGTAGCCAAGTTAGCCCAGCGGAGAGGTAGGTACTGCCCTCCCTGTCCCAACATCACTAAAAGAATACAGACTGTAAACCAAGGGGATGGGATGACTGAGTGGAGAGCAGCCACAACAAAACAACTCAACAGGAGATGGACAGGGACACACTCAAAGAGCAGCAGTCTGCAGGCTTCATGGCCAATGGAGAGCCCAGAATAGAAACAGAAAGCAACTTGGGAGGTGGGGGTGGGGTGGGGTGGAGGTGGGGCTGGGGAGACCTGGAGACGCAGCATGGCCGTACAATGGTTGCACACACACTGGAGGAGGGGAACCTGTTTCTTTAACACTGAGTACAGGAAGGATGTCTGAATGATCAGCTTCAGAATTCCAGTGTCACCCGGGCCAGAATCTCTCGCTTCCTCCGTCTCCCTACTTTGGAAACTGCCACCACCAGTTAAAACAATCTCCTTGGCCTAAGGCATTTCATTGGGCAGTGAAACACACCACAGGCCCAGGACAGGCTGCAGGTCCAGGACAGGCTGCAGGTCCTAGGAGATGAGCCCCATGAAGAAACTTCACGTGTCTTCGGATAAGGAAAGTGAAGCTATCCTTCCCCAAAGGTCATACAGGATGGCACATCACCCCTCCTTACCGCAGGAAGCCTCTACAGGGAAGCGAACATCGCCAAGAGGAGGCTTTGCAACAGCCCCATCTGTAGGACAGCTCCTCATGGCCCTTGTGGCTGCATACCGTGCAGTGAGAGCTCAAGATCAGCCTGTCAGGTGCGCTCATGTACTGCATCTCAGGGGCGATGGGCAGCTACTCTCTACAGCTGATGGTCGACAGCAGAACGCTTCGAAGACTACTGCACGGTGGACGATCTTTTTCACCTTTTAAGTCACCTTTCCTAAATCTGTTTCTTTATCAGCTTCAAGACTTTATATACTGACCACCTTCAAAACACTTATTACAGTATCATGAATAAAAAGGTCAATACAATTCCCATGGACGAGCCCTTTCTCTCTTCCATCATTATGTAGTTGAGGCCTGAGGGAAGCCATGCACAGAGGCGGGTGACTTCAAGCTGGCCCCTACATCAATGACCCCACACTGACCACCATGCACTGCTCTCCTTCGACGTGGAAACACATGGGGAAGGTCACCCTTCGTGTCCACACAGAACTCGGAAGCCTCCACCCGCTCCTTCTGCTTCAAGCCTGACCTCCCAACTGGATCTCAGGTGGCTCTTAAAGCTGCTGTTTCCTCTGTGACCATGCGCACCTCATATATCCCAACCCCACATGTGTCCTGTTCATCCTCCGTCTTGCTAGCTGGAGCCCCTGTCTACTAGGCACCCTGTATTACAGCCTCGTACCCACTTCAAGGCCTAGAGAACACTCAGTGTGAGGATTCTGGAGATGTGTCCTTGTGCCTACGGGGACAGTACAGCACCCAGGGTGTGCTCGGGGAGAACAGCTCTTCATGCCTTCAGGTAGCTGACCCTTGGGGGCTGTGTTCAATCACCCCTTACAAGTCCTGGTCTCACTAGGCCTCAAAGGGCTGCTCCCTCCACCTCTAAACCCCAGATCTCCCCGCGTCCTCCAGGACGATGTCTAGGCTGCCCACAGAATCCTGCTGAAAGGATTTCCAAACGCCCTCAGCCAGCTTAGGTGGGTTATCACTGGAACTGGCTCTCCCACAGTGATGGCTTCTTCAGGAGAAGCGGCTGTCGTCCTGGGTTTCCAGCACTAACTAGCAGCAGTCAGGTAATCGGCTGGCACGCGCTCTCGGGGCTCACACCCCAACACCAAAATAAAAGCACGAGGACAGACAGACAGAGTGGAGCATGGAGCACAACTTGGCTCGCGTCTGGGAATGCACATCATGTTAGCAGCTACACTGCCGGGAAGCACGCGCTACTACTCACAGTCTGCTGTCTGCCGCTGTATTAAAGCAGAGATGACTGTGAAAAGATGTTCTGAAAATAAACTGAAGCCAAGCAGGAAGACTCCAGAGACCAGCCATGGCGGCACTGGAGGCCTCGGCCGGACCAAATCCCTACCACTACAGAGCAGCAGTCGAAGTCTGCAAGGAACCTACTAACACCTTTCCTAAATCTGTTTCTTTATCAGCTTCAAGACTTTATATACTGACCACCTTCAAAACACTTCAAAACACCCCTTCCTGAATCCGCAGTGCTGAGCACGGGACACATGCAATGCCTAAAGTCACATTCGTGAACGGAAGGACAGCTCAGGGGTGGAGGACTGTAGCAATTCCGCGTTTTGTTTGTTTGGTTGGTTTTGGCTTTTTGAGATAGGGTTTCTCTGTGTAGCCCTGGCTAGCCTTGAACTCGTTCTGTAGATCAGGCCGGCCTCGAACTCAGAGATCCACCTGCCTCTGCTTCCACCACCTGGCAGCGATCCGGGTTTTGAATAATCAACTCATTTTTGTTTAAAACTCACAAAGCTGTAGCCCTTCCTTCTCTATGTGCCTCACAGGGAAAGGTAGCACATTTAATTATTTTTAAATGGGCCATTGATGTGGTTCAGCAGGTTAAAGGAACTTGTCCCTGAAGAGTAATGACTTAAGTTCGATCCCTGAAACCCACGGAGGAAGGAGGGACCGAGTCCATGAAGCTGTGCTCTGAACGTTACATGTGATCTACAGCACATCAGACACACAACAAGGACCTTTTCATAACAAGTTAAAAGTCTGAGGAGCGAGCTGAGGGGCTCAGTCAGAGCATCCCACGCTGGGGCGCGCACACCACGACTCAGCTCCTTCGACTACGGAGGACATAACCAAAGAGGAGGGAGAGAGAGACAGAGGGAAATAACCAGAGATGTACAGGTAACAGCCACCAACCAGCAGCCGCAGAGTTGCTGATTCAGCCATTAAACACACTGGCTGGTTTCGCACAGAACTGGGTTCAGTTCTAAGCACCCACAGGGCAGCTAATAACTACCTGTGACTCTGGGGTATCAGGCATGCACACGGTAGACTCATACAAATGTGTCTCCATGACATAAGATGAAAGGTTTATTCCCAGACAGCAGGATGGACTGGAGGGTGGCATTGTTGGAGCGCATGCGCCCTGGTTCAGTTCTGGGGAGGGAGGTGGGGAGGGTGGACTAAGAAAACACAAGATGGAAGATGAGGATCAATGGAGACCGCCTAGCTGGGCCCCGCTGAGCAGCCCAGTCATGTCTCCTGCGTGTCACTGAAATCTTCCATGGATCCTGTTCCAAAATTCCTCTAGCTCAAAGCCCAATGGTTTTCTACTGATCCTAAAACCAGCCCAACTTTCAGCTTCAGTTAAACCATGTTTTCCTCAAAATATGATATGAGGAAGCACTGACGCACCTACACACACACACACACACACACACACACACACAAACACACACACACACACACACACACACACACACACCCCAGTGACTCCAAACGATGTGTGCTTCAGACACTAGCTACCTTCTTTGCACTCGAGGGAACAATTCCTCTCTAGATGTAGAGATACCCAAGAGGACAGGTCGGAGCCCAGTGGAGCGGCAGCACGTCTTCCTGGTGGGTTTCAATAATGTTCACAGTGGCATTCTCACACGACATCTGCCACCAGCAAGTGGCAGCTGACGACTGCACAGGCTGAGGGGACCTAAAGGCCGACAGCAGACCTGTACCCACTCTCCTGCCAAGGGATCCCACAGACACCCCTTCCTGAATCCGCAGTGCTGAGCACGGGACACATGCAATGCCTAAAGTCACATTCGTGAACGGAAGGACAGCTCAGGGGTGGAGGACTGTAGCAATTCCGCGTTTTGTTTGTTTGGTTGGTTTTGGCTTTTTGAGATAGGGTTTCTCTGTGTAGCCCTGGCTAGCCTTGAACTCGTTCTGTAGATCAGGCCGGCCTCGAACTCAGAGATCCACCTGCCTCTGCTTCCACCACCTGGCAGCGATCCGGGTTTTGAATAATCAACTCATTTTTGTTTAAAACTCACAAAGCTGTAGCCCTTCCTTCTCTATGTGCCTCACAGGGAAAGGTAGCACATGTTAATATCTACACAGCATCCAAAGACCTCTGCTCACAATTGGCTACCAAACAAAAGTCTTTTCTTCGTCTATAAAGCCTAGCACTGTGCCTGGCAAAGGCTAACTATCCAGTTAGTGTCAATTATCTTTTTAGATTTCAGTCTGAAGAACTAGAATCAAAATGTTAATTCATCTACTAGGACATCATCTCATAGCCATGGCGTTGACATGTGGTCACACCCCTCCATGCCAGGAACTTTCTGGCCGCTTTATTCCTTCAACAACCTGGCCTTCACACTGACCCGTGAGATAGATAGGTGTGCTGTTTCTGGGGATCTCGGAAGTACTGGTCCTAGCACCAGCGACACGGGGCACTCAAACGTCTTCTATACAGTGCTGTCGCTCTTGCTGAGAACCCAGTACCTTCCCTGTAATCCCAGCTGTGGAAGGTGGCTTCCAGAGTGTCCCTGGCAGTCAGCACAGCATAATCTGTGAGTCTCAGGTCCAGGGACTTTTTAAAACCCCATCTCATTCATCCATCTATCTATCTATCTATCTATCTTTCTTTCCTTCCTTCCTTCCTTCCTTCCTTCCTTCCTTCCTTCCTTCCTTCCTTCCTTCCTCACCTGCTGGCTTCGTCATTTTTGTCACGTTTCTCTTCCCTGGACCTGGGACTCACAGATTATGCCTCCCGCCAGCCAGCCCAGCCTACTTGCAAGTTCAGGCCTGCGAAAGAGGCTCTCAGATGGAGTTGACTGTGTCCCTGAGGAAGATGTGAGGAGCTGAAGGAAGCTAGTCAGAGGACCAAGGAGAAGCAGCAAGAGAAAAAGTCAACGGAAGTCAGTGAGAGGAAGTTAGGGAGAGGCAGTCAGTGACAGGCAGCTTGTATTGCTGGGGCTCATCACATCGAAACCTCTCCAAGTTAAGACACAAAACAAATCCCGGTGAGTGTTTTACCGGGAGTGTGATAATAATTAAGCACCTTAAAGGAATGTTGAGACAGAGCCTGTGAAGGCTGGCCTGGGGCTCTGCCCTCACTGTAGTTTATGTTTTAAGGGTACATGAAAGAGAGGGTGTGGTGGCACACACCTTTAATCTCAGCATCCAAGAGGCACAGACAGAGGGAGTTCTGTTGACTTAGAGGCCACTCTACAAAATGAGTTCAAAAGCAGCCAGGGCTGGAGGAGGAAGAGGAGGAGGAGGAGGAGGAGGAGGAGGAGGAGGAGGAGGAGGGAGGGAGGAAAGAAGAAAGAAAGAAAGAAAGAAAGAAAGAAAGAAAGAAAGAAAGAAAGAAAGAAAGAAATGGATGGATGAATGAGATGGGGTTTTAAAAAGTCTCACTAGAAGAGACTTGGGTCCAGGCACTTTCCTTCCTCACTGATCTACAGAAGCTAGGCTGTGTACATCACTTATAAGAATAACTGAAAATCTAGCTTGCTTAAAGATTGTTGTACTGTGTGAGTGAGTGAGTGAGTGAGTGAGTGAGTGAGTGTGTGTGTGTGTATGTGTGTGTGTGTGTGTGTGTGTGTGTGTTCAATTCTGTCTCAGGGTTCCTATAATTAAAAGAACTAAATTTCTACTTGGGTAAAGGAGAAATGTCCAGCAATGTGAGAGCAACCATGAATTATGTTTAATTAAATATGAGAATCACTGTTGCAAAGGATGTATCCAACATATTTAGCAACTAGTAAAATAGTCAAGTCCAGAGTCCTGGGGTCCCTGCTACATCAGAACTGCCAGGATTCCCACCCCGTGGGCAGGGAATTTAACACGTTACTTCAAAAGCTAGGGTAGTCTACAGTGGTAACCAAGGAGGGTCCTCATCGGGGAATTTTACAGATAGGAAAATTATTAGGTTGTCCCCCAAATTGGAGGAATCAGAACCTCCAAGAGTGTGTGCCCAACAATCTGTGCTCCCAACACCAGATCTGAGGGCAAATGGAAAGCTGCCAGTCCTGGGCCCCAGGCTTCACCGCCTGCCCATCCCTGGAGCACTGTGTCTCCACAGTATAAACAGCAGTGACAGAGGCAGGGAGCCCACTAGGCGACACCACAGCTGCAATCCATCCCAGCTCCAGGCGCGGCTTCGGGGTGGTGTCCCAGCGCTACAGCAATGGGTTACTTACCGTACCGTAACTGGATTACCAGACTGGGAGCACCGGTTAGCTGTGTACAGGAGTGGCTCTCAAACTCGGATGTACATCCCGATTGCTGGTGGAGTTAAGTACTGACACCAAAGTCCCCCACAGACAACGGCCGGGACAGAGTACTTGCCAAGTAACTATGCTGCAAGGTCCGGATGTGAACGCCCTTCCCTCTCCCTGCATTTCAGGAATCCTTACCTGTCAGTCTCTCTACCCCTACTGCTTTCACCAAGTTAACCCAGAGAACGGACACAGTCCTCACCTCATGCTCCAAGTTTAGGGGAAATCAGTCTGCAAAGGAGCTAGTTCCTTTATCCCCTTTAGGATGTGTGGTGGTTGTGGCGGCGAGGAACACACCTCCACTAGGAAATCCAGCAGCAGCACGGTTGTGAGCATTTGTGGAGTCTGTCAAGTGAAACACCACACACACACACAGAGCTTGTGACTCCATGTGAGAACGGTCTTTCATCAGAAGAACTGATGAGTAGGAACTGTGACTGTGTTCATTGGTTACTCTTCTGTGTGGGGTTTCACCTACATACATGCTTGTCTGTTTTGCGGTAGCCATGGAGGCCAGTCGAGGGCAAGGGGTCGCCAGAGTTAGAGCCTCGAAGAGGATGCTGGGAACCTGACGCTGGATCCGCTGCACCAGCCACCGACTTGTCTCTAAATTGAGTTTCCTTTTCAAACTTTAACATACTAAAATGAGCACTTTAAATTCAAAGGAAAACTGCTAAAAGTAGTGAAAAGAAAAATGGAGGAATCCCCAATTTTCTCGCATCAGAATAAATGTGAGAAGAGAAGAGAAGAGAAGAGAAGAGAAGAGAAGAGAAGAGAAGAGAAGAGAAGAGAAGAGAAGAGAAGAGAAGAGAAGAGAAGAGGTGATAAAATCCAATGAGTTTTGATGACTCTGAGCCTTTCCCCAGGCTCCAGAAAACCATGACCTGGAGATCCACTCTCGCCATTTTCCTGGCCAGACCCAACACTCTACAAAGCAGTAGCTCATGGAAGGCCTGGGAGACTCTAGCCCAGGCCACACCCAAAGGCTCTGGCCTACCCGCGTCCAGGCAGGGACCCACCCTGTACCCCCTTTCTGAAGGAAATTAAGTGTTCAAGTATGTCATTCCTCAATCTCTGATTGGATTTCCCTGTTGATCCTCATTCTAAAAAATAAAATCTTTTGAAAATGTTTAACATGAAATACAGTATTATCAAATGATAATCCAGTACAGTTAGATTTACACTTACACTCCAAAATGTAAGGAGGGAATTACTAACTTGGACATTAAAGGCCACACATGCTGATGTGAAACCATTAAATTATCTTCTAAATAACCACAGATGAGAAATACCCACAACGGCTTAAGGAATTAGACTGGCAACTCAGAGATGTAATATTGTTAATTATGAATTCAGATTCTGCTAAATGCTACCTTAGAGCAATGTCTTACAATAGACTAGGTTTTATTTTATAGACATTGGAGAAACATGTATTAATACTTCACACAATTGATATATGTTCAGAATTCCAAGTGGCTTTTGCCTTAGATTCTGAAAAGGCTGAGTCAGATTATGCATTTATTAAAGATGGTGTGTATCTGAGATGCCTTTGCAGACTAAAGCTGATGAGGCTTTGACATGTGTATCCATTACAATGCAACAATGTTTTAGACATTATTCATAGAATATGTTACAGATATGTCTCAACAATCCCACAGGTCAAACAGTTATAAAAGGATCTAACAACACTTTAAAGGAAAGGCTCATAGAACAGAAGAGAGAAATGGGATCTCTCAGAGATAGATTACATAGTGCTTCATTAACTTTAAATCTTTTGAATGCTAATGAACAAAAACCAACAGCTGCTGAGAGACCCTGGATTATGGAAAACCCTGCTATACTAACTCAGCATATTTATACTAAGGATGTCCTAACTTCAGAATGAAAGGAAGTGTGTCACACTAGGGGAGAGGTTTTGTATTTGTTTCCACAGGAAAAGAAAAGCTTTGACATGGGAATTTGACAGGTGAAGACTCCCTGAAGATCCTGACTACAGGCATGAAAGAAATCAGAAACAACCAAACAGGTGCCTTGTGTTGTTGATCCCTCTACATGGGAACAGCTCCGAGACTGGCTGAAAGATTAACATGTCTCCAGCCAGACTTCATCTATGTATAGCCAATATATTATGCTGCTACAGCAGCCTCAGGACTTACGCCATCCTTTCAATTGGCATAGATAAAAAAAATATATTACAGTTTGGTTATACAGTCCAGACTAACTTATAAAGAAAGACAGATGTCTTACCCGTCCGTTTAAACAGAGAACAGGAAATAATCTTTAATTGATCTGTGCACACTACACATATGTTATTGTAGAAATGTATGTTACTTTGCGGAAGTTTATATGTTTATAGACGCCAATGAATTTAAAGTGGACTAAACAGGATTTACCCTTGGGGATGGTGGAAGGATGCTGAGATGCTGAGACACTGAGACGTACTGTTCCAGCATCCTGCTCGGTCCTACCAGAGACTGCCACAACGCTGTTTCCTCCAAACTCTGCAGCCAGGACAGTTTCTAAATGGCTAGCTGCATTACCCAGCATCAGACTGTTCCAGTCAGGACTTCCTTTAAGCCCCGAACTTTCTTAGCATGCAAGGACTCCACAGCAAATGTCACAGCTAGCTTTCTTAAGAAAATTTCTTTCTACAAAAGAATACGCATGAAATGCAATCACTAATAAATAGATATTAATTAGCCCAGAAGTTCTGAATACTCAAGACACAATTAGCAAATCATATGATTCCCAAGAAGAAGGAAGGAGAGGGCCCTGGTCCTGAAAAGACTTGATCCAGTATTCTAGGGGAGTACCAGAACAGAGAAATGGGGGGGGGGGGAGTGATTGGGGAATGGGCAGAGGAAAAAGGACTTATGGGACATATGGTGAGGGGGGAACTGGGAAAGGGGAAAGCATTTGGAATGTAAACAAAGAATACAGAAAAAAAAAGATATTAACAAAAAAATAAAGAAAAGAAAATTTCTTTCAATTTTCTTAGGACCTCCAACCCCCTCTCCCCAACAGCACGACACAATTTTAAGAGAGCCATACCCATATTCCCAAGAGCTGAGATGGGTGGTTTTTGGTCACTCAACGGATGATGGATATTTGTCATAGTTTAAGGGGGGTGGTTACAAGTTGTAACAGTTTCAGGCATGGATGATACAAAATAAGGAAGTTGAATTAGAGGATTTCTTTTTCTTTCCTCTATCCTTCTTTCTCTTCTATCTAGTGTTAGGAAGAAAGGAGGAAGAAGGGATGAAGAGAAGGAAGGAGCCATGGGGATGACAGGAATACAGGGTGGATCACTGAACCCACTTTTAGACCAAAGAACATTAACAAGCCAAATATTTTAATACTTGGTATGGACTTTGTATATTTTTACAGATTAATGTTTTATGTTGTTACAATATACTATGTATATTTCCACTCTTGCTTAAGATATTGTACCTATGTAATTCTATGTGTTAAGTTCTAGTCCTTTTGAAAGCTGCCATTATACACAGTGTTGGATAATTTAAAAATGCAAGGTAGCAGTTAATCAAACTTATGGCCACAATAGCTTAGTTAATTACAGAAATATGCTTCCCAGGTTGAACTGATAGCAAATAGCTAGAAACAAACAATTCAGATATGCTACCTCAGAGACCTACAAAAACTGGCATCTAAAGATGCTTTATCAATGACAGGAGTCGGGTGCGCTCCTGGCAGTGCCCGTCCTCCTGCAGAGAGGACGAGGAGCACTGATGAACCTCCGTGGAGTCTGCTCCAAACGTGACAAGCTGGCACTGGGCAAGGAAAGGTCTTTGCTTCAACTGCGGACAGGATGTTGTCCAAACTGGGCAAACAAGACATAGGAAGCTGACTCCTGGGCCTTGCAGGGAAAAGGGACAAGCCCTGCAACATTCCTGCTTCACAGAAAAGTCCGTCAGATATTCTGGGCGAGAAGGCCCCAGACTGACGCCCCACTGTCGCTGGGGAACCTTGCGACTTGTGGCCCTCTGTCACGTCTGTAGCTGTGAAGGCTGCATGCCTGCACTTCCTGCACACGCGGGGTATTCATCCCCTCTCAGGGCGCGCTGGCTCGCTCTCTCTCTCTCTCTCTCTCTCTCTCTCTCTCTCTCTCTCTCTCATGGGTTCAAGACTAGAGAGTCAGAGCCCTACTGAACGCTAAAGTTGTTAAGGATTAGGGAAAATGTTTTGAGGTCCAAGATGATATTTTTAGGTTGGCAATGCAAGTTATGATAGAAATTGATTTATTTAGGTACAGAATCCTGACCTCACCAGGATAAGCTGAATAATAGAATACTTTGTCCAAGTTTGCCAAATCCATATGGACTGGACATTGTGAATTTAACCTTATCTGACAAGTTTTCATAAGTATTATTATTGTTTATAGTTTATTATTGTAAGAGAAAGAGCCTTTTACTGGACTAAAAGGGGGAAATGGGGAGAGAGTCGCTTGTGTACTGTGTGGAAGCATCACCTGTCAATCAAAAGCTGATGGCCTATTAGCTGAGGCAGGGAATGGGAGGTGGGAGCTCTGGTGGGGAGAAAGGGACTCTGAGATAGAGACGGAGGCATGAGATTGAGGAAAGGTGACCAGCCATGTGGCCCTCATAGAAGAGAATCAGCGTGTTAAGTCACCACTGGTCAGGGCACACTCAAGCTTGTGGCCCAGGCATCCATCCATAATCAGGAAGTCTCAGAGTCATGACATCAGGAACTGGGGCATGGGCGGGAAAGGCCGCGATTACAGTTATGAATCTGAGGGGTAGCCTGAGCTACCTAGTAAGTTCCGGCCCTGCCTGAGCTATACTGTGAGATCCGGGAAGTGATGTCCATTGGTGCCAAATGTCTCTTACCTTCCTAGTTGCTGAAGAAGAAAGCACAGGCTCAGGTCACCACAAACCGCCTGACTCTACAGTAATTAAGACAACACACCCATGCCGATCACATCCTGACATCCTCTAACACAGCTTCTGTGTTCTTCAAGACTCTCAGGAATAACAACTAAAACGCAGAACCAATGACCGCCCTCAAGGAACACAAGCATTCCGAGCCTGCTGGGACAGCCTGCGTGACACCGACCTCACGAGGGCAGGACGCAGAGGACAGCAGCCTCTCCACACCTGGCTTTGCCACACCCGTGTCTCACACAACTGCCTCCTGCACCAACCTAGAGCCCCTGGTGTCAGGGACTTGCTTACCCATTGTCTAGGAATGGTCCTCACTTCCCCTCACATAGCTCAGGGTTTCTCCTCACTACCACAAACATACTCCTCCTCATCACCACAAACATACTCCTCCTCACTACCACAAACATACTCCTCATCACTACCACAAAGTCCCCAGCAACGGTTCAAAACTCACGCCTGGCAAGCTGGGACAGAAAAGTAGATTCAAAATTCAATTATAACCCAAAGTTGACCAGTCCCTGGTATATGCAGACCTGTATTCAACAGTTAACAGACTCCTTTGTGACTGTCTAAAGCTAAGCACTTACTGGCAATGAACTCAAATGTACACAGAGACGTAAGGAGCAACAGGTCAATCTCCTCTGCAGCTGAAGGAGGAACAGCTCGTCCCGTTCTCCTGTGACAGATGCAAGCAGTGGCAGGGAGTGGGCAGACCTGAATGAACACATATACATGACCCCTAATACGCACACACAAAGACTATGAAAAACGCAGTTTGAACTGCCTCCAGCAAGTTACTGGGCCATATCAAAAACTCACAAAATCTTAATGCCCCACAGCAAATGTCTGATTTTTCAACACTGAAAAATCAGTCTGCTATGCACCAGAAAAGTAAAAAGATGCTTCCAATAGTTAAACTAGCAACAATATTCAAAATGTTTACTGTCTGTCTGTTTTGTGCCAGACACTGACCTCAGAACTAGAGATAAAATAACCTCAAAACAAAGTCCTTCCTCTCACGTAGCTGATTTCCTGCTGTGGAGGTGCGTGCAATGTTAGAACCCTAATACACTGGTCTGTGCACCCAGAGTGGGGAAAACCGAAGCGGAAAGCAGAGAGGTGTGTGGAAGACGGCGCCAGTGCGCTACAGCACTACAGGCAGGACAGACGGGCCTCTAGGCCTCGGAACGTCACACAACTGTCAGGAGTTGGCACACACAACAAGATAAATAAACAGAATGCTGTTGAAGCTTCTGGTCAAGCTGCCAGGAAGATCAGAATGTTTATCTGGGGGAGGGGGTCACAGAGGGTGAAGTCTGCAGAGGAATGGTGATGGGCCAGGGCAGGGTCTGTGTGAGCTTCAGAACTCTTCGAGGCAACTTCTTTGTAATCCAGGGCAGGAGCTGGACAGGCAGGGAGGGGCAGTCCCGGCCACAGGTGCACCTGACAATCACTAGACACTCAATGCCACCACACCGGAGGCACACAGTGGGGACATGGAAGGCTCCTAAGCCGAGAGCAGACCACAGGCCACCACACGGAGGCAGGGAGAGAACGAGAAACCAGAGTGGAGAGGGAGTGGTGACCAGTGCGTCCCCGGAGAGCCAGGAGACCGGCCATGAAAGCAAGAAGCCACAGGGCAGGATGCCTGCCCAGTCAAATGCTTCTGACAGTCAGTCAGAGAGTGGCATCTGCAGGGAAGGGCGGGGCCTCCTCCCTCAGAGCATCCGATCCCAGCGATGCCAGCGCGTGGACTCCAGGGAGGAAGCACACAGAGCCAAGCCCTGGAGTCAGGACCTAGGCCGGGATGGGGGTACTGGCAAGGGACATTGGAAGAATGCATGCAGGGGACTCACTGTGCCACAATAGACTGCAAAGGAAAACTGCTAAAAGTGGATTAGGAGTATTCCAACCGCAAAACTCACGTGAGCAATGCACAGCGTAATTAGCTGGATTCAGTCACCCCTAATGTCTACATACTTCAGAGGAGCCTGGCATACGGGATGATACATACAATTTTACCTGCCAATTTAAACAGAGGAGGCACAAAAACCACACGGAGAGAGCTGTTTCAGCAAGTACCGAAATAAATGTCTTATCCAGTGGGGTAAACTCAAGTGGTAATGGGCCAGAAAGAGGGAAAGAAGAGACAGCGGTGAGAAGAGTGCCGGCGCGTGCTGATGCCCACAGAACCACCAGGAAGGGAAGCAGTGCTTCAGGAGGAGACGGAGAGGCAGGTCTGAGCGCCGGGGGAGGGCGGGGCCCCGGTGAGCCTCACCGCTCCATCACTAGGCAGTACCTCACCTCACCTCGGAGATGAGGGGGATGAGAGGGGCGGGGGAGTTAGTGTGAAGGTTCAGGATGTGAACGTTGAACGGTGACTGGGATAACCTGAGGTAATACAGAGTGTCGGGCAAGGATTATCTCTAGTAAGTGACCGGAAGTGGAAGGACACGGGCCTCAGGCCTCCTCCTGGCCCTGCTGAGAGGGTAGGAGCAGAGAGGCTCCTGGTTAGAGGACTGGGTTCCTAAGGGGGCAGAGCGTCTGAGAGGATTTCCAGAGATTAGAAAGATGTACTGAGTCCAGCTAGTTAGGAGGAAGGCAATGCAGGGGCTGGACAGAGGGACTCCCACCCCCTCTATCACCTGACAGACACGGGCGTGCCAAGCCCCTACCTAATCTGCTACACTACTGACCAGCCACACAGTGTTTAAGTATTACATGCTAATTCAGAAGACACAATCGGACAGAACAGTTCGGAGTATTTGAAGCAACTTCTCTTTGCAGTTCGACAATCTGTTTGGACACTCTCACCACGGCCACTCTGAGCCCCTCACCCTGGGGGACACTCACACCACGCCCACTCTGAGCCCCTCACCCTGGGGGACACTCACACCACGGCCACTCTGAGCCCCTCACCCTGGTAGACACTCACACCACGGCCACTCTGAACCCCTCACCCTGGGGGACACTCACACCATGGCCACTCTGAGCCCCTCACGCTGGGGGACACTCACACCACGGCCACTCTGAGCCCCTCACGCTGGGGGATACTCACACCACGGCCACTCTGAACCCCTCACCCTGGGGGACACTCACACCACGGCCACTCTGAGCCCCTCACGCTGGGGGACACTCACACCACGGCCACTCTGAACCCCTCACCCTGGGGGACACTCACACCACGGCCACTCTGAGTCCCTCACCCTGGGGGACACTCTCACCCCGCCACTCTGAGCCCCTCCCCCTGGGGGACTCTCAGACACTCCTGAGAACATTCCCTGCAGTGGCTGGCTTCCCTGAGGCCTGCCTGTGCTGCCAGCTCCCACGGAGCCAGGCTGCTCGGTCTTGGGCTAGGCCTGCACCCAAGCTCACCCTGTGGACTCCTTGCTGGTAACAGCTTTCGGGCTCCTGCAGCTTTAACTGGGGGGATATGAGTGTGAGTGGCCTGCTGTCCTTAGCTACACACAGGAACTATCCTGATTTTTAATGTTTGTATAGTATAAGGCAAACTGTCTGTGCACTTCATTTCCCCAAAGCTAAGGAACTGTGTAACCTACACTGACAAGCTGTGCGGGGAGCAAAGGTGAAGGCCTGCGCGAAGGTCCCCAGGAAAAGTGACTGCCATGGAGGCTGGCGGGCTCCAGCGGCTGTCCTCTGCAGTGGCACGGGCAGATGGTGACCGAGAGCCACTAACACCTGAGTGCACGAGGGTCTGTGGGTATCATCGGGAAGAGCTAGGATGGCCCACTGGTGCAGATCGCTGGCCACAGCCCAAGCTACCTCAAGAAGTCCCAGCATTCCCGTGAACCTAAAACACACAGTCAAGCCCAGAGGCCTAGGCTTGCAGGTAATCCTAGCTACTTGGGAGGCTGAAGCAGCAAGACTGAAAGTTCAAGGCTTACCTAAGCCCCACAGTGAGTTCAAGGCCACACTGGGCAACTTAAAGAGAAATACAAAGAGTAAAAAGCAGATGAGGGAAATAACCCAATTAGTACAACGTGTGCCTGGCATGTGTGGGGTCTGACTCAATTCTGCCTGACTGCCACACACCACACATACACATACACACACACACACACACACACACACACACACATCATAAACACACACACCACAAACACATGCCCCTACACACAAACACATGCCACAAATATGCACGCACACACACAAACACACACACACCACAAAAACACACAAATATACTAACTACAAATAGCACACACAAGCTAACTGAGTCTAGAACCAACTCTATTTGCAGAGAGGAACGGTGTTCTGTAGATGGTTTCAGGACGCCCTAAAGTCCCAGGAAGGAGATGATGCGGTGTACCAATGACTGCGCATTGTCCTGCTGAGAACTGTACTGAAGGTGTCTCACCGCCATAGCCGAGAACACCATACTGACGATCCTGCTGGAAATACAAGACGTGCTAACAACACGAGGCTCCTGCCAGCTCTCCGCTTGAGCTGTGAAGGCCAGAGAGACCACACATGAACATCAAACATCTGCGGGGGCTCCTAATGGCCGCATCCACACTTGCCCACTGCGCAGTAGCAGTAACTACCGCTTCTCTCTCGTTTCTACTGCACAGTTGGCATATTGTTCTGGTTTATTTGAAATTCTGAAAGTAGCTTACTTTTCTACGAACATTCTTTAAAATGAGAAGGGAGGAGGGGTAGAAAAGCATTTTATAAAACGAGCAACTTAAAGTAGGCACAGTGGATCGTGCCGGTAATCTGGCTCAGAGGGGTGAGGCAGCTTGAGGCCAGCCTGGACTAAATCAGGAAACTAATTTTTTATTTAAAACTAAAAAGAAATGTGATCCTTCTACATTACTTGATATCAACATTATGTGTTTATAAAGTTTTAAGCAATATAATAACAAACAACTAGAGAGATTTGATACTCTGCTGTCTGAAGCACCTGAGAGGTAGAGAAAATGCCCCTGCTCACCCTCTGCCTCCATGTTAGTAGCACTCAGGAGAAGAGACGCTAGCCCCAACAGGGGAAACTCCCTTCCACCTCAGAGTTCAGCACCTGGCTGGTTACTGCGACCGGCCAGGGAGGGAGGGAGAGAAGTCTGAGCTGGTAGGTGGGAGAACAAAGCAGGAGCCCATGAAGGCCTACTGGATAGGAGGGGTGCAACAGAGAAGGAAGGGGCAGGCCTGGAGCAGAGGCGGGGGTAGAGGCACAGCTCCTTAGAGAATCAGCAGTCACAGGCTCACCACCACCAGGGTGTCTAGTCAGAATTAACACTGCCTCTGTGGTGTGCAAAACCGCAGAAGGAGAATTTTATTTAAAGTGGTCCCAGAGGACATACTACACAAACCCTGTAATCAGTCTTGGCTTAGCTGCTGGGGACAGCCAGGCCTATGTCAATGTGACGTTATAAGCCCCCAGGACGTACGGCCCAGTGGTCAGTAATGCTGGGTACCAAACTGGCCTTCACAAGGTGGGCTACACTCACAGGTGCAGCAGGTGAGAAAGATGGCGGGGGAGTGGGAAAAAGGTTGGTCTGCTTCTCATGTCTCCAAGCCTCAGTTGGTAGTGCCTGCAAAGGCAAGAGCTAGAGTCACCACAGGCACTCACGTGAAAGGAAGTCAGGACAGCCTCTGGGTGAGAGCAGGGCGGGAGCGCTTGAGGCTGCGACTTACAGCGCTCACAGACATGTGGACCTTGCCGACAGCGTGCAGGAAAGAGAACATGTCCAGCTGTGTCAGACAGACAGTCAGCAGAGGCCAAGGCACAAAGTCGGGGGAGGAAGAAGGATGCACCAGTGGACTAGCCTTATCTAAATCGTTTGAAACCAGACTGACAATATACACATGAAGGCTGATATCTCAACAGGTCTAGTTTGGGAGACAGCAAGCTGCCGACCTTAGGACTTGGAGAAAATGTCACTCTCTAGAAATGACATGTGTGTCCATGATCCCACTCTGAAATCCTCGGAGGAAGCATGAGACCAAGATGGAGAACGACGGGCACGGAGTAAACTCTGACAAGAATTTGGTGACCTAATGCGGTGGTGGCATCTGTGTATCTGTGTGCAGATTGTAGAGTTCTGTTCATGGGCATGTCAGAACATTTGTAAGAGAGAAACTTCACAATGGAAAGACTGAAACATGCCTCTAGTGGCTAGCACCCAGAAGGGATCAGTACTTAGAGATGACAGGCCAAGCAAAGACCTTCTAAATGCTCCTTCTGAGGAAACCAGCTCAGAATCCTTACCAGCCTCCATAAAAATGCTTTCAGAAAACAAAGACTTAGAGAAATCCTCAGATAATCCTCAGAAATAAAAGACAAAGACAATGTCTATCAAAGCTGGAGAAACTGCCCGGTGCAGTGCTTAGAAGAAATATCTTAGTCTTAGATAAAAGGGTCCAAAGAGGCTAAACATACACCTAAGAGAGAAAAGAAAAAACATCAGAGGAGTAGAAAGACCCTCGCGGGGGCAAAACACAAGACATACGTGTGTATGATATGTGTGCACACATACATACATACATACACACACATACATACATATACAGGCATGTATACACACACACACACACACACACACATCTCAATGGAAAAAACAAAGACCAAGGATGTTCTGGAAAAGCTTTTACCAAAAATGATTTTTCTTAGCTAGTTGAGCGGAAGCAGAAGATAACCGGTTTCAGGACGGGAAGGAGCCAGGTCAGGAGGAGATGAGGGGCATGACCAATGGCACTTACACACAGGACGGAGACATCAGAGCCCATTAATATGGACAACTCATTAGCGTTAATAAAGGAGTAAAAAAGTGTCAGCTCAAACGCCTCAGCTCTGGATCTTACAAAGACTATGCTAATAAGGACTATGAATTTATTTTAATACAGTTAAAAGTAAAATAACTAGATTCATAATATAATACTTACATGTGAGCCAATTTTACAAAAACTTTATAGCTCTTATAATCACATAAAAAAATTGGACTCACAAGTTAAAATCTCAAGGGTGAAACCAAGGGTGGAGTTAGGAAGCCCACCACTCACTAAAGCTTCATGCACTCTTCCGCAGACAGTCCAAGGGCAGGCCGCTCATTTCAAACACCACACACTCTTCCAGGGACACAGAAGAGAGGCAAGTGTACAATTTACTTACAAAGTGCCGCAGACACCAGCTCTTCTAAAGGTAATTACCGCTCACTCTCATTCACAAATACTTGTGTAAGAAACCCACACAGATGTCAGAAAACTGAACCAATTGTGTCTGTGCATACAGAGACATGCACACTTTTACACACAGACATACACACACACACACACACACACACACACACACACGCATACACCACACATAGACACACACATAACACACACATACACACCTCACACACACATACATATACAGACACATAATATACCTAGAGACATGCACACTTTCACACACACACACCTATACACATGCCTGCACACACGCACACACACACACACACACACACACACACACAAACTTTCACATATACATACCCACAGAACATACACTTTCACTCCCACAGAGGCACACACTTTTACACACACATACATGCAGCAGTAGTAAGAAAGGGTAATTTTTAAAAGAATACAACTTACCTCAGTTACAAAAGAGGAAAGGGGCAGGCAGTGCCTCTGCAGAGTGAAGAGGAAGCCCTAAGCTGCCGAAGGGAGCGGAGTGGCCCCAGTAGGTGCAGGTGTGATGGAGGGCGGCAGGGCGGCTCCTTCAGCATGCAGGGCTGCGGTCACTTCGGCCTCACTACCCATGTCAACTCCATGTCACTTTACCCCCCCCCTGCAGGTTATGAAACTACCAAATCACCCAGTTTTCCCCAGGGCTTAGAGGACTGACTCTCACCCCCTAGTCCCTCGTACACACCACACCCAGCACTATTAGCAGCCTTCTTCCCAGGATGCTCCTTGGGTTCTGTAGGCCAGCATCCTCCCTGGCCTGCAGCACAAGAGGCTAGCAGACCACACTCAGAATCACACACTCCTGGCCGTGGCTGGGCTTATCTACACACACTGCTCTGAGTGCTTTTCCACTGAAAAACTAATTATTCCAAAGAAAAATATATAAAGCAAGAAAAGACACAATTAAAATATCAAC
Organism: Apodemus agrarius; assembly: GCA_964023405.1. NCBI lineage: Eukaryota > Metazoa > Chordata > Mammalia > Rodentia > Muridae > Apodemus > Apodemus agrarius. The sequence goes on along the minus strand of OZ030027.1, from coordinate 36,365,257 downwards.
AAAAACAGACAAACTTATTAGGGATTTAAAAACAGTAAGAAATGAAAAAGGCTGGGCGAGGCATGGCAGGACTTGCCTACAGGGCCAGCAAGGGAGAAGAGGACTCCCCAGGCCACTCTGCGCTACACCGCAAAGCGTAAGGAAGGAAATTCCAGAAAGAACACTGGGGATATGCTATTAACACATACCAAGCAGCAGCAAAAACAAGACACACACATCAAACAACAAACAAACAGGAAATACTATATGGGAAAGCAAACGGGAAAGAGCAGAACCCGGAGGACAGTCACACAGCACCCATGGCGGACGGCCCCTGCCCCGGGAGTGGAGGGGCTGCGGCCACAGCACTTCTACATCAAACTGACCACTGAACTGCTGGCTTGAACCAGGCAAATGGCCCTCAGTGTGGGCAGGCCTCATCCGAATCCTGAGGCCAGATTCAGACAGGCAGCGCCGAGCGACTCCATTCCCACATACCCCGCCAGAGGCCTTCTGGGCTGGTTCCTGTCCACACACAAACTTGGGGCCTGTCACTCTCCACCCTGCCATCTCGGTTGTCTTAAACACTCGTTTGTTTCTCTTATGTGCACACACACACTGTAGACCATAGCAAATATGTGTGGAGGGGGAGGTCAAGTCAAACTTCCGCTAAGAACTTCTCTCCTCCTACCTCGTGGATCCCCGCGTGACTAAGCACACGCCGTCAGGTAGGGACACGTCGTCAGGTAGGGACATGCGCCTCTGCCCACCAGTCATCTCACTGGCCCCACCACCCTCCATTCCCACAATCAAAAACAACAACAAAATAAGGAACCACACACACACACCACACACACACACACACACACACACACACACACACACACGGGATATTCCTGATTCCTGGGAAGCCCATCAAAATGTACAGAATTTTCACAAATCAATTTTTAAACTGCAGTGAAAGAAATCAAGATTGAAAGACAGGAATTTACAGCTCAGGAAAAATGCTCACAAATTCAGACCCACAGCTTCATCTCCCAGGAACCACGCCTAGCACTGAGAGCAGGTAGGGAAAGGGCGCACGCGGTCATGGGTTCGGGGTGCCATGGTGGTTCATCTGACAAAATCATCTAGAAGAGGACAGACTCCCACCCTCTGAGAGCTGCCTAGAAGAATTCCCTACAGATACTCTTATCTATGTACAAATCAGAGCATACACAAGTTACAAGGGCAACACTGTTGGAAACACCTAGAAACCATCTAAATGTCATTAGAAAGAACTAAATATATTGTGACACATCTATAAAACCCAATAAGGCTATAAAGGAATGAAAGGAGCTCTAGGAAATCTACTTAAGTGTGTGCATGAAAGAGTAGCAGGGAACAGACACAGCTTACAGTACATCTTCAACTGTACAAAAGAGGGCAGGAGTTACATGGTACTATGTAAATTAGCGCGCACATATGCATCTATAATAGTAAAGTTATTTGGCAAAGTGTGATACGGGTGGTAGCACGGCTAAGGGTAACTAAGATGGCAAGAAACCTTTCTGTTTTTTTTTTCTTTTAATATAGTCACTGTATTAGATATCAAATTAAACTTTAAAAATTCTCAGCTGGGCAGTAATGGTGCACACCTTTAAGCCCAGAATTTTGGGATGCAAAGGCAGATGAATCTCTGAGTTCGAAGCCAGCCTGGTCTACAAAGCAAGTTCCAGGATAGCCAGGGCCACCCAGAAAAACCCTGTCTCCAAAAACAAACAAAACAAAACAAAACAACCTAAGAAAAATCCTGACATGTGTGGTTTTACTCAGAGTGTTTTTTGAATTAGCCACTGTGGTTAAAATACACTGTTTTTATCATATGCCTCACTGCCCAGGTCAATGAACACGGAGAACTGCAAAAGGAGACCCTAAACTGAGTAATTAACATGGCATTCATTAGAACAGGCCCTGCCTGTGGCGTGCTGTCGACGTTTAAACATGAGGGATAGTAACTGAATAACTGCCATCTTCTGGAAGCCATCAGTGCACACTTCAGGAAGGAAGTCAGCCGGGAGCGTGGTCCTGAGGAAATGACAGGCACTCTGAGTCCTTAATCAAACTGGTTTTACAACCGAGATGCATTTAGGCACGGTGAGGTCAGTGGGGATCTGGAAGCCCTCGCAAAGCCTTATCTCTCAAAGCCCAGTCACTCTCACCAAAGGGGGCTGGTGGAAGCGCTGTACAATGTTCACACACTGGTGAGGGCCAGATAACTGAAGGGCTGCACACCGCGCCTCACAAGCCCTGGACTGCTGTTCCCGTCCCTAAAACACACAGTCACATGGCAATGGATGCCAGAAAAATCCCAAGATGCATCTTAAAATGTACCCCGGTAGAATTAAGCTCCAAGGTGCTGGAGAGATGGCTCAGCAGTTAAGAGCACCGGCCGCCCTCTCAGGACCTTAGCTAGAGTCCCAGCACCCACATCAGGTGGCTCCCGGCGGCCTGTAACTCCAGCTCTGGGCAGGACCTGACTCCTCGACGGGCACAAGCGCTCCAGGACACATAGCTCCACATGCACAAGACACATGATCGAAAGTAATATAAAAATATTGTATGTATAAACTATGCACGCTTACACAGTTGACTATTCCGGCCATCTCATGACCACACCCACCCCACAACAGGGGAAGTGCAGAGGCTTGGAAGGAGGGACTCTGGGCTGACACAGGAGGGCTGGGCTGCCACAGGTGTGTCTGCACTCATTCCACACTGTCAGCGCCTCCCCACTGCCCCCTCCACTCAACAGTCCTAAACGATGTGAATCGGAATCGCTTCATGGAAGACATATGTATTTCACACTACTCTTTCAACTATGTAAACTATGAGAGATGGCCCAATAACAAATACTTATTCATTTCTATTACGTGTGTGTGTGTGTGTGTGTGTGTGTGTGTGTGTGTTTGTGTGTGTGTGTGTCTTGCACGTGCACAGGGGGCAGTCAGAGGACAAACTGTGGGAATCTAATCTCTTTCTCTCCTGTGAGACCTGGGGACTGGTCTGGGTCATCGGCTCAGACAGGCGCCTTTACCTCCTCAGCCATCTTACCTGCCCTCAAAACAGGGGTTTCTTAGTCTAACTTCAACCTCATGTATCCATGAGAAACTATGTGTGTGGTGGCAGCACCCAGTCCCAGCACCCAGGGGACAGTGGCAGGAGGAGGAGGATCAAAGGGGAGGCCAGAGACCCCCCCCCAAAAAAAAAAAAAAAAAAAAAAAAAAAAAAACAGGGGAGAGAAGGAAGGAGCCGGGCAGGAAAGGAAAGACCGGAAAGTGTTTAGCACAGCTTGGCAGCCGCTGGGCTTGCGTTTCCCCGGTTCTGCAGCTGAAGAGACCCCATGCTTGTGAGTGAGTTTCAGGAGCACAGCACTCCTAGGCCACTATGTGCCCATGCTGTGGCACTTAACATCCAAACCAAAAAGGTCAAAGGCCTACCAGCAGGGTCACATGGCCTGCACACACACACACACACACACACACACACACACACACACACACTACCACCAGGCTTCACTGAGTAGAAAGGCACCTTTGGAAACATTTAAAACACAAACATGAAATGGGCTGACACTTCTGCTGCCACCATTAGTAATGTGCAGCTCTGTGGTGGGAACACGAGGGGACAAAGCAAGGGGAGAGGGACCTGCAGGGCCTTGTGGGCAGATCTCCGCGTTTGAGCCAGCCTGGCCTACAGTGAGTTCCAGAATAGCCAAGGAACACAGAGAAACTCTTGTCCTGAAACACCTAAGGGGGAAAGAGCACCTCAAGCCCCACAATCTCTCTGACAGGGCAGGAGGCTTTTCGGAGCGCGGCAGCCTGAAGGAGGACAAGCCCTGGGCAGTGGCCTGCTTACCTGCTGGGGCTGGTACCTCTGCTGCGACTGCGGCTGCAGGTACTGAGCCTGGGGCGGGAGGTGTGAGGGCTGCGGCTGCTGGTTGTAATACGGCTGCTGGCCTTGCTGGCAGTAAGCACTCACGCCTTGCTGTCCGTACTGCGGTGGCATCTGTCAGAGAGTCAAACAGAGCAAATGAGGAACTGAAGAGGTGTGGGCAAATGAACTCAAATACAGCTTGGACTCCAGCACGTGCAAAGCGTCCTCGGTGAATGTTGCACATCAGTCTTCGCTAGCTAAATTGACTCTCTCCTGCAGTTCCCATACTATCCATGAGGTCGACGGTGACGTGGGAGGGACTGCCTTCGAAATGCTACTTTATCAGGTATCAAGGATTGATAAGTCATGAAAGTCTAGTGACGAGGGTTCCTTCCCTGACACTGACATTTAAAATGTTCCTGCCCTGAAAGCCAAGGGGCAGTGTGTTAATTCCATCCCCACAACAGGCAAACCCAGGTGAGTTCACACAGTCCGGGTCAACTCATTCACATACTGTGGGAAGGCTGTGGTCGGATACAAGGTACAGTGTGTGTACTTCCGGGTCAGACCGCCCCAACCCTGTTTGTAGCGGATGTAGGCAGAGGATGAGGCCAGCTCTTGTACTGATAAATGGTGCTCCATTACCACCAAAGAAAACCCCCGATCTTAAATGCACCTCAAAGGCCACGCGTGACAGCAGGGGCGACCCTGGCCCCAGTCACACTCATTTCTGCTGCTGTCCGTGCAGTAATAAGGTTCTGTGTCCCGTGCTCCCACCATGTGGTGCTGCCGGTCAAGGGCCCAGAGCTGCAGGACCAGCCTGTGCCCTTGAAACTGGGGACATTACCTCGGATTCTGTCATGGTAAGGGAAAGCTAACATGTATCATAATCCCACCCTGTGCATGCTCTTGAAGGATGCGCGTCTAATAGACAGTAGTTTTCTTAGCTGATGGAGCAAGAACTTGTGAAAACAAAGAACTTGTATTACAAATACCAGAGCTAGACCAAGCTGGCGGAAACCAGCCTCTGACTCACTGCTCAGAGGATGGCTCTCCTCAATTGGGATTACAGTCCTGACAGTGTTTCCTAGGTTCTTTCAAAGTGACCCTCCCCCAAATATTTTTGTACCTCCAACCCAATTAGGGGAGCAGGGAAGAAAAAGAAAACCAAGAACCAGGCAGTGAGCCCGCTCAGCTGCTGCATGTGAAGTCCTCCTGTTCGTGAGCCCACAATACGGTCCACAAGAGAACTCCAGAACCTTGGCCCCACAAACTTCAGAAACCGGAGGACCAGATCCACACTGCAGAGCCAAATTATTCACAAAAACACTGAGTAGCAAAAAAGAAGTGATACTAAAATGTTTATCTAAAACAATGCACTAATTCACAGTACACGCAATGAACCAAAGGAGAACAGTGCAAAGCAGCTAATGGTCCTCTCTCAACCCAGGCCAAGTGCTGCTCCAGTCCTCCCTGCTATGACCACTGAGAGGATGGTCAAATGGTTTTTACACGAGCTTTCCACCACACGGAATGTAGGCTGCTATAAGCAGGTGAGTTAAAAAAAAAAAAAAAAATAACAGCACTGCTGAAATCGTTGCTTTATTTATTTTACAATTTGATAGTTCCCAATGAATGAAGTCAAGTCAAAGAATGTCCATAAAGCGTAACTCCACATGCTAGAACAGTCCACCCCGGACAATGCACACCCACTCCCGGCCGGCACCTATAGAATATGTCTGATTCTATAACTAACGCAGACTCTATAACTAACGCAGACTCATGTCTGCCGGAGCTGGGATGTCAGCCTCAGCCAGCATGGAACTCCCCCCAGGAACATGCTGACCCCATGGCTTATGCACTCTCACACACACGGAGGCATTGTCTGAGAGAGGGCTGCTCTGTCTTCCAGGCAAGACAAACAGTATGGCCCACGTGTCACTGTCACACAAATACAACCATAAAACTGGGGTATTTATGGACACTGGCAACCAACCATATCATAGCCGATGTTCCTTCTCAAACTACAAGCTGCTGCGGTGCAGCACCGCCTACCTCCTATGCGCTGCTTTAAGAACCAATTGTTGAATAAGGTAAGTAACTGCCTACTGCTGGAACTAAGGCTCAGTTCTCTAACGGTTAAGTGGCTTTCTTTTGACCAGTTTAGAAACACCCACCACACGCTTTCTCAGACTTATTAAATGAAACAGCACTACTATAAATCACACCATCCCAAGAACCCAGAAGTGCACTCACCCTCTCGGTACTTGGCCACCAGGTACTCAGTACTACCCTCCACTCCGCCTCAGACTTGTTTGGCCCTAGTGGCACTCATTAGATTACTTCTGTGGTGCGAAGGCGTGAGACGCCTACAGACGTCGCTAAAGTGCCCAAGGGCTAGAGACATCCATGAGGGACATACTGCAAAGTCCATGCTGGCTCTTCAGAGTCTAGGGAGTCTCGTCTGTTGTAACTATTTGGGATCAACAAAGACTACCAGAGGTGACAAGCTGTGAGACTGACAGTACCACGTGACACAGGCACTTTGGCCTCAGGTGTCACCCTGGCGCAGAGCAGGCAAGTTCACCCTCTCCTTGTCCCCAGGCCTGCCCAGCTCATTTCACCATGAGGACAATGTGACCAGCTGGGTCTGCATGTGCATCTGCCCCCACACCAAAGCCACGCCCTTGGCACAGGAGCTCCAAGCAAAGTTATCTGATGAAGGAGTCTGACCATTAGCTATCAGCATCTGAAAGGCAAACCTGTCAAACGCAGTCACCTGTGCTAAGCTCCAGACCTGCGCCCAGGGTCACTCCGCCCGCCAGCAGGAAGTCAGCAGCGCGCCACCAGCAGAACTGACACCAGAACCAACACCGAACCGCTAGCCATCAGTCACTATAGCAACCACCCGGCCTGTGCGTCCACCCACAGTTACTCTGAGTATCGCCAAGCTAAGCTAGTGGGAAATCCCCAGAAAATATCTGGGACCCAATGTTTTCTCATACTTTTAAAAAGAATCTATTTCAATAATTTCTAGACACTTCTATACTTGAGAACACCAACTTCTCTTCTAAAAGCTGAGTGTTTCCAAGTATTCTAGTGGAGAAGGAAGGCGTGCCTGAGGGTGATGCAACTGCCTCAAGTGCTCTCTCCAGGAAACTGTCCCTATAAGGGATGTGAGTCTCAATCTGTGTCACGAGGGCACACTGGCCCCGTGTTTCTCTTCACCATACCCTGACCTTTCTCTCATATTCCAAAATTAATGAACCAAGTTTTACTTCTCCTTCTCTATCAACAACCTCACGACCCAGCAGGTGCCCGTATACAAGCAGCTATGACAGACACACTATGTGGCTCTGTCGGGTCCTGTCCCGATTATCAGGAAGAAGCACTTTAACTCACGTGGAAGGCAAACAGGAAAAACCAACCATTATAAGCCACAATGGAGTTTTATATTACAGTTGGAAAGGTGGCAGAAAACACACACAACACATTTCAGAATCTTTCAAATCTAAAAATACTGTGTTAAGTCAAATGAAAGCAAGGAAAGCTACAGTGGAGCCAGGCCACTTGTCTGTGGTGTGTGTTAGTTATGAGCTCACGCACAGTAACAGCGCAAAGGAACCGATGGAGAAGGAACCGCCTGCCGCATTCTGTGAAGATGCGAGGATGTGAGATGTGAGGCGCAGAGGGCATCTCGGGTGCCTACCTAGCAGGCATGGGGCCTGGGTTCCATCCCTAGTGGGGAAGAACAGGGAGAGGACAGAGGCTGGGCGCCTGGGTGCCCTGAGTGGGCGGGGCCCGAGGAGGGGGGCGGGGCAGGGATGGAGATGGGGTGAAATGCACAATCTCCCTGTGGGTACATGAAAGACTTGTCTCCACGTGCTTCTGATCTCGTTCTTATGCTTAAATTCCAAATTTTACATTTTAAGACCGAGATCTTGCCTCCACTAGTAAGAACCCTTTCGGCCCTGAAAGGAAGGGGCGTGGGGACGGCACACTCAGGCTGGGAAACCTACGAGGGTCCTGGCGCCCTCCGGAAAGGACCCTGGGGCAGGGCTCCTCTGCCCCCTCACCCACAAACAGGAGTCCTACGGGCTGCTAAAGCTCAGGCCAGCCTTTCCTGTGTCTCCTACAGGCGATGCCAATCCTTCAAGGCACCTCGGGAAAGGAGCTCAAGTGAACAGTTTGTAAAGCAGGCAGGCTGTGGAAACGAAGCATGTAACAGGAGCACACTGGGGGACCCGGAAATCCTGTCACCTGGACTGAGGGCCTCACAGTCACATAACCTAGGTGTGCCCCCATGCTGGAGCTGCACGCTTCAAGGGCCTTTCTGACTAATTCCGTCTGGGCAGACCACTTGTCCTCAGATAAAGCTCACTGAAGAACACCCAAAAGACACCACTGTCTTGATCCCCGGTGAGCGGTTGGCCCTAAGCTAACAAGAGCCCAGGCTAACGGCCCCAAAGCAGCCTGTGAAGCACCTGAAGGAGCGGCAGCCCAGCTCACATGAGCAAGCTAACGCTGGGCATGTGGCTCGGCTGGCCCCATCCGTTCACGGCGCTCCTCAGAAAGACCACTCGCAAGCAGACAGGAGACCCGGGACTGCTCCACACCTACCGCCAACAAACCACTTAAAAACCATTCCCACCTCTGACCTGTAAACAAGGTCATGTGGTCTGGAGAGCGCTCCAGCAAGCTCTTCCTTCCACAGATGCACTCCTCTCCTCCATGTGACTTACATGCTGTGTGAGGAGTTTGCTGTGCAGTGGCACGCAGACCATTCAAGCTGCTGTGTGACTGTCAGCGCGGCCTGTCATAGCCTGCCTACTACTGCTGGGATTAACATCCTGAACAGAAGCAGTGGGGGTGGGGGTGGTTTACAGTCCATCATGGAGCATGTCGGGATGTCGCGGCAGGAAGGAACCTGAGGCAGGCACTGAAGCAGAGGACACCCACGCGGGAACACTGCCTGCTGCCTGCTCCCCACAGATCACTCAGCTTGCTTTTTACACAGCCCAGGACACAGCAGGTTGGGCCTGGCACGTCTTCATGGATCATGAAAACGCCTCACAGCCTTGCCCGCAGGCCAGTCTTAGGGACATGTTCTCAGCTGACGCTCTCTTCCCAGATGACAGCAGCTGTGTCAGGTTAACCGTCTGTCTACAGACTCCACCACACAGGCATGACCGCTTTCTCAGCCCAGACCCCTGCAGCCACCGCCCTACACTCAGCTCTGCAGGCCCGGTTCTGCCTGCTTCCCTCGTGGCAGTGGAGACACACACTGCTGTGCACACGCTGCTGGCTGATCTCACTTCCGGTCAGGGTTCTAAAGGCCACTGGATGTATACAATGCAGTTTATACATAAACGCCTGGGCTGTTCCCCATCGGTGGGTTTTAATGCATGGTGCAGTTCTGGACGAGGCCTTGAAAGCATCATCTAAACCCTCTTTCCACTTCCTCAGGTGCATCCAGAAGTGGACGATGCTTGGTTTAAAATCCTCAGGCCCTGCCTGCTGCTGTGCGCGGCCCTGGCACCGTCTCGCATCTCCACAAGCCCCCAGGGACGGCGGTCCTAGCGGGCGCCACTCGCTGGGCTTTCCCTAATGGCCAAAGCTGTCGGGTGTGTCACTTCATGGAGTGGCCACAGAAAACACCTCCTCCCACGTTTGTGGTCTGTCACCCGTGGGTTGTAGGAGGGTACTAAGCTCCATCCGACACAGCAGACACTTTCTTGCTGTGGTTCTGCCGCTTGCTTTCTTCCTATCCTGTAAGTTTTCATTTTTTGATGGTGTTGTGGCCTATGCTTTAACGGCCATGACGGTGCTCTTGTGTGTGTGTGTGTGTGTGTGTGTGTGTGTGTGTGTACGCGCGCGCGCGCACGCGCTCCCAGAGGGCCACGACTTTCCTAGCCTGAAGCTTCTTTCTTATATCCAGGTCTGTCATCCACTACGAGTTCATTTTTGAACATGGGTATTTAAGTCAGGTGCGGGGCACTATTTCATTCTTTGAAAAGTTGCTGTGCCTACTGCTCTTACTCTAGCCTGTGTGTCTAAGAAGTATAGGCCAGCATTTGCACTTTGAGAGGTTTGAAGGAAAACAGTAGCGTCCTAAATGCAGGCACACTCAATGCACCTAGGTACGAGGTCCAAGCAGATCACAGAAACCACTCGAACAGCCATAGGACAGGAGAGACTTAAAGGGACTCGAGAGCTTTCTAAAAATGATGAAAATATTCTTCTTTTGTGGATAGTTTCAGGAACACCTGGACATTTCCCAAAACCCATCAAATTGAATATAACTTAAAATCTGGGCATTATAATGTATGTAAACCATATCTTGAAATATTGTGAGAATACCCATCTACAGCTAATGGAGAACAAGGATCCAAACTGCAGCCCTCACACCGTTACCAACCCATAAGGCGCTTTAATGCACATATTTAACATAGTCAAGCTAGGTGCCTAATGCTTGTTTCTCAGGTTTTTACTTCATATGAGAAAAAATATATAGAGCAACTGGGCATACTGAAATAATTATGACTTCTATTCAAATAAAAGAGCAAGTCTCTAAGCTAGGTCCCAATGTGCAGAGAAGCAACATCTTTTTCCTGGAATTCTGTCTCTAGGTATTTATCTTAAAGAAAAAAAAAATGAAGCAACTAAGCAAACATTTGCACAGCTGGGCGTCTAGTTCTGCGTGCTGAAAATGGAGAACTCCAAATGTCCATCATCAGCTGACTCCCAGAAGGAGGAGTCAAAGCATGACAGAGCCACCAAGCACAGTGGGTCCGTGACAGACAGCGCCTTCAGGAGCCCTGTCCGCCTTCAGGAGCCCTGTCCGCGCACTGAAGCCTGGTCCGGGCTTAGGGTAACAAGCCTCCAGACAATGCACAGGGCTGCCTTATCAGGAAGGCATGGGGCGCGCGGGGAAAGCTCTTCTCGTCTACAGAATACCAATGTTATCAAACCCAGGGTCTGGTTAACACCTTTCCCATGGTCCTAGAAAACACGCAGTTCATTCCTGATTATTTACTACTGCTGTCTGCTGAGAGTAACAAAAAATACACTGTAGAGATTTCCCTTTAGTAGCAGAAATCACTGTAATTTGTTTTTCATTAGTCGATTTAGACCCTTCCAGGTAAAATCTACACAATTGAAAAAAACTCACAGGAAAACAAACAACAAACAAAAATCCAAAAAGCCTGAGGTTTAATAGGTCCACTCAGGTGAGGCCAAGTCTGCTTCTGAGAGCACAGGGATATCGACTATCTCCCTTTCCCCGGCATGAGGGGAGCAGCAAGGCATTCAGCCACTCAGCCGCCCCACACTCACTCGCACACTCGCTTGCACACTCGCTCACACGCGCGCGCACGCCGCTGAGGCAGCTGAGCGAGCGCTGAGGAGACAAGGCCGCCCTGAAGGAGGAGGGAAGGGATGGCCTGCAGACGGGCGGGCAGGCGAGCCTCAAGAGTTTCCTTCCAAGCTGTTCAATCCACGTCCCCACCTGAGACGAAGTTAGGTGCTTTTTTTCCTCCATGTTTTATTTTAAAAGAGGAAAGGAGAGAGGGAGCGCGTGCCCTCCTGAGGCTCGGCTGAAAAGAAGCCACTCCATAACTTCCTCAAACTATTTCTTTATGCTGGAAAAATCAGCTGTTAGTCAGCAAAGGAGTGTCGTGTTCAGCAGGCACCGCGCACAGACACAGGAGCCAAGCCTGCTCCATCTCACGCCATGTCTCTTCAAGAACAGGACGAACACACACACACACACACACACACACACACACACACACATATATGCGGGGGGGGGGGGGGGGAGGCCGGAGTTGGCAAAGCATTCCAGGGTCAGAGCAGGGCCTAGCCATGGACCCAGTAGGTGGCGGCGCCCAGGAGCTCCAGGGCCACAGGCTGTAGCCCCCACATACACACACACACCCCACACCTCTGTTCCCGGGTTCCCAGCAGGTTCATCTACACCCTGCTTATTCAGACTCAGAAACATACAAGCCAAGAACAACTTAGCAAACCAACCCCCTCCTACCCCCCCCAACCCCCAGAAATGTAGGCTTTTCGGAGGTAACACAGATTTACATTTTGATTTGTGAAACAATGAAAAGTTCCCCTATGTTAGTAGCAGCAGCCTTTTTTAATGGCATCTTTATACTGCTTGGGTTTCTTGAGTTATTCATGGCCAACCAAATCTCTCTCTAGGTCCAACTGCTTTCTACTTAGCAAACCCCAGACCAATGCTATTCAGAGTGAATCTTCTTTATGGCTGTGGGAACTAAATGATAGTGTCTCTGGTAACCTCAATTTCCAGGAGTCAGGGACGGTCCAGAACAGCCTTTATTTACTCTTATTAAGCATGATGAATCTATTATCCAGGAATTAATTTAGATTCTTACATTCATTTGTATGTCCAGCCTATGCTACCTCTTTAGGAGAGCGTTTCTGCAAAATTATTATCCATTTTACTAAGTGGTAAATCTTCTAATTTTCATAAAATTAACTCTGCCAAGCTTCATGGAGTGTGCCCTAACTCTCATGCGACAGATTAATAAACGTATGGTCAAACAAAAAATGCCACCGCCTCTCCTTGGCAGAGCAGACTCCTGCTCTCTCCAGCCCTGCCTCTTGACTGACAGTGCTTCCAACAGGTTAGTCCGCCTGAATGGTATGCCGGAGTCCAAAGGCAAAATGCCCCAGGCTGTCACCCTCCACCAACACCCCAGGCCCTCCGCTTCCTCCCCAGTGTGCAAGGCCCACCTTCCTTCCGCTGGACAGCAGCAGGTCTTATTGCAGAAGTCACAAGACACAGACTTCCACTTCCCATCACAACCCAGGGTGAGCAGGTTTTACTGTGTGCAAAATTAACACTCAATATCTTTGAGAGTTTTAAGTTCATACATATATATGAAAATGTATGCTCATATGTATGAACATGTATGTTCACACATACGTATGTAGTTTTATGTTCATGTACCCTAATCATACATGCACTGTACCAGCTCCTTCCCAAGGACATTCAACACGTGGTCTAAAAAGTCTACAGAGTGCTGTCAGAGAAAACATGGGCACGAAGGGAGGGAGAGTCTGCTTTAGAGATAAAGTATGTGTGGAACACAGGGTGATGAATTGTACTCTAAACATTTAGTTATAAAAGACTGCTCATTTCCTCCTTATGTGAATTTGGCATGGCAGAGGAAAGCAAGATTACCAACTCAGCCTGCTGGTGAAGACCACACTCGGAAGAGAACAGTCTACAATCTTCATAATCCACTGATGAGCCTAATTTATAAAGTACTACCAGAGAGCAGTCTACAATCTTCATAATCCACTGATGGGCCTAATTTATAAAGTACTACCACAGAGCAGTCTACAATCTTCATAATCCACTGATGAGCCTTATTTATAAAGTACTATCAGCTGGCGCTGGAGAGATGGCTCAGTGGGTAAGAGCACTGTCTGCTCTTCCGAAGGTCCTAAGTTCAAATTCCGGCAACCACATGGTGACTCATAACCATCCATAAAGAGATCTGACACCCTCTTCTGGTGTCTGAAAACAGCTACAGTGTACTTACTTATAACAAATAAATAAATCTTAAAAAAAAAACAAAGTACTATCAGCTGGAAGGAGATTCGAGGGGACGCTCTGACATCTCTACTGCGGGAGTTAATCCTTTACAACACTAGCTTGAAGCGTTCCCCCCTGGAGAACACGGGCAGTCATTTGACAATGCATCAACATGGCTCCACAAAGCACTTCACCCATGGAAGTCATCAAGTGAACAGAAAGAGAAAGGGCTCAGGCGACCTGTGCAAACACCCCCAGAAGCAGCGCCTCCTCAGCAGAGGTGACCAGAAACTAGCCAGGCCTGTACCACCTGCTCAGGGGAGTTTGCTTGTCTCCATCCACAACCGACCGTGCAGGCCGCAGAGGCACACAGATGAGCTCATCTGCTCGAATGAAGGCATCTTAGTGGAAAGCTTTCTTATTATATCATCGCCCAAACTCCAGCATTCTATGGATACTTCTGAATCTATAAAGCAGGATGTTTTAGTGTGTGTGTGTTGGGGGGGGGGGTAGAAAACCCCAAGTGAAAGCCCTGTAACAACAGCACTGCACACACCGAGACAGCAGGGGATTCTGGGAGATTTACAGTGAGAGCCAGGCCGCACTTGCCCCACAGACACCTGGGAAGCCTTCACTCGCTACACTGAGCACCCGAAAGCCTGTGACCATGCGGCAGGGCCCACAGGGCAGCAGGGTGCCCCCCTGCCCTCCTGGCAGAGATTCCACAGTCACACAGACGGAGGGAGGAGTCCAGAGCTTTCCCCGCTTCCTGCAGAAGCCTGGCTGCCAACATGGAAGCGCCAACGGCAAATTTCTGGGACTTTCAAGAGATGACCTTGGCTGAGGCTGCAGTGTCAGCCTTGTGGCTGCATGACAGGATCACGTGCAAGGAGTACTCAGTATAAAGGCTGTTCTCTCTGAGGTAACCAGTGAGTAGAGCTGGGGAGACACAAAGCCCTGATTTTAGAAGAGCCAATGGAGACAGCAGCAGGCACCTTCTCAGCCAGAGGGAAGGAAGCCAGGGATGGGAGGAGAGACGCGGGCATGCGGAGCCGAAGTTACCTTCAGGATTTTCAGTCACAGGGGCAAAGGGTGTGTGTGTGTGTGCGTGTGTGTGTGTGTGTGTGTGTGTGTGTGTGTGTGTATTATACAAGTGGGTATGTGTGAATGTAAGTGGTTTTTAGATATAATCTTGGAAGTTGTTTCATGTTTTCTATCTTTAAATGATACAAAAATTATATAGTTATAAAGGCCCATTTGCTGTTGCTTTTAATGTTGTTGTTGATGTTGTTTTATGGGAGATCTGAAGGCGGAGTCCCATGACTGCGGCCTACAGCTTACTCAGAGGGAGTAAGGAGTGTAGTTTCTTTCTATATCCTTCTTAATCACCCATTCTCTCCTGAAAAGAGACAGATAGGTACACTGGTAAAGACACCATTAAAATCAGTCACAACAACAACAACAACAACAAAAGTTTCCTGCCTCAAAAGTGAGAAGTCCAAACCCTGCGGTCACTAAGGGTGCACATCTAAGGATGTCTCGAGACTACGGTACACACTCAGCAGCCTGCCACGGGCGGAGAGGATGCATTTGTGGAAAGACTCCGCAGCCCAGGGAGGATCAGGAGACCCAGTCTGGCCCCAAGCCTGGGGGCTCCTTGACCTGGAGCCGGGGACTGAAGCAGCCTGCAGGTTGGGCACAGGCTCCTGATGCCAGAGGGAGGCACCAGGAAGCTGCAGGGAGTGGCTGGGGCTCAGGCTGGGGCTGAGGGTGGGAGGAAAAGGTGGGAGAGTGGGGAGGAGCCCTGGCTCCGGGCTTGGGGGGTCTAGAGATTTAAAGAGGAAGCAGGAAATCAGCAAGCTCTCGAGCTTGAAGTAGCAGGGTGGGTGTCCACTGCCGAGCCGGCCTCAAATTCCGTCTGTAGCCAACGGATGCCTCTGTGTCCCAGGAAGTGGAGGGTGACAGGCCTCTCCCCACCCCACCCCTAACACACACACACACACACACACACACACACACACACACACACGGCTCATGCAATACTGGGCATCATGATGTCTCTGTCTCTCTGTCTCTCTCTCTCTCTCTCTCTCTCTCTCCCTCCCTCCCTCCCTCCCTCCCTCCCTCCCTCCCTCCCAGAAATACAACTCTTTTCTGAGCTAGGGTCTATAGGTGTGTGTGTGTGGCCACACCCAGTTTGGGTTTGCCTCTTTCTTTTTACTTGTGTGAAAGAGCTCTAAAACCAGGTCCCCATTCTTCAAAACACACCCACTGAGACATCTTCCACCCCCAAAGTAGAAATATTTAACTGGAAAAAAAAATCCAGCTGAGGCGGCTATCCACACTAGGACCTGTAACCCTAGCCCTCAGGGTGAGGACGCAGGAGCCTGCGTGCATTCAAAGTCACGCCCTGAGGAGGGGTGTGTGGCTGTGTTGCACCCGGTTAACAATAAGTAGAGGGGAGTGGCAGTGGCCTGGTTTGCTTTTCCAGACGAGTGAGCCCCCAAGAGCCTCCCAGGCTACTGTCTGCCTGTGTGGACACATGCATGCACCTGACTGCCACCTGACAGCCTGTGGGGAGCCTGACAGAAATTCTCTTCCAACCTGTGCTTCCTTCAGGACTCTCTCCTGACCCTCCTGTTTCCCTGCATTAGAAAATGGTCTTCAGTTTAAACATTTCCTCTCGTCTACAGAGGCAAATGCTTGCTAAAAGCATTAAACTTCTGAAACAACAAAAGGCCACCATATCTCCTTATGCAAAACTTATAGCAAGTTTTAAATAATTACACACATTTCTTAATGTACATAGATTTAGCAGTGAAAGGCTGGGAGACGCTCTGGGACTCTGGCAGAGCTCGGCAGGCAGGCAGGGAAAGCCTGGTCCAGAGGACACAACCACACAGGGCCCCACGCAGAGCCCCACGCAGCCCTTGTAGGAAGCCTTGTGTGGCACACACACACAACACTCAAGATTTTTCTTTCTCTTTCCATTAAGAAATCCCATTTTCTAACTTCTTCCTTCTTCCATACGCCTCCTTCCATTCTCTCCTCTTCTCTCTCTCTCTCCTCTTCTCTTCTCTCTCTCTCTCTCTCTCTCTCTCTCTCTCTCTCTCTCCCTCCCTCCTTCCCTAGAAAACACCTCTTTCTCCACTTTCCTCTCTCCTTTCTTCCTCTTCTTCCTGTGGGTGGCATCAGCCCCTCTTTCTAACCACCTGGCCCCATCTAACAGCTCATAACCCCCCCATGGGGGTGGGGGTGGGGGCATCTGGGCTCCCAGAGGCCAGCAGTCCCCACAGGAACAGACTTCTGAAACTGAGGGCTGGCAGGAACCTCCTCTGATTACAGTTTGCCATCTGCTGCTGCGGGGAGAGGGCTTGAGAGTTGGGCTGTTGAATTTTTGTTTTGCTTCTCTCTCAGCCGTGAAAGAACTGACTTTGTTTTCCTGTGAAAGAGCCAGTGTGAAGCACAAGCGTGTGCACATGCACACATGTGTGCACATAAACCCTCTGCAATATATTCACATGCACAGAGCATGTGGATATAGCTCGACTCCCAGCGAGACCTAGCATAATACTTAGAAAAACAATAGGGCATAAACCCTCTTCTCCTGAACAGACAAACCATGCAATGCTCTCAAAGCTGAAAGAGTTACATCTGCAGGGTATTTAATGTGATATGAAAGAGAATCCACTAGAATACCTCTTATAATACTTGTTTTGAGGCAGTTCATTCCCAAAACACATTTTCCATTGCTCTAATCTTTTAAAGTGCTCATCTATCTGGCTTTTACGGTAATCTGCAAGTGTGAAACAAATATACAATGCTCAGAGGGGGGAGAGCAAGGGCTTAATCTACTGTACTTTCATTTGCCAAAACCAAAGAGTTGCAGGGCAGAGCCGCAAAAGTGCTTCTCAGTTCCACGGGTCTAATGAACAGATACAGTTTCTGTAATTCCCACTGCTGGGCTCCACAGCTCCACAGCTGAGTGCCAGGCCAATGCCAAGGCACAGGTTCCATTTGAGTGACACATGGCTGCTGTCAACCAGAGGCATGCTACAGCATTAAACAACACAAGTACACAGAACAAGAACACAAAATGTCAACTTAGCCTTCCCTGACTTGGACCATGCATCCAGGTCTTTTCTGAAGCAATTCTATGTAGTGGGTTTGTTGTGGCACCTTCCCGGCCCTGGGATACCACACCAAACTGGGATGGCCCCGGGAGGGCACAGGTACACGGGCCAGCGGTGTGGACACTGTGACAGGGCTCGGGTGCAGGAGCCAGCAGTGTGGACACTGTGACAGGGCTCGGGTGCACGGGCCAGCAGTGTGGGCCCCGGGAGGGCACAGGTACACGGGCCAGCGGTGTGGACACTGTGACAGGGCACAGGTACACGGGCCAGCAGTGTGGACACTGTGACAGGGCTTGGGCGCACAGGCCAGCAGTGTGGACACTGTGACAGGGCTCGGGTGCAGGGGCCAGCAGTGTGGACACTGTGACAGGGCTCGGGTACACGGGCCAGCAGTGTGGACACTGTGACAGGGCTTGGGTGCACAGGCCAGCAGTGTGGACACTGTGACAGGGCTCGGGTACACGGGCCAGCGGTGTGGACACTGTGACAGGGCTCGGGTGCACGGGCCAGCAGTGTGGACACTGTGACAGGGCTCGGGTACACGGGCCAGCAGTGTGGACACTATGACAGGGCTCGGGTGCAGGGGCCAGCAGTGTGGACACTGTGACAGGGCTCGGGTGCAGGGGCCAGCAGTGTGGACACTGTGACAGGGCTCGGGTACACGGGCCAGCAGTGTGGACACTGTGACAGGGCTCGGGTGCAGGGGCCAGCAGTGTGGACACTGTGACAGGGCTCGGGTGCAGGGGCCAGCAGTGTGGACACTGTGACAGGGCACAGGTACACGGGCCAGCAGTGTGGACACTGTGACAGGGCACAGGTACATGGGCCAGCAGTGTGGACACTGTGACAGGGCTCGGGTGCAGGGGCCAGCAGTGTGGACACTGTGACAGGGCTCGGGTACACGGGCCAGCAGTGTGGACACTGTGACAGGGCTCGGGTGCAGGGGCCAGCAGTGTGGACACTGTGACAGGGCTCGGGTGCAGGGGCCAGCAGTGTGGACACTGTGACAGGGCTCAGGTGCAGGGACCAGCAGTGTGGACACTGTGACAGGGCTCGGGTACACAGGCCTGCACAGCCGGGAAGGGTTCCCAGGGCTCAGCAGTCAGGGGCTTAAGCGAGTCCCAGCCCTTCCTGCCTTTGTTAGAACATATCACCTCCTTGACCAGCAGTTCGCATACCTCCCCAGGATAAGATGACGGTGCTGTCCCCCTCACGGAGTAACAGCTGCCACAAGAACACACTCTAAATGGTCAATTATGCAAATAACCACATGACACTAAGATCTGGCTCACCAGAGAATGACCTCGAACACACCCACAGCCATGAGCCTGCTTTGGCATTCACCTAAGTCTTCCCCCTTCTCTGCTCCTTAGAGAAAGGACTCCAAGACAAGGATCCCACACACTACTGCCAGGAGGCCCACACAGTGCAGGACACGCCCTTTGACTTATTCAGTGGCACAAAGGAACTCGGACACGAGGAACGCTCCTGTGTGTGTGCACAGCCATACCCGCTGTCAGGAGTGCCCGCTCTGACTTAAGACTTAAAGGCGAGAAGAGGTAAAGAAAGGCTGGGTGCAGCGGGCACCCCCGCGTGGCTCTGAGCGGGTCCCGCCAGCTCCTCAGCCCGCCCTTCCTGCCCTTCGAGTCCTGCAGCCTTCCTGGCACTTCTGCCACCGCGGAATCCTGCAGCAGGGGCCTGGCTGCTTGTGCGAGGCAGCTTCTGCCGTGTGAAACTAGGAATTGTGGGTGAGAAAAGTGGCTCCTAAAATGGGAGAGAGGTAAGCAAAGTGCCGGAGAACTTCAAAACACACACAGCAGCAAGCCCAGAAGATCCGATGCGGCCAGCAGCCAGAGGCACATCGAATGTGGAGGCTGGGCCGTGGGCGCCGGGGTGAGGGAGGCAGTTCTCAAGGACTGGACAACTAACCAGAGTACAGGAGTCCCAGAGGGCTCACGGATGCATTGTGGGTGCAGCTTCCCAGTCAGGTGGCTCTAGAGCATTCTTTCCTTTAACAGAGCCTTTATGGGGCCTCTTGTGGCAGACGCTGGGAAAGAGCAGAAGTTCAGGAGCAGAAGAGTCCACAGCTACAGGCAGGCTCACTGCTGGGAGGGACGCTCAAGCCGGCGTGGAGATGGGTGCAGAGAGAGCAGGGGGGCGGAGATCGAGCCACAGTGAAAAGCAAGACACAAAACCCACAGTGACCTCATGCCTGGTCCTGGAACCTACCCAAGGTATGATGCCAAGCGCCCTACGATTATCTGCAACTACCACTTTTCTACACTAGCGTAAGCCCTGACTACCTTCCGTGTGTCCCTGAGCCCACAGATGAGGGCATCTCATACCAAGTTCAAAGAGAAGAGCGGCTAGCAGCTCTGAGCCCAACACAAGCTCACAGCCACGAGTTCAGCAGCATTTCATAAATACAAACACAAATTAATTCCTGCAGGCACTTTGCAGGGTCTCGTCAGTGCTGTCTGTCTACTCCAAAATATGCGACAGGGACGAGCGCTGTCAGTGTCTACGACGCACAGCAGGAAAACCAACCGTATCCAGACACACAACCAACCTTTCCAGGTCTCACCTCAAAAATGTTAATGTTTGCTGTAATCTGGACTACCCAACAGTGTGGCCTCTGCAGCTTCGGGAAAGCAAGTCTTTAACAGAAACATTTAGCATGTTATAGAAACAGAAATATTTAGCATGTTATATAAGTATGTTTTTTACAGAAATGTACAACATGGGACTCTCATCATATTTGCTAACAAAAGCATAATGCTCTGTAACAGCAAAACCAGAGCTGCATAGTCTATACTATGTAACCCTCTATACTCTGTAACACTCTATACTATATTCTAATCTACATTGTAAATCTGTTAAACACCAACTAAGTGTGACAGAAAGAAAAAGCACTCAGGGATGCGGCTTTCGAGGTGTAGTACCTAAGAGGCAGCTTTCACAGCGCAGCCCCTAAAGAAACTCAGATCTGGGAACAGCTCGCTGACAGAAGCTGCACACTGCTTAAATCTAAGCAGAGCCCGGCTTTCCTGTGGAGCAGCTGCAGGGAGAAAGGGCCCAGTGACGAGCCACAGCGCCAGGTCTGCGCAGCCACTGTGGCCAGGTTGGCTGGCGCCGTGAAGTGGCTCACCTCCCTCGGCCTTCCTCATTTCATCCTCGAAGAGCAATCCCCTTTGAACTGTTCTCGCTGGAACTAAAGCCAGCATCAGTAACTGGACTGAATGGGCCGGGATGAGGAAGGCTTAGCCACAGTCCTGCCGTTGTGACTGTGGAGAGAGAGCTCACACACTATCCGTGCACGCCTACACTTGCTTCCCAAAAGAAGCATTCCTTTTCTTTCATGACCTGTGGTTTCTACCACCCGCATACCACAGTGTGAGGGACACTGATGAAGGCAGGACAGCCTGGTGGGTAGTGAGTGGCTCTCAGCTCCACGCATTTATCTAAATTCTGGTCTGGATCTAAGAACAGGCTGAACATTCATTATCTAAAAACCCGGAAATGCAAACTGTGTAAGTACTAACTAGACATCTGGCCTCAAGTATTGGTCTCGAGTGAAAACACAAGTAAAAATCCTGTATGAAATTCCCGCAGACTGTGTGTCAGTGTCCCACACCTCAAGACGCCCCATTTTATAAATGCAAATACGACAAAACCTGAAGATCCCAATCTGGCCTCATACATTTCATTCAGGTAAGGGGTTCTCAACTCTACTTAGATGAGTGGCTTAAAGCTAGTCCTTTAAAATGATGACTTCTAGCGGCTACAGTGGGGGCTGGAGAGAAGGCATGGCAGTGAAGACTGTACTGCTGGTGCAGAAACCGCACCGCCAGCTCCCAGCACCCACTCGGGGTAACCTGCAACCACTTGGAGCTCCAGCTCCAAGGAATCGGGCGCTTCAGGCCTTGGAGAGCACCATGCCCAAGTGACCACGGGCACATGACTAAGGAATAAGTGGTTTCTGGAAGAGTGTATCTGCCAATTATACGCAAAGCCTTACTTGGCTGTCAGCGCAGACAAGCTGTTTTACTTTGAGACGCATGTTTCCCTTCCCAGCATGCAACACAAGTTCTACGAGGCAGACTGTCCGAACTTTGGGAAGTAGTCAGAGTTTCATCACAAAGACGAGAACCAGATGAGGGATGCCAGATGCACAAACAGAAGCAAAGTGTAGAGGTCAGGGGTCCCTTAAAAGGTCAGAGGTCAGGGTTCAGGACAGCGGGGCAGTGCTTGGCCACACAGAAGAGTTGTCACACTGAAACAAGTGACCAGCAGCCTGTTCCTGATTTTTAATCTGTAAAACTACACAGAGTGCCCCAGCGTTTGACCAGCTAACGGGTGGGTCTCAGCAGAGTGGAGGGGTGCGCGGGGCACACCTGCTGAACGCATCAACCGCTCAGAGGCCAAAGTCCCACAGTCCCTTAGAAGGGACTGAGCCAGAGAAACCCATCAATACGGGAAAAGCCAGCAAAACCAACAGGGCTCTTCTTGTTGCCCTGCAGGACTGGGGACTCGGGAGCTCTCCCGCCCCGGGAGCCTGCACCAGGTGCAGAGAAGCAGCTGTGTCTGCTAGGGGACATCAGAGGAGAGTTTCAGCTGACAGCTGGCCAAGCAGGCCTGAGGCTGGGAGACAGGTGGGACTGAGGACCCTGGACCCCCAGAGGCTGTCCAGAGACCCAGAACCCAGTCTCTCAGTAGAGAGGGCACCTCAGAACAAAGTCCTGATCATACCAAGTGGTAGACAATTCATTGTGAGCCTCATCCCTAAAGCCCAAGCAGACCCCAAAGGCACAGGCGACACCAAATCAAACAGCTGCACCTCGAGTCCTGCCACGCTCAGTCGCGGGGTCCCTTACCCTTGTCCCTTGCCTTCGGGCATAGGTCACTAATTTTCAGAGTGGTTCTTATAGAAATCCTAATGTCTTGACATGGTTAGAATGTATAAAGACTAGCATTAGTTCACCTCACTTTGGCCTACTTTGGTTTCACAAAGCGTCAGTCAATATCCTAAGTCAAAGGACTCATAGTGCACTGTAGTGACAGAGAAGCCCACCCATTGGCGCTGCAGTCTTTAAACTACAATTAGCTTTGTATGGAAATCAAAATGTGTACATGACCTGGCCCCCAGCACACTGTGTGTCTCCCATTGTCTAATGCTGAAATTTGAATATATACAGAAAAAGAAGTAATTAACTGGATTCTAAGAGGTTGTTATTATTGTTCTTACTACTAGTAATATAAAATCAATTTTTGAAGAAACAATCAAACCTGAAAAATTAATGTTTTCATTGATCATGTACATGGAACTTAATCCAGTATTCATAAGCAGACTTTCTGTCAGGTCACTGTGTGGTTTTAATATAATAAACAGAAGTGTTAATATTTTGCTTGCTTTGTGCTTGAGCCACTTACTAAGTCCTTCCCCTGCAAGGCGTCCTATGAAAGGCACAGTGCAAGGAACCAGGATAAGGGGAAGGTGCGCCCCCGGCTCCCAGTTAAGGCTTCCAAGTTGGTGAGAGCGGTCTGTACAGTGGTCGTGGCCCATAGACATCGTCCGTGCGTGCCATCTCGGCAAGAATGAAGGGAGAGAGGAGGAAGAGGAGAGAGCGGCTTCAGCATGCAGGGTCCCGGAGCTGGGAGGCCTGCCCAGCCCAGGCTGGATGAGGCAATTCCAGGTAAGAGCTGTGTGTGACCGTCAGGTGACATCAGTATCCCCAGGCTGAAGTGGGAGAGGGTAAGGAAGCTTCATTCAGTACTTAGCATTGTGCTTAACGCCTGACTCCGCCCTACTTGGACCCTAGAAGGGTCTGCCTTACTGGAGGGAAAATACTGAATGTTTACCACATCAATAAACAATACGGAGTGAAAACCAATGCCTAAATCTGACCAGTTAAAATTGAAAAAAGATTGCAAAAAGATGGGATGTGATTATGTAGCAAATACCAAGTCCCAGCTGCTTGCTTTAACATATTTAACATTCACAATCTGTTCAACCAAAAGCAAAGAAATCTGAGGAGCCCCGGCTGAAGTCCAGAGTCTGGCCCGGCACTCCTTCCTGCCCCCACTCACTCCAGGATCACAGACATCAAAGAATCCTGGCGGCCATACAGATGTGTGTTTACTAATTCTTAGTGTCTTTTAAAGCTAAGAATACAGAAAAAAGGGAAAGCACATTTTTTAATTATTATTATTGTTATTATTATTATTAAAATAATACTTGTGTAAAACCACACTCTTAGACTAAGCATCCATATGCAATTTAAACACCAACACCAAGAAGCCACAGGCTAGGACTCAAACACATGGAAGTCAAACACATGTAGAACCTCATCAGCCTCCTGCTGAGCCCACACAGGCTCCTAGGACCAGGTACAGATACTGACCTCTCTGCAGCCAAGATGCCACTGTTGACAGACGAGAGAGAACGGACAGACACACGGACTATCCCTGAAGTCACAGTGTCCCAGAAGCTTTGGTCAAGAACACGGGGCGCATTCTCAAATCAGTGTTTGCCTCCAGGTGGCCCTCCGGGTGCTAGCATCCATGCTAGTGTCAATCAGACCAGGATTCCAGCTTTCTCTGTCACTCATTAATGGTCTGACCCTGTGCAGCCGTGCCAGGAGCGTCTAGGAACCCACCTGACCCAGGCAGACCTTCTCTACTGCACACCGTAGAACATCCAAAAGCACTGGGAGGGCTCTTCGTCATAGAGACTGCCTTCCACCCTGCCCCCTGCAGAAGTAAACAAAGTCCTCCTGTGGAGTTTGCTCAGTGTGCATGCTCCCCTCAGCAAGCACTTGTTTAATCCGTGATCTCTGACCCGCCTGGCGATCTCTGACCCGCCTGGCATCGAGCTAGCAAGGTACTGCGAAGAGCAGGATGTGAAAATAAGCTGTTGTATTCTTGACCTGCAAAACGTCACCACCTTTGTACACAATAAACACGACGCCATGAAAGTTGTTAGATTCAGCCCTGCTTGTACCTCTCTGTTAGCAAGCAGTCTTTCTTCTTGCAGATTATCAAAAGGGGGGAGCGCTCGCTTACTTTCTAGTCATCAAATTTACTGAGATGCAAGAATGGAGATGTCAACTCTGAAGCATACAGAGAGCTGCCGTTCATGGGAAGAAGATCATCACTAACGATGGCTACATGAGAATGACATTCAGGAAAACCTACTATTTCTGATTTGCTCCAGAGTCCAACATAATACTTTAAAGAATTAGCATACAGATTATGTTCAAACACAGCACAATTCTTATACACCTCTCCATGTGATGTATGGCCTATGTTAAACACAGCTTTCAAGGGCCTTATATTTTCCTGGCAGATTGAGAATTCATGTTCCAAGGATTTTAAAGTACCACACAGATTGATCTTTGACAAGACTTAGTACAAACAAGCTCTTATAAATATAGCTAGAGAGCACAGAAAAAATTAAGCTATGGATATAAAAGACAGAGAATGAGCTTTATCTCAGTTAATTAATGCGCTAATGTATCTGTTACCCCAAGCCCTAAAGTTAGGGTGTATTCAGGCACATTCCACCTCTGGAACCAGGGTGCTTTGCCTCCCGAGTTCGGCGGGTTCTGTCGAACAGCCACCTCACAGGAAGCTGGGCCAGCACCCTGCCACTGCACACAAGCCCAGAGTGGGGCTCTGAGCTTCCCAGCATACAAAAGGACACACTGGCAGAGGCAGGAAGAATGGCGTTCTCCAAAATGCAAAAGCTCTCCCCAGATTTGTCTGCTGTCACATAAGAGAGCATGGCCCAGGCCAGCAGGGGCATTCCAGCCACCACTGTCCTCCTTCTTCAAGGACACCATAACACAGGAGTTATATCTAGAACTGCAGGAGTCGCAGGGTCAACTAAGTCCCCAGCCAGCCAGCCCACAGGGATGGTGACCCTCTGGGAAAGAGGGGCATGGGCATCCTTGCCCATGGCTGGCCCTGCTCCAGCTGAGCTCAGGGCCTCCTGCACCATTCACCACAGAGCTAGTCCTAATCCTGACCACCAGCTGAAGCAATGAACACTGAAATGTTACATGAGTGATATTCTTAAAAGATTTTCAACAGGTGTCTAAAGTTGTTAAGTGAGAATCTACTACTTTCTCAGAACTAATTTTTCCCACAGGATAATGTCATTTACTGTTGTTTTGTTTCTAAGAATCTCTATGGGCACATAAATTTTATTAAGAAATCTATTTTAAAGTTCACTTTAGGCAAATGCATCCCTTCATATCCAATCTGTCATCAATTCTTGGTGGATTCTGCTCATACACCCTCAAGTCTGGTACTAGTGAGAGGCGCAGGATAGACAAGGTCCCGCGTCCAGCCAACCCCTCAGACGGCCCGATCAATATGAACTACAGAGAGCCTGGCTCACTACTTTCAGTAAATTGTTTGTTTGGATTATTGACCTACAAATTCATTGAGTATGGAATTTTGCCAATATTTATAAAGCAAATATAGTAAATTACACTGAGCGCTTTAATGTACAAAAGTGTACAAATTAATCTAAAAAAAAATGAAAGAAAACCATAATTATTCTCCATTGACAGCCAGACCCTGAAGCAACAAAAGAGGAATGAACTATTTCAGACCTATGGCCTGCAAATGTCAGGCAACACTTGGGTTTGTTTGTTTGTTTGTGTTTTGTTTTGTTTCTTGGTTTTATAGGAAGTATCATTAAGAAATTTTTCTAAAGTCACTATGAGAATATGGCCTTTGACACAAACTTGTATACAAAGTTGCAAGTCTTTAAACTCATCCTTAAAACATACAAATATTTCATACAATAAATGCCAATTTAAAAGAAATAAACATCCTGACTGGAAACGGATACTTAAAGGAAGATTTGTCAGTGAGGCATTTTTACAAGCTATGACTTCCTTAAAAGTGTGTATTGTCATGACTGCTATTCTGGGCCTGGGACCTTTTTAGAACAATGGAGTTAAATTCTTTAAAATCTTCCTATTCCACACTGATATAACAGAAGTACCACAAGAATCAGTAAAACTAGACCCAAAATTCATCTTTAAATCTTTTCTTTTCTTTTTTTTTAAATCTCCCCACACCCTTCAGAGACACAGTCCCATTATATAGCTCAGGCTGCCCCGAAACACTATGTAGACCAGGCTGGCCTCAAACTCACAGAGATCCACCTGATTCTATCTTCTGAGCATGGAATGAAAGGTCCGCGACACTAAGCCCGCTTTTTACGTGTCTAAAGAGAAATCGTATATAGTTCTGGGTGGCTTTGTACAAAAACGGCTAATTTGCTATTTTTTGTCTTAAATCTCCCTCCACAATGCTTACACTGGCAACCCAGCCCTCAGGGCCACAGTAAGGTGGCAGGAGCGGGCCCTCTGGGGAGTAACTAGATAGCCAGCTTTAAGGCGAGCCCTTCTAAATGAGACCTCAGACCCAGCTGGTCCCCTCTCGTCCAGGTGAGGGCACAGGCAGGGCGTGAACTGGGAAGAGGCCCGGCAGCACCTTTGTCTCGGATGACCACACTGTAAGAATAAATGTGTGTGGTTTATCAGCCACTCCATCCGGGATGTTTTCCACACACACAAACAAAGTGGAAAAAAAGATCAGATGTCTTTCTGATAACAACCCTACTTTCTGATGCAGCTGGTTAGGAAATCACACATGCCAGTGTCACCTCCAGCCCACCCTCCCAAAGCAAACCTGCGCCTATACCATCCAGATGAGGGCAGGGCACCCCACCCTCCTCAGCCCAGTTGGCATCCATGTAAAGGGACCCCAGCACACACCCCTGCCCTCAGCCAGCAGCAAGCTCACAGGTGTCACTCCAAGCCCAGCAGAGGACCCTGGCCCCGCCTGCCTCGGCACCTCTTGCAGAGACCCTTCTGGATGCTTTAGTGCGCGGGCTTTGGTGTCCAGGAATGTCACAGACTGCAGTCAACTGTTGACATCCGGGGCTGAAGGTGAGGGGGCTCCCCAGAGGACGCTCCAGCACACACTCCAGAAGGTCCACAGTTACAGGAGCAGTTGCAGAGGATATGAGGCTGCTGGCCGCCAGCGGGAAGGACTGTCTGCCTAGCACACCCTTTGTCGGGTGCCAAAGCATGGCGAGAGATCACAGCAAGGGAAGGAGAGGGGTGTGTCAATGGGCCGCTTACACACACACACACACACACACACACACACACACACACACAGAGAGACAGAGACATCCACATATTGCTAGAGGGAAATATCTCTGAAACAAACAGCATTTTAACAACTCATATCATCCTGTGTGAGCTATGTTGTGCAGGTCAGCGACATTACAGGGCAGACTGTGATCACAAGGAATTTTAGGATGTTTGCACGGAGAGCAAAGTATATTAAGTCATATTTAAATGAAGTAACTTCCAAGACACTCACAGAAGAGACTGCATTTTCAATTTCGGTGAACAATCAAAGCCACTCAGAAAACACCAGAATACAGATGACTCTTTGAGGCTGTTGATTACATTTAATGTCTGTAAAAATTCTGTTTATTGGATTTGGTCACCCACAGTTGTATACATATAAACAGAAGTTACAAAAGTGTATACAGAGCAGGAGAAAACACAAATCAGACCTCAAGGTACAGAAGAAGCCAAACTTTTAACTTTAAGACTTTACGAATTTAACATTTATAACCTACAGAGACATCTTAAGGGGGAGAGCAAGTTCAAGCTCACATAGAGTCATTCCCTCCTAAAACCAAAATGGCAGTACAGCTTGCTTCTTGTCGCCTGCTCTGTTTGTTCTTATAACAAGAACAGGAACAATGCAACAGAATGTTGGAAGCCATAAACAGAAGGACAAACAGTAACTAACGGGGCTGCGTGCGAGCAAGCCCGGCTGCCGGGCCACACCAGGAAGGCTGCCGAGCCTTGGGAGCTGAGGGCCCGACCCAGGCCAGGGACAGCGGCGGCTGGGGACACAGGCGCTAGGGCTGCAAACCAAGGGGAAGTACAGCCTAACCATGAGGGGAAGAAGCACCGACCGACCGACCGACCGACCGACCGAGAAGATCCCCTCCCAGCTCGCCCTCCTTCATCCCAGAAGCCAGTTTTACTCCCTGCAGGATGGCTAAGCAGAGAGGCCCCAGAACCACTGCTGTAATCCTCCAGCCGCAGCTGCTAAACGCTGAGGCCCTCTTTGTTAAGAGCATGCCAGCATCCTCTTCTGGGGTTACCATCAGGCAGAGCAACAGAACAGGTATAAACTTGAACTTAGGGGACCAACTTCCATTCCCCCTTCGCACGCTCAGGAAGCAATGCCAGCAATCCAATCTCACCTCAGAAACTCAGACAACCAGAGATTTCTTGGTAGCTCAAGAAAGTGCCTCACTTAAAACAGAATCCAAAAATAAAATTGAAAAGAGACAAAATAGAAGAAAATGAAACTGTAAAACAGAGCACAGTCAATTATGTTTCAGAGGAAAAAAAAGGTCTTCTGAAATACAAACAGGATTGTATTAAAACAAACAAAGCAACAAAGAAATTAAAGCTTTGAAAGGGAAGATTGAGAAGATGGAAAAGAGCTTTTGTAAATTAAATATATAATGCTGGAACTGAGAATGATCTAGAAAGGAAAACCAAGAGAAGAAAAAATGGAAAACTAGAAAAATAGCCCTAAGCCCCAAACCGGAAGTGACATCTCCATAGAAGGTGGGGCTGAAGGGTGCTGGCACTCACTCGGGCCACGCGGGCAGCACTGGGGGCCACCCTGACAAGAACAATAAGGGAAGGGACCACAAGATATGGACTGATGGAGGGTAAAGGTAATGTGGGAGATGAAAGAGTCCCAGGGAGTTTGTGTGACTCAGTGCCAGACTGAGATGAAACTCAAGGACACCAGGGAACAAGGAGCTACGACATGAGAGGGGTACGGGAGGCTTCGGATTCCATGAGCACACGCACGCAGAATGCTGACGTGGTGCTACACACCTTTAATGCCAGCCCTTGGGTGGCAGAGGCCAACCTAATCCTGCTACAAAACTTATTCCAGGTCAGCCGTAGCTAGACAGTGAATTCCTGTATCTAAAAATGTGTGTGTGTGTGTGTGTGTTATCAACTAGCTTCAGAATAATATGTGTGCATACATGTGCATATACACATATATGTACACACACACATACACACATGTTCATGGAACATGACTTCCAAAATTCTCTTCCCAGTCAGTCTGTAAGTTGCAAATGAAGGTAAAATAAAGATAATTCTTCAACATGCAAGACCTTGGATTTACTTCTCTGTCCCATTTCCAAAGTATCCACTAGAAGATATACAGGGTTTTCCTCGAGATATACAGGGTTCCCAGAAACTAGGGCAAGCCAGAAAGAGCTGGAAGAGAGGCCCGTGGAGCATAAGTGATAGCTGGCCCGACAGGCCCCAGCGGAGAACGCTCGGCAGCGGCACTATCTGCAGATCGAAGGAAGCGCAGGCCAGCCATGGTCTACTGAGAAACAAAAAGCCATGTGGGAAAAAACCAATCTGCTATTGCTTGTTTTCGATCCTTCCACCCAGTCTACCACAGCTGATGTGTGCGAGAGAACCAGGAGAGGAAGGCCTCGGGCTGGGAAGGAGCACTGAGCTGCTGTCACCCAGAGAGCAAAGCACCACAGAGCATCTAAGGCGAAGGCAACAGAACAAGGTGTGCCCCAAACACGGAAGAAATTTACCACAAGAATCAGGTAGAGGGCTAAAGGGTTTCTATGGGGAGAGCCGAAGGAGGGAGGGCAGTGATGACTATCTCCGATGGTTTCAGCACATGTCTTAGTCAGGGTTTCTACAGCTGAGATGAAACACCATGACCAAAAACCAAGTTGGGGAGCAAAGGGTTTATTCAGCTTACACTTCCACACTGCTGTTCATCACTGAAGGAAGCCAGGACAGGAACTCACACAGGGCAGGGACCTGGAGGCAGGAGCCGATGCAGAGGCCACGGAGAGGTGCTCTTTGAGATGTTTACTGGCTTGCTTCCCCCGGCTTGCTCAGCCTGCTTTATTATAGAACCCAGGACCACCAGCCCAGGGATGGCACCACCCGCAATATACTGCACCCCTCACCATTAATCGCTCAATACAGAAATATCATAAAGGTCCACCTCTAGCCAGACTGTGCGAGAAAAAGGAGCCATCTCAATACCCTCCCCCCCCCTCCAGCTGATGTCAGGCTAGCATAAACTAGCTATAGCCGGCTAGTGCAGACCCTCGAACCTCGCTGATCTTTTCACACGTCACCTTGGTATAAATAAAAGCTTTTCAAAATTATGATAAAACAGATTCTGGATGGCTACAGGGAGGTAAGGCCGGGGTCATAGGCCAAAGCAGCACAGTGCCTTTTTATATGCTGCCATCACTGAGACCAGGCTCAGAGCCCCAGGGAAACGGTGGGGACCGAGGGCTGGCTGGCTGGCGTTCAAAGCGTGCGTCTGGAAAACAAGATAACAATTTATCAGAGCGCATACTCTCCTTTTCCCCTCAGAGGCCTGAGAGATTACTCATTTTCAGAATACAAAGAAGTTGGAAACTACAATTCCCACTGTGCCTTGCAAGCCTATCCAATTACTTAGAGCAAGGAAGGCTGCTGTGAGGGAGAGGCTGGTTTACAAGCCATTTTCAGTGACTGTCTTATTTAGTCATCATTTTTCACCCTCACTTGAAGACGGAAAAAAATAAATAAAACAAATCACCTGTGAGTATCGAACAGCCCTCCAGTTACTTAAAGAACAATTTAGAGAAACACTAATGGCAGACTACTGAGTCCAAGGGCCTGGCGCCCCTCCTCCTCCACACCCGCCCTGCAGTTCTACAGTGGATTCTACCAAGGCTCCGAGGTTACCATGCCAAAGGACTGCTTGAGACACAGGCAAAGACATACAAAAACACACACCGCACATACATCATATATACATATATATATATATATATATGTATACACACACACACTATATTATATACACACCACATACCATATACACACACCACACACATATCACACACATTAACACACAGATATATACACATACCCCATATGCCACACACCCCATACACACATATACATATATCACACACAATACTAATCACACACACACACACACACACACACACACACCATACACAAACACTGCATCATTAAAAAGCACACAAAAAAAAAAACCAAAACCCCAATGTCCTATCTACCATGGATGGTTGGAAGAAGCTCTATGTTAAGAAACTGCGATCCTTTAGAACACAGAACAGGATTACTGGTGGATTATTCCTCAGTAACTCATGCCCCACCCCACCGCTGCCAGGACCTACCTTCTTCCCCAAAAGCAAAGGTTCTAGCTGAGAGGCCTCACTGCCTCCCAGATGGAGTCCTATAAGAGCTCTAAGAATGCTCAGACAGGTGCTGCCCAAACAGACCTGAGTTTGGGCTGACATAAGGGACAGGCGCAGCCACCAATACGGCCAGCCCCTTGCTCTGCCGTACTTCGTGGCAACATTTAAAGCCTCCCTGCCCTTGTCCTGACTACCCACCAGTCAAGACACACCCACACAGGTTGTTCCGGTCCTTGTGTGCGCAGTGCTTACACTCAGAGCAGGCAGTCTCCAGGCTCCATGCTCTTTCCCTTTAGTCAAAGCCAGGCGCTCTGAATACTATTTTCAAGCATTCTTAGGTGGTTCCAGGACTCCTACTGGGAGGCAGCAAAACCTTTAAGAGGTAAGAGCTTGCTGAAGAAGTTAGGCATGGGAGTAAGTCTGAAGGGGGTGGTCGGGTCTCAACTCCCCTCACTCCCGCCGCTTTGCTTTGGCCTCTGTGACCTGAGCATGTTCCTGGATCAGAAAAGTTACAGGATAGCTGGGCGGTGGTGGCACACGCCTTTAATCCCAGCACTTGGGAGGCAGAGGCAGGCGGATTTCTGAGTTCGAGGCCAGCCTGGTCTACAGAGTGAGTTCCAGGACAGCCAGAGCTACACAGAGAAACCCTGTCCCGAAAAAGCAAAAAAAAAAAAAAAAAAAAAGTTACAGGATAAGCACAGAGTTCTCCCTGGCCTGCCTCTTCTCCAGCATTATCTCCCATGCAGAACCGCCAAGCCCTTGCCAGGACCAGGCTGCTCTTCCTGCCCACCTTGTTCTTCAGACTTGTTAATCCCCCTCTACAGCTCAGCTCAATATCTACACTAGGCCTTCTTCCACACATCTGTGGCCTCAGCAGACAGCTCTGCAGGAAGGAGGCGGGGTTCCGAATCATGCACTGTGAGAGGGCAGCCCGAGAAGGGGTGCGGTCTCCCCATGGAGCAGGCACTCGGTGTGCAGTTTCATGGAACAGCCTAGACAGCGGTCCTCTCGTCACCACCTGCTTTTTGCTCTCTGATCAGTGCAAACTTCCCAGCACTTTCTCCAGGGTCACAAAGGAGCGTCCACTGTGGCTCTCCATGGCTTACACAGCTCCAGGACCCACTCAAGACCAGCAAGAAGATTCCTCAGGAGAGAATTCATCATGGACACTTACTTGCTAACGCTACCCAGTTCATTCTGGAGAAGCCAGGGATCGGAGCCGTGAGCCACACAGCGACAGAGATACCACACTCCCCAGAGCCTAGTTCCAACTGCCCTCTTCCATTTCTGGTTGGCTCCAGCTTCAATCTTCTCTTCCTCCTGGTTTCCCTGAACTGTGTTGACAGTCTTCTAGGTGATCCCCTCACACACAAGGAAACAAATTCGCAAGAGCCTCTGGACCAAACCTGACCCTCGGGTGGGAGCTCGTTACGCAATGCCCCTTGCCCTCGGCCTCCCAGCTGCTATCAGCTCAGGCCCCGCCCGCCCGCCCTCCACTTGCTTCAAGCCTCCTTGTCTGCTCCTTCTCTAGACTCAGCAATGACCTTGGAAAATACAGATGTTGCAGCTATTTCCCTACTAAAATCCTCCACAAAACCAAACAACTTAGTGCGTAAGGGCACCAGCTACTAAACCCAGCAACCACCAACCTGAGTTTCAGCCCAAGACCCACAGAGAAGGAGGGAATTAACTCCCACTAGCTTTCCTCACACACACACACACACACACACACACACACACACACACACTGCAGCACACTCATGCCCATACACATACACACATGCACATTACTTACATACATACATACACACACACACACACACACACACACACACACACACACATTATTTTTCATTGAAAATGAATCAGAAAGGATGTCAAGGGTGTCTTCCTAGACAGGACAGCATGAGGATCCTTCAGGAACAGACTAAAGGTATTACCATGCATTTGCATAAACTATCTCCAGACTTTTCCAATCCAAACCCACACGATATATATAATCCAGGGGATTCTTCATCAACACACCACATACAGGAATGGCTACAAAATAGTGTGCAGTCTCTCTCTCTCTCTCTCTCTCTCTCTCTCTCTCTCTCTCTCTCTCTCTCTCTCGTCCTGTATATCCATCATCTACTGCTGTGATTTGCTGAGTGTTTTGGCAACCATGTGTGACAGATTTGGTTAGCAGACCTACTACCGGTCACTGCTGGGACCTTCAAGGGGAAGAAGCTGTGGGAGAGGACACACCAAAATGGACAATGCGCTCTCTCTCTCTCTCTCACTCACTCACTCAGACACACACACACACACAGAGAGAGAGAGAGAGAGAGAGAGAGAGAGAGAGAGAGAGAGAGAGAGAGAGAGGCTGGCAGGCAGGCAGACAGACAGACAGAGACACATGAAAAGACATAGACACACACACAGATTTTCATACACAGAGACTTACACACATGCACACACAAGGACTCCTGGCGCCCGTGACATGAGTGTCTTCCTGTACTATGTGGCTCATGATGTACACTGCCTTGCCACAGGCCTAAAACAATAAACCAATCTATCATGACAGGAACCAGCATCTATCATGACAGGAACCAGCAAGTCTGTGAGCCGGTGTGTGCCTTCCCTCTTTTAAATGCTTCCTACAGCGAGGGAAAGCAGGCACGCCCCACGGGTCCCAGGGCCAAGCGCCCAAGCTCCTGTGGAAGCAGGGTACCCCTCAATGGATGCCCTGGCTCGCAGGCGCTGGCGTGCTGGCGGCAGCACAGCTCTCCCGACCTGGCTTTCCTCTAAGTCTCTGTTAGGTTGTACATACTAGCTGTAGAGGATGCAAGTAACTGGCACAAAACAGGGCACTTTAAGAGATCAGAAGCTTTTTCCAGAAAGATCTACTTCCTCAGGCTGGAAATGAATTGCCAGGGGAGAAAGATTTCTGTTTATAAGATCCCCTAAGATAAACGTCTGGAACATTCTCCTCGGCTGCCAGTCATCTCCATCATAAGTAAACACTGGTCCCAGTCCTGAGACCTCCAGGGTACAGAAAGAAGCAGGACTTTGCAGGCTCAGCACTCAGACCCTGGTTCTCTAGAACAACCCCTACTTGGTGCAAGGCTGGGCTTGCACTCTGCAGCATGGTGTGGTGCGTGGTGTGGTGCCTGTTAGACACCGCTGTGCGGGAGAACCAGGCTCAAGCGACCCAGGGCTGCAGCGAGCCTCTGTGGGACGCTGTACCTTTCCACTGGCATAAGCTCCACCTTCTCGCAGCGTCTCCCTCCTGACCACTGGAACTCACTGGCAGCTGACACCAGCAGACTCCCGTGACACATCACACATCACACATCACACGTCACATCCAAATCCAATGTGGCCATTCGCCTCCATCAAAATCAAAACAGATCAATGTTTAGAGCTCAAAAAATAGAACATTAAAAAATTAATTCTGCAAGGGATCCAGAGTCCTTCCAACATTACATGTGATAAATCCTCAACATCAGGCAAAACTGGGAAGAACTGCCGAACCGTTCATCTATATTGCAACAACTTTAGAAAATGAAAGCTGAGCAGAGCTAAGAGTTTCAGAAGGCAAATGCTGCTTAGGAAAATCCATACATAAAATGCAGGTGCTGTCTCCGTGCTCCTCCATGGATTCCCTCCTTCCTCCCTAGCCGTCCTCCCTTCCCTCAGAGACCAAGTGGCTGAGCAGCCCCTGCTGTGGCGATGTGAGCAGACAAGAGCCTGAGGGTCTGAATGAAAACGTGGACGTGACAGCGGTCCACCATCGTGTTCTGCCCTCGCCAAGCTGCAGGGAGCAGATGGGGACTTCAGGCGCACAGAACCAGGCTTGGAAGGACGACCCGGACGCACATGGGAAGCCAGCGCGTGCTCTGCAGCCCACAGGTTTAATCTGGAAATGCTCTGGTTTCGTTTAACACAGAGAAGCTGCAGGGAGGCATTGCAGAATAGCAAATGCTGCCGTGAATTATAAAATAATTACATTTTTAACAGTTCCCTTTGCACATTTACACCACAGAATGCCAGTAAACACTAGAACATTCAAAAAGAAAACCCTAAACGGTAAGCCTTCTGGAAGCCACTGAAACAGGGGCTAGCACTGGGAAACAGCCTTCTCTCCGCTCTGTCGCCTGCATCCCAAGAAACGAGTGATGGAGGCTGTGCAGGGCACGCAACAGTCTCGCCACACCATCTAAAGCAGGTGCTTACAGGGTGACAAACGGGAACGCCAGGCATGTGGCTCCCTTGCCCTCGAAGGATCACCGAGCACAAGGCCTGTGGCGGAGGGCACCGCGCCCTCTCCCCTCTGCACACACCAGCAGCACAGCAGCAGCCTCAAGCCGGGGCCAGAGCCCCCACTCCAGCTCCACGAGAATCTTAAACCCAAGCAGACCTTCAGAAACATCCTCTACCCCATAGTTAGCCTGGGAACACCCACAAAGGATAGCATGCCAACTGGAAATGGCAGAGGTCGCTGTAATCCCAGCTTCAAGGTCATTCTTGGCCACAGACTAAGTCTGAGACTAGCCTGCAGCACTTGAGACCCTTTCTGGCGGAGGGCTAGGAGAAGGCTGCGTTAGCCGTGGGCCGGCTCATGTTCCTGGGTAAGGTGGCTCCAAGGAGCCCCAGGCTACAAGTATGACTTGGGCCTAGCAGAGCTTCTGCATCTAACCACTGCCCTGCCCTGCCTACCCAGGAAGCCCGTGCCTGGTGTCTGAGATCAATGGTGAGGGAACAGGCTCTGACACTCTCAAAAACCATAGGAGAGCACCGATGTGTCACCAGAAAGCTGAATTCCCCTTAGTCCAAGCCTCAGTTTCCACATCTAGAAAATGGTGGTGTTCCCAATATCCAAACAGGGCTTTCCTAGAAGGTTCAAGTTAGATTACTGACTTAAAGCACAGAAACCACAAAATCCTTCCTGGGCTGATGCTATGTGCAGTGACAGTCCACAAAGGCTAAGGCCACACAATGAAGGTGTCCCTCAATCACAGGTGCCACAGGCTCCGTGAACCCAGATCCTGGAGGGAAGGAGAGGCGACTCACTTGTCCCCTCAGACACTGGGCCCTCTGCCGCCTGCTGCTCAAGCGGCATCGGCCATTTCCCTTGCCGATTTCCCCTTACATTTTGTTTAACAAAATACAACTGACACACTCTGCAGTAAAGTGAGGGCAATGAGGTCCACTATCCACAGACACTGGCGCACTCGGCGTCGTATGTGACACAATACAATAAACAGGCAATGGCACACATACTATAAACACTATAAACACGCATTACAAAAGCAATGAGACACATACACATGTTCTTGAGACCAGGAAGGAACACTGGACGCTGGGCAGGCAGAGCAGGCCTGTGGCTGAGGTCCCGGGCCTACAGCCCTGCTAGGTGGGGTCGGGTATGCTTGGGCAAGCTATTCCGTCTCTCGTCCCATTGTCCGTCTGTAGAGGGAGAGGCTGACTGGGCTGCTGCAGGTACCCGTGGTGGTGATGGCTGTGAGGGGGTGAATGTCAGATTACTCATCCAGGGAACCTGACAACTGCAGGCAGTGTGGCCCTCACACACGGGGGGAGCACTCTCAGGCGTCGGCGGAGTTGTGCTTGTTCACCGACAACCACTTTTCACAGGAACATGGACTGGAACGTGTGGGTACTGTCCTGAGAACACAGCACACTGGCCACAGCGCCCCTACAGCGACCTGGGGACCAGAACACCTCCAGAGCTCGCTCACTCTCCAAGCAGCTCTCCACAGCCAGGCCACGTGGACACTGCTTTTGTTATGCCGGATGAGAGCGGCAGGCATTTAACAACTCAATCTGTCACCATACTCTGCCATCAAAAGGAGACGGCCGGCTAGTTCCTCTGGCTTCCATGTTCCCTCTCTGCCTGTGATCCTAGGCAGGTAAATATTCATGTCGGAGCTGGGGTTCATTCAAATCCCCGAGGTAGTCTGAGGAGAGTGACGTCACTGCTCTAACCACTCTTCATACAGCTTGTCAGTAACATTCCACCTTAAGACTAGGATTCTGTTACAACCTGTACCAGAAACTCTGGCCCAAAACATGGAACTCTGCTAAAACTAACAAAGCTAACAATAAAGCGGACACACATCCCACCGTCATGGAGAAGACATGACAGTGAACAGGTCCTACCGAGCTCCACGCGCAGCCCCGCCCAGCACTCCCCCAGTGGCGTGCCTACATCCTGAAGCCCGGGAGCCGGAGCCTGCTTAAACGGAACAGCAGTTCTGCAGCTGAGACCCATCCTGTGGGTCAAAGCTTGGTCACCTCAAGCTTTGGAAACATCAAAAACCATCCACTCACACAATACTAGAAAGTTTTCTTATGAAAGAGGACACGATTCACAATTTGAAATGTACCTTTTGGTTTCTTCATGTTAACTTACACACCACCATGACATTATCACAACTTAGGTTGGGTCTTTAATACAGCAAACAGCATTATATAAAAATATTCACCCTGCACTTATCACAGACATATAATAATGTAATATAGACAAAAATTATCTAGAAACGTAGGAAAATTTAACAAGATAACACAACCATGTAAGAGCCCATCCAAGTTACAGCCTAACACATCTGGTCATTTACTCTGATGGCCACGCTGTCTAGAGTAATTTATGGTGGTAAGAGCCAAGAATAAGCTTCAACATTTTACAAAAGAACTCTCCATATAATAAAACTTCCCTGAGCGTTTACTGTCTGCAAGGCACCCTAATCCCGACCCAGCCAACGGGCTGCAGGGGCACGTTAGCAGATATCCGAGGCAGACGGGCCACAGCGACTGGACTCCGGGGTTGGAGTGGGTTCGCCTCACTCCCGCATGTCAACAGGACTCCAGGCATCGTGGAGCAGTCCAGATTTCCTCAGTCCTGAGAGAATTCTAGAAGCTCTGGGGACCGAACTGCCATGCTTTGTGGTGCAGAAGAAATGCAGGACCCCTA
Organism: Apodemus agrarius; assembly: GCA_964023405.1. NCBI lineage: Eukaryota > Metazoa > Chordata > Mammalia > Rodentia > Muridae > Apodemus > Apodemus agrarius. The sequence goes on along the minus strand of OZ030027.1, from coordinate 36,326,339 downwards.
GGAAGCACGGGGGGGTTGGGGGGGTGGGGGTGGGGTGCAGGGACCCATGCTCCCCTCCCACAGCCTCTCACAGCACCCCATGCTTCCTAAGCCGCCTCAACAGAGTCTTAATTTTCTTCATTCAAAAACAGATCCTCAAGGAAAAGTCAATAATTACACAGAGAGAGGGGTGAAGAGGAGAGAGGGAGGGAGGGAAGGAGAGGGGAAGAGGGAGAGGGAGAGGGGGAGAGAGAGGGAGAGGGGGGAGAGAGAGAGAGAGAGAGAGAGAGAGAGAGAGAGAGAGAGAGAGAGAGAGACCCCTGCTCCCAGGCCATTTAGCGGGGCACTGTACGGTGCGCCACGTGTCCTGCCTGAGGGGAAGGAGGGAGTGAGCAGGAACCAGCTGGCTGTGGCTTACAACACACACTGTTAGTATCACAACTCACAACTAACATACAGGTAGATTTTTGTAAAAATATTTGTCACTTGCCACACACAAAATGCAGTTTTTCCATGAGCTAGAACTTTACTCACAAGTATCATCTCTTTAACCCTCTCAGAACCTACTGAGGCTATCCGTGCTCTCCAGCTCACCCTGCAGAATCTGTCTCTGAGGTACAGTTATGTCTGAAGGTTCAAAAGGACACAGCAAAGGTATGTGTCATGAATGAGTCCGGGAAACTCCAGAGTGCTCAGCGATCACCAGTCAGGCATTTCCACACTGCACCATAAAACGCCACAGTGGAAGCTGCACTGCGTGGAAGGCGTACTTCCAAGACTGGGTTTCCTCTCAAAACTACACGTTCAAAAAGCACCCTTCCTCTCTAACAGAAACGAGGGGGAAAGAAACACTAAGTATTAAAAAGAAAAAGATGATCTAGGTGTAGCCTTGAACCTGGTGAGTGATTATAAGCTGCAAGATCTAAAATAGCACAGCTCGGGGACATGGGAAAACAGAGCACGAGTCACTGGTTATTAACAGGGCCAGGGTGGAATGCTCTAATTAAATCATAATTTAATCTTCCACATTATCCTAAGTTAGTCCCGACATGGTTCCTTGTGGTCAGCTGCAGAAAAATATATGTTACTGGTAAACGTCGGAATCAGGAGGAGTCAGTTACACCCTCTGGTTGGGAGAGAAGTGTAGTTAGTCATAGAAGGGTTACTCTTATGAAAACACTGTAGTAATGGAGGCCTAATTCACTGGCCCTCAATCACTTGAGCTAAAAGAGCCTTAAAAACAGAAACTAGAGTTAGGAAGACTTCTGCAATTCGAACACAACATTCTGATTCAAAGTCCCTATTTGCTTATCAGTCTGACCAATTGGGAAGAAAATGCAGATTTACGAAACTGAAACTACCTGTTTTCTACCCAGCCTAGCACAGAGATAAGCACACCAGAGCATCCCTAAGCCGCTGAGGCCGCTGGGAGCCACACACGTCAGCAGGGACCCATTCTCCACCAGGCAGTTCTGCTAAAGGCTGGTTAGCTGGTTCTCTGAGAATCTATTAAGAAGCCAAATCAGCCTCACACGGGCACGGGCTGCGCCACGATTTCTGTTTTCTGTATGAGACACTCAGCCAATAAATATCCAAAGAAAGGAGCTGGGCCAATGTTGTTTACTCAGTCATCTGAATGCAAAGGAAGTTATTTTAACAATCTTACAAAACTCCACATTACATTATGCAAGCATGGTTCAAACCCACTCGACACCCCACAGCTCTAAATTATCTTAAGAGCTACAATGTCAAAGCCAAGCCAGTCTGCAAGAGCGAAATAGCTGGACAGCTCCACAGGGGGCCCTGACAGTCTGACCCAGCGCCTCAGCCAGTCGGATTCACCATCCAATTCTCAGGGAAATTCTCAGGGAAGTTCTTTTAAAATGTTGTTTTTTGTTGTAATTGCCCAAATATACAATTAAAGATCGGTGTGTCAGAGGCCAAGAGTGGCTAGAGGCTGCAAAAGGAACCCCAAGGCGAGCACAGAAGGAACCCTGTAAGCACAGGTGTCATCTGTTCTCACAGTGAGCTCTAGATGGCAGGTCCCGGCTTCCGGAGTGCCACAGGCGGCCGAGAGCCGAGCCCTATGGGCGGGGACTCTTGGACACACAGGCCCCGTGTGACCGTTTCGTCTTGGCTTCTGGGCCTCATAAGTGGTTTGCCGACTCCAGCGATGTACCTGCGCCTGTCCTAACATAGCACTATACACCATGAGCACACAGACACACACTAACACAGCACTACACACCATGAGCACACACACACACACACACACACACACAAACACAGCACTACACACCATGAGCACACACACACACATGAGGCGGAGCCCGGTCCTGTTCACGAGCACAGCTCTGAAGCTCTGCCCAGTGGCTAACCAGTGGGAGGGGTCGGAAGAGCTCTTGTGCCTTTTACTCTTTTATATTATATAGGCATTTTACAGAAGCAAAAAAAACCTAGCACATGTGCTATCCAAAGAAAACCTTAGGACACTGTCCTTTCAACTTTGAAAGTAAACATGGTTTCACAGAGGAGCGATGAATGAGGCAGGCCCTGACTTTTGAAAGGTCATCCTGGTAAATGTTAAGTTTCTACTCAAATTATGAACTAGACCCAGGCTACTAAGTCCTTCCAGACCACTGTGAAGCCATGCGTGCGTGCGTGCGTGCGTGCGTGCGTGCGTGCTCGCAGTCCACCCCACCTCTGCAGTCACACCAGCCACAGCGGAAGCCGCTCTACGGGAGGACATTTATGTACTTTTTTATTTTGCTTTAGTTTTTTGTTGGTGGTGGCTCTTGTTTTTTAAGATGGTTTCTCTGTATAGCCCTGGCTGTCCTGGAACTCACTCTGTAGACCAGGCTGGTCTTGAACTCAGAGAGCCTGCCTCTGCCTCCTGAGTGCTGGACTCAGAGGTACACACCAGCACCCTGGCTTTCGCTTTGGTTTTTCTATGCTGGTGATAGAACTCTGGCTGTGTACTCTCTCCACAAATGCTCGACACTGATCTAGTCCACCCCAAGTTACTGAGCTTTTAGGTTTACTGTAAGAGAATGATGTAGAATTCCCACTTACTACCGGCCACATGACATCACGACGTCCCTGGCACGTGCCCAGCCACGGCAGGCAGAACTCCTCCTACTTCTCTGAGCATTCACCCTTTCCCGAGTTCACCAAGTACTGACCAGCGGGCATCACTACTTTCTGGACTTAAAGTACCTTTAATTTTCACTATGGATCCAAGAGCAGGCCAGGAATGCCCTCTAAGGAGCTTAAGATTTACAGTCAACAGAACAGATTACAAAACAGAGCACACGGGCTGTGTTTATATTCTATGAATAGGGAACAGCAAAGGCCCTGTTTATATTCTATGAATTGGGCATTACTAACTACAGGTAAAATTTAAGCTGCCTGAGTGAAGGCAGACAGGTCAAAGGCCAAAAGGAAAACATGAAACCACAAAAGATATTCCATTCCCAAGCAAAGCGGCCCCTGGAAGCCCCCTCATGAGGCCAGGAAAGAACCCTTTTTAAAAGCGGCAGGAGGGTGGAAGCCCCAGCCTTCCATTTTGATTGTTTTCTGATCACGGCTAGGTGGCCTCTCTTCGAGGAAGGGCTTGGGATCCTTAAGGCTGCAACACCCCCTATAGCAGCAGCCAAGTCAGTCCAAGGCCAATCCACGAGGGGGACCGCTGTGCTGCTACCAGAACAGGAGAGGGGAGCACACAGCAGGCAGCCAGCACACAGGCACACTGGCCAGGTAGGAAACCACAGCACGGGGGCGGGGGAGTGGGGGGGGGTCTTCATGGCTACACACATACACACTTTATCTCTGAAAAGGGGGGTCTTTTGCATTAAGCAGTTCCATTCTTATATATTGTACAAGACTACTTTAAAGCTGGGGGGGAGAAAAGGACACCAGTGTCCTACACCCCCAGCAAATGTAGAGTTCGAGGCCCTCACCACCCATGTGGCCTATTCCACAGTGACACCACCATACAGCACACCTTCCAAAGGCTCTGCCCAGAGCTCAGCAAAGCCCTCGACTGAGTTCCCATCTTAATGCATTCCCACCCTGCAAAGTAAGAGATGACAGCACTGACCCACGAAGCCCCTTATGTTTAGCAGCAGATGCAGGGGAAGAAAAGCATCCAGATGTTGTTAATGTTCAGTGCAAAATGAGAGTCCCAGGTCACCCGGAGAGCTCTGGTAAGCACAGCAGTCCACACTGGCCAGGCAAACGCTCGGCTCTACTGTGCCCACACACCCTCAATATGCTCAGTGCCCTGCCCACAGTTCCCACTTCACAGAAGGAGGCAGTAAGTGCTAGAGTGAGAGAAAACCCTGTGCACTGGCCCAACCCCAAATGCACACACAAGAGCTTCCCACATGGGCTAAGAGGCAGGCAAGCTCGAGTCCGCCGCGCAGGGCTACAGAGCCAGGGCTACCCATTAAAGTCTGCCAGGAAACCATCTTCAGCTCCAGGAGCCAACTACCTGCCACGGCCAACAGAAAGACCCAAGCTCAGATCCCCAGCACCTCAAGAAAAGTGGGGAACAGCTGTGCACACTGTGACCGCAGCACTGGGGGCAGAGACGGGAAGGTCCTAGAAACTGTTGGCCAGCCATCCTAGAGAAAATGCGGAGCTGCTGCTCCCTGACAGACAGACAGACAGCGCCTGTCTCCAGGCACCAGGCCAACAGAAGCAGAGGAAGAGGCCTGCTCTCGCCTCCCACGTACCCATACACTGACATACACGCACCACACACAGGACATGCGCAAACATAAATTAATTTAAAGAATACCCACAATTGTAAAGGACCCCACTTTGTGTGAAAACATCCCAAGAATGTCCCAAGGCCACAAGGCCTTGGGAAGAGCAGAGCAGAAGGACACTTTAGTGCCTCTGCACCTGAGGAAGGGCCCATTAGCTGTTCCATCCTAGCAAGAAGCTCCTCCCTTGCTAATATCTGCCAGGCCAGTGGCATGCTTGTCCCTTCCTCGGGGTCCACCCAATGTCACAACTGGCTTACCAATCACGAGTCTTAAGAGCTTTAGCCACTCCCTCCCCCAAAGACACACATGGGTGCTTGCCTCTCTCAGGACACTGAATGTGATCACCTCTCTAGGGGCGGACACCTCGAGTGTCCCTTCTGAAGTGCCCCTGGTCCTCACAACAAGCTGACCTTGTGCTCTTTGCTCTTTAAAGTCTTCCATGGGCCAGCCCTGGACCGCACACTGTAGGGAACAGACTGAACAGCACTCAGTGAAAACGCCACAGCACCGACCACTCGGCACAGAAGCAGCGCCTAACAACACAAGCCAGTCAGCCTGGCCTCCCCAGCCCGGCCTCTTAGTAAGTAAGACAGGATCCAGGAGAGGGAGGAGGAGGAGACACAAGACAGCTTTCTAGGTGCTGCTGCGGGCAGGAAGGGACAAATGGATACCTTCAGAACAGTCTAATCAATAATTCATAACAAACAATTCAAAGCAGTGTGTGTACTCCCAAGGATATTCTGGACACAGTTTAAGAAAAATCCTACTGGACATAAAACTCCAAAAGCAAAGACTAAATGTCCCAAGTTGTTGACATTTAATAAATATGTCCAGGAACCCGGTGCCCAATTAATTAGTTAAAGTATAAGTAGTTAGGCAGACAAGTTTCTCCCCGACAGATGGTATAACAGGCTTCAAGGGGGAAAGGAAATTATACTTTAAAGTTGGCTCTCTATGGCTACTATAGCAAATATCAGACCAAAAGACACGTGTGGAGGGCTGGCATCAGCTGTCCCTTCCATCTTACTCATGACAACAAAACCAGAACAGCCCGGCAGTACGGCCTCCCCACACTCCCGCAGAAGCAGCCAGAGAAGCCACCCTGCACCTCCCCTATACTGAGCTCCATTCCCAGGCCATACCAGGATATAAAAAGCCTGGCCTCGTGCCAGCTGGCAGGACCACACACACCCAGTATTTTTAACTTAAGAAGGCCTAAGGATCAGGCCACCAGGAGGGCACCAGAAACGCACACAGAAGCTTAGTGACCCTCAGCCAGGACGGTGGTCTGCAGCTGAGCTCTTTCCGAGCTCTCTTGCTTCATTGCGGACCTGCTCTAACAGTGGCAGAGCTCTGAAAGAGCATCCTGAAAGCTGACAGAAGTGAGGAGAGGGTTCACGCTGCAGGAGCACGCAGTGTTTCAAGACCATATGCAAAGCTCCGTAAACAGCAGCAGGAATGCCAAAGACCGCCGGGAAGCCGGACGCTTATTTTTCATTCCTGACACGGAAAGATACAAAGTTGACTTGTTGTAATTGCTCTAACAGTTTGCTGTTGTTGTTTTTAGTTTCACACTGGTCTTGGCAGTGGGCCACACATACAGATATCATGAAGCTGTGCCTCTAGATAAAATTCCTGATTGCCCTACTACGGCTAACTTATTTCTGGGTTGCTTACATATGCATCAGAAGGTTCCTTATTGCTAAAAACTGCATTAAACACAGACTTTAGTAAAAAGCCTGCCTGTGACGTATATACCATTCCATCTTTAAGGACTGAGGCTAGCAATCTCTGTTAGATTTTTAGTATCAATTATGAAAACATGACTATCCTCCAACAGGAGCAGGTGGAGACCAGCAAGGTGGGGTTTCACTCAAGGGCCTGTGCTTTCAGCATCAGGGAAACCGACAGCAGCCAGCAGGCAGATGTGCAGCCCGAGGGTCTGCTCCCCAAAGCAGAAGGCAGCCATACAGAGAGTAGCCTCTGGGCCCAGCCTGTGGCCCTTGCCTTCCTAGAGCACCGCTCTGCTAACCCTTGTCCCAGTTCACATTCAAACCGCTTCCCTTCCCACCAGCCCTCTCGGCAGGCCTCTCCTGAGCGCCCCTCACGGGCACTCAGCAACCCCAGCCTGGCCTCCGGGGATGGGCAGAGAACCCAGTGGCCACCAGCTGCCCTCCCAGCCCCGCCCTGCAGGCACTGCCTCAGTTCCACGAACCTTCTCCTGCCTAGTCTAAATAAAGACCACTCCACCTCATACAGCTCCTCAGACCATGGCCCTGCCAAGCAGAGCCCCCAGCAGACGCTTATCTCCTGAAATCACCTCTGTTCTTAATGTACACAGTTCTGGAGCCACTTTAAGAGCCAGTGTTACCAGGTGGCACACTGAAACCCAAACATGTAGACAACAGTTTGTAAGAGTGGCTCTTACTAAAAATATCTCTGCAGGTTTCCATAAACAGATCAAGGCTCCTGCTTATAACCATGTGAGGACCCCCCCCCCTTGGAAGGAACATTGAAAAGGTAAAAGTCTAAATCTGTGAGGGCAGAGAATACAGGAGCGGAGGTAGTGTAGCGGCAGACAGGAGGTCAAAGAATTTTTGGAAGGAGAAAAGCAGAGAGACAAGTGATAATTAATGTTTTAATTTGTTCTAGGTGAGAGGATAAGAAGCAAGCTAATTAAAGCACAAAACCCCAAAGACTCAGGAATCAGAGGGTGGCGGGAGCAGGACAGAAAGGCCTGCAAGGAGGGACTCAGAGCCCCTTCCCTGTCTTCGCCTCAGTCAGAGGACTGCCATCTGGAAGGGCCAGCAGGGGAGGAGCTCATGGAAAACAGACCAAATTAAAACAGTATCCTGTGGGGGAGGGCCAGAGCAGACCCCCTCTCTGAGAGCAACGGACCTGTGAGTGGGAGAAGCATGCAGACAACATCAGAGGGGCTTCAAAGAAAATGGCTCAATTCCCACTCTGTCGTCTGGCCCACCAGGGCATCTGGCCATCCAAGGACACAGAACTTTCTCTTTGAAACTGGAACCTTACAGTCACATGGTTTCTAAAGGTGTGTAAAGGCAGATGAACTGATGTCATCCTGAAATGATGATATCAGGAAAGTTTGTGAAGAAAAACAAGTCTGTACATAGTGAAACTGTGAGAAAAAAAAAAATAAATATAGCACCTACCAGGATGGTGGGGAAAGTAACAATATCCGCCAAGAAATGGGGAGAAAAAGATAAACAGATGAAGAGGGTCAAAATAATTAGAATGTAAAGAGTTAATCCAGGGTTAACTAATAAACCTTCCAAAGGGTGGTAACAAAGAAAACTATTATGCTGACATTATCAAAGAAAATACTCACTCACCTGCCTACCACCCACCCCCCCCACACACACACACACAGACACAAAAACACAGGTTAACATTAGATGATTCTAGAAAAACCATTCTCATCACTTTAGAAGTCAGGGAATAAAACACATCTGAGGTCTCCAGAGAAGGAAGGAAGGAGGCAACGCCTGGAGGAGGATGGCAGGGACAGACGGACAGACGGACAGACGGACGGGCAGCTCAGCGGGAGCCGGAAGGCACTGGGCAGGAAAGACGAGGCTTCCGGGGGAAATGATTCCCCACCTCCATATCTGTCTGCTTAGCAGTCACCAATGACAAGTGGCAGGAGAAAGCACCTTTCTGACACTGGGGACACTCATTCCCACCACCATCACACCTTTCAAAGAAACTTCTCCAGGGGTGTACCCCCAAAAAGGGACACACAAAACCGATGCATGGCGCTCAGCAGGCCAGAGACTTAAACTCACAAAACGGCAGGGTCTACACACAGCAGAGGACCGGATGCCAGCTTTGTCTGGGGACTCACAGGACGCATGTCCCAGTCAAAGTCCACTACACTTGAGGATACCAGAAGAAACTAAGTTAATGGAGGTTGTCAATGCTGCAACAGACTGTAAAACGGGAGTTCTGGATTCCGGGGTCCAGAGCGCAGCTCTCAGATGCCCCAGAGCAGATGCTCGCCCATGACCTTGAGAAATGCTCTCCCAACTCTGTCCACAGACTGGCCCACCACACTCGAGGGGCTGCAGCTGGTGCCTGTGTGTGTCACAAGTGAAGTGATGACGCTAATATCAGGGCCAGCAAATCAGAAAACTGCACATGTGGAGCACACTGGTGGCCCTTGAGTCCTACACGGTCCTCAGACTCAGTGATCACTGACGGCTGGATTACATGAAAAAAAATGGCAGAAAAGGCAACAGGAAGAAAGGGGATTTGGTGCCAAAGAGGCAGGTTTTCCCTTCCACTGTAGTGTCTTTGTAAGTTTCCACAACATTTACCTCATTCAAAACACCAGCCCAGACTTGAGAGCACTGACAGCACTCTCTGGGCGACTGCTTTAGATTTCTGCCAGGATCCCATTGGCGAATGTGCGACTCGTCAGCACTGGATACTCTAACATTAAGTAGGATTCTTTGCTTAACTGCAATAAAGGCAGTATGGCTCCCTGACACAGGCCCAGTTTAACATAATTTCTCAGGTGGAGGAAAATGAGGTTAATAGAAGCCACGTGTTGCTTTTGAAATGTCCTCTGAGGAAAGCAATTTTAACGGCCACACATTTCTGATCTGCAGAGATGGGATTTTCTCTACTCTGGAACCTAGCGCTGTTTCTAAATGTGGAAGGACTTTTTTTAAAAAAAGGAATTTTTTTAAAAGAAAAAAATTGAATAAATTTAACATTATTTATTCAACTGATTTATTTAGATCAATTTTAGATGATTTCACCCCGGCTTACGGGGGGGGGGGGGGGGCCTAGACGCATAAACCTACGCAGACATGTGTACATTCCGCAAAAGGAGAGAGCGAGAAAGAACGAGAGTGAGAGAGAGAGCGAGACACAGCCCTTTAAAGGCTCGTGGAACTCAGACCATGGCCCCGTGTAGTAGGCACTCCCCGGCACACTCACTAGGCCCCACCTAGCACCAGCACACTGCACTCGTGTGCAGGTGAAGGTCTGTCCCTCCGAGGGTACTTGCAGCTCCTCCACATTACCAAGAAATACCTGGTGACAGCCATGTTAACAAGCCATCGGAGACCTCAGTTTCTCTCAATCCAATGAACCAGAACTAACACCGTGTGGGTGGTAACAGGAGACAGAAGGGCCCACCTTCCCGCGTGCAAGCTAACACCTCCCCAAGGTCTTCCCAACCAAGCAAGTGTCTGGCCCTCTTAGGCCTCTCAGCGGGAGGGCAGGACCACACTGCCCACTGTCCACTCTGGTTCTCTCATTCTAGCCTCAACCCTTCAGGGCCTCCCTTCTGAGGTCCTCAGCAGCAAGCACCTGGTCACGGTCCTCTTGGGAGTCCCAGTCACTGTTGGGCCATCACACCACACACATTCAACTCACATGTTCAATTAAAAGCAAGCACGTTCATCTTAATAAACAGTTATACATCAAATAACTGATTTCTCTCCTCCAAGCACAAACTGGGAAAGCATGGTCTTCAGAAAGATGGGGGAGGGGGCCGCTGCGTGCTGCAGGGTGTGCTCTTGCCACCAAATCTGATAAGCTAAATCTGATCCCCAACATATGTGCTGGAAGGAAAGAAGCAACTGGCCTCTGACCTCCACAAGATAGATAGATGATGGGTGGATGGATGGATGGATGGATGGGTGCATGGATGGAGGGATGGAGGGAGGGAGGGATGGAAGAAGGGAGGGATGAGGGAGGGATGGAGGGATGGAGGGATGGAGGGAGGGATGGAGGGAGGGAGGGAGGGAGGGATGGAGGGAGGGAGAGATGGAGGATGGAGGGAAGGATGGAGGGATGGAGGGAGGGAGGATGGAGGGAGGATGGGGATGGAGGGAGGGGTAGAGGGAAGATGGAGGGAAGGATGGAGGGATGGAGGGATAGATAGGGAAGAGGAGAGACATGCCAGGACAGGGCTGGAGCACAGGCACAGGAGGGGAGGGAGGAAGGAAGGGAGGGAAGGAGGAAGGGAGGGAGGGAGGGAGGGAGGGAGAAGAGCATCCCCACCTTAGGACCGCCCACTGCAACAGCAAACAGCCTTCTCTGACACTGAGACTCAGGGCCCCAGACCTTCAGGCGACACTCACTGCCAGGGGAGCACAAGTCTCCACTTTGCACATACAGAACTCTGGGCCAGTCCCCAGTCTCAGACACAGGAAAAGCTCAGCCAGGTGCCCTGAGATTTATTACCCAGGAAATGAAAAGGCCAATGCTAAAGTCCCCTTTCTGAAGTGGAGGAGGGCCGCAGTGGGACCGCTTGGCCACCCAGCACTGAAAATGTCTCTGAGCACTGAATGTGCTCTTGAATGGATCATTCAGGTTACACGGAGTTCATCTCCAAACACTCTCCGGAGAGCACAGTGAGCAGGCTTGGTTTCCTTTTTTCTTCCTCATAAAGAGTTCTTATTTTTAATTTCATGTGCTCACCTGAGTGTGGGTGCCTGCACAGGCCGGGGGTCACAGATGCTGTGGGGCAGCAGCCACCAGCTCTGAGGATGCCTGATGAGGGTGCTGGGAACCCTGACCCATCTCCACACCCACAGCCAGCCTTCTAGGTGCTAACCAGCACAAAAGGCTTTCCACAAAACTAGCGCTCAAAGTCAAAAGGAACCTTCCTTGATTGTTATCAGTTCTTTAAATATTCAAGGGAAAGCCTGGTGCTGAGGCTTGAATCCTCAGTTTCTTGAATGACAAAGGCACACTGGCTGCCGCCCGGCCAGCCCCCGCTCTGCTGCGCAGCACGGGTGGGAACTGGGGCTGCTCACTAACCTTGCTCTCCTGGTCTCGTTCCTCATCAGCAAGGTAAGCTTCCCTTCTCTGAAGGCCATGAGGACTAAGTGGGCTACCCCAAGCCAATGTTGATCCAGATAGACCACACACTTGGTAAAGATTAGCTACCATTAACTATGCCAAAAAAAAAAAGAAAAGAAAAGAAAAAAAAAAATACACAGAAGGATTAGGGAAGAGCAGTGTGGAAGTACTTAGCAGGAGACCAGACAGAGACCAGCAGCACTGGGACAGCTAGTGACAACTGTTCGGCTTACTTACACTAAAAGGAAAACACAACAATGATAAAGACTAGGGCTATAAAGGGGACAATGACAAGAATGGACTAATCCACTGAATTCCTGGAAGCCCTTCAAAGGCCATCCACTGGAACAAAAGCACAGAGATGACTTTGGGAAAGCCACTTAATGCCTTAATCCTAGCAGGAAGGAGGCAGGGGCAGTCAGCCTGGTCTACAGAGCTAGTTCCAGTACAGCCTGACCTACACAGAAAAACCTGTGGAGGGAGGAGGGAGGGAGGGAGGGAGGGAGGGAGGGAAGCGACCTAAGCCACACACCTGGGTAAGCCTAACTTCTGCACTAGGAAGCAGACGGACACTGCCGAAGGCCACAGTTCCACACAGGTCCGCAGTGGGTTAAGCCCCACAGAGCTGCTCCGCCCCATAAAGCACGTGAAGACAATGTCTGCTAAGAAGATGAGACCTTAAGCTGCAGACACGGGTGTGAACCGCCGAGCCCATTTCCCGGCCCTGTTCTTCCGCCCCATGCAGAGCACTTCTCCAGCATTAAGGACCGCTCTGGCAGCAACCTTGGCAGTGGCAGGTCCACTGTTGAAATGGCATCTAAACCATCTAAGAGTCTTCCTCAATACACACAGCAATGGCTACGGTGACGACGACGGCTTGAGTTCCCATGACCCGTGAGCCACATCCAATTCTGCCACCCTCCATTTTCCAGGTTCTCTAACCATCTGCCCCACGTACATGACACAGCTGTGGCCAGAGGGGATTCTAGAAACACGAGCAGCCATAGCGTAGGGGAGCAGTGTCCCTAGCCCCAATGCAGTATCAAGCAGACAAGCACAGGGCCCTGATGCTCTACTAGCGAGCACATGGAGGTCACTGCATTTGTACGCTCAGGACTGAGGCTTCCGAGACTCTCACCATGATCTATATCAGAGCCAGAGCCAGGACCATTTAACAGTGGGCCAAACAGTCCACTAACCAGAACCTGAATGCTGCAAATCTATGCTTATCTTGAAAGTGTTCTGAAGTGCCCTGTCAGGGCTCCTCTACCAGACAGAACGGCAGAGATAACTATCCTGTGAGCCTGGGCAACCGACGGACCAGGCTGTCATTAGGTAGGCCAAGCACAGGAGGTGAAGACCACAGAGAAACAGTCACACTAGAAACTTTTGCCAAAGTAGAGATGGCCTGGTGGTTAAAGGTGACTGCTGCTGTCCCAGAGGATGGGAGCATTCCGTTCCCATCGGCCACGGTGGGCAGCTCACGGGGCCTGTGACCCCAGCTCCAGGGTACCCACCTTCCTCTACGGGTATCCTTCTGACCTCTATACACACACTCAAGTGCACACAGAGGAATAAACAATAAAATAAATCTTCTGAAAGAAAGAAACTTTGGAATTGTTCAAAGCCATTCTGTGTACAAAGCCTCCAGTGTAGAATCTCTTATAAACATCACCTGTCAATAACAAAGTCGATGGCCAATGAGCTGAGGCAGGAAGTAGGAGGTGGGACATCCTGTAGGAAGAGAGGATTCTGGGAAAGAGTGAGACTATAAAGAGAGATTCAAGAGACCATGGAGGAGATGAGTGGAGAAGGAAGTAAACCAGAAAGTAGATGAACTTGGGGAGACTTGAGAGAGAGACACCTGAAGAGAGCAGCAGATAGTCATAAACCAGCGAGGAGCTAAACTCAGGATAGAATAAGGGAGATTCAAGGAGACCCTGAGGAAGATGCTGAGGAAGGCATGAAGAAAGAAAAGGGCAGGACTGAGGAGAACTAAGGAGAGGCAACTAACCAGGTGGTAGACATCGCATAGTTTGAATGGGTTAAGTAGTTACGAGCTAGTCAGGGAATGAGCCAGAGCTGAAGGGAGGCATATGATAATAAAGAATTAGTCTTGGAATTATCATTCCCGGAGCTGAGGCTGGGAAAGGAAAAATTGATTATTTTTTAACACTCCAGAACCAAGAAACTGCCTCCACAACCAGAACCAGCACCGCCTGCCCTGAGGCCAGCGACATGCCACGTCCTGATTCTGTCTCCTCATGCTGTGGGCTGATGGCTTTCAAACCCGGGCGGTTTTCAGTAGCATAGGAGAAGTCCTCCTCAGAGTGCGACCCTGAGAAGGCAGGCCCTGCCTCTCTGCCCCTGCTTGCAGGCCCGTGGTAGAACATCCCATTATGTCTCGGAACCACCCAAAGTGTGCCACGGTGCATCTGACGTCATGGAGACCTAGAGCACTGCGTCACCAGGTCACTGCCCCTGCTCTTTGTTACTGAGGAAGACAATCCGGAAGAAGTCAACAAGCCTCAGAGTGAACTGCCAACTCTCCTCAGCAACCCTGAGATTTTTATGAGGGAATTCTTCGCTTTCCTTTTCTCTCCCATTACTCAAAATTTGGTCAGTTCGTGGGAAGAAAATCCCACTATCTGTCTCCCTGACCCATGACAAAGAGAACACTTAAGAAGTTGAGAAAATAAATCCTTTCTCCCCACGAAGCCAGAAGACATGTAAGACAGGCCAGGCGACTGCTGCAATGCCCACAAGTAAACCAGAGTGGGAGGTGACCGGGAGCCGAAGGAAGGGGGTTCTAGTGGCCCTTTTTAGAGGCGCAGAGCCACAGGCCAACAATGGTTGGCTCCTACCCTTCTCTCCCCAGTACCTAAAACCAATTAAGATGAAACTCACAATCCTGGAATGTCCAACCCTCACCCTCCTTCAAAAAGCCACTGCATAAAGGCCTGCTCTCTGGACACCTGTCTGTCTTTCCTAAGGTCCATCTGGACAGGAGTCCGCCTTCTAGCATACACTCCCAGACTTCTAGGAACTTGGCATCACCACTGTCCAGGGGAGCTAGTTTTGCTGTCACCACAAAGCAAGGTGTAATTACCTCACCAAAGACAGATTTCTAATGTAATTCCAACATTTGCACATTCTGTTACTAGTCTGACTTTGTTTGGAATGTTTGCTGTTTGATGAAAGCTGACCTGGATTATAGCTCTTGATGAACCTTCAGGTCAATTCCACTGACTGGAGGACTGACTAGTTGGCTAGTTGATTGGTTGGTTGGCTGGCTGGCTGGCTGGCTGGGTGAATGAATGAATGAATGAATGAATGGATGAATGAATGAATGAGTGGTTGGCTGGTTGGTTGGTTGGTTGGTTGGTTGGTTGGTTGGTTGGCTGGCTAGTTAGCTGGTTGGTTATTTGGTTGGTTGGTTGGTTGCTTGGTTGCTTGGTTGCTTGGTTGTTTGGCTGGCTGGCTGGTAGACTGCTTAAATGGTCAGTTGATAGGATGGCTGGTTGGCTAGCTGACTGGATGGATGGGTGGATGGATGATGGGTGGTTGGGTGGGTGGGTGGATGGAGGGAGGGATGGATGGAGGGATGGAGGGATGGAGGGATGGTTGGGTAGGTATTTGTTTGTTTTGTTGATTGGCTGGTTGACTAGCTGATTGGCTCATTGGTTCAGTAATTAATGTTCCTTCACTGAGTCGATACCAATACAGAGAGATGAATTTGGCTAGCTCTGTGTGCTACAGTCTGTTTTCTACACATTTCTCCACAGAAACTGAGAAGCTGGCTAGCTCCCATTTCTTATATATAATTATCTAGTAACCCAAATTTGGTGCAGAACTACTTTAAAGAATGTAAAGGATGTCTGTTACATATTTATATGCAATTCTCACATACATAGCTGAGCTCTAGAACTTCCAGAAATTTCTAATACCTCCACAGAGTTAGTTCTTTTAAAGGCCCGAGGAAGCTTGGATTCTACAGGACTCCTGGCTCTAGAGAGGCATCTCAGTGACTTCTCTCTCCAGCCCCCACCCGACAGCTATCAGTCTCTGTCTGTCTGTTACACACAAACACAAAGAGGGAGGGAGGGAAGGACGGAGGGAGGGAGGGAAGGAGGGGGGGAGGGAAGAGAAGCACTTTCTTAATTTTACTCACAACCATAAAACTAACTTTTAAGGTGATTTTTCAAGACTAAGAAAAAATATCTGTAATTTATTATACATAAAATAATTAAACTGCCATTAAGAATTTAACTGACTAATTAGCTATTCCTATAAAAAAGAACAAGTCTTCTTTTAAACCTTTAGATAAGACCCATCTTAAAATACAAGATTCCCGCTACAGAGTTCCTGGGGTTAAAGAAGAACAGCGACAGCTCGGAATAAACAAGCCCCCTTGGCGGCTCGCGGGATAGGCTGACTTTCTGAACCACTGAGAAACCAACGGTCTCTCCTCGCTTCTTTGGCAAGTCTGAGTAAAGTGTGTGTGTTAGCCTGATGGGCTTCTACATTCTCGGAAAGACACTGCGTGCCTTCCATCCAACACATGGCAAGTATTCAGAAAACAAGTTACCCCGCATCCCGCAGCGTTCATTCCAACAAGGTACTAACCACTCCTTAGGATTTAGAAAGAACTCTTGACGCTACTGAGTGCAGGCGTTACGTCACACACTTTGTCAAGCCATCCGCCCAAGATACTAAGTACTACGAAATGAGCAGATTGAAACCTCACATTTCAGTCAGGGTTATCAGCTCGCTGGGGCTTCAAAGGCAAGGCCACACCAGGAACCGTGGTGGCCGAACGCCCTTAATCATGCACATAAACACACTGGGGTCCAGAGGTTTCCATCATCATAAGCAGGTTAATTAATTGGCAAGGACTGTTGTTGCCCCAGCTACTGATTCTGAGCCAATTTCAGTCCTTTAGAGTGGGGTGACGTTCTGACTTAGTCTATCAAACAAGCCTGGAAGTGCTTGAGCTCTCACATGCAGCTATTCAAGAACATCCCAGAAGGAACTCTGAGAACCACAGGGCTGGGCTGCCATGGCCATATGGCACCAACACAGGCCTCCCAGCGGCCCTTGGGGCACCAATCTGGTTTCAGAGATGCCAACCTCAGCAGAGCGGAGAGCCGCCCAACACAAGGCCACACTCACTTTCTCTTTCAGTTAATCCTCTGTGGATTTGGTTTTTATTTGTTTTTGTTTCTGTTTTCAGGAAACAATGGAAGAATGTGGTTGATTGATTTTACTGAGGTCAACTGTGGCTAAAAATTTTACATAAATATGTCATACTGTCAACCCAGTGGTTTGGGGGGTGACAGCAAGTAAATGAAATTTATTAAAATATATTAAAGTGATTCTGATGCTACCTGAAATAATCACTTATGATTTATATGCATTGTAAATAAAACTATAGGGCTGGAGAGATGGCTCAGCAGTTAAGAGCACTGACTGCTCTTCTAGAGGTCCCGAGTTCAATTCCCAGCAACCACATGGGGGCTCGCAATCATCTGTAATGGGATCTGATGAACTCTTCTGGTTTGTCTGAAGACAGCTACAGTGTACTCATATACATAAAACAAATAAATCCTTTTAAAAATAAAATAATACTATAGGTGATGAAAAGATGGCTCTATGGTGAAGAGCGCCGCTGTCCTTCCAGAGGGCCCTGGTTCAATTCCCAGCACCGACTTGGTGGCTCACAACTGCCTGCACCTCCCAGTGCAGGGGACCTGACGCCTCATACAGACACATGCAGGCAGAACACCAAGCAATGCACATGAAATAAAAATCAGTAAGTCGTTTCTCAAAGCTTCCACTTTGGTCAGAAAGAAAATAATTTAAAAAAAAAACTATAATATGAAAATGTAGCCGGTATCTTGAGTTGGGAGTCTCCTTATATAAAACACAGTATAAATCATACATGAAGGAAGACAGTATAACCACAGCAGAGAGCAGGCAGGATATTACCTGCCGCATGGCTAGAACACTGTAAACGCTGCTGAAGAGCAAATGCCAAGTCAGCTTCCACACGAGCGAAGAGGAAGGCCTAACAGTTCTCATTAAAGCTCACCCACCTTACTTCAAGGGAAAAGGAAAGATTTGAAAATCTGCACGGACTCCCAGCAGGCTCTTCTGATTTAAGCTTAGTGACAATGTCACACTGTTTCAAATGTGGTTCAATCTAACTACAGCACAAGAAGAAACAAGAGTCCCAGGAGTTTACATTTTAAGAAGTAAATATGAATTACTCGATCTGGACATTCCTTCAGACCGATTCAGACCGATTTCCTTAGTAGGAAACTGCATCCACGGGACACTGGCATCCACAGGACACTGGCATCCGCGCTGGTGGCATCTGCTCTCTCATGCAAGCAGGGGTGTGCTCTGTAAATGAGTCTTGTTGATAAAACTCAGATACCTGCGTGTTCACTGCATGAACAACAGAGGCAACCAAGACTACGGAAACCATTATTACTCAAGTGTCCAATCAGCAAGAAAAGTCCCAGCATCTCAGCTGCAAAGCCAAGCTGCTGGGCTCCAGTCAATGGGCACACAGGACAACCACATAAAACGCTATGAACCGCAGAGCCAATAAACCCCACAGCGTTTCAGAGCTGTAATGGCCAAAACACTTGCCTTCAACTTCTGTAGTTGTGGGATTACATATATACATGTCTGTATGCACATAAAGTATGTTCAGCACAGAGAGCACATTATAGGAAAATGTCACACAAATGTTTTATAAGCCAGTGCATGAGCTTGCATGCATACAGACATATGGGGATATTTGTAGGCAAATATGAAACTACCAAAACCTCTTAAGATTCTGAAGACACCCCTGGCGGACGCTGATTCCTCCACACTGCCCCAAGTCAATTCTCCTTCATCACTTAGTCACACCCCTCAAAAACGGGACAGCTGAGCGTCACAGACCCAACCAAAAGCACGGAGCCTCTTCAGCCTTACAATGGAGAGAGCCGGAAACAAGCGTCTCACAAGAACACACCTGGAAGCGTTGTCTGAACAAGTCTTCTCTCCACAAAGCCTACCTTCCACAACAGCTCTGTAAACTTTACTAAATTATGACTTTTAAGTATACACACAAAATTCTTTTCTAGACTATACCAAAAATATAGCAACACAGGTAAGGGATCTTGGAAGCCGCTCAGCTGCCTTAAGAGCCATGAAGAAAACGTTTCTTTTTGCCAAACAATTGTACTGTTTGTTTCCTTTTTAGAAATATCTACTGTGTACTTGAAGATCCATTTTGGCTGCAAAGATGGTGCCAACAAAAACCGCTTCTGCTTTGAAATAAACATGCAGTGAGGGGGATGTGGCCAGAAAGGAGAGATGGTAAACAAGCAGGAATTAGAGTGTTCACTTCATTTTAAGTCGTCTGCAGAAGAATTTTTAATTCCGTTTTTATCTCTATTCAAATTGATATGTTCAGATAAAACACCTGAACCAAAATTACTAACTTCTACTAATTGACCACTTCCAAAACAATGATCATATCCCACACTTTGCTTGTAAGGTCTTCACAATGCAGATACTTTGTAGAAACTAAAAACGTGGGTTCTTTTCATAAAATACTCATATGCCGAGTGTGGGGGCCCAGACCTTTAGTCACAGCAGGTGGGAGACAGGAAGAGATGATCTCTGGTTCCAGGCCAGTCTGGCCCACTTGGCAAGACAGAGTCTCAAAAGAAAAACCAAAACCCACTAAACTAAAACCGTTCACTCAAATGTCTAATTCTTTCTGTCTGCCCAGCTGTATACTGACCAGGGTCCTGGTCCCAAATTCGCAGCACGGTAAGGACAGCTGAGACGTAACCCATGAGCCCCAGACCTGGGAGAGAGCCCCTGAAAGCGACCGAAATAAAGCTTAGCGCCTGTGGCCATTATTCTTTATCACTGTTAATTATTTTATATTAAAATCTCTGAGAGTGAGCTGTCAACATACATTTATGAGTACAGAATCTGCAAAAACCGAAACAAGACCTTTGCTAATCCACATGCCTGGTCCAGCAAAGAACACCCTAGTTTCTTGAGTTAAAAAACAAAACCAAAAACAAACCCTGAAAATCTCGGTCAGCCTGTGCCGAGCTTAAAGCTGTGCTTCTGGGTGGTTGGTACTGGACGGACCACCAGCGTGCCTCTGTGGACCCTCAGGTCTGTTCCCAGAACCTGGAGGAGAACATTCTCCACAGAAGCAGAGAAAATTCATTTCCCCCTTGTGATGGTTTGTATACGATTGGCCCAGGAAGTGACCTTATTAGGAGGTGTGGTCTTGTTGGAGTAGGTATGTCACTGTGGTTGTGGGCTTAAGACCCTCCCCCTGGCTGCCTGGAAGTCAGTCTTCCACCAGCAGCCTTCAGATGAAGATGTAGAACTCTCAGCCCCTCCTGCACCATATCTACCTGGATGCTGCCATGTTTCTGCCTTGATGACAATGGACTGAAACTCTGAGCCTGTAAGCCAACCCGAATTAAATGTTGTCTTTTATAAAACTTGCACTGGTCACGGTGTCTGTTCACAGCAGTAAAACCCTAACTAAGACACCCCTCAACTCAATACAAACCAAACAGACGCTCTTGTTTTTCCAAGGGCCGTGCAAAGCTGACCTGTTTAGGGATGTGTCTGCCTGATGACATGGGAGAGAAGCAAGCGAGGGAAGACCACAAACCAGTCAGTTCCAGTCAGTCCAGACTACAGCAGCATGCTACCACCAGGCCGGGCTTCAGTCAGTCAGGCACAGGTACATTTCAAACCTAAAGGACCACCACACAACACGAGAGCCAGTGTGGCCAGTCCTCACTGACAGACAAAGGGTAAGTGCTGGTCCTAACCGGGTGACATTCAGGTCAAGCACTATAGTTCTAACAGAATCCTCATTTAAAATTCCTATCCCAGGGGCGGAGTGCCAGCCAGGAGTCAAGCCGTGACCAGGAGCCAAAGACAACTTACCACTCAGCTGGGAAGTGGGCAAGTCAATTCACAAAGTTGGATTCCTGCATTTTAATCCTCTGCAGAAATATATGAGCAATGCTAAATGAACTGGATTCAGCTCATTAGAGGTTCACAAGCCAAACACAGAACGCTCTGGAAGGCATCCAAAGCAAAGCCATGCCTAGGGGTGATGTCCACTCACCAAACACTCAATGTCCTAATTATCGTCCACCTTCTCCTCTGAAGAACGTTAGCTGCTGTCCCTCCGAGACTACAAGGCTCAGCTAGTTACATTAATCCTCGGAGAAGATGGCAGATGAACAGCCGATCAAGGTGTCTGCAGCTTGCTGGAGACACACTAGAATTTCCAGATCTCAGAGGGGAAAAAAAATCAAAACAGACCAGAAGCCCAGTGTGGTGGCACACACCTTTAATCCCAGCATTTAGGAGGTAGAGGCAGGGGGATCAGGGGTTCAAGACTACTCCACTACAATGTTAGATTAAAGCCGGGTTAAAAACCTTCCCTAAAGGGGCACATGAAAGTAAGTGCACACGTACACGCAGCCTAAAGAGGTGTGAGTGTGTGTGTGTGTGTGTGTGTGTGTGTGTGTCTGTGTGTCTGTGTATCTGTGTGTCCATGTGTATGTATCTGCACGTGTGATCTAATAACTATTTCTCAATACCTTTACTAGTTACTCTCTGTACCTATAAGAACCATTCTACATGCTATGTGTGCTGGGGGAGGCTGTGCCTCTGAGGCTCAGTGCTCCATGCACAGCACCAGACGGGGAGGAAAAATCACTACCTGAAGCCTTCTCTCCTTTACAATGCTAGCAAGCATTCAAAAAGAAATCCATTCCAAACCATTTTTGGCCTTTGAAATTTCAAAATGCAACAAGGCCATCCTGCAGTGAATGAAAGGTTAACATGCAGCCTGTTCCAGGCCTGGCTGTGACTAACCTCACGAGAAGGCATGAGACCTCTGAGGCCAGAACATTCACCGTTTTCTTCTCATCATCAGAAATAGTTATACACCAGAATTGGGTATTTCTTTTTAGTTAGCAGTAAATACCTGAGCTGAAATCTTACTTAAAAACGTGCTGAGGGCAGGAGAGACGGTCCAGTGGGCCAGACTGCTTGCCAACAAGCCCAACCAAGTGAGTTCAACCCTGGAACCCACACGCTGCAAGGACAGAAGCAGTCACACGGCCAACCTGTGACCTCCACACACACGCTGTGACACACACACATGTATAAATACACAAACTCACAATTACTAATGTTTTTAAAAAACCACACAGAAGCCATCTGCTGCAATGCTTGATGGGTAATCAACAACAACTTGTCCTTTCAAATAAGTGTGTAAGGATCATGGGACTACATAAAACCAAGAAGCTAAGAAAACAGATTATATTTTACTGCAGATCTATTTTTCGCCCCACACACTTGAGGAGGAAATAAAGAAATTTCCTTGCTAGCCATTCTTCACACGTTTTTTTCTCATCATCAGAAATATTTATATTTCCTATATTTGGCTCTCACTCTACTGTGGCAAACTAGGCCATAGTCTAAAACTAACAAGCCCTGAACTTCCTTAGGGAAGAGAGCAAGGACTCTCCATTTCCACAACCTCGCATCAAGGAGTCCCGGGAAAAGCAGGCTGGAAGCCAAGGGCACACGAACTGCACTGCTCTCCCTCTGCCTCTTTCCTTCTGTAGCAGACAGAACTTTTCACCCCATCCTATGGACTGCAAGTATGAGGAGGCCTTCTGCAACTTGCCATGGCGGAGGGGTGGGGAGGGGGGGAGTAGGGGGTGGCGCTTCTCTTCACAGAGAGGAAAACGGCTCGAACAATAAAAGGCCCCTGTCATGTGTGGGGACAGCGAGAACTGTTGCCATCTTACTCATTAATACACACACACACACACACACACACACACACACAATCGGCTGCTTCAACTCTGGCAGAAAAAGGGGTAACCTGGGGTAACAGGAAGCAGAGTGATCCTGCACTCAGAGCTGACTTTTGACACTGTGGAGGGAGGTTGCCAATAATGAACTAAGAGCAGCCTGAGGATCCATGCTAGTGCTGAAGGGCTGACCTAATGACCCAATTCCATCCTCCCCTGTGACCGCAGGATGAGGACAGACAACACTCAACCAGGGCTGACAGCTCCAACTACTAAGAAGACTTTCAACAGGGCAAGGGTTCTGTGAGACTTGCTTCATCAAGGAAGAGTTTCTGTAAACTCCAGGAGTCTCCCGTGAGGAAGGACTGCTACGGACTGCCACGGCTTTCAGAGAGCAGTCCAGTCCGGAGGCAGTACACCCCCCCCCCCAGCCCCACGCCCTGAGGATGCCAGGCGCGCTGCGCAGTGTATAAACAGCCTTTCAGTGCTCCGAGTCACTAAATACCTTGACAAGGCCGGATCTAACTGTGTCCTTCCCGGGGCCCATGCCCCCTCTGGCCAATCTAAGGGTACTTTACAGCCAGGCAGACCCTGAACTGTGCTGCTACAAGCGGGGTCAGGTATGGCTAAAGCCACTTGGTCCTGGAGGGGAGAAAAAGATGGAGCCTTCTGTTTAAGAGCAGGAAAGGCCTCTCTTATCCAAGACAACTAAGCAAATTCACAAATGAAATACTGAAACCTTTTCTAGAACATGGCACAGTCAATGCACAGTGAGTTCCTGGGAGCCTTCTAACCCAGGCTGGAGGCACAGACCTGCGATCCCCCCACTGGAGACTGTTTGCGGGCAGCCTGGGTTAACAACCAGATTAACTCAAACATCAGCAACGAAACTTTGAATGACTGGAAAATTCACCTGAAGAAGTCCTTCCACAGGTCAGCATCTGAGGGCGGACCCTTGGGAATGAAAGCCAAGGTCACTGGGAAGAGCAACACTGTCTCCACCAAGCGGGAGCTTTGTCTACTTTGTTGCAAGTACAAAAGGAGAGGAAAGAGGAAAGAGGAAAGAGGAAAGAGGAAAGAGGAAGGAAAGAAGGAAGGAAGGAAATAGTTTATTTTATTGCAAGTTCTACTTTCCATCTGTAATAAAAGGAAAAGGGGGACATCACAGAAACACTCCCAAATTCTCTCAATACCAGTAACAGGTGGAAATCAACAGGGAAAGCAAACGCTCTGAACAAAGCACTGGAAGGCAGAGAAAGGCTGACACTGACCTGCTGCTGTGGGTACTGCAAGCCTCCCAGGGCCCCTGGAGCCCGGCCCTGCATGCCAAGGGGGTACCGCTGTGCTCCTGGGGGACCGTAGGAGCCTCCTGGGTACGGGCTGCTCTGCTGCGGCTGGGAGTGGGGGTGAGCGCCCATCCCATACAACTGAGGTCTCTTCATCACCATTGGGTCCATCGGACTGCCCTGTGAAGAAATAAACCAAGAAGCGAGCTTATTAGCTATTACTTATAACAAATACAACCTTTGTGTTTTAATATATGCATATAACACATCTATCTAAATTTTGAGATTAAAGACCATAATTCCAAAAATAAAAACGCAGAATACTAAAGGAAAAATGCTTTTTTTTTAAACTAACTTTCAAATAGGATTTTAAAATTAAGAAGATCTAGAATAAACACTGTAAGGAAAAATTCTATACCCTAAGTATCTAAAAATCCTAAAATACATAGAAAACAACATGATTTTGATTCAAAGTATCCTAGAACTCTGTCATTTAATAATGACCTTTTAGACCCAAGTCTCCAAGTCTTAATGAAGCTTTCGTGCCCCTGGGTATTCACTGAAGTAAAAGGAAGAATTTTAGATAATGTAAAATGTTTTTAGACAAAAATCTCCACAGATAATGAGTGTGCAGCAATAAGCCCCAGAGTGTGAGTCAAGTCAGCAAACATCACACCACACAGCAGTTCAAAGCTGGACTTCGAATTTTATTTTTGGTCTAGTGAGTCAGTCCTTGAGACCACTAGACCAAGAGAGGTAAGGCCAGCGCTTCAGGCAGGGCCTCCACAGCCTGTGCTCATCAAAGCAACAGAGCTGTGAAGGAAAACCCCTCACCAAAGGCCACAGATCCACAACATTCACCAACAGATCCCCAAATCAGATGTGGATACCTACTGTGTGCCAGGCTCCCAGAGCACAAGGTGTTAAGTATATGCAGACCCTCAGGAAGATGTGCAGACTAAATAGAACCCAGTATGGATACCTACTGTGTGCCAGGCTCCCAGAGCACAGGGTGTTAATACATGCGGACTCTCAGGGGGATGTGCAGACTAAATAGAACCCAGTGTGGATACCTACTGTGTGCCAGGCTCCCAGAGCACAGGGTGGTAATACATGCAGACCCTCAGGGGGGATGTGCTGACTAAATAGAACCCAGTGTGGATACCTACTGTGTGCCAGGCTCCCAGAGCACAGGGTGGTAATACATAAGGACCCTCAGGGGGATGTGCAGACTAAGTGGAAATGCCGGCTCCCAGAGGGAGAAAGGGCACAAAGCTCCAACTTCAGAAGCTAAACTGCCTGGTGTGCCAAAGGACATGGAAGCTCCTGGGGTTTGTACCATGCAGGAGGCTGGGGGTTTGCTGAACAGGGCTGAGAGAGACCAGAGCATGAGCAGTCCTGACAGGCCCTCTCAGACCGCCTCTTCTGATGGCCCCTGCGTGCCGTTATAGAAGGCTGTCATCAGAGCCGTCTGTCAGGACCGCTCCCTCAGCAAGTGGCTGAAAGCAGGGCCAGCTGCCACACTGGGCAGGTGAGACAGAGGTCCTGACTGGACAGCTGTGACAAGAGGCCACAAGGACAGACTCCAAGCACACACACAGACTTGGAGTCCGCAATGTGACAAATGGCAGGGGCAAGACACGGGTTAAGGAAACTGCAGTGGAGGCAAGACTGGGAACCAACAGTGGCGTGACAGGAAAGACCACACAAGGTGGCACAAAGTAGACGCTCAATAAACGTGCATGAGGTGGCGAGTAAGCCATTACCTATCCAGGTAGAAGGCACATGCTGAGGGTCGCAGCCCCGGAGACCGAGGCAGAGGATCACCAGTGTAAGCGTGAACAGAGTTTGAAAGGCACGGGGAGAAGGAACAGAGAGAATGATGGGTGAAAGAGTGAGAGAGCAACACCATTTAGGCAGAAGGGGAAAACATGGACCACAAAGAAACCAGAGCGTCGGAAACTGCAGTCAAAATGCCAGGGAGCATACTGTCATGGAAGAGGGGGGGACCTCACGGAGCGACTAAGCAGCCAGCAGGGCCCAGCAGGCCACGCGGGAAGGTGGGAAGCCTGGACCAACATTTGGCTGGGACAGGTATCTGCTGAGCTCTGCAAAAAAAAAAGTCACACTGCCAGCACTGAGGCATAATGTGGGGGCAGAGGGAGGAGCTGCGGTAAACCCTACAAGCAGTGGCAGAGGGAGGTGTGAGGGCTGCCTCCTCCCCCATCCTCCTTCCTCCCCCCTTCTCCTCCCTCCTCCCTCCGCAGGCTGCAGGTGGTCATTTCTCCTTCTGGGTCACCTGGTGTGCCCTGCACTGCACTACAGGCACAGGGTGGGCTGCCACAATGACTGTGGGGAGAGACATCATGCCCCAGTGCCACGCCCCAGCGCCAGGATGCAGGCCAGCAGAAAACACCAGCTCCAGGTAGGAGCACTGTAGGACACACCTGGCCTGTCAGACACCCATCCCTCAACAATGAGCCGACTGTGGAACACAGAGGGTGTATCTATCCCTGCCTATTCACAGATCGATCTGGGATTTAAACTATTACTTTCACCTCCCAAGAACTTTGGCCCTAAAATAACTGGAAATGAGCAACAGCATATGGTTGTCCTCAGTCAGCACATGGCTCCTCCATACCCTCGGCTGTCCTGACAAACACCACACACACACACACACACACACACACACACACACACACACACACACGTCTGCAGCAACAGGAGATCTGGAACTAAGCATTGCTTCAGAGTATTTACATTACAATGTACACTTGTGAAAGCAGGGTGTAATTCTTCCCCAGATTTTCTTTCCAAGATAAAACACAACTTTCTTCGACGGTTGAGCTGGTAATTTCAAAATCAGCCAAAGGAATGGTGGCCCAGAGAGAGGCTGTATGCTGGCCATCAGGTCGGAGGGACACCCATCAGCAGGGCCTGCAGCAGCCCTGTGCCCGCACTGGGCAGACGGGGCTAGCACAGGAGGAACCCCCCTCCCTCTACAGCATGCCCAGTCCATGCCATGACGTCAGCAAAGGGTTGAAACTGGTACAGTGTGCAGAATGCAGACTCCCGGCCCTGGGGTGACAGCACCGGGCACTGCTGCCTACAGTGCAGGAGACCGTGCTGTAGTGTCTGCCCCAGCAACCTGGTCCCAGTTAAAATGCAGTTAATTCGCACTCGAGTCAAACTGTTAGCTTAACCCCAAGACTCACAAAGTCAAGAAGGTGAGCTAGAGTTCTCTCCACCTCCAAGGCAGCCATGGGAGCACGGCTCGGAGACCCTGTGTGCGGACGCTCAGGCCGACTCACACGAGGCACGTTGTCGGATTTTCTCCCCTTTTCTCCCCTTACCTCTTAGTGTCAGGTACTCATCCCTCTGAGCACCTGCCAACTTCAACATTAAAACACAGATGAAGTGCCCTAGCCCCTCTCCGGCTCCTCACTGCTAGCACTATAAAGCAACCAAAACGTCAATCAAAACCAAGACTTCCCCAGGGAAGACAAAGGCCGGGCTGGTCCTCGTGTGCACATGTAACCTCAAGGCCTGTTGTTTGTTTCCCCTGTCCCCAGCAGGATCCTTCTAAAATATGACCTTTCTTCATACATAACATGTATGCTCCACCAGGCACCATCAGGTCGAAGGTCTTCACGCACCTCAGGGAGTGACTTGTTCTGTTGGTGTTTCTCTCCAAGAACATTCCACGATGCCACATGTGAGTTTTGATCCCATGAGACTCATGCTCTGAAGGCCAGGAGGCCACCAGTCCACGACCAGACTGGGTTTTATTACTTAAGACTTCTAAATCCCTCTATTGCCAAAAACCTCCTTTTCCCTTCTCTCCCTCCAAGACACACATACATACCCCACCACCACTATAACCACACCTCAGACATCTCAGACTACACACACACACACACACACACACACACACACACACACTTGCTTTTGCCTGTTTTGTCTTCCAACAGCCTCAGTTCCCCCATCCATGGAGCATGACGTAGGACAGGAGCATGATCCAGCCTGAGGCAGAGCTGGCTACAGACCTAAGCACAGTGGGAACAAGGTCCTGCTTGCTCTCTTACAGGGCTCAAAAGCCACCCTGGGGTCCTCCTGGGTAAATCGTCCAGGCCAGACGACAACAGCTCCCAGCTCTCCAGTGTAACTCGGGTAGTCACTCGGTGTCACCATTTCAGAATAAACATATACTCTGTATACACATATACTTACAGTAAAGACACCTATGTAAGTTTATTTTATCCCTAAATATCAAATTAAGGACCTAATTTACCAAATATTTTGTATGGTTTTCTTAGTCCAATTCCTGAAACACCGGCTGGAGGCAGGCCTGGCAACCCCACTCCCCAACGCAGAAGCGCCACACCTCCATCTGCAACTGCATTACAATCCGGATTAAACAAGAGCTTTCCAGTCACTGGGGAAAGTGGTCTGTTGCTGGTAACTAACTACGACAAGACTTAAGTCCTATTCCATCGCCTAGAAAGCTGACAAAAATAATCAGACCTAGTATGAACAAGTATTGGAGCAAACAGGACTAAAAAGTCATAAAGAGGGTTTTTTAAACAAGCTGGCTGGGGGGGGGGGGGGGGCCCCCCGCTTCTCCAGGCCTAGCATCCTGAGCCGGATCCCTGGGGCCCATACAGTAGGAGACAACAGACTCTGCAAGTTGTCCTCTCCTCCCTATCGAGGGTAAGCAGAGAGGCATGCACACACACAGAGCGGGGGATAGATAGATAGATAGATAGATAGATAGATAGACAGACAGACAGACAGACAGACAGACAGACAGACAGATAGACAAACAGACCGACCCACCAAGTACCTGAAACCCTGCAACCTAAAAGGTCAAAGAAAAACCAGAACCAAACTAACTACTCCCCAGTCACAAAGCTATGCACACGCTTACTATAGCTAGACGGTGGGTGACCCGAGGACACAGAGAAGGAATGTACAAACTACAGTCCAGTGTTCAATTGTGATGCATACAAGTGTGGCTCTGTGAAAGGGCTGGTAATGACTAGGGCAGCCACTGGAACCAGTGCATAGCTGTCATACTGTAAAGCAATCTCCTCTCCACAGCTCTATCAACCCAGTGCTTCCGATGCCCTGACTTTCTGCAGCAGGGAGGGAGGCTGAGACCCGAAGTCCAGCGCTGGACTCTCTCCCTGGCATGTAGGCTCAGGGCAGAGGCCAGTGGCATGGCTGGGGCTCACTCTTGCCCCAACAGAGATCCGTCCCCCTTGCTGCACGTCAATCATCAGGCTCTGCTATCACACCACTGTGAAATGTTCCCAGGCTGCCGTGTGACAGCTTCTGTGGAGCCCTTTGTGACATTTTTCATGCTCCCTGTGAGATTTCTGGCCTCCCTACCACACCCTTGACCACGCCCAAGCTTGGTGCTCTTTCCCATCTTATACACAGATGATCTGGATAGCCGTGGTCACTTGGTAACTGTTTAGGAGCTCTGCCTGGTCACAGAAGGGAAAGCATTTCAGAACACAAAGTCAGAACTGGCACTCAACTTGGCAATTCATACATGCAAGACAGCAGACACGCATGACGCTAGTGGCAATGTATAAGTGACTTCCTTGGTAACATACTACTAAAGGCCTTATCATTGGTTTTCCCAAAGGAGCAGGACTCCTAAGACTCATTCCCTCCTTTCATAAGAGCCCCTAGTCGTGGTCAAGTATTAAGTGCCACGGTTCTCAGTTACTGCGGAACCAAAGGCCAGTGTGACTCCCATCCAGACGACAGAGGAAGGTCTGATTCTCAGACTGACGTTGGAGAACATGCGCCCTGCCCCTAAAACTGTGTGCCGAGACTTGTGCTGGGGCAGAACTGCCCTTCAGGAATCAACATCCTCGACCAATACAAAAATGTCTGCTCCATCTGCTAGTGATGCGGGTGTGAAAGATCTCTCAGACATGAGACGAGGCCGAGGACGTTCCCTGCTGCTGTCCCCGGACGGCCACCTCTCGGGGCTGCCTCTGACTAGGCCGAGCAGGCCACACACTCAGCCTGCTCTGGAGAAGCACGGCTGACAGTGGCCTTGGATCTCCAGTCTGGACTCCCTAGGGTGTGTATGCAACTGTGTGATGACATGTGGGGATGAGGGGCTAACAAGATGATTCTTTTTGTTCTTCATATATGTGCTCCACTTGATCTAAAATCAAAGTGCCTTGATGCATAAGTTTAGATAAAGAAGTGTAAGTTTTATCGATAATACACTAGACGTGGACGGGGATCTTCAGTTCCCAGTCAGCTTGGGCTATGGAGCAGGATACTACAAGCCTTGGGGTTTGGGGTTTTGTTTGTTTTGAGGTATTTTTTTTTCCTTTAGGACAAAAATAGAAGATATACAGTGTCTTTTCCCAGTTACATATTAAGTTTTATCCTGAGTTCAAAATACCATTACTATTATTAAAATTATTGATGTCCATAAAACATTATAACCTATATATAAAATAAGTCCCATAAACTACGAATGAAAAGCAACAGCATAAGACACCGACGGCTGTGACTCTTAGAGCACTGGGGGGAATTAAGCATCTGAGCTAGGGGCAGTGCACACACACATTTAAGGACCTAGGAAGCAGAAGCAAGCAGCTCTCTCTCTGTGAGAGTTCAAGGCCAACCAGGGCTACACACTAAGTTTCAGGCTAGTCATTCAGGGCTTCACTGAGGCCTTGTCCCCAAACTTGAAAAGTAAATTTAAAAAGAAAAAAAAAAAATCTATGATGTGCTGAGGTTACGAATGTAACCTGGATTCGGGGGTTCATAGACTCACCCTCCTGAAGACTCACGCAAAGCCTTTGCTGACACTGTCAAATGACAGCATGTGTCATTCAAGACATCTCAATGCATTCTCCCGTGACCACAAGTCACTGGTTAAGGAGGCAGCAATGAGACTCAGAGCTTTGGACATGAAGAGCCACACTGGTGCTGACGCACGCCAGCCCTCGGGGCCGCCCCTGGGAACACTCTGCTTCTTCCTCCTCCAGGCTACTTGTCACTCACACCCACAGGAGTCTGACTTCACACCTCTGGTGGAGTATCTGAGACAGTTAGAGCTACTTCCCTTCTTGAAGTAAGAAATACCCATTCTTGCCCCCTTGACACAAAAGTTAGCAGGGTAAGGCCTTGGTCGCTTTCTTCCAGAGCCTACCCGGATATTACGTAGCCTAAACTCTCTGCTCGCTCCAAGGCCATCCCTCATCTGTGAACAAGCCCACTCGCCTCATCTCGTAGTGGACACCGGGAAGTTACAGGACAGCTGAGCTGTGCGGCAGAAGTCTATGTACCGCTGCTATTTCTATTCGTTTATTTCTGGCCACTGTTCCTAACCTGTTGAAATGCTTGTTTAGATCCTTAAGGACCTCTCACATATAACTACATTTCCAGCCATCAGTTTGATCAACATGCCATTAAGTCTTCAGCCACATCACTAATATTCAAGAAAAGTCTGGAAAAGCATGGGGAAAGAACTCCGCAGTGTTTCACAAAGACTCGCGCAATCCCTGGGCGGGACCTGAGGCACCCGTATTCCCCGCCCTGCAAGCAAGCACAAGGCCCACAGCACCTGCCAATCATCTCCGTCTCCTCAAATACAAAACAGAGTCCAATGTTCAATAGAACCAGAGGTGAAGGGGATACAGGAAATGACGTGGGCATGAACCCCGCCAGTGTTACTTGTAAGTCCCACTTATTCAGGTGCTATCATTAAAGGCGCAGTCACACGCCCTCTCAGTGCTGGGGAACTTTCTAAAGCTCTTTTCTTCTTAGGAAGTCAATGAAGTGAGAGCCCAGACAGTCCATTATTTGTTTTCTTGTCTTCTCGGTGTACTGATGGAGGGTGAAAGGGTTTTCTTTATTAAGATTTACTTATTTTATGTATATGAGTAGACTGTCGCTCTCTCAGACCCCATTACAGATGGTTGTGAGCCACCGTGCGATGGCTGGGAATTGAACGCAGGACCTCCAGAAGAGCAGTCAGCGCTCTTAACCACTGAGCTGTCTCTCCAACCCAAGGGTCGGTTTTCTCTGGTTTGTCTGTGTGCCCAGCCAGCAGCCAGATGCCTGGCGGGATGAGCTGTACGGACCAGGAAAGCAAAGGCGATGCAGGTGCTCCCCTGCCTACATCAGAAGCACAGGCGAGCACCCCTTCAGACAAGCCTCGCTCCCCCAGTTCACGCACACCTTGGCTTCAACCGTCTTCCATGTTCACCTGACCCAAATGTGTGCACCTCAGCCTAGATGCCTACAGGACCGCCACCTATCTCTGACTCCAGAGACACACCCCATCCACTCTTGACTCCTCCTGGCCCCTCTGCACCACACCCAATTCCTCGAGTCAACTCCAATCCCAATGGCCACCTGGGGCTCTGGGATGATGTTTTCCCACCGCTGAGTCTTCCAATAAGCAAGCCCGTCCTCCAGCCCTCAGAACTCGGCTCCACTGTAGTATCCTTAGGACACTTCCTGAGCAGCGGCCACAGCAGACTGCCCTTGAAGAGCCTGTGTAGATCCCTCGGGGTCCTCTCCTGAGTCCCTGTGACTTTTGTATGACTTGAGCTCCTGACTGCCTACTTTGTCCCAAAGAGAACAGATGCTAAGGCTGAAAATCCCAACGGCAAGCCAGCGCAGGCTTCTGGTGGTGACACTACACGAGTTCAGGAGGGAAGAGTTCTGCTTCTCCAGGTTTTGTCTAATCTTTATAACTTGGTAAAAACAGTATAAATTTAATCCCCCAAAGTTCAGGAGCTTATAAATCAATCCAACAAGTAAATTACTGTCTACCTAAGCCACACTTTAAATTTAGCAAATGTAATAATCTTGTGAACAAAGAATATGTATATATACCCTTAATAAACCATGTGTGTGTATATATAAATGCATAGAGTTTATTAAAGGATAAATTGGGTCTAAATGGAATATCAAAATAATAATGAAATGTATTTCCATTTTCCCTCAGACTTGCTCCTAACACCACAGAAAACTGTGAAGCTTCTAAGCGGCAGCACGCGCCCTGCCAGTCACATCCCAAGCTCGCACTGCCACACTGCCACACTGCCGCACTGCCACACTGCCACACTGCCCCGCTACCGTCCAGATTTTGTCTCTGCCCACAGCCAGTAGCAGGCTGCTACTTAAAGAGAACAACAGCATGGTGGCACTTAGCATGTAAACACAGAGGAAGGGCAGGAAAGGAGAGCGTGTGTGATTGTATCAAGTCATAGACCCTCCACTGCAGCTGAAGCCACCACTGACTTCCTCACAGCACCATGCAGAAGACTACACACACATTCACACACACGCGCGCGCGCACACACACACAACTGCCACTCTTGGTGTAAAATTCACATAGAATACAAGACAATGTATTTCACCTATCTGCACATAGCAGGCTTCTAGCGGGGGTCAGATTTCAGTCCCCTCATTGTTAGAGGGCTCTCTAACTCTGAAATATGACTATTTCAGCGATGCATAAGGCACAGAAACTCTTCATTCCACCACCATGCAGAAGACAGCCCTGACAGGAATCTCCACGTTCCCACTGAGCTGTAGACCACCGCTCCCAACCAGCACTTTGCAGACACACCACCAACTTGCTATCTCTAGAGCAACAGCAGTCTGTCCTCAGGCAGGTCTGGACCCATCACTCCTGCCTGTTCCTGGCTAGCTACAGAGAGGGATAAGTTGTTCAAGAGCCCTGAGCTGTGATTCCCCCATTGTTCAAAGGGAATTGATGTCTCTGAGACAGAGGGAGAGGCCCAGCCCACCACACCACACCGGAGGACAGGAGCTCGGCCCCCTGTGGTCTCCCTGCCGCCCTCAGAGCTCTGTGGAGCTATGTAGCTGGAAGTGGGTAGGTTACCTGGGTCTCATTTGTGAAGGCAAGCGCTCTTCCAAGGAGCGATGCACCCAGCCCTACTTTCTTAGTTTGTAAAATTAGCAACTTCAAAGCTGTGGTATAAAAAAACGTTAATAAATGAAATCATCAACTGACACCTGCTTTGGGACAAAAAACACTCTCCACGGTGACATGCAAAATGCTTTCAGAGCCACGCCCCACTAAGTCTGTCCTTTAGCAGAGCCACAGCTGCGAGGCCTTACACTGACTCCTATTGTCAGGTGGACGCTCAGGGGAAAGTCACCATGAGCAACAGGAACTCCAGTTTTCTATTTGAAAAGGGAGAGTGAGGGAGCTGCAGCGAAGGATCCGTGGTCTCTGCACTGCCCGCACACAGGGAGGACCCAGGCGGAAGCCGGGCACCCACAGAAGGGCTCCCAGCCGGGGGGCTTCGGTGCCCTCTTCTGGTCTCTGAAGGCACTCATGAGATGTTCAGACATAGATGTAAAACACTCGTGTACATACTGCAAAATCAAAACAAACTTTAAAATGAAGGAGAACAAAATGCCAACATAAGCCTAGACGGCCTGTGCTGAAGGAGTGACCGCTACTAAACAGCTGTCCCCTCGCCAGGGCGGGACGCAGTTAGGGTGCGCTCCAGGGGAAGCTTCCCGAGGGCTGACTGCAACGCGTGGCCCAGAGCGGGAACTGCACTCCAAAGCATCAACAAGCAAAACGTCTACAACCTCCTTTCCCACAACGCCGAGGAAATGATACGTTAGAGACGGACGGACGGACGGACGGACGGATGGAAGGGCAGAATAATAAAGGAGGCAAAATGCTAAGATCAGATGTGCCAGAACTGAGAAGGGTGTATGGTGCCTCTCTGTGGTAAAATTTAAATGCGCTCAAAACAGGGTGCTGGGAATGTCAGACAGCAGACAAGCAAGAGAAACACTGCCTGTCCTACCGACGCCTCAGAACTGCAAGTAGAGACAACACTCACAGAGAAAGAGAAGTGTGTACAGTAAACCTGGGGACCAGTTGCAAGTCACAAAATACAGTACTTTAAATTATTCCTTTTCTTATCTATTCCTTTAGTCAGCGTCTCACCGTGTAGCCTGAACTAACACAGAACACTGTATAGAGACCTCGACCTGCCGCCTCTGTCACTGAGGGCTGAGATTAAGCGTGTCCCCACAGTACCAGGCTTGGCGCTCTTTCCTAAGGTTTGATGCTCTAAATCTTTATTTCGTGTATGTGGAAAGGTAAAAGCGCTGGCCCTGGGGAAACAGTACGAGAGTTTTAAAACTCAGTGCACACTGAAAACCCGACTATTCCAACGTCATAGGTGAAGAAACAGAGGAAGGAGAGGGTTCTGGACTGACTCAGAGATGATCAGCAGTTTGGAGACCGCCGTGCCACAGGAGAGCAGAGCCCAGAGCGAGGGTCCTCGCCAGGCCTCGCCTCTGCGTCTGTCTGGAGGAGGGCAGAATGCCTCGGACAAAGCAAACTGGGTAAACAGCCTGGATAGCACCTTCCCTGAACTTCAGTTTCCTGCTTTGAAAAGTCAACATAATAACAGTATCTGTCAGTCTGAGGGCACAGCACAGCACAGCACAGCACAGCAGGTCACGGTGCCAAGCAAAGCTCAGGAGTACAAGTATTAAATAGTGAAAGGGACCACCACAGCCACCGCCACCGCCACGCCACCGCCAGTGGACTTACCCACCGCCACCTCCCCACCCCTCCCAGGTACGAGGAGGGACAAAGACAAGCAACTGCTCCATGCTGTTCCAAAGTAAGCATCCCTCCACCCCGCACCCCTCCACCCTGCCTGGCCTTCCGGAGGAAGCAGCAGCAAAAAGCAGACAGACAGTTAAAGGTACCCTCATTACCCCAGAATCTTAACAAGATTCTCTGGAAGAACTTGACAACAAGACTCAGCCCAACGTGGAGAGTCTGCGCCATGCAGGCCCTCAGCCAGCACTCCCGCATGCCTGCATGCCAGCCCACACCCCCAGTCTAGAAAGCCTTTACCCGGCATGCCTCTGGCCACCCTGTAATCCAAGGCACCTCTCCCAAACCCTCTGCCTCTCAGGGTCCCACCACTCACAACTCTTCTACTTAACAGGTAATGAATATTCATCCCAAGCTACTGCAACTGTTTATCTGTCTCTCATCAGATGCGGAGTTCCTTCAGACAGCAAGGGTTTGTTCTTCCTAATTCTCCTCACACTCGGAACTTCAGACACAACTAATATCCTGCTCAGTCCTTGGTTTCTAAGTGAAATCCCAGGGCGTCCTTCCTACCCTGTACTCCCTCCGAGGATCCCCTTCTAAACCTCACGACCTTGCTACAAGTGTAAGTAGTCACCACTGAGACCTGACGGCGCCTGGTGTGACAGCTCTTACTAACCGTCTGGTATGGGGTGTGAGGAGCAGAGCCAGCTGTCTCCTACTCCAAGCCTGACTTCTCCTGGATTCAAGCTGTAATGCTCCAAAAAGGCGTGTTTTATTTCCCTGCATAATGTCACTCTTTCCAATAGTCTTAAAGCATTTCCCAAGCTCTGCTGATTGCTGCTACTGTAATTAAGCATGGAAAACGCCTATAAAGCACCTGCCGCTCTCTAAGATTCACCACACATGTCACCACCAGGAAGTCGGAAACACCCATGTGCAGAAAAGACCTGTGCAACTGGGGCGACTTTTTTCTCTCCTCTCCTCTCCTCTCCTCTCCTCTCCTCTCCTCTCCTCTCCTCTCCTCTCCTCTCCTCTCCTCTCCTCTCCTCTCCTCTCCTCTCCTCTCCTCTCCTCTCCCCTCCCCTATCCTCCCCTCCCCTCCTCTCCCCTCCCCTTCCTTCTCTTCTTTTCTCTTCTCTATTAATCTCTATTAATGTGTATGGAGTTCAAGGCCAGTCTGGCTTACAGAGTGAGTTCCAGGACAGCCAGGGCTACACAGAGAAACCCTGTCTCGAAAAAAAACAACAACAAAAAACCCTAATGTGTATGTTGCGTATGGTGCATATGGTGCGTATGGTGCATATGGTGCGTATGGTGCGTATGGGTGTTTTGTATGCACGGATGACCATGTAACACATGCATGCCTGGCGCCTTGGAGGCCAGAAGATGGCGACAGCTCCCCTGAGACTGAAGTTGTAGGTGCTGGGAACGGAACCCAGGTCCTCCGGAAGAGCCTCTGCAGAGCCATCTCTCCAGCCCTCCACTCATTCTGTGAGCAGTACACATGAGCCATAACAACACAAAGCATGGGAGTGTGTTCTGTTTCATTGCTGGCAAGGCTCACACACAACCAAAGCACGAGGAACTGGGTGAAGCCTGAGGCCTCTGCTGTGTGGACGACAGGCTCCCGCACACGGCAGGATGGGGACAGCAGCGGGGATGCCGGCCACAGATCCTTAGCATTTATGGCAAATTATTAATCAAGCCCCACCTGAAACAATTTGTTAAATTGATTTTAATCACTGGGCCTCTCACGTGAAGCTTTGTATAATCAGCATTTCATTTACAAAATTAATTGCCTGATTGATTCTCAGGAGGCAGTGCTGTCATAACCTACTGTCATAGCTGCTGATAGGGTGTCACAACATGAAATTCTGACAGTATGAAAAGCCCTGCTATTTTAAAAGTGGATGAGGGCAAAGGGTGATAATGAAAGAAAAGCAAAAAAGTCACATTATCCCTAGGCCAGAAGTAAAGGCACCAGTGTGTCACGTGACCCACAAATGGATGTACAGTGGTATCAGCCTATTTGCTCGCAAAATTTTACCACCAAGATGCCAAAATCGATTTTTTCAAGCACATATAAACATGCACACTGATCTTCCAAAAATATTTGAATGTTAGATATAGTTGTATTATTAAACTTCTTGCTCACTGTTTAATAGTCTATCAATAACTGATGAATCTTCATCTAAAACCCTGTTATCACAATCAATTAACAGAGATCAGGACATAGAGTATTTGGGGGGTTTGGTGAGACAACTCAGCTGGTAAGAGAGAGCCTGATAGCCTGAGTTTGACCCCAAAACCTACCGCTGAAAGTCATCCTCTCTCTCACACACACACACACACACACACACACACACACACGGAGTCACTGTCACTTGCATGCAACTTGCACACACTTGTATACAAACAAGATACACTTGGGACAGATTTTCAGTGTAAATATTAATCTCTGAAACACAGGACAAGATAGAAAGGGTTTTAATCAACTAGTGTCATTTTCCCAAAACTGAGGTCATATTATCCATATGACCGCACTGCAAAGGCACCTGCAAACGTGTAAAACCAGGCAAAGATTCCACTTTTCTCTTTACTAGTAATCTGCATTTTCAAAAAGCATGTCCAGCTTCCTCCCAGACCCTTAGGTCTTGGGGTCCCTCAATCTTTGCCTCTCACCTGCCTCACCCACGCCCTTCCTCTCTCGCGGCCCATGACAGCAGGCGGTCCAGACTAGGGCAGAGGCTTCCAAAGGCACAGATTAACTTGCACAGCTGAGTGGGAAGGATGTCCTCTGCACACAGCCCAAGGCTACACACGGCCTCCTTCAGATGGGCCCTGAGGAACGGAGCCCTGAGGAATTCCACCTTCCTTTCCTGCATTGAATTTTAGTCCCCCGAATTCCTTTAAAAACAAATTTCCCCTTAACCATGCTACCATCTTTTGTAAAGAATTATTGATTTATTTTATGTCTATGAGTACACTGAAGTTGTCTTCAGACACTCCAGAAGAGGGCATCAGATCTCATTACACAGATGGTCCTGAGCCACCATGTGGTTGCTGGGATTTGAACTCAGGACCTCCGGAAGAGCAGTCAGTGCTCTTAACCGCTTGAGCCATCTCTCCAGACCCCATGCTATTATCTTGAAACCAAGTATTTGATTTGCTGGCTTGGTGGAGAGAGCTAATTGGTCCATCATACCCACCAGCACACTGCATGTCAACACGACAAATCTATGGTTGGTGGCATCTGCGCCACTGGAGTGGCCTGGAGAGGGGTCCTGGTGGCCTCCCCCTCCACATCACTCCGCTGCACGGAAGTGCTGTCACAATTCTGGCACGGCTCGCAGGACACCCTAAGTATCAGCAGCATCTACAAAAGGCTTAGAAAGAGGCGCCATGATGCATGCCTGGGCTCACTCCCTAGACACACACACACACACACACACACACACACACACACACTGACCCATTAAACAACAGGATTTACAAAGTTGTGTATCGTGCATCAGTTCAAGTGGACAAAGCCGGGGTCTGAAGCAGCGCTTCTCGACAGTCCTAATGCTGCAACCCTCATGTTGTGATGAGCCCCAATCATAAAAGTATTTCGTTTCTACTTCCTAACTGTAATTTTGCTAGTGTTATGAATCATAATACATATATCTGAAATACATGATATCTGATATGCAGCCCCTATGAAAGGGTCAGTGTATCCCACAAAGGGTTGTGCCGCACAGGTTGAGATCCACCACTGGTCTAACCAGAAGGCAGAGGATTGTATCCCACACAAGAGGGCGGAGACTCAGCACTGACTCAAAACACTTACCGCTAGCAGGAGTCTGCACGCAGCAAAGCTGCTGAGAGTCAACTCCAAAAGGTAAGAACAAAGGCCTGCTTGCTGTCCTGGCTTCACTCCTGCTGCTCTGACAAATGCCTGCTAGCAACTTCAGGAGAAGGGTTTGGCTAATGAGTCCAAGTGACAGTCTGTCACTGTGGGAGAGCCAAGGCGGGAACTCTACACACCTAGTCACAGCACATCCAGAGTCACGAGTACTGGAGAGAGCACGCGCGCTCACGAAACTGAGCTCGGGAGAAGGCCCCCAACTCAATTCACCAATTCAGAAAATTTGGGCTGGAGATGAAGAGCCGGTTTAGCGGTTAAGAGCACTGGCTGACTTTCCAGAGGGCCCAGGTTCAATCCTGCACCCACAGGGCAGCTCACAACTGCCTGTGACCCCAGTTCTCCCAGCTGTGACACCCACACAAAGACACACAGGCAGGCAAAACAGCAATGAAAAGAAAGAAAGAAAGAAAGAAAGAAAGAAAGAAAGAAAGAAAGAAAGAAAGCATGAATGAGAGACAGAGAGACACCCTCACAGACAAAGGCATGCTCACTAGGCAGCCTGACCTAGGCAGTTCCTCCCTGAGACTCTTCCCTGGTGACCCTTGGCTGTGTCCCGACGGTAGGTAGAGCAGGACCCGGAGCTAGGCTGAGAGTGCAGTTGAGAGAAATCTGTTCAGGCAAGCCAAGGAGACACAGGCCTATCCTCCCAGACAGAGAGAGAGGCCAAGGTTCCGGAGCTCAGCGCCATCCTCAGCTACATAGAACGTCCGAGGCTAGCCTCTCAGGAATGGAGGAAAGACGGCCCAGTCTGCCAGTCAGGAAGCCTCACTCTTTCGAGGGAGGAGCTTAACTAGCATCGCAGCAGAAAGACTGCAGGAAAAGCCCTGCTCTGTCCGTCACGGGAAGGGGCTGGGGGCAGCAGGTGCACTGTGGGAACCTGACGGGGCAGAAGGAGTTTACACGTCTCAACAGGAGGCACCGAGTTAGAGATGGCTGAGAGACATGGAAGAAAGAGGAAACGGTTCTTTCAAAGGCTAGACCCATCTGACCATGCATCTATCCACTGTTTAAACCGAACCACATTCATCTATGAAAGGCCACGGCGAGAGAGGCTGACGCTGACGGAAGACAGGAATGCAGGGTATAGGTGGGCTTGTGGATGTCAGCTCTTCACAAGGAACATATCAACATAAGTTCTAAAGGGACACAGACAGAACAGGCCGGAACGGCAGGCACCCGCTCCTACAATAGCTACTGGGCAGGCACCCAGCACTCTCCAGATAGAGACTCTCCACACAATTAATGTTAAATAAAGGTCCTCCAACTAGCTAATGTTGTCAACCACATTCTAGAGCAGATGACCTACACTGGGTCATAAAATGATAACAGAATTTCCCAAACTCTACAATGCCATGACACTCCACTCCAATGAAAACTCTCTGACCAGCTTGGATGAAACCAGGTCTTCCCTGCTCCAGTCTGGAAAATCCACCCGTTGAAGCCATAAGTCGGAACACGGGTTACTGCTATAGAGGACGCTAACGGGGAGCTAAAACCGCAAGGACGGCGGGCGAGGCAAGCCTGTGCCCCCGTGTCCCTTCCCACTCACACGAGCAACCAACCCAGAGACGTGGCAACCTCCAAGCCAAGAGGCCTCGGGATGGAAGTGACTTTGCTGTCGCCTTGATCCCTGATGCCAAGCTCCAGAAGTGAGAAAGCGCTCTCGTTTGAGCTGCACTCGGTCTGCTGCATTTGCACAGGCGCCTGAGCAGACTGATAGAAGCTACTGCCATCCTGTGTGTCCGCAACGCCACCCATAGAGGGCAGGATTCTGCAAAGGCCCGAGACGCATGCCTCCTGGTGGTGACAGCTCTCTGCAACCCCTTCCTCTTAAGGTGTGCACTCGCATCTGACCAAGACAACACTGAGAACGTGAAATGATTTTGCAGATGCAACTCACACCCCTGGACAGCTGATTGGGGGTCCCTGAGGAGTCCGAGACGAGGCTGGCCTGATCAGGTGAGCCGCACCCCAGTGACTCTCCCTCTACCGGGCACTGAAGAAGCAAGCAGCCGCACACTCTACAACTTTAAGGAATGATTCTGCCAGCAGTCTGTAAAAATGCCCCCTCCTCAGTCCCGCCCAGAGCACAGCCCAGACAGCCCCTGGACTAAAGCGCACCACCACCCCAGCCCTCAGAAGGCCCGGCTGAGCGGTGCCTGACCCACTGACACTGAGAAAAATCAAGCATTCTCTTAAGCCACTGGATTTGTTTACAGCCAAAGAAAGCAAATCCACAAGTTAGAGAGGAATACGCATTCCCCACAGCTGCTCCCCACTCCCACAGTCACGAAGATTTTACCGCTAAACCCCCTCCCCGCAGGAGCTGCCGCTGCTGCTCAAAACGCTGGTGTTGGGGCAGTGCGGGATGTTTGTGTCTCCTAGGCTACTGTGGGCTTCTCTGCCTCTCCCCTGCTCACTAAGACCTTGATCCTACGATGGGTGCATCCAGAGAACATCTGCAAACCACCGTGTGGGGTGCTGCCTCTCCGGGGTGCACAGACCTTCAAGGCAATCTGCGACTGTCATTTGGTTCAGGGTCTTGGGGACAGCAGAGGCTGAGTTAAAGAGGAGGCGGTTGGGACAGCAAAGGAGAGCAGCTGCTCTGTGCTGGAGAACACT
Organism: Apodemus agrarius; assembly: GCA_964023405.1. Lineage (NCBI taxonomy): Eukaryota > Metazoa > Chordata > Mammalia > Rodentia > Muridae > Apodemus > Apodemus agrarius. The sequence continues at coordinate 36,284,433 of OZ030027.1, read as the reverse complement.
TCCAGCTGGGCAGCAGGACTGCGAGGACAGGGGGCAGGTGACATCAGGTAGGCGACACCCCGAAGCTGCAGCTAGGACTGAATGTGGTTTACAACCAGAACCCAGCAGGGGGTGTGTCAATGCAACGTGACCACTCAGAGCAAGCTGAACTGAACTGTAAGCCACGTCACAGGATTACTGACAGCGACAGCAATACAGGGAGGCACACCCAAACGTGCAAGCTGAAAAATAAACAGTTCAGACTCTGCTGCTGCCTGCCAGGGCTCAGGACGCGGACAGGAGGTCACAGGTGCTCTAAGTGCCCCTACTCCCCGGCCGGCGTCTCCCACTGAAGCTGCCCGGGTCTGGAACTCAGAGTCCCTGCCACCAGCCAGTGTGGACAGCACACACACACACACACACACACACACACACACTCCAGAGCCCCGGCCAGCGTGGAAAGCACACCCCCCCACCCTGCTCCAGGACCTTTCCTGCGGGGTGGCCGGTTCTGTCCGCACTCACCCACCTGTCTCCAACCTGCTGGCCTTGCCCAGTGACTGGCCTTCACCTGGGAGAGCACAGCAAAGCACACCCAGCTCCCAGCCCATTGGCCTTCAAGGGACTTAATGGCTAGTTGAGAACCACTTTTTAATAAACCATCCCTAGTAAGCGACAACTCTTCAAATGCCCTTGGCGGGGCACCACCGACCTATGGGCTCACCAGCAGCTTCAGCTAACCTCATGTTTCTCACTGGCATCTCTGTGCCGTGCTCATTAGGGTCCCTCAATCCCTCTTTATTAAATCACTTCCAGTCAGCGTGCATGGTTACAAATGTGTTTCCGACTGAATCAGGTATCACATGAAAAGGTAATACAACAGGCCAAGAGCCCTCCGGGGATGGTTTCATCTAGACCTCAAAAGTAAAACGGAGCTGCAATGTTTCAAGAGACAGCTTAATATATGTACAGCTTCCAAGATCAACGGAGCATCAGTCCAAGCCGGATCCTGTGTACGGAACGGCGGCGTCCTACACTAAGCGTGGGACGCAAAGGCCAAGAGACTCCATGTGTGTCTCAGTGCCTGCTTCCTGATCAGGAGGCTGGTGATGGTCTGCCAGCAGGCGACGGTCCCCAGAGCTCCAGTCAGCAGCCTGCAGGAACAGGCGCCACAGCCCACACTGCACCAGGGCAGGGAAACCACACAGAAGACACGCACCACTTCACAGTCAGGTCACTGATGTTTTACCTTCAAAGGGTGAAAACCAATCAACTGAGTGGAAAAGATTCAGCAGATACCAATCGATTAAAGTGATCATTCGAGTCTGCTGGGCCACGTGACTTTGATTAGCTTCAGTGACAGACATGCTCAGATACCCAACTCTGAACTATTTTTCCCAAAGCCCGATGCAATAAAAATCCTTAGTACTGTCTTTAATCGTGGATTTTAGTCCTAAAAAAACTATTATCTTTTTAAAGTTTCTTTCCTTTCATCAAGCAAAAAGTAGAGCAAATGAGAACAGGGTAGTCTTTTATATTTTAAACCCAGACAACACGTTTACACAACAAATTAACGAGCAAGCCTATTGATTTTATCTTATTACATATATGGCATGCAAATTACTCACTGAGTTCTTCAACTTTGGAGAGCTGGTATATTTCTCTAATATCTTTAAATTTTCAGTAGAAAGAAACTGTATAAAGATGCCAGCTCTAACAGAAGGTCAGAGGAGGCTGGGGCCCAACCTACACCCTTGTCATACACCTTGTGACAAAGCGTCAAAAAGGTTTTCTCCAAGAGATATTACTTACAAACTTATATGGTTATGTTGGAAGATTATTGGCACTACCCCCCCACACACACACAAAGAATGACATGAAGTGTTTCAAGAGACACCACACAGTCACACACACTAACCGCAGCTCTTAGCAGGCTGGGGCAGGAGGTCTCTAAGTTCTAAGTTACCTGGGTTACATAACAAAACTGTATATGTATACACATGTGGACCTGAGTCTATACACCCACGCCTATATGAACTAATAGGTAAATGCCACATGATACCAATCCATTCTCATCTCTGACCTCACCAGAAATAAAGACAGTAACTCAGGTGGGGGAGCACACCGCCGATTCCCTCCACACAGTCACTCAGGTGGGGGAGCACACCGCCGATTCCCACCACACAGTCACTCAGGTGGGGAGCACATCGCTGATTCCCTCCACACAGTAACTCAGGTAAGGGAGCACACCGCCGATTCCCTCCACACAGTCACTCAGGTGGGGGAGCACACCGCCGATTCCCTCTACACAGTCACTCAGGTGGGGAGCACATCGCTGATTCCCTCCACACAGTAACTCAGGTAAGGGAGCACACCGCCGATTCCCTCCACACAGTCACTCAGGTGGGGGAGCACACCGCCGATTCCCTCCACACAGGAAATGTTCTCGTCCTCTCTCAGCTACTGCTGACGTTTCAATCAGTGAATTCCATTTGAGATGTGTGCCTCCGCCTGTGCTCTGGCCACAACAGGGTGAAAGTTTGCATTGCCGGTTACACAGGTGACTGTGACAGCCTGCACTGTGTAGTGTGTGTTGACCAGAAACTGTTCTGGATACCAGCCACCAACCCAAGAAGACCACAACTGCACTGGACACAGTCAGAAGAGGATCCAGTCTGAAGACCCCATGCTGATTTCCCCAAGCCAGTCCTCTGGTCAGCTGCCTCAGGGAATGGCATTCCAAAATGGCTCTATGACCCACAGGAGAGGCAATGTCTTGGCTGTTTACCATCCAGCCACTGCTTAGAGGGCAGTCTTCTCTCCTCAGCGCATTCAGGTACCCAGAGGGGACTGGGGAGAAGCGAAGGCCGGCGACAACGCGGACCGTGGGGTCTGTGCCTGGCTGCTCTAATATCATCGGCCGTTCACAACGCGGACCGTGGGGTCTGTGCCTGGCTGCTCTAATATCATTGGCCGTTCACATACAGTGGTTTTACTCAAAGTAAACTAAAATAAAATACACGTCATAGTCTAGAAAGCAGACACAGATGAAGGTCCAGTGTGATACGAAAACTATTGGCACTAAAGTCAACCCTGTGAAAGAGATTGCAAAGAGTCAACTTGTGTGTATTGGCCAATGCTTGAGCCTTTTAAAACGAAAACATACTGAAATACTATTAATTTTGTAACTCAAAAGGCAAAAATTCAAAACTTTGGGATTGAAATGTAAGGAAACTGTTCCTAAAACAAGAAGAAAATCCAGTCAAGTAGTGGTAGGCAGGGAAGGACACATGGCCCCTAATTGTGCGGCTTAATTTCCAGAGCTGGTGTCGGGCTTCCTCCCTCCACCCCAGGGTCGGGCTTCCTCCGCCTCCCAGGTCCTCTGTCCAGTAGATGGAAACCCCAGGCCCCAGTCAGCTAAGTGCTGGAGTGGAGACCAGGAAGGGCGGGTCCTGAGAGCAGGGTGCCGAACCAGAGCTGAAACCTGAACTGAAGCCCTCGGGCCAAAGCGGCTCGCATACCTATAGAAGTATGGCGGAGGAAACGAAAACCCAAAGGGTTCTGACACAGATTACGTAGACTTCTGACTGCAGCTTTACTGGCATAGAGTCTATGCAACTGGGGTCTGCTTTTGGTGCTAATGGACAAAGACTGAGTAAACACCAAAGCCAACATCACCTGCCCAGGAACCCCAAAACATGCACGATTTGGCCACATTTTCTAATCCTGTCCAAATGCCTGCAGAGTCCTAAGCAGACAAATCACTACGATACCCAAGAGTGACTGTGTTGGGTTTCGAGACCTAGCCTGAAGCCAACGTCCTAAACGGTGCCCCTGTGGTCCAGCTTTGGCACAGAAGAGCCAGGAATACCCAGCAACCCTCCCTGGATAGAGTGAGGGCAAGATGAGAAAACCGCCTTGGGCATTTTAAGTGAAGAGCAAACAATCTATATTTCAGCCTGAGTTGAAACGCGTTTGTAGCTGTCCGTCTGCTGGGAGCGCCACCTGCTCGCAGTTTCTCCATTGGTCTGGAGGGTCCAACCCTGGCCGCCAACCGCACTTTCCTTGGGTTTAGACACGTTTACATTTCTCCAAAGGGAACAGAAACTCACGCACGTGTGGGGCTCGGGAGCTGGCCCTGAGCGAAGGCTCCGGACTGTGTGGAGGCGGAGTGGCTGGGGCTCGCACAAACTGGAAGTGAGCTCAGGAAACATTCTCAAAGTCAAATTGTAAGGCTTCAAACTCGAAAAATACAGCTCCCTTTCCCTGTGCTTTCTCCAGGTATGGCACAGCGGAGGGAATTTTTGAAGAGGGCTCGGGTAGGCTCTTAAGAGCAGAGTGGGCACACCCCGCGGGCAGCCTCATCAACCCTGGAGAACTGCATCTGAAGTGGGAAGAGCCAGTGCAGAACTCTTCTTTCATGGCGTCACTGAACCGAGGTCACATGATCACCCCATTCAGCAAAGCAGACACCGCCCAGGCTGGGCCTTCTGTGACTGCCTTCCTGAGCCCAAGCCATCAAAGTGCCAGCAAGAGACTGAGACGCTTCTAGCAACTTGACAATGCAAAAGACCATAAACCAAGCCAATGACCTGCAGCCTGACAGGGCCAAGACAGGTTAAGCTGAGGAAGAGACCTCTGCCCGTCACACTCATGGGCACATGTGGGTGCCACCACTACCACCCAGCAGACAGAAAATGGAGGAGGAAGAAGAAGAAGAAAAGGAGAGGAGAGAAAAGGAAAGAAAAGAAGAAATTTTGTGTTTGTTCTGGCTTTGTTTAGTTGTTGGTTTTCTGTTGTTGTTTTTCCTGGCCAAATCAATTCTCTCTAGTAAAACAACTTTTCAGTGGCTATAGAATATGCTACAGCCCCTTTGCGATGCACAAGGCTCTTTATGATCTGCCCTGGTTGTCACTCCCTCTGAAATGGAGGGGTGTTTCTTTAGAAAGCTTCCAGCAGCCGGGCAGTGGTGGCACACGCCTTTAATCCCAGCACTTGGGAGGCAGAGGCAGGCGGATTTCTTGAGTTCGAAGCCAGCCTGGTCTACAGAGTGAGTTCCAGGACAGCCAGGGCTACACAGAGAAACCCTGTCTCAAAATCCGAAAGAAGAGAAGAGAAGAGAAGAGAAGAGAAGAGAAGAGAAGAGAAGAGAAGAGAAGAGAAGAGAAGAGAAGAGAAGAGAAAAGAAAAGAGAAAGTTTCTGCGGGGCAGTGGTGGTGCATGCCAGTGATCCCAACACTCTGGGAGGCAGAGGCAGGCGGATATATCTGAGTTCAAGGCCAGCCTGGTCTACAGAGTTCCAGGACAGCCCGGGCTATACAGAGAAACCCTGTCTCGAAAAAAAACAAATCCAAAAAACCAAAAAAGGAAGGAAGGAAGGAAGGGAAAGAAAGAGAAAGAAAGAAAGAAAGAAAGAAAGAAAGAAAGAAAGAAAGAAAGAAAGAAAGAAAGAGTTTCCAGTGTAACCTAGAACTCGCAGGCACGGCAGCTCCTCTGGGTGCGGTCCAGCACTGTGCCTATACTGGGTGTGGAGTGCCTCAGTCCTCCAGCGGTCATGTGAATTCCGTGCTGCTCAGCGCCGTCCTAACACAGGCATTCCTATCACACAACCACATGACGATGGCGGGAGGCAACATTCCACCCAAAACATACGGGCTTCTTGGTTGAAAGGCTTAATAAAGGCTGGGCTTTGTGGTGGTGCACGCCTTGAATTCCAGCACTCAGGAGGCAGTGCCAGGGAGGTCTCTCCAAGTTTTAAGCCAGCCTGGTCTATTTAGCAAGGCCACAGAGAGAGATCCTGTGTCAAAAAAGACTTAATAAATAAATAAGACCATGCCAAGAAATGAAGTCGTCCCCATGCACGACAGCCAGTCTAACACAAAACGGAAGCCTATGTGCTTGGCAGGTGCATGCTTTACGAACACTGAACACTATAAAAATGTTTTGAATTAAAAAGGGGTGGGGGAGGAAACAGAAAGTGTTGATGCACCGGGTGTGGTGGTGCATACTTTCGTCCTAGCACTCTGGAGGCAGAGGCAGTCAGATCTCTAAATTTGAGGCCAGCCTGGCCTACAAAGCACGTCCAGCACAGCCAAGGCTACACACAGATATCCTGTCCCAGAAAAGTGTTGGTGCTCGCAGGAGTACAAACTGTCTGAAGAGTCTTTTCGGTTCTGTCAGTGTGTGGGCGTTAGCTGTCTCCCACCCGTGTACGTATACAAGGCTGCCCGACTGTGCTGTGTGATATTCATGTACGCACGTGCACGCCCGTGTACACACACACACACACACACACACACACTTGTAAGCAGCACTCGTGTTCCTAAGTGCTCATTGCATCCCTGTGCTTAGGAGATGCCACCAATGTTCACAAGCATAAAAACAAGTCCTGAGGCTGGTGAGATGGCAGTTAAAAGCACTGACTGCTCTTCAGAAGGTCCTGAGTTCAAATCCCAGCACCCACAAGGTGGCTCAGAACCATCCGTAAAGTGATCTGATGCCCTCTTCTGGTGCGTCTGAAGACAGCTGCAGTGTACTTATTTATAATAATAAATAGATCTTTAAAAAAAAAAAAAAAAAAAAAAAAAGCCCTAGCTTATTTTTAACCACAGAAAAACAAGGCCAATGTTTCCTTTCTAGAACACCTCTCCTCATACTCCTCAGGGGACAACTATTTCAGCCTCCCAGGCCCCGGGCTGCAATGAAGAGCCCCAGTGAGCTGGGTGATTTATAAACTTCTATTTGCTGTATATTAAGAAATCCTACCCTCAGAACCTAGGCAGAAGCTTCAAAATGAAAAACGGAGAATATAAAAAAATATGAAGTATCCTCAAGTCCAAAACTAACATGTGCTGCGCTTAAAAGTGTTTTAAAGTCAGGGCCAAAGAGGTGGCTCAGCAGTTAAGAGCACTGGCTGCTCTTGCAGAGGACCAGGTCTCAGTTCCCAGCACCCACATGACGGCTCACACCCATCCACAACTCCAGCTCCAGAGGCCCTGACAGCTGCACTGACCCCAGGCACACATGTGGACACAGACATGGATGCAGGCAAAACACCAATACATACAAATAGTTTTTTTTTTTTTAAGTTCTTAAAAAAAAAAAACCATCCGGGCAGTGGTAGCACATGCCTTTAATCCCAGCACTTGGGAGGTAGAGGCAGGCGGATTTCTGAGTTCGAGGCCAGCCTAGTCTACAGAGTGAGTTCCAGGACAGCCAGGGCTACACAGAGAAACCCTGTCTCAAAAAAACCAAATTTAAAAAAAAAAAAAAAAAAAAAAAAAAGACCCATGTCTCGAATTGGCCATGCTCAGGGATGTCACGACACCTAGAGAAAAGCTCAAAGCCACTCGGGCCCTCCGAGCTACCCGGCAGGAGCTCACTGCAGGAAGCCCAGGAGTCAGCACTGCACTCTTCTGCAGTCCAAACTATGGTTTTCGAAGGACTAAGTAAGCCCTAAGAAGCAGAGTATCATTCCACGTAGAGCACCCACACCCAGGGACAGAGGAGGACTGGGGAAAGGCCACTGCCACCCTTCACACAGAACCAAGCTTTCACGGACACTAAAGAATGTATTTTTGCCTCATCTAATGATGGCGCCAAGTTCAGTGTTTGCGAACAGAAATGTATTCCTTCCCGTCGGTTTCGCACAGTATTTCCCCTCGCTGTCAGGCTCTGCCACCTAGCACTCCTGCAAAGGCTGAGAGTTCCTGACACTGACTGAGGTCCTGCAGCAGACGGGCAGGAGAGAAGAACAGAGCATGAGAAGAGCAGAGCATGGCCGCACGCCCAGCGTGTCACTAGCCAGCTGAGCTCACACTCACAGGCCACACTGACACAGGCTCCGGCCTTCTGACAATCAAGTCTCATTTGACATGAAAAGCTAAAGCATTTCAGTCCATCGTGAGAACTCGATAACATTTTTTTTTTCCAAATGCATAAACTAGCAAAAGCACTTGGCCAGTGGCTGAAGTTCAAACTGTGGCGCAGATAGAAACAAGTTGTGTGCGTGCGGTGCAGCGGGAAGAGAGAAGCTGGCCTCACATGGCGTTCCAGAGGCCAGCAAGTGAAATCCACAGGAGAACCTTCCAGAGCTGCTTTAGATGACAGAGATACTTTCTCTCCCACAGAAAAAGTAGAGGCCGGGGAGGAGGCCCAGTCTGAAGGCATGGAGCTCCAGGTCAGCACTCGAAGACCGGCCTGGCCACGCTGGACACTTGGGACAAGACACAGGGCGTGGCAGGGCGTGCCTTTAGACCCAGCTCGGGAGCAAAGACAGCAAGCGCTCTGTGGATCTGAAGCCAGCCTGGTCTATGTAGCAGGTTCAAAGACAGCCAGGGCTATGAGGGAGGGAGGGAGGGAGGGAGGGAGGGAGGGAGGGAGGGAGGGAGGGAGGGAGGGAAAAAATGTTGGTGGTACACACCTTTAATCCCAGTGCACAGAGGCAGAGGCAGGTGGAACTCTGAGTTCTTCAAGGCCAGCCTGGTCTAGTTCCAGGATATCCAGGGCTAGTGAGACTCTGTCACAAGAGAGGGAGAGACAGACACAGAGGAGGAAGAGAGGGGTGAGTCTGGTGCAAGCACCTATTCCTGTCATCCTTCCCAAGGAGACTGCAGAAGCTTCTAACAGAATTCTCTTGCAATAACGCAACTCTTAAAATCTGAGATAAACATATAACACTGAATATATCAAAAACAACTTCAAGCCAGGCATGGTGCACATGCCTGTAACTCCAGTACTGGGGAGGCAGAGGCAGGAAGATGAACAAAAGTTCAAAACCAGCATGATTTATACAGTTATGCCAAAGCTACTCACTAAGACCCTGTCTCAAAAAAGAAAAACAAAACGAGAGTGAAGGAGTTCAGAAATCATTCAACATTCTAACCTACTAATTATCGATCACCGGAACTGACATCATACTTAGAATCAGAACAAAGCACTAAATGTCTAAAGTTCCATATATACTGCGAGATGCAACCAAAAATTCCAGAATGCCGCATCCCAGGATTTTCTACACCAACCAGCGAGTTCTCGATCCATGCCGTATTTGGGCTACACACATGCCCACTGCAACTACAGAAGTAAGCCTTTGGCTTAAATAGTCACATGGGCCAGTGACTCGGAGCTCTAGAATGTACTTCCATTCTGATTGTTCAGTCACATAGCCTGTGTACTAATCCTGAGTCTACCTGTCCATCCCATGCCCTGCATCTGTTATGCTCGCGCGCGCGCGCGCACACACACACACACACACACACACACACACACGCGCGCGAAGAGGATTTGACACAGGATGTTTCTGTGTAGTCCCAGCTGTCCTAGAGCTCACCATGTACAATACACGCTAGCCTCAAACACGCAACCCCAGAGATCCTCTTGCCTCTGCCTCCCAGCTGCTGAGATCTCTGAGTTTTCTTTTTGCAAAGGAATGGTCATACACAGTCTCAAGAAGAACGAACGAACACTGGTTCAAACCTGCTTCCCAGCTCGCAGGCCCAGAAGACGAACAGCATCTCCAGGAAGGGCTCAGAAGCAGGCCTCTCTCAGAGCACCATCTCCAGGACCTCTCCTGCTGCCTGGAAAACTCCACTAAGCCTCTCGGACGAGGGTTTTGTCTTTAACCAAACGACGTCCTCTAGTGAGAAGGAGAGATCTTCCTTCAGGTTTTCCAGCGTCTTCACAGACCACTAAATGCTGTTGTATGAGCGGACAAAAAGTCCTTATATGCTGGCTGACAACTCCCAAGAGCTAAATTCAGTGGCTGGAACTCCACCCACTCTGGAGGGGAGGAAAGCATTTGCACTTGTCCTGGATTCCACACCTGCCAACCACTTTTCCAGCTGGGTGTGTGCTCACTCTGAAACAAGGGCCGGTACAGGGCAGGCCCCGACAAAATCAAAATATGAGAGCAGAATCCCTCAGCACAGGGCCGGACACCTACTCACTATCCAACCAATTACCTTACTTCATTAATAATTAATTAATTACTTTTGAGTGTAATGGCAAAACAACTGGTCTCTCTCGTTAGTGCAGGGAGCCTGTATTGTGAGGACAGGCCACTTAAAGGGGCTTCATTACAAACAGCGGGAGAAAAACATTCCCGCTTTAGCGACTTAGCATGCATGAATCATCCATGCAGACAGAAGCCCTACGTGACATTTGCAAACACAAGATTTCACAGAAGGTAACGAGAAAACATACAGTGTCATCTTTTACTCCTGCTGGCTGAGGCTTCCGCCCAAATCATTGCCATGAGCAATGATCCTGCTTCAGGGAGATCTCCTGACTCAGGGTTGTCCCCGATGTCTACTTCAAGGGGATACCCCACCCCCACTGTCAGAGACAGAGTACAGAAGATTTTCCGAAATGTTTGTAAATAATCTTTGTGCAAGCATGCCCCCCCCCCCGTGACTTATGTTTGCTGAAATCTATAAGGTGGGAACAGCAAACAAAGTCTGCCTCCTAGGAGACCTGCAAGATTAAATATGAACTCAGATCAGAAGCACAGGCAGAGCCATGCATACCTGCAATTTCCGGGGGTACACTGACACGGGGCCCCCACCCCTGCCGGGGCAGCTCCCAATCACTAAGAAGAAACAGAGAGCTGAGAGTCAGTCCAAGTCCGTCCATCTCGAAGCCTCCTTCACTACTGGCTGCCTACTGCGGCCACCCTCCAGTCACCCGGACACCAACGGACACAGTAACTCCTCCACTCCAGGGACGCCACACAGCACTGTACCTGTCTCTCTTCCAGAAGCTTCTACTCCAAGCTGCTCTGGGAATCCTCCAATTCCCAGCTCCCCGATCCTAGATTTGAGGCTTCCCAATGCTCTTCTGGGCCCTTCAGGCGCTGGCCCAGGATCTGCTTTTTCTGTTTGTTTATTGCTTAGTTTTGTTTTGTTTTAGTTTGGGAACAGGGTCTCCTATGCAGCCTTACCTGTCTTGGAACTCCCTGTGTAGACCAGGCCGGCCTTGAACTCACTGAGAGACAGCACCTGGAGAGACAGCACCTGTGCCTCCCAGGTGCTGGAATTAAAAGCACTACCACCGGTGGTGACTGGGATGATCTCCATGCCCCGGGGTGGCTCTCATCAGCTCATTCCTATTTTCTTCTCACAAACCTGAGCATCTGCTTCGAGATGTCCAGAATCTACCTTGAGCCCAGCATTCCAAAGGCATACCCAATGACACGTGAGCAAGAACGCGGCCCAGAGCAGGTTTTCCACATCCCTACCTCCTGCCCCGGGGCCAGCCGCGAAAGTGTCTCCGCCCTCCTCCTCCCAGCTCCAGGAGGCAGCTGACATCAGGCTGCATGTGCCTCATCAGCTGATAAGGATGGAAATGCCCCACGGACACCAGCCCAGGTCAAAGGGTGCAGGCCGAGAGAGAATGTACAAGGCTATAGACGTAAGAGGGACAGCTCTGTGAAAGAGTCTTATGATGTCTGTATGAGTAACCAACCCCATTAGGACATCAGATTCTTTTTTTAAATGCACGTTTTCCTCATGTTCTATGTGAATTATGTATTCTTTAGTAGGAGAACCAACCCTGGTTACATCTCACCCCCTTAAACTGTCTTACATTTCATAATGTTCCCTCTTGCACGTATTAGAACTCAGACTAAAGAGAGCTGCATGGAAGGATTACTGCCAGGCCTGTCTCTGGTCTTCGCCCACAGGTTCAACAGGCCCTGCTCTTTTGAATTCCCTCACACCCCACCCCACCATAGAGGATGCCGCTCCCAAACTGCTATCTTCACAACTGAAGTATTACTATAAATATATATCAAGCATATTCTTATAAATATCTTACAAACAATAAAACAGAATGAAATAATAGAATTCTAGGTTAAGAATGGCATCAGGGGGCTGGGCGGTGGTGGCGCAGGCCTGTAATCCCAGCACTTGGGAGGCAGAGGCAGGCGGATTTCTGAGTTCGAGGCCAGCCTGGTCTACCGAGTGAGTTCCAGGACAGCCAGGGCTATACAGAGAAACCCTGTCTCGAAAAAACAAAAAAAACAACAACAACAAAAAAAGAATGGCATCAGGGAACCTGGTGTGGTGGCACACGCCTGTAATCCCAGCACTTGGGAGGCAGAGGCAGGCGGATTTCTGAGTTCGAAGCCAGCCTGGTCTACAGAGTGAGTTCCAAGACAGCCAGGGCTACACAGAGAATCCCTGTCTCAAAAAACCAAAAAAAAAAAAAAAGAAGAAGAAGAAGAAGAAAAGAAAAGAAAAGAAAAGAAAAGAAAAGAAAAGAAAAGAAAAGAAAAGAAAAGAAAAAAAGAATGGTATCAGGAGAGAGTGAGCAGGACTTGAAGCCCACCATGGGAGACCTCATCTTTCATACTCCTCACACACCTCTGCAGGGTTCTCACAACCGGAACTTCCGCCTTGGTGTGAGAGAACTCTAAGACAAAATGCTCTTTACTAAGAGCTTAGCTGTGCCTTCACTAAGAAATGCTAAGAGAGAACTATCCAGAGCATCTTCAGTCCTGGACCTTGCTCACAGGACACTAAAGGGTCCCCCACAGCTGTCCCAGCACCCTGAGACTCAGGCAGCACCCCAGCAAAGCAAGGACGAGTTCTACTGTCAACTGAGTGCCACTCACTGTGCTCTGAGAGGCCACAGCAAAGGCAGACACCATGATTACCTCGCAAAGAACCTCTCCAGGAAGTGGAAGGCTTTCTCTCGCGCTGTTTCTCACGCTGCATCATCCTGGTTCTTTTCTCTCTCTTAAACCGTGTGCGCATGTGCGGGGACGTTGTGGGATAAGAGGACAACCCTGTCATCCATCTTCGTATACAAACCAGCTCACTCTGCAGCCCGCGGCTGGAAGCGCTTCCACATGCAGAGCCCAGAGCCACAAGAAGGAAACAGACGGGAGGACGTACACTCCTCTCCCACCCGCCATCCTCACAGTCCGCTGCAGCCACTCTGAGATTACTGATGTTTATCACACTATTCTGTATGACTCTCCTGTCTTTCCATAAACCTGCCTTTTTTAATTTGAGAAGCCAAGAACAAATGTAGCTTATCTCTTCAAAGTTTTACCAGTCACTCCTGACTACGACATAACTACCCATTCTCGGCAGGACGCATTTTTAAAAACCATGGAAGGCTCAGCTACTGACTCACTGCGATCTGTGACATTCTCTCTGCGCCTGGCTGGCCACTCTCCCTCCGGTCTGGGCACCCTCTTCCCCTGGGAGGACCACTCGGCACGTAGTCGCTCTGACCTTGAGTACACAGCACTTCGCTCAGCCCGGCACCTCTTTCTTTCTCCTCCATGCACCACCCACCCCGTTAGCCTCATTGTGCAGTGTGCCTCTGCTCCTAATCCACGGCTCCACACAGAGGCTGGGCACACGGAGCCCAGGGGCCTCCCGATCCACAGCTCCACACAGAGGCTGGGCACACGGAGCCCAGGGGCCTCCCGATCCACAGCTCCACACAGAGGCTGGGCACACGGAGCCCAGGGGCCTCCCGATCCACAGCTCCACACAGAGGCTGGGCACACGGAGCCCGGGGGCCTCCCGATCCACAGCTCCACACAGAGGCTGGGCACACGGAGGGAGCCCGGGGGCCTGGGGACTAGGGCTCTACATCTCTGAAAGCAGGTGTCACAATCTCTTCTCTCAGTTTGTAAAATTGTTCCCCCACTCCCCAGCAGAAAGAAGCAAGTTTTCCTCAGGTCAAAGGGACAGCTTTCCTCTCCTTCCAGGCCCATCAAGCACACTCCCCACAGAAGAGTGACCCCTTCTGAACCCACTGGGAGAGCAAGGTATCAACACCCAGGCTCCAACCCATGCCATAGACCAGAGTGTTCATAGGAAGAGTTCAGCGGAAGCCACACAAAGCCACTTACAAGCGTCAGACTGCCCAGATCCCCCTCCTCCTGCCAAGAACGCACTGGAGTGCCACTTCAGATCTATTAATCACACAATGAGAACTTTTCCTTCTGAATGCTCTACCATGCCAAGCCAATCAAACACCTCAACCGCCACCCATGCGGAGCCGAAACTCCACACACACGTAGTAAGAAGACAGGGAGACACGCTTTCGAACTACCTTTACCTAATAAAAACCCACGGCTCATTAATTGCATTCATCAATATAAAACTCCCCAGTGAGGAAGCCACGCGGGCTCACTTCAGACTCGTACAGCACACCTCTCCAGTGTCCAAAACGTGTGTCTTTGAAAGGCCTGTCTGAATGAAAGGCACATAGCCACATGGTCCACTGTTTGAAAAGTATTTTGTTTCAACAACAACAAAGACAAAGACAAAAGAAATGCACTTTGTTTTCAATTATCTACAGGGGGAAAAAAAGAAAATTATTCAACAATTATTTCAAAGTTCAGACAGGGGCACACGTGGTGATCCCAGTACTCGGGGTCCAGTGGGAAGCTTGAGTTCTAGGCCAGCCGACCTGTACTGCATGGGGAGAGTCTGTCTCAGAAATGAATAATAAACAAATGAGAGAGGGAGGGGAGGGGAGGGGAGGGGAGGGGAGGGGAGGGGAGGGGAGAGGAGAGGAGGGGAGGGGAGGGGAGGGGAGGGGAGGGGAGGGGAGGGGAGAGGAGAGGAGAGGAGAGGAGAGGAGAGGAGAGGAGAGGAGAGGAGAGGAGAGGAGAGGAGAGGAGAGGAGAGGAGAGGAGAGGAGAAAAAACCCACAAAACACCACCACCACCACCCTTTGGAAAGGCTATTCAACGCGGATTGGAAATGCCCCCCACGGAAAGGGTCTTTTGACACTGCTGCCAGTGCCCGGCCACAGGACCTGAGAGTCACGCACACAGGCACCCGCTACCTCCCTGAGTTATCTGTCCGCGCTCCACTCCAAGCGCGTCCAATCTGCTGGCATTACCTCTGCCCAGGTCAGGGATGAATAGCTGTCAAATTCCCAGAGGAATAAAGAGAGCCGCTTTGCTTTCTTCCTCAGGCGGCAGTTTCGATTCACAGAGCACATGGCTAATCTACATGTGTGAAGGTCAGGGCTCTTCAGGGTGAGGTTAAGAATGGAGGCTCACACAAGGGGCTGTCTTAAACATCTTGGCAGGATGCCCAACAAGTAAAATTGTTGAGAAGCAACAGTCAGCCTCTGAAGCAGCCAGGGAAAAATATTTTGGTCACGTGGTACAGCGCACGCTACCTAGTGTGTTTCACATGAAGCTTTGAGAGTCCTAAAAATGATCACACATTAGAAACAAATGACGCTTCGGGCATGGCCGGGTCTGTGCACTCTTCATCCGACGCCCTTCTGGACGGACTCGCTGCACACACAGTCAAAGTCACTGCGGGGCCTCCCAGCCACTCGAGCATCTGAACGGCTGAGGACAAGCACTTTGCATCAGTTCTTCAATGAGTCCTAAAACCCTCACAAGAGCAGGTAGACTAAAAAGTCATCCTATAAGCGGGCCAAGCACATGCACCCTAATAATTCCTCCTCTGCTGCCTCCTTGCCTCCCCCCCCCCTTCAGGAGTTATATGGCCATATGGGAAATCCAAGACACACAATTCCTACAGAATGAAAGTCAACAACACCGGTGTCTGGACGTGCCAGCCGTCCAGGCACTCCGCACAGAGGAGGGACAGCCTGGGCTCACACTGTGCCCACAGGTGAAAGGGCAGAAACCCAGGGGCTGCGGGCAACTCCCCTCCTGCACCCCGCCCTTCTGTCTTCTGGATCAGCCAAGAAAAGCTGGGTCTGGTACTGAGAGGTCAGGGACGTTTCCAATGCCAGCAAACTCCTAGGCAGCGGGACTATGATTTCAACCTGTCTAATTCATGGCGAAAGTTAATTAGAAGCAAAAGATCCAATTTGGAAGTTGTCTACCAATATTCTTCCTCAACTCAACACTTAGATGGCTCTGAGGTCAGTAATCGATCCTCACTCCTAGTGAAGTGACATAAGGAATATGAGAATACCCAACAAACTATTCCAATTCATCAACTGCCAATAGCTACCTCCCTAGAAAGTACATCTATTTACCTTGCCACCCTACACCGGCATCAGCCTCAGAAACTATGGCCCGCGTGTTGCAACTGTTCAATAACTTAGTTTTCCTTTAGTTGGCAAAGAAAGAAATGTCAGAAAAAAAAAAGTCTGAGGTGATTTAGATTGGAAATAAGCTTCAAATATTAACCTATTTGTTCTAAAGGGAGAAAAACTGATAGACTGTTAAATTAACTACAAGAGAAAGAAACCAAACTCAGTTACGGTCTTTGTTGATGAGAAAACACTGTGTTTTGTCACTCTATTAAAATGTCCCTTTCAGTGCCTGTGGTACCTAATCAAGTCCATACAAGAACCCCACATAGACTCATTCCCCATTCCTTGACCGGAGAAGCACAAGGACTGAAGTGACCAGCCTGCGGCCACACAGACAGTAAACATCCATCTTCCAGGGTCCAGCTGTCCACTGCTTTGGCTTGTCTCTGCCTCTGTCTCCAAAGTCTCAGCTGACCACAGGAGTGTTTGTGGCCCCTGCCCTCCCCCCAACACACACACACACACACACACACACACACACACACACTCAACCCGCCCTAGGTGAAACACAGATCTACCAGGCTAGCAGACTAGCAGGGCGACTCCTACAAGAGCGGATCCCCCAGTCCTGCAGAACCTCTGGCCTCTCACCTCCCCCAGGGGATCAAGCACAGAGCAGCTTCCTTCCTGCTACCCTGAAACCCTGGTTCAGGCTGTCAGTGAGGTGAGGTAAATGACCAAGTGACCAGAACGAAGGGCACTGCTGACCGTCACTGCTGTTTCTGAGGGACCCTACTCTGTAACTTGGGTCATCCTGGATCTCAATAGGTAGCTGATACCGGCCTTGAACACACAGCAATTCACCTCCTAGGTGCTGGGGTATGCCCCGCTAGTAAGCCATTTCTTCAGGAGAATGTATCATACAAATGACGCTCAAGACAAAATCCACCTGAGGATCCCACTCTTGTCAACAGCATCACACCCAAGAGCAACTGTCGAGTTCCTAGGAGTGAGCCCTGACTGACCAGGAACCTCACCACCTGTGTGAAAGCAGCAGCAGGTATCAGGGCAGGGTCCTTGTGGACACACTACGGCCACCTTCCAAACACCTCCTAAGATGGGACGCTCTGTTTTGGGGTACCATACGATGTACTGAGTTGCACTGAGCACCCCCTACTCTCTGCTTTGTGCCCTTGGCCCACCTGGAGCTCCCCCCTTAGCTTTCCCTGCTTGCTCCGCTGCTTTGCTCTGATGGCTGTGCTCTTTTGCACAAGAATAGACAAGTATTACAGCCATCCTCTTTAATTTCTACTCTGCAGGGCCCCAGGAGTCTCTGATCATGCACTAGGGGAAATTATGGATCCTGTGCTGTACTTACTCTATATGTAAAGTGCCAAACAGCACTTAGCACTCACTCAAAAGAAAATTAAAGTTTGTCTATTCTGGCTTTCTGACCCTCAGCATTAGAACAAAAGGACCCAAGCTGGAGAAGCGGCTCTGCAAGCAAGAGTGCAATGTAATGCACTTACTCAAGAGGGACCTGGGTTCAGATCTGGCACTCACAGGCAGCTCACAGTATAAACAGACAGTGTAAGAAAGAGTTGTGTTCCGACCAGAGGACTAGCAGCACCAGGACATGCACTCAGGAGGGCCTCCCACACCCCCAGGGACCCCCATCAGGACACCCATGCACTCAGGGCGGTTTGAGGACCGCCACGGCTCAGCCTCCACTCAAGCCCGCCCTGGAGAGGCAAGGCCATGTGGACAGCTCCTTGGAGTCTGCAAAGCAGCAAAGCACTGTGGGGCTGGACAGGGCTAACCGTGACCTAACTGATGGGGTGATCCTGTCCTTGGTCACACCCTGAAGGAGGCAGAGCAAGCACACTCAGGGAAGCAGGTCAGCGAAGAGTTAAAGGCGTACACCGTGGGATTTATCAGAAAGGCGACAATGAAGGCCTTCAGCAACATTCCCTAAAGACTGAAAATCAAATTCCTTTGAGGACAGAGAAAATGAGTGCAAAAAAAGCCTGACATCAAGCCATGGCCTGCCGGACTCCTAGCCACACTCTCTGCATGAGGAGAGAGCCTCGCCTCTTGGCCATTCTCCCTTTAATCCTAACTACCCCAGAACTAAACACACCAAGGGTGCCAGTCCCCAGGGAATCTGCTTCCTCACAAAACTACCTGTTTGGCAAGATTTTCTACTTCCACTTCCAAGGTCACCCACAGCTCACTAAGGAAAGTGAATTTATTATTTAAAATTACATATAAGCTGCAAAAAAAGTTTAAGTCATTTCACTGGATTAATTCAGTTGGTAAATGCTTCAAAATTTAGATGTCAACTCCTAGCTCAACTCTAGGATTCCCAATCATTTCTGAAGAGCGAATGAACTTGAGACACCCACAACAGAAAGTTGGGATCCAACACCGAGGATTCCAGAACTGCCTCCACTAGCCACTGCCTGGCTCTCAGAGGTTTATTTCAGGACCCGGAGCAGCGGCTGCTGTGCTGCTAGGCCAGCAAGCATTATCTAAACAGAAACACCCAGCGAGCTAGAGGGCTTCCCCAATAGACCTGCTCCCGGTTTCCCAGAGTCCGTGTGATGCAGAAAGCTGAGAAAAAGAAAAAGGACCATTCTGTATAAAGACTGCATTTTCCAGTGTTAGTTCTCGTCCTCTGTAACAGAGCAACATTTTGCACTGGCACAAAGCCAGTAAATGACTGGGAAGACCGGGGATAGCATCATCTGCTACGTCACATCAACCTGTAATTCTTTGTATTGTCACAAGCCACTCCTCCCAGGCCCCTCCCCCGCAATCAGGCCACTACTCTGCAAAACCACACCACAGCCATTCACACTGTGAAAACGAGCCAGTTCCAAGCCCAAGGTGCCAAACACACACGGTCCAGGTATCAGGGCAGGCCCTGGCAGCATCAGCATCTCCCCAAGAAAACAGCAGGGGCCGCAGCCCCACTACTGCCTGTGTCTACACAGCACTGACTAAAACATGGGTGCTCTATAAATAATTTGCTGCTAGTAGGGTGTCTGGGACAGCCACATACCTCGCAGCACGCATCAACGCTAACTGGTCACAAATAAAGTGTTGTTGCTTCCAAACACAGTATCTAGGCTGGTTTCGTCTGTCCATAACTCAAGAGCTAACTACATTACAACATCAAAGGGGTTAAATATAATCCTAGCATGTGTGTGTCACACCTCGCTATCACACACACACAAAGCTATTTGCTCATACAAAAGGATCTAGCAACATGGTCAAAATATATCGTATACATAAAGAGAAGTAAATAAATCTTTAAAAAGAGAGAGATTGAGAGAGGGGGAGGGGAGGGGGAGGGGAAGTAATTCTGACAGCATATTTTCATGTCCATCATTCCCCACTTCTTCCACCTTTCCACCTCAGGCAGGTGCTTATGATGCCATGCCCAGTAATGACTTGAAAGACCAAATCCAGACTCAACATTACAAAACAAATCAACCAATTAATAAGATTAAAAAGAAAAACATGACGGGTGCCCCCAATGGAACCTATGATAAACTATGATGTGGCATAAAAAATAAAAAAAATAAAGCCTAATTGTAACGTGCAGTGAGAGGCAGCAAAGTCAAAGTCTGACACAAAGCAGGGAAGCACCAACTCCTTCGTGCTGTTTTCAGAGGTAGAGTCTGAAGAGAAGCCGGTCAGAATGAGACGGTGCTACCCGACCACACGGACAAACTGTTAAGCAAGCAGTCGGTCCTATACCATCCATGTCTCATGGATGTAAGAAGATACACATCCAAACAGTTCTCATTTTCTAGCAATCCATCCCCCCCCCAAAAAAAAAAAAAAAAAAGAGAAAAGATGTGGTACTGTCATCCAGGATTTTCTAGATTTCCTCAGACACGACTCCCTTCCAGAATGGCTGGATAAGAGAGAACTTTTGCCTGGCTCTCAGGTTCCTCTTCCGTAGGCCGGAATGCTGACAGAGCACCCTAGAGGGTGGTCAGCACAGGCTGCCCCTCACGGCTGACAGGTCATCCCAGAGTCTGCTGCCTTTAACAATGGAGATGATTGTCTCCTGTGTAAGCTCAGCCTGTCCTGGAAGTAAACATTACTGTAAGAAACAATTTGGTTTCCCCATTAATTCACCTGTCAAACAGTAGCTCGGAGCATTCTTGGCACCCACCCTACGGAGCTGACTCTGGGAACAACCTGCTGGGTTCTACTTAAATTTAAGCCAACTTCAAGAAATAGTTCGATTAAAATTGTTCCAAATCACTACAGTTCTTGCCCAGCACACACGAAGCCCTGGGTTCAATCCCAGGAATGCACAAAATCCACTGTAATAGCAGCCCATTCTGGTAATCCTGGCACACAGGGGGATGTGTCACAAGTTCAAGGCCACTGTCTGCTACATAGCAAGTTCGGGGCCAACCTGGGAACAGGCAACTGTCTCTAAATTTAAAAAAAAAAAAAAAAAATCTTCAAAAGTAAAATATGTTTGGTGAAAACTTACTGAGGAGGTGCGTAATTACACTTCAGTGAATTCACTCTGTGCAATGACAGTAAATGTATATCAACAGCATATTTGTTCAACGTAAGCATAGGTAATCTGAATAGAATAGGTTCCTAAGGACACTCAGGTAGTAACTAAATGATTCCTAAATCTGTTTCTAGTCATTGAGCTTCTAAGAGAAAAAAAAAAAAAGCCACTGGAGTACATCAAGGTTTCAGACTCGTGTTAATTATTCAGTCACCTAATTAAACCAAAAAGGGTCATTTAGTCTTATGCAAATAGCCTCCAAACAGGGCCTAACTGCACCGTGGAATATTCTGCATCTGTGAAACATAAACACCTTCTTGGTGTGTGCACTTCTGCACGGTGCTCCTCCCCCACACCGCAGGGAACAAGGGCTGAGCCTTGGGATTCCTCGGCCTCAAGCATGCATGCACAGCTTCAAGCACGCGTGCAGCAATTGTGCATGCACAGCATTCACACGTACAAAGCCAGGAGCGCACACACACACACCCAGCAAGCCTGTACGGCCGACAAACCTGCATGCACAGCTCCAAGGGTGCACGCGCAGGCAGCATGCTTTCCCCGTCCACAGAGGATCGCAAAAGCCTCTTCTGGATAAAGAACGCTTCTCTGAGAAGGCACACTAGCCCACAACGCCCGGTTCCGAAACTGCCTCAGCGGGTACAGCCCCTTAAGGAAAAATACGTCTGCTCTAGTGCCGTAAAAATTTCATAACATCCATTTTGGAAATGTAAATATTACACAAAAATTAATGGGATTCTTATTAATATTCATTTTCAGCTTTCCATAAATCTGTTGTTTTAAGTAACACACAGCAGTTTTATCAAACATAAATATCAAATTTACAAAATGAAAGCGGCGTGAGTCACAACACAAGGCTCAGAACGTGGGGCTCCAAGACCTGGGCAGCGACGGCTGGACACAGTAATAGCAAAAGGAAAAAAAAAAAGGCAGTAATAAATAGGCCACCTCCCTAAACCTGCCCGACCAGAGTGCATCGGCACTGCTCCCAGAACCAGCTGGGAAATTTCACAGACCCAGTAAAATTCTAAGTCACTCCTCCTGGGAAAGGACAGGGTTAAAATAATGGCAAGGATCCTGTTCTAGGTTTGCCAGTGGTGACAGTGACGTTGGTGTGCAGCCTAGGGAACCGATGCTCCTGTCCTATCAGAAGTCACCTTTGCACACACGCCAACCCAAATTATAAAGGAATATATGCTCCATTAATGAGAGAAAACAGAACTGAGAACAACAACCCCCATTGCACTGATTTTCTTTATAAGGTGACTGTGTGCAGGGGAAAATCACTAAGTCTTCCTGCAGCTAGTCCTGTATTTTTCAAATCAGCTCTCAGCAGAATTCATGGCACGGGAAGACGGCACTTTCCTCGGCTTCAGTGAGGAGGTGGGATATTGGTTAAAGTGCATTGGTTAACGTGTCCAAGTGTGTGCTGGATTAAGGCACACTTCTCACAGGATATGATACTGACAAAAAGGCAGTGACCTAAAGCCTGGCCAAAATGCATCCTTAACTACAGACAGACAAAACCAGAAGGAAAACAGAAGGAAGGTCGTTTCCGGTGACAGAGTGGAGGGAAGAACACGTGCCCGGGATAAATCTGACTTGATATTAATGTGAGTTTAATTTTTTACTAGCTGCCTTAAAGCTGATTACTATTATAAAAATATAGTCAAAATTAAGTAATAGAAAAAAAGCAGGGTACCTAACATAACCAATATTGAGCTACAAATATTTTCATCCCATACAACATAAAAACAAAGAAAAAAAAACCTACTTTTTTTTTTTTTATTATGGGGTTTTGCTTTTATCTCTTAAATAACAGCCCTTTTTGTATGAACCACTGCTACTAAATTCACCTAACCAGATAACAACTATATAGACCTAGGCAAATATATACATTTAGGCCATCATGATGTCTTGATAGGGTCTGATATATCAAGCAACCTAAGGTTTTATGGAGGAGGAGATGGACCGACCTTATAAGACACTGCATCTTAGATTCATTTTAAAGCATAAGAATCCTGGGGCTTCCTGCCTTGTAACCCTAAACTACCTTACACTTTATTATATCTACAAATTAAAAATAAAATTACATACACAGAATTCAAGACAAAATGTATACTTACTAAAAGTTTATGTATGCAAGCAGTCCTTAGGACTCTTTTGAGACTGGCTCTATCTAAATACTTACATTTAAAAAAAAAAAAAAACATAAATTGGCTTGTTTCAATCTTTAAAAGACCTCTCTCAACAACAGGAAGGTTTTGTTCCCAATGACAAAAAAAAAAAAAAAAAAAAAAAAAGTCATGCGACACAAACCATCTGCCTAAAATCAAAAATGAAACTAAATGTATTAAAAGCCAAAAAAAGATTTATGTTTCCATTATTTAATACGACTTTGTAATTTATGACCTATAGCCTGATATAATTTAATATTGTGGACAAGTGACTACCTAACACAGCTATCATAACAAATACTAAATAATACTGTTCTTCCAAAAGCAAAACAAAAGGAAAGAAATAAAAGTATAAAAAGGAACAATCTACACGTTACCAGTAAGGTAACTAAGAGAAATCTGTGAATTGAGGTCATATGTCTGTCCTTTTTTTTTCTAAGATAAAAAAAGCTATTCCCAAGGGCCTCCGAGGCCATAATGGATACACTCTCACTCCAAGAAAACAAAAAATACTTACAATGATTAGTACCATTAAGAAATAACACTCTAAAGTAACAGGAACCTACATCTGCCTTCCTTTATAGCTTACAAAGATGAGAAGTTTTAATCATTACATGGATTTCTCTTTCACATTTACTGTGTGGACCGAAAACAAAAATTGAAACCGCAAGTTTTCCATCAAGAACAGGGAATTTTTTTTTTCATTAAAGTAAAACTCTGTGAAGCGTGTAGACTTGGAAGCAGCAGATTATCAGGTACCAAGTTCAGCCAAGTCTCTCCCCTCAAATCCACAATTATTTTTAAAACACACTTCCGTAAAACAAATGAGCTGAACAAAAGAACACCGTTATTCCCTTCTAACAGATTAGAAAACATCACAAAACCTCACAGCATTAAGATGTGCGTAGAAGAAAAAATTATTTGGAAGAAATAGTACCCAGTACAACTTGCCTTAAATAGTCTTGCTCTAATGCAAAAGCAGTTCACATTACTTAGCCTAACAAAACAGGAGGGGAAAAAAAAACAATATTTGGGGGCATTTCTATACGCTAAAAATCAAAAGAAGATATGTTTTTTAGATTTTAGACTACACCAATTCTAAGTAACACTCTTGTCCACATGACCATCTGAAAATGGTTGCAATATGAAAACACAAATCACTAAAAATGCATAGCTTGATTCTGACTTTAAGCTAATTAAGAATGACCAACTATATAGCCTTCTTCTGATTTTTTAGATAATTAAATATCAGCAAGAAATGTTATACAGCATTTCAGAATACTGACGTCTTAATGCATTAAACTGTAAACTGGTAGAATTAAAACATATTCAATTAGATCTGTCAAAAGCAGACTTTTATAAAAAGCTTTACGAAGCCAAAACTGGTCCAGTCTTTGCATTAATTATTTCTCAATGCTCCTATCTTCAGTCCACAATTAAAGCCCAAGATAATGTAACATTCGTAGTGTAAGATTGAAGACCCGAGGTTTATAAATGCCCAATACTGGACAGCAGCATGTTTCTCTGTATTCAATCCTCTTATTGCTAACTATGATTCATAACAATTTAAGCTCTAAATAGTATTCCATCTTCCATCTGCTTGGAATAGAGTTCGGTTATTATTTGTGTCAGGAATTTTTGTGACTGTACTGTTCCGCACTTCTATTTACATCAGCAGTGCTAAATGCCCAATGGTGAGAGGGGAGCCAATCAGATGGCAGATTAGATGTCAACTCGGAGGCAGCTGTCTGGAGACTATTACAGCCAGTTTACCTCCACAATTCAAATTCCAAACCTTGCAAAGGAGAGATCAAGTCAGTCTTTAGGCTCAGCCTACTAGCAAGAAACAGCCAGAGCGCAAGGCACTTCCTAACAACGCTGTAGGACTTGGGAGACAGCAAAATCAAGAAAATCCACACAAATACGATCCAGAACGATCCATTTTCACTGGCCTACTACCTTACTAGGTTTGCTGAATAAAATTTTTAAAAAATTAAAAAAAAAAAAAAGGAAAGTCTAGCCCATGATGAAAATAAGTTCCATCGATCCGGAATCTATTCCTTCTACATCGCCTCCCGGTTGAAGGTGACTCCTTCCAAGGAGCCCTTAGCCCCAAAATGGATCTCTCCCCAGCTATTCTTAGGAACGAATCGATGTTATTTTACAATATTTCGCCTCCGCCTCGTTGTAAATCTGGGTCTTATTCCTGCTGGTAAACATCCAAACTCCGCCAGCCACGGCTGTCACAAAGCTAACCTCGTTTTTTTGTTTTTTTGTCCCCCCCCCCTCCTGCCTCACAAGGGCAATAAGAAACCGACCGGGGCCGGAGAAAGTTCCTCTCTCCCCGCGCCCACTCAGGGCACACCATGGGCGCCGGCGGAGCCAGGCCGGGGCCCCGGAGCCCGCTGCCCCGGGAGTCCTCCCTGGGCGGGCGCGGCCTGGGGCACGGAGGTCCCGTCCCGGGCCTGGCGCTGGCACGCAGCGCGCAGCGAGGGCTCGGGGCAACCCGGCTCCCCAGCCCCGCCAGCTCCGGCCCCGGCCCCGGCCCGGCGGCGCCGCGCCCCCGCCACCCCCGCCAACCGCCGGGAAAAGTACCCGGCGAAGAAAGAAAGTCGGGCTCGCCGCGCGAGGCCCGGGCGGAAGCAGGCCCGGCCGGGCGCGGGGGTTACCTGGGATCTGCCCATGGTCGGTCCGGGGGTGCCGGGGCTCATCGCCGGGTGACTCCTTTGTTGCGCGGCCGCCCAGGCCGGGCTGGCAGCAGCGTACTGGGCGCCGAGGTCCTTGCCCAAGCCCATGCCCGCGGCCGCCTGCTGGCCACCCGCCGCCGCCCCCGCCGCCGCCTGGGACTGGGGCTGCGACGGCGGCGGCGGCGCGCTGGAGCTGCTGTAGTCCGGGTAGCTAGCGCCGTAGCTCCGCATCATGGGGCTGGGCGAGGTGAGCAGCTGGTTGAGGGTCGGTGTGGCCCCCGACGGGTGCTGGTTCTGGCCGGCGAAGCGCTGGAAGCCCCCCGCCGCCGCCGCCGCGCCGGCGGCCGCCTTGCTGAGGCTCGCGGCCCCGCCGCCCCCGGGGCCCATCATCATGCCGCCGCCCTGCTGCCGCGGGGAGCTCAGCACCCCGTACCCCGAGGACGAGCCCCCATAGCCGCCACCGCCGCCTCCTCCTCCTCCTGCTGCTGCTGCTGCCGCCGCCGCCGCGGCCGCCGCCGCCACAGCTCCGGCTCCTGCTGCCGCTGCCGCTGCTCCTCCTGCTCCTCCTGCTCCTCCTCCTCCTCCACCTCCTCCGCTGCCTCCTCCTCCTCCGCCGCCGCCGCCGCCGCCGCCGCCGCCGCCCGCGCCGGGCCGGCTGTAGCCCGGATAATGGTTGTACTGGCTGTTGGGGTACCCTTCGTGGGAGTTCTGCAGGGGGTCCATGCTGCTGGGGGTCCCGGCGGCGGCAGAGGCGGAGTGCATCATCCCCATCCCGGGGCTTTGTTGTCCGCCATGTTGATCAAAGCAAGGCCCAGCGCGGCCGCCGGGGCCGCCGCTAGCAGGGGCAGCGCTGCCATAGTAATTATTAAACTCCGAGACGGCCGCCGGGCCGCCGCCGCCGCCCCCGGGCACGGCGACCGGCGCGGGCTGCTGCTGCGCGCCCAGGCCCGGGTGCTCATAGCGGCTGCCCGCCGGCTCCCCCATCTTGGGCGGCGCGTCGTCCTCGTCGCCCGGCTTGCTCAGCAGAGGCTGGCCCTGCGGGTCAGCCTGACTGCCCGCGGCACTGTCCTTGGCGCCTCCATGTTGCGGCTGCTCCATGTCCGGGCCGGGCTGAGGCGCGCCGCCGCCCGCACCGCCCAGGCTGTTGTTGGCAGTGGGATGATGCTGCTGTGGCGGCGGCGGCGGCGGCGGCGGCGGCGGTGGCGGCTGCTGCTGCTGCTGCTGCTGTGGCTGCGGCGGCTGCGGCTGCTGGAACTGGTTTAGCTGCTGCTGTAGTGCGTGGTGGTGGTGGTGGAGGTGGTGGGCATGGTGGTGATGGTGGTGGTGGGCATGGTGGTGGTGGTGCTGCTGATGGGGCGGTGCAGCGGGGGCCTCGCCAACGGCTTTCAGTTTGTGGTTGGGGAGCAGCCCGGTCTCCATGGCCGAGCCGGGGCCCGCCGAGGAGGAAGAGGCCGCGACGGCGGCGGAGGAGGAGGAGGACAGCGCGGCGGCGCTGCCACCCTCCTTGAGAGCCGCCTCGGAGCCGCCGCTCTGTGCGCTGTTGGAGCTGGCGGCCGCCGCGGCGCTCGCGCTATGGGCCATGTTCAGGTCGTGACGGGGGTGCAGGGGGTGATGGTGCACATTATTCAGGCCGCCGTCGCCGCCCCCCAGGATGGGGCCCGGAGCCGCCACCGCGCCGCGCGCGCCCGTCTCCAGGTCCCGGGCCCCGGGCGCCGGCCGCGGCCCCGAGGGCGCCCGCCGCTCGCCGCTGCCCGCCCGTGCCCGCGCCGCCGCCGCCGCTGCTGACCGCGCGGCCATGATCGCCGCGGCGTGGCGCGGCCGGGTGGGGTGGGGGGAGACAATGTCCCCACTCGCAGCCGGCCGCCCCTCCTGCGCGCATCCACGCGGCCCGCGGGGAAGCGCGGCGCCCTCCCCCCCACCCCCGCCCCGCAGCCCCGGGCCGCCCGCCGGGGGCGCGCCTTTGCGCTCGGGGGGCTCGCGCCCGCTACGGCCTGAACCGGCGGAAAGTTTTTTTAGTTCCGCTTGCAATGAAACTTTTCTCTCTCCCTCCCTCACTCTCGCTCTCTCTCTCTCTTTTTCCCCCCTCTCTAACCCGGATATGGGGGGGAAAATGCACGACTTGCCTGAGCCTAATCGGGCCCAGCGCGGCGTGAGGGAGCCGAGCGAGCCGGAGCAACTATTATCCGCTTCTCTCCGAGGGCTGCTGCGCACTCGCAAAACGCGGACTGGACTCGGCCCCCGGCGCCGCCGCCGAGCGCACGATCGCCCGCCCGCTCGCCCCGCTCGCCTCGCCCGGCCTGGCGCGGGGGACCCGGCCCGGGGGAGCGAGGGGGGGCGCCGGCTGCCGGCGCTCAGGGCCCGAAGCTGCTCGGTCCCCTCGTGCCTCCGGTCTCCCTGCCAACCCGCGGCCCTGTGTTTGTTTGCACGTCTAAAGGGAACGCTACGAAGGTGGAAAACGAGTCTGACGAGCAGACAAAAGAGAAGGGGCTGGGAAGCAAAGTTGTCTGTTGGGCCTCGGAGGTGGTGAGGAGCCCGGCGGAGCAGAGAGCCATGCAGGCAGGCCGGGCAAAAGCACTCCGTCCCTCTCCGCAGTTATGTAATTTTTCCCAACCTTGGCCTCTGCGCCTGAATTTCAGGCCATCGGCGTAATTCCCACAACTTCATCCAACTGAGAAATTAGGAAAGACTTAAGTGAAGGTTAAGCCGCAAAGACGGCTGCGCTGTGTACACAGCAGGCGCTCAATAATTGCTTATGATGATTCACCACTCCGGTCCCCAAGGTGATGTTTATATAACTTTCTAAAGGCACCGGAAGTAGGTATGGAAACTCCTAGCGTTCCCTACGGAGTTGTTTTTTGTTTTTTGTTTTTTTCTTATAATGCGTTTGGGTGCCCTGTCGAGTGTGCAGTGTTAGCTCCAGAAAACAGCGACGGCCAAGGTTTATCTTGGGTCTTCATAAATCTTCACGACGCCTTTCATCATATTTCAGAGGTTAATGTATGCAATTAACCCTCTTGATATGAGTTCATTTCTAAGTAATGGGAAACAAAACCAAATAGATGTATTTAATAAACATAAAATCAATAATAATGCGAACAGCCTAATCCCAAAGCAGAAATATGGAGTACTTGCCCATTTTTAAAAAGATGCCTATTGCTTTAGCAGGATAATGTCTTACACATTATCATGGAGTATCTAACCTCTTGAGTACCCCTGGTATCCAGACGTCTTAACCTAAGCAACAGCTCAGTTGTACTAGGGTGGACTGATTTCTGTTGAGAGAAAGCGCTTGAAACCAACGCTTCCCAGAGGTCGGGCTGAAGGAATATGCTAGATTCTGGTGCACTGTACTTTTCCAAAATCATTCTTTAGCCGCTCATAAAAACTATTTTAGTTTATGTCAATTGCCGTGGTTGTGTGCTAGGCCAAGTGTAAATATTTTACATGGCTAAATAGAAAATTCTAGGTATTGAGTGGGATGTTGTAATGACAAAACGGGAGGAAGAGAAGCAGATATATATATACCCAAGGGTCTCCAGAGAGTATAGGAACAGTCTAGGGCCCTATAGCAACACCTGGAGAGCACAGTATGTATACATCCACGTGTGTGAGGGGGTGAGCTATAAGGTGAGTTTAGGCCAAGCCATTTCTAGGTTTTTGCCAGGAGAACACTAAGTCTTATTACTGTGCCTTTTTGACATTTTCAACCCCTAGATCTTCTCTTTCTATATTTGAATGTGTACTAATTATAGGGCTACACCACACTTTGGATTTTCAAAGTTTTCATACACAAATAGAAATATATGCCTGTTTTGTGTATATGTCTATCGACATATTCCAAAATCAATTACATATTTATGCTTTTAGACATTTACAGCCAAACTAAATATACACATATAATCATAAAAATGCATTTTTTCAAACAAGTAGAATATATCAAAGTCAATTTAGACAAGCCATATGTTGTGACTTATTTTCACAACCGTGCCTAAAAGAGAAAATGAGTCACCAAGTTCAGTTCTGGCCTATTTCTTAGAAATATTTTCTTTTTTTCATGTCAAAACCATGAAAGTTTAAAAAAAAAAAAAAAGAAAGAAAGAAAGTATTATGTGAGTGAAATCTCATTTAACCTCAAGTCAACTGAAAGAGTGGAACCCAGAGGCAATAAAACAGAGGCACCCAGCACCAGGAAATCAACCTGCTATAAAGGGTGACACATGCCACTTTTTCCTCCCCGGTGGCAGATGCCACACCCTAAAAGCAGACAGAAGGCACGGCAGCCTGCAGGAGTGCAGGAGCACACCGCCCGGAGGACGCTAAACTGTCTTTAAAAACATGTCTTTGCTGAAGATAAACCATGAACTCCTCTATATTCAACTTCCCAGCACACCTCCTTGGGAAAAAATAATAAAAGTGTCTTAAAGTGTCCAGTAAAGCCCCAGTGCTTGGTAAAGACAGCGGCACTTGTTGGGGGTCTGTTCCAAAAGAAGGAAACAGGCTCAGTAGAGCCCTAGCCTATTTCCTTGGCCTGGACCATCCTACAGCCCAGCCTTGACTGGTGATAGAGCAGTAGAAATCTCCACCTTGGGTTTGTCTTAGAGTTCCTTAATCTTAAGCCTCTTGTGCCTAAAATTCAAACCCTAATGACACATGTGTCTGCTGTCACCACCAGGAAGCCTGGGGGGGGGGGTGGTAAGCTGCTGGTGGCCTTGGCCATGCTGTGGTCCCGAGCCCACCTCCCACCCACAGGGTTCTTCCCAGCCCTTCGTGTGTAGCCAGAGGATTACCCATTATTTTGTTAAGCATGCCTTTCTATTACAAAAGGTTTCCTTCCCCCCTGACTATATGGAAATATTAATATTCAAATACCACCGCGCCTTTTGAATAAGTTTTAGGGCGCTGAATGAAAGGCCCTTCAGCGTGCCTGCTGAACGGGAATCAGCCAAATGGCAGTTTAAGAACCCCACAGTTTTGTTCCTTTTTCCTCTCCAAGGCCAGCCTCTCTGTTTGCTCTCAGATTAGCCCGTTTTTTACTGTTCTCCTTATTTACTCGGTGACTGAAGCGATCACGAGTCACTGCCCGTCATATTTCTCAGTATTCTCTCCGTAATTTGGAAGCAATTTGGAATAAAGCCCCGTCAAGGTTTTACAAATAAGAACTATTAAAGACTGAGGCTTTGGATACTTGCTTTCCTTTTAGATTTATGAGAGATGCGATGAATGGGGCTAATGGGATCTCCCTCCTGATCTTGGTCAGGGACTTTAAAAAGAACTAAACAATTGTCCTATTCACATCGCAGATTTAGACGTTAGCAGTGAATAACTCCGAGTCGGGGCAGGATATGGGCTCTACCGCCGTTGGACTGGAAACAGTTATGCAAATGATCGCTGGCCTGTAAGTTCAGAAAGCTAAACAATTAGGTAGTGGGAGGGGGGAATTAAGAGGGACCGACAGGAATAGGCGACAGATATTTTAAAACGATTTGGCCAACAGCAGCAGTGTTATATTTGTTGAGGAGATTAAGGCTGGCATGGTAAACGGTCTGGGGATAAGTTACAGTCCATCGTACAACAGACTTGCCTGAAGTTGGCTTCATGCAGCGTCCAGGAAAGGAATCCTTGTTACCCTGGCCCGGGCCTTCAGAGGTATCAGCTCTGAACGTTTGTACCCAAGTGTACTGGAGTCAGCCCTCTCATGTCCCCGAGGACTTGACCAGCCAAGAGCTGAGTTCAAATTTCCTCACCTGAGGGCACCTAACTCACTAACTGTTCCTGGTTGGCTGCCCCTGCCAGGGATCTAACCATCCTAGGACACTAAAACCACCGGTTTATCATGAGGCCAGTCAGTGTGTCTGTCTCCAAAGGCCCTGGGAACACAGTGGTCGCCGTGAGCAACAAGAAGGTACACCTGACTGCATTTTAACGCATTGTACTTTATCAGCTCTCTGCGTTTTGATTGATGTGTAATAAATATTTTTATTGCAGCCTGGTGCGTAACTGTTGTATTCCATACGTGTCCGCCTTCCATCCCTTTTACCATTGTTGAGAATTACAGAGTATTGCTAGTGATTTCCAACGTTTGCGTCTCGCCACGAGGCCTGGCAAATGCCTATCGCCCTACAGCTGGGGAAGCCGAAGTCAAAAAGATCACAAGTGTGAAGCAACTTCAGTAAGACCCTGTCTGAAAGATTAAAAACGGCTGGCAAAGCCGGGCGGTGGTGGCGCACGCCTTTAATCCCAGCACTTGGGAGGCAGAGGCAGGCGGATTTCTGAGTTCAAGGCCAGCCTGGTCTACAGAGTGAGTTCCAGGACAGCCAGGGCTACAAAGAGAAACCCTGTCTCGAAAAAAACAACAATTAAAAAAAAAAAAAAAAAACAACGGCTGGCAATATAGCTCAAAGGTAGAGTGCTTGCCTGTCATGTTCCCGGCCCTGGGTTCAAGCCCCGTTACTAGAAAAGTGTGTGTGTTCTCCCGTTGATTGTCACGGTCATTCAAATGGTTCCCATCTTCAACGAACTGCGACTTGTGTTGAGTCACGTTATAAATCACTGTAATTCCTCAAAAATAAAGACTTGGCTAGGAAACATATTTAATGTAATGCATGATAACTACTCATACAAGAGGGAGTCATTCGGGAGTCCAAACGACTTCATTTTCTTTTTTTCAGAGACGTTTCTGTGACTTAATCCAAGGGCCTTCCGGGTCTTTTTCACAGATGTGATTAATTGCCTGATAGTACATATGGACCTTGAAAAATAAAGCTGTTTTTCAAGCTATTCGTTTCAAAAATGAATTCCAAAGCAGCCGTATGCAGTAATGTCTGCTCCGTGTTTTCACCGTTAATATTCACTTGCTCTGTGTCCAGTGAAAACTCACAGGCACCTTTAACGGACGCATTAGGGGCGGGCTCCCAGCTGTCCTGGTAAGTGCCGAGGGACTTAGTTCTATCTTCCTCTTACAGAAAGTGACATAATTTCACTGAGGAATTTCCCTCTTGGTGCATAGCCACACACACACACACAGACACACACACACACACACACACACACACACACGAGCAAAAAAAATGTACAAGTTGTTAATTACAAGAAATTGTTTCTCCACAAAAATTAAAGTATGTCTCATTGTACCATATTATTCTAAGGTGGAAAATTTTGTGACCCCTCTCCTGTATCTTCAAATGAGTCTTTTAAAACAAATCAAATTCTTGTCCTTTTAACTTTGTGTGTATTGAGGGTTTTCCTTACATGGATGTCTGTGCACCGGATTCGTGCCTGGTGCCCAGGGAGTTCAGAAGAAGACATCAGCTCTCCCCTCCCCCAGGAGCAGGAGTTATACATGGTTATGAGCTACCACAGGGGTGCTGGGAATCGAACCGGGCCCTCCGGAAGAACATCCAGTGCTCTTAAGCCCCTAGATGAGTTTTAAGCTGCCGGTCTTGACAGGGTAGGTGGCCATCTTTCAAAAGGGATAGGAGTGTGGAAAGATTACTCTCCCAGGGTATAAACCATGAGGAATGTCCAGACAGACCCATTCCATCTCAGCCCAAGGGGTACCCAGCCCCTAAGCCTCGGCAGCTCAGAGGCCACCAGTGAAAGCAATAAGGAGAAATGACTGTACCTGCTCGGCTTTAACCCTACGATCATGCAAACAAATGTAATTGCGGGAGTGATGGCAGATGTAGGAAGAAAGGTTCAGGGCACGGGAAGGGCGTTAATTACGGTCATTGTGGGATCTGGGCTGTGAGACTGTTTCTGCCCCGAAGGCCTGGGCTGACCATTATAAAACAAGATGAAATCAAAGCAACCAGTTGCTTCCGGGTGTGGCTGCCACACTTGGTCCGGCAGGCCTAATTACTTCAGGCTTTTTATCTTAACTGCAGGAGAAGTACCTGGAGTCTCTTCTTCGAAAGGTTGGGGGTGGGGCACCAACCACAGACCCGGGTGAAATTGGGAAAGCAATAATTGCTGGGAAGACCGCACACGTGGACCTAGATTCGAGATCTGGTCCCACAAGCCTGGGTTTCGGCTTATCAGGCTACCAAGGCCTGCCCATGGCCGCCAAGATCAGCTGAATGGTTCCAGCATCGGCTGATGATGAGAAAGAATCAAAGAGGGTCCTAAATGTCAGTTCATCTTGCCAGGCATTGTGATGTGCGCATTACGTTTTTGTCACCTTGACATAAACCAAAGTCATTATGGGAGAGGGAAATCCAACTGAACATCCTTTGCCTCAGCTCCTGCCTCCAGATTCCTGTCTCCAGTTCCCGCCTTGTCTTGCCTCCATGATGGACTACAACTTTAAATGGAAATGAACCTCATTTTTTTTCTACCCAAGCTGGTTTTGGCAAGGTGTCCTATCACAGGAATTTAAAAAAAAAAAATAGCAGGACATAATTAGTTGATTGTGTCGAGTGTGGGGGTGCACGCCTTTAATCTCAGCATTCAGGAGGCAGGGCCAGGTGGACCTCTATGAGTTTAAGGCCATTCTGGTCTACATAGAGGGTTCTAGACCAGCCAGAACTGCACAGTGACGCTCTGATGGTTTGCATGACTAAAACTTGGATACAGTCACCTCCAAAAATCAATACAAGTGTGCTTGCCACGTGTAATCGATAGACCCCCCACCCCAAGATCTGTCCATTTTAAATGAATTCTCGGGGCTCTCTTTGCACTGGGGCCTGGTGTGATCACAAGGCTAAACACGAAAGCCATCATGAGCATTTTTCAACTCCGGCTTTAGGACCAAATGGCGGGAAGGCCAGATCTGGAATTTAGACAGCTTTGTAAATGACTCGCCAGTTATCTGCCACAATGGGGCGGAGTCCGAGTACAAAGTGAAAGATGCTTGGATGAACCAGAGAAGGCCATGGGAGTAGAAATAGGGGAGCTGACCCCAAAGATCAGCCCCTTACCCAGCAGGCTGCCCTCTGAGGCCACAGAGGTGGGTGGGGACTATGGTCCGGCCAGAGCCCTGGTTACAACTCCAGAATCCTGGCACAGGACAGAGTCCACCAGAGAGTGGTGCATCTTTTTCTCTTCTTCACAGAGGACTCCCCATGCTTAGTGGCCTTCAAGCAAGATAGTGAGAATTCAGCACTGATTATTTTAGAGACAGAATAAATAAGGACGTTATCAGGTAGAAAGTTGGGGTGTCTCACCTCTGGCTTTTTCCTGCTCTCCCTAGCCAGATCAACAAATTTAGAATCTTGGAGACTACCGTGTAGCTCACCCTCACTGCATCCACCCCTCCTACCCACTGCCCTCTACCCGCCTGCCAGCGTTCTGCTAACCAACTCTGCTCACTCACGGAAACGCTAACCCTCACTGATACTTTGGAGTTTCGGGAGCCCGGTGCGGCCCCTCACATCCACACAGCGGAGAACTTCTGTCGGCTGGGAGCCTTCTCTTTTCGGTCCAACTTTTCGTGAGACTGAGTTTGTGTGGCCAGCTCTGCACCCAAAGAACAAAATAACGGAGGTGCTGAGCTTGTAAAGAGAAAGGTTTGGGCCCACCGCTGGGGGGTGGGGGTGGGGGAGGGTGGGGGAGGGTGGTCTGCGCGGGATCCCACAGGCAAGGTATCATGGCGATGGGGCTTCGGTCAACCAAGCTTGCTCACCTCCTGGCCAGAAGGAAAAAGTAAGAAGTTAAGGAAAAGAAGAGCCTTGAGCTCCATTATCCTCTTCAAAGCCACGGCCCCAGTGACCTGGAGACGCCATTACGGTCTACCTTTTTGAAGTTTCTAGTGCCTCTGGGTAGCACCCCACTGGGACCAAGCCTCTTGGGAGATAGTCAAGCTCCAAACCCAAAGCACAGGTGACCCATCAAAATAAATCAACTAACCCTATCAATGGACAGGTGCATCTCTTATTCAGCCTCTCGGGGAAGAGATGGAGACGGGAAGCTTCCCTGGAACTCACTGGCCCACTTAAGCTAGGTCGTGAGCGCTAGACCAAAAGTAAGGTTGACAGCTACTGAGACACAGCACCCAAAACTCACCTCTAGTGTACACAAACACACGCACCTGCCAGAGTGCACTCGAGAGCACACACACAGAAGCAGGCATGCACGGACCCTCGAACGTACTCAAAAGGGCAGAGAATAAAGGCAGAATTCTTTTGTTCTTATTTACTTAAGAAATGCAAACTAATTTTCCTGAGGGGCCAGCTCTACCTAATATAATGTAAATGCTGAACTGTGTTCAGAGGCTGCTGCTCTCAGATATCCCTTCTCTACCCCTAGGTAAATTACTTCCCCCCAACCCCCAACCCCACCCACCCACCCACCCACCACCCACCCCCATTTTTCCAGACAGTATTTCTCTGTGTAGCTAGATATATGCAGGTAGCGCTGTGTAGCCCTGGCTGTCCTGGAACTCACTCTCTAGCCCAGGCTGGCCTTGAACTCAAAAATCCCTGCCAGCTTCTGCCTCCCAAGTGCTGGGATTAAAGGCGTGGACCACCACCACTACCACCCGGCTAAATTACTCTTTTGTTTTGGTTTGTTTTGGTTTGGTTTTTCGATACAAGGTTTCTCTGTGTAGTCCTGGCTGTTCTGCAACTCGCTCTGTAGACCACCCTGGCCTCGAACTCAGAAATCTACCTGCCTCTGCCTCCCAAGTGCAGGGATTACAGGTGTGCACCACCACGCCTGGCTTAAATTACTCTTGTTAACAAAGAACCCTCACCCTTGTGGCCACTGACTGTTTGTTTGTTTGTGTTTGGTTTTTGAGACAGGGTTTCTGTCTCCATAGAGTCCTGATTGTCCTAGAACTCAGGCTGACCTCAGACTCAGAGATCTGCCTGCCTCTGCCCCTCTGCCCCCGGCCTCTGCTTCCTGAGGGCTGGAATTAAAGCCCTGCACCACCACTGCCCAGCCGTGACTTAAGATTCTTGGCACACAGGCTCCTCACATAAAGTCCTACCTGCATGTATCTAGCATGATACCTGCTTATAAACACCTTAAGGCTTGCAGCTGAATCCATGAGGCTGACCCCAAGGGAAACAATGCAAAATATTAACCCCCTCTCTGGATCGCAGTAGAGCCTCCTGTGGCTTTTTGAAACCAGACCAACACCACATGTAGAAAATCCCACAGACTATTTTAGGTGAACTTATTTTTTTTTTTTAATCTCATTAACTTCTTGCCATATGCTGTTTGTTTTGTATACCCTTCATAGACTGAAAGAGAAAATAAACCGGGCCACTGGGTTTCATCTCAGGGACATGTTTAGAATGACACACACACACACTGTGGAATTCCCTAAAAAATAAAAATAATTTTTAAAAAAAAAAAGGCATTTAAGAGTGATTTATGGGAAATAATATTTTTAAAGCAGGCCAGGAGGCAAGCAGGGAAACCTCTTCCCACCCACACAGAGCCTGTTAGCCACCAGGTTCTCACCATAATCTACAGGAAGAACTCAGATTCATAGCCCGATCCTTGTGTTCAGCATGCAAGTTTGGACAGCTTACTGGTCCTGGCAGAATCTGAGTACCAGGCTGTATATAAAACAGGAAATACTAGACTAGGGATGTGCCTAGCATACAGGAAACCTTGGGTTTGATCCCCAGCAATGAATAAACCGAGGGTGGTGGCGCACACCTACGATTTCAGCAGGAAGTGGATATACACATTCAAGGTCATCCTCAGCTACATAGAAGTTCAAGGCTAGCCTGAGCTACATGAGACCTCTGTCTCAGAAAAAAGAAGGAAGAATTAAAAAAGGTAGGAAAGATGGCTAAATGCTATTTAACTCATAGGATAAATGAGAGGCTCTATAAATCATTTAACATATAGCTTGGAATTAAATAGAGAATTAGCTTCCAAATGTGCTTTCTGTTGTAAGATTTCAGGAAATCAGATATTCTATAAAACAACCCCAAACATCCATTCTTGCAACATGATTAAAAATTCCTCACTGAAGATATATGAATGTCTTCCTCTCTCTAAGAGACTTTAGCCCTGTTAAGATAAAATTAACTTTCAACAAGTATCACAGATACTTCTCTCAGCTATGTAACTCATGATGAATCCCCTTCCTGGGCCTGAGATGGTAGTTCAGGGATAGAATGGGTAACCCAGCAAGCCTGGTGCTGTGTGTTCAATTCCTGATATAAATAAATAACTATTTTCTTTCCCAGCATTCCTAGAGATGGGTGGGCAGAAGGTAGGAACAGTAGACAAAGGGCTCAGTGGGTTAAAGTGACTGCGGCGAAAGCATGAGGACCAGAGTTCAAATCCCCATCAGCCACGTCGAGAGTAAAACATAGCTGCATGTGCCTAGGACCCTGGCACTGGGAGACCGAGACTGACGGCTCCCTGGCTAGCCGTCCTGGGTGGAATGGTGAGAAACCCCATCTCAAAGCAAGAAGGCAGCAGGCAGAGAGTAATAGAGGAAGAAGATTCCCTGTATCCTGCTCTAGGCCCTTATGCCTGCATACTCAAGTACATGCAACTCACAAGTGACGACACATAACACATGGAAGAAAGGAAGGGGATGGTGAGAAGGGTAATAAAAATACTGCATTTTTTTTTCAAGACAGTGTTTCTCTGTGTCCTGGAAATCACTCTGTAGACCAGGCTGGCCTTGAACTCAAAGACATGCCCCCGCCTCTGCCTCCCTAGTGCTGGGATTAAAGGCTTGTACCATGACCTCCAGGCATCAACCCATTTCTTTCTAATTTTTTTTTTGGGGGGGGGTTCCGAGACAGGGTTTCTCCGTGTAGCCCTGGCTGTTCTGGAACTCACTCTGTAGACCAGGCTGGCCTCGAACTCAGAAACCCACCTGCCTCTGCCTCCCAAATGCTGGGATTACAGGCGTGCGCCCCCACACCCGGCCTCATTTCTTAATATGGTTGTTGCTCCACACCAGTTTATTGATCTGCGGCTAAGGACGCAAGGCACAGAGACAATATGGGGGCCCAGGTGAGTGCCCAGACTCCATGGTTACATAGGACAGTGTGCGATGTGGAGTGTCCCAACTCTCCCGTGGAGTCTACCAGCACTAGGGCAAAAGAGGCAGGGCGGAGGGTGTGGGGGCGTGGTTATGGTTCCTTTGAGGGAAGTTAGAAGAATTGCAAGGACTGATGGCTGAAATAGAGATAAAAGTTTATCTTACCCAAGGAACAGAAGGGAAGGGAGAGAGGGAGGGAGGGAGGGAGAGAGCCAGGATCCAGGGAATGAGAGAAGGCTAAAAAAAAACAGGAACACTTTCTAGAGAATACTAGCTCATGAAGAAACACAATGTTGCGAATTACAATGTATCCTTTGATATAAGGATCGTCAAGTAATTTAGGCCCTTTTACTAACCTGAGATAATGTGCAGAAGACAGAGATTTTCTGCCCAAGGTGAACTTAGAAAAATGAGGATTCTTTAGCCTTTTCAATTACTAATTTTTCCCCCTGACCTTCTGTGGGCAAATTCCTTGGATAACTGTTCTACTTGTTCATATTTTATCTCCAAATCCCTCCACACTTTGACTTCTAACCTTCTATGGCTGCCAAAAAATTTTTCATCTGTGATTCCCAATGACCTCCTTTTGAAATTCTAGAAAGAAAAAAAAAGAAAAGAAAAAAAAAACTTTTTTTTTTTTTATCATCTCTTTCCTTGACTTTTTCTCTGCTCCACTCTCTTGGAAATCTATTTGGACTTCTAAATGGCAACATTCTGTAACTGTGACCTAACTCGTGCTTATTAGAATCGGTAATAGGATGTCTGTTTAGTTTAACCCATCTCAGGTGTCAAATGGGTATGGGGAGAGTGGGGCACAAGTTGGGGAAGGGATTGTAAAGGATCCACAACAGCCTTTGCCCGTGAATGGCACATGCTGGTAGAGCCTTCAGTTTCCCCCTCAACCAGAAGAGGCAAAAGGACCAGTTGGGCCACTAGCGACTCTCCTTGTAGCCGAAGCTCCTTGAGTACTTTTGCCCTCCCCTGTGACAATTTCTCTCCCAGCTGCTCCCGCTGGTGTGTTTTGTTTCTTTTCATTCTTTCTTTTTTTTCAGTTCCACCTGTCTTTTTCTTTACCTTCTTTGGGATGTATTTGCTTTGATTTCTTGCTTGAAGCTCAGATAAGGATCAGATAATACGTTATATAACATTGCTTATCCTTCAAGCATTTCTTTCGCACGCTACTTCCTGTTATATCCACCCTGACTCCCCCTTTCCAGCTCCTCTTGTGCCCCCCACCATGTTCCCTTCCCAACCTAATTTCCTTTAAAAAAAAAAAAAAAAAACACCAGTGATAACCCATGCACAGTGAGTGTAGGGCCATTCACTGGAACATTATCAACCCACCAGAGACTACATCCCTAAAGAAAGCCAACTTGACTATAGGAGCCAGCAGTTATCTGTAGCTTCTTAGCCAGAAATGGGGATTCTGTGACCCTCCCCCACTGATGCTGGACTATTGCTCAGCCTGATCTTGTACAGGCAACTAGAGCTAGTATGAGTTCCTGAGGCCAACAGCCCTGACCTGTCCAGAAGGCTTTCACCCTGCCTGACCTCTGCTCTCCCAATCCTTCCTTCCCCTCTTCCCCTCTTCCCTGAACCTTTTCTGGAGGTGGTGTGACAGTGACATCCCATTGATGGTTAACATGCACTTTGTCCAGTTGTGAGTCTCTGTACTACCCACCAGCCACCACACCAAGGAGCCTCCCTGGTGAGGACGGAGAGCCACATCTCCATCATCTGTGGGTATAGACAAGCATATCTATAAGACAGTTGGATACTTTGCTCATTTAGCAAAACTAATGATAGTAACTTAGCCACTAAGGTCTGTGAGCCCCCAGGTCATGGGTTCCTCGGCCAGATTTCCAGCATCACGCATGAGTTCCCCACTGTGGAGTGGCGTCTTCCATCTTAAAGCAATGGTTTACACCTATAATGTTCCTGCCACTATTACAACCGTGGGCTTATTTGGTCAAGCTGTCATTAAGGTAGTTCTCAGGGTTCACGGCTGCCCACAACTACTGATGGTATCTCCCATGCCAGCCCACATAGCACCTTCCAGTATGATGAGAGCCGGCCAGCATGGGGCAGCTTCACAGTCAGCACAAACTTGATTTCTCCAAGTTCTGGGACAAAACTGTGGGTCTCTTGGGGAATAGGGTCTCTCTATCAGTTACTGGTGGGCAGCCTAGAGCAATGGTAATAGCATGTTTTGGTTTTTTTGTTGTTGTTTTTTGTTTTTTTGGTTTTTGGAGACAGAGTTTCTTTGTGTAGTCCTGGCTGTCCTGGAACTCACTCTGTAGACCAGGCTGGCTTTGAACTCAGAAATCCGCCTGCCTCTGCCTCCCAACTGCTGGGACTACAGGCGTGGGCCACCACGCCCAGCCACCTGTTTTGTTTTAACACAGGAGCCCTTTCCCCAGTCATTCCGGAAGGCATCCCACATCTGCACTGGCTTCTGGAAGGACCATTGTCCTACTATTTTATAAACATTCCAAAGAAAAAAAGTTATTAATATTAACTTCCTCCTTTTTTTTTCTTTTCTCTCTCTCTCTCTCTCTCTCTCTCTCTCTTTTTTTTTTTTTTTTTTTTTTGGTTTTTTCGAGACAGGGTTTCTCTGTGTAGCCCTGGCTGTCCTGGAACTCACTTTGTAGATTGTAGACCAGGCTGGCCTCGAACTCAGAAATCTGCCTGCCTCTGCCTCCCAAGTGCTGGGATTACAGGCGTGTGCCACCACCGCCAACTTCCTCCTTTTTAAAGACTGGCTCTCACACTCTCTGTACAAGATTAGACAGGATCTTACTATAGCCCAGACTGGCCTTGAACTTCTGGCTGCCTCCAGTCTCAGCCTCTCCAGTCAGTACTGGGATCATGGGTGTGTATAACCACTCCTGGCTGCCATGGTTAGTTGTAAAATAGAATAATCACCGCTGAGTTGAGATACATTTTCCAGATGTGTACTTTACCCTCCCTGTATTAGTTCCTTTTCTGTTGCTGTGGTCAACTGTGACCAAAAGGAACTTATGGAAAGGAAGAGTTTCCTTTTGATTTACAGTTTAAGAGAGAGGAGAATACATCATAATGGAAGGGCAGGTTAGCAATCTGCAGGCGTGTGGAGCCCGAGCAGGGAGCTGGCGGATCGTGTCCTCGACCACACACAAACACAGAGCAGAAAATGCAAACCAGAATCTGGGCCAGGTTCTAAACTCTCAAATCCCATCCGCAGTGACATGTAACCTCCAGAAAGGTCACCCCTCCTAAAAGTTCCATGGCTTCCTCAAACAGCACCAGTGACTGCAACCAAGTGTTTAAAGATGGAAGCCTGGGAGGGACATTTCTCAGAAGCCCTAAGGCCATCTCAGTTTTACGATGTGGCTGGGTAGAGCCTTGGTGTTGGGTGAATCTGTCAGGACCTGGCTTAATGTCTTTCTTTTTCTTTTGAATCTGCTTAGTTCTTCCCCAGTTCCATGGCTGTACATGGGCGTTCTGAAGACTTTCCTCCCCGTAACCTCTCATCTCCCTCCCTTGCCAGTCTTCTGATCATTCTTTCCGGGTTCATTGTGCCATCGGTTTGGGACCGTCTGCTGGAGCCTATCAACCTCACACGCGAGTGCACAGGTGAAGGGGTGGATCTGTCAGTCGCCACTAGTTTAGCAGTGAGGGGTGACACCTCTGCGCCTGCCTGCGAGCTGTTTATGATTCCAACAGCTATATCGTTCACGGCCGATAGCTTTTTTTTTTTTTTCAGTCATTCTCTCTATCTTCTGCTTCTTGCATCCATCCCCCTGCCCCTGCCCCAAACATCCCTTCCAAAATGTCCCCCAGGGTCTCACAAGGGATGGTAGGAATGTTCTGTGTAGGGGTGAGCTTTCACCT
This sequence comes from Apodemus agrarius, assembly GCA_964023405.1. NCBI lineage: Eukaryota > Metazoa > Chordata > Mammalia > Rodentia > Muridae > Apodemus > Apodemus agrarius. The sequence continues at coordinate 36,242,205 of OZ030027.1, read as the reverse complement.
GCCAGGACTCTTCAGCATTTTGCACAGTCAGCAATCTTTGCCTTCACTACCATTCATAGGAATTAGCCTCCTCAAAGGGCTAGCGCTCTCTCTCTCTCTCTCTCTCTCTCTCTCTCTCACACACACACACACACACACACACACACACACACACGTCTTAGGAAAATGGAGATAACATTTTACATGGCGGCACAGACCTATAGGACTTTAAACTAGGGAGGCTGAGACAAGAGGCTCAGAAGTTTAAGGTTATCCTTGACTAAAGGCTAGCCTGGGACACATGAGACCTGTCTCAATACAAACACCGCCCCCCCCCCCAAGTCCCACAGTGATAATAGATGTAAGTTCTGTTTTGTTTCTCGAGACAGGGTTTCTCTGTGTAGCCCTGGCTGTCCTGGAACTCACTTTGTAGACCAGGCTGGCCTCGAACTCAGAAATCTGCCTGCCTCTGCCTCCCAAGTGCTGGGATTAAAGGCGTGTGCCACCACGCCCGGTTTAGCTGTAAATTCCGAAGCAGGAACCCTGTAGTGATCTTGAAATCGCGCCCCCCCCCCCAAGGGCAGAATAGCTGGAGTTCCAGTCCACAGGAGACTTATGCTATGTCATTGTTCTAACGGGAAGATTGAAAATGTCCTAGTATTCATTTTTCAAAATTCCTTATGCCGTCTCTGTCGACTTAAAGTCATCTTTTAATGATCTAACAAACAGTATGTCTTTCTAAACCAATGGCTAATAACAGCAAAGTTGATTGAGAATAACCAGGGCTGTGCCTCCTGGCTCTGAGCCTTGGCCAAGGTCTCTGTCCGGTCTTAGTTGCCTAATTTACTTTACAGACTCTACTGCAAGGTACATGTCACAGGTATCACAACACTGATGCGTAAGCCCATGAGCAGAAAGCCAGGAGATGAGGTCGCTGTGGTGGGGATGTGGGTGGTGTGGGACGTACAGGGATCAGAATGACCCAATGGGAGAGAGACCCATGAGGTTTTCAGGATCCAGGACATCCAGAGGGTGGTGTTACTGTCCTTATCTCTCCTTTCTACACCAGCTGGGCTCATCAGGTTGCTATAGATTTGGGTCCATAGCTGGGTCTAAATAACAAAACAGCATGGTGGAGGCTGTGATGCTTGCTTTTTCCAAAAGGAAAGAGGAAGGGAGGGTAGCTTCAGGTGATAAAGCATTGCCAGGCGGAGCTCCGAACTGACAACCTTCCCACCAGGCTGGCCACCATTCAGAGTTTGGGCCCCTCTACCGGGGAAGCAGCGGGAGCGGCCATCTTAATTATGGCTACTAGGAGGGAGACATTTGATAAAAGGTAACAAAATGAATTCATCCTTTCTCCCCGAAGCCAGCCTCTGCTCCCTCGTGTGTGGTTCTACGATCTCTTGTTGACAAACCTTCACTCTGGAGACACAGCTCTTACTGCCCCTGTAAAAGTGCAAAGGGAATTATGCCCTAGGTCACATCTATCTATCTATCTATCTATCTATCTATCTATCTATCTATCTATTTACTTACTTACTTTTTTTTTTTTTTTTTTTTGCTTTGCTTTGTTTTGTTTTGTTTTGAGACAGGGTTTCTATGTATATCCCTGGCTATCCTGGAACTCACTCTGTAGACCAGGCTGGCCTTGAACTCAGATATCTGCCTGCCTCTGCCTCCCAAGTGCTGGAATTCAAGACATGCGCCACCACCGCCCAGCACCAAGGTCACATCTTATGCCATTGCTTGTAACAGTATAACAAAGAGAAGCAACCCAAGCGTCCAGCCATAAAGAGGTCATTTAAAATAACCACAAAACTGCCCCCAACAATGGAGTACTATGTAGCTAGAAACTAGAGCTGAGACTTCTCATAGGACAGCGCTGTACCCCCACCCCCAGACATATGTCAAGTTTTAGAAAGGCAAGGCAAAGCCAAGTGTGGTGGCTCAGGCCTGTCATCCCGAGTCTTAGGAAGCTAAGGCGGGGTCGTGGGGTCAAGGTCAGTCTTGGGCTGCCAGGCGACACCCTCTCACGACAAACCACAAAGCAAAAAGTCAAAGCGCACACAGTAGGCTCTCTTCTGTGTGTGTACTAAGCAGAAGGGAAAACACACATGCATTTGTTTGTATTCGTAAAACACTTGAAAGGTGTCTGGGGGGTGATTCTGAGTAGAAGGTGCCAGAAGATGGCATGATGGGGAGCCATGCCTCCCAGGGGAACCCGTGCCTCCCTCTCCATCCTCCCTTCCTTTCTGTCCTGTTTCCTATTCCCTCCCTCCCTCCCTCCCTCCCTCCCTTCCTCCTTTCTCCCCTGTTAAAGATTTATTTTATGTATGTGACTTCACTGTTGCTGTCCTCAGATACTCAGGAAGAGGGCATCGGATCCCATTACAGATGGCTGTGAGCCACCATGTAGTTGCTGGGAATTGAACTCAGGTCCTCCGGAAGAGCAATCAGTGCTCTTAACCACCAAGCCATCTCTCTAGCTCCATCCCCTCCCTTTTTTCCTGTCCCCTATTTCGTCCTTACCTCCCTCCCTCCCTTCTTTCCTTTCTATTTTAATTTTTTTTTTTCGAGACAGGGTTTCTCTATATAGCCCTGGCTGTCCTGGAACTCACTCTGTAGACCAGGCTGACCTCGAACTCAGAAACCCACCTGCCTCTGCCTCCACCTGCCTCTGCCTCCATCAATTTTTTATGATGCCAAGAATCCAACCCAGGGCCTCATGCATGCTAGGCAGATAGGCAAGCTCCATATTTAGGCTAGTTTAGTTTTTTAAACATTTTAAAATTACATTCTGTGTGTGTGTGTGTGTGAGAGAGAGAGAGACAGAGATAGAGACAGAGACAGGCCAATGCATGGAAGTCAGAGAAGAACTTGAGGGAGGAAATCTACTCGCTCCCTCCTCCAGGTTCACAGACTTAGCCGCCATCCATGCCTGTACCAAACCGCACCATCCAACTGGCTCCAGGTTTGATTTTATGTTTGCGCGAATACCGCGTACAGTCAAAGTGCGTTCCAACAGACACTTTGACTTCTCCTTTGCTGTAACTTGCTTCAGTTCTATGAGTTCTCTTCTGAGTCTAGTGGCTGAGACACCTCAACCCGCACGCTGCTTAACTAGCCACGCCCCCATGAGGTCCAGCCTTTGATCCTTCCAGTTCCTCCTCTTCAGAGCCCCGGGGGGCCCTTCGCTTCCCCACCTGGCCAGTCTTACCTGTCCATTTCGGTTGGGGATGGCACACTAGCCGACTTCTGGAGCCTTATTACCTGCTGACAGCTGAAATTGGTGCCAGCCTGGCTGCCAAGTATCAGCCTCTCCGTATTGAACACTGCCTGGCACCCAGCGCTAAGAGTCCTTTGGCAGCCTATGCTTAGCGAGCGCCTGCTGTGTGCAGGAACCGTGCAGAGACTCTGCCTGCGCCCCTGCCTGCATCTTCCGAGTTTCCTATGGGCTGGGAGACACCTCTGGTTTGGAAATAAGAAAACTGAACCACAAGACGAAATGACGGAGGAAAGAGGTTGTCCCCAGGGAATGGGAGGCTGGACTGCACCGGCCTCACTCTGAGAAGCGTCCACAGCCGTTCTGTTGCCAAGGATATCCTGAGGTCAGGGGCCATGCATGCCAGGCTCTTAGGAAACCCGGGCTTTTGCTTCTCTCTATAGGACCTGGACTGAATTTGACACTGAATTGGGTTGTGAATTGGTAATACAATAGGTGGATTGGATGCTAGGGTCCCACATGGCCAGGCCGTTCTTCCACGGTTAACCCTTTCCTGCATGACCAAACCACAACTTACCAACCATTTTCCTTGCTTCCTCTTAGCTAGAATCGAATTAATTAGGGATGGGAAGGGCTGAGGAGGAAGGAGCCGCACAAACGCTCTGATGTTCCAAAAGCCCTCATTCCTCCCTTCCGGCTTTTCTCTATCCTTTCTCCTGTATCACAGCACCAGGAAAGTAAGACACAAGTATCCTTGAAGTGGTGGTAAGCAGTACACACAAGGGGCGGAAAGGCTGCGGAAAGGGAGCGGGCAGGGAGATGGGCGTTTGATTTACTCTATTTGAAAGCATGGGGCAATTCATATTTTCATTATAGGAACATTTCTGATTGATAGCATTTGTCATTCCATTTACTGGGCTTGTCTTAAAAAAAAAGCTAAAAGATGTTACATATATTTAGACTTAGGATTGACCTAGGTTCATTACCTCGGAGTTGGTAATGTTTTTACTGCAGTGCCTTCCAAAGTGAAACTTGGACTCTGTTTGGAACTTGGTGTGGCCTCTCCCTAAGCTTAACTGAAGGCGCAATCATGTCTGAGCTACGTATGAATATGATAGCCTAATCCAATTTTCCTAAAAATTGACTTTCAACGTTAAAGTTAATTTGTAATTTCAAATAGCAAATATTATATATTCATTGTACGCAGTCCAAATACTTAAAAGTAAGGCCAATGGAAGTCACAAGCATCTGTCATCACGTCTATTGGGAGGGATTCTTTTAAAGACAAATGTAATCAAGTCCTGTTTTTGTTTCTGTTTTTTTTTTCTCTACAATTTTTGGTTCCAACAGTCAGGAGGAGGGTGCAGAAACCCTCTTCAATAAGCACATTGATACTTTGAATAAGATACAAAGAATGAAATTACTAATGTATAAAATGTGTTTTTAAATGACTTGCTTATTTTTATTTGATGGGCATTAGTTACTGTCTTGCCTGCATGTATGTGTGCGTAAGAGTGTTGGGTCCCCTAGAATTTGTGAGCTGTCATGTGAGTGCTAGGAATTCAACCCAGGTCCTCTAGAAGAGCAGCCAGTGCTCTTACCTGCTGAGCCATCTCCCCAGACCCTACAAATTGTGTTTGTAAAACTAGGTTGTTGAGGCTGAAGAGAGGACTCAGCTAGTAAAAAAAAACTTGCCACACAAGTCCGAGGACCTGAGTTCAGATCTCCAGTATCACATAAAAAATGGCGCAGCACAGCGTACGTGCTTATGATCCCCCAACTGGATCCAGTTTATTAGCCAGAGAGTAGAGCTGAGTCAGTGAGCTCTAGGCTCAGTGAGGGACCCCATCTCAAAGGGTGACGTGGAAAGTGATTGAGGAAGACACCTGATGCTGACCTCTAGCCTCTGCGTAAGGAGTGTGTGCACCATGCTTGTGTACACACACACACACACACACACACACACACGGAGGTAGCCCAGTGGTAGAGTGCTTGTCTAGAATGTGTCAGGCTCTGGGTTTGATCAGCAGCTCCAGAAAAATAGATAGATAGATAGATAGATAGATAGATAGACAGACAGACAGACAGACAGACAGATGGATGATTTCATCAAGGTGAAAGACAGGCAAAATTCCTGGCAGCTAAAACTTTAAGGCTAACCTGGCATCCCCACACACACACACACACACACACACACACACATACACACACACACCTACAGAACGGGAGCAGGGATGTTAGCTTCCTAAGGATATCAGGATATGGCATTGCCCACTCACCGTGGGCATTTGGGATGAAGAGTCTAAATCACAGAGAGACTCCCACAAGGCTTAGTCCATTAAATGGTGTGCACATGCGCGCACACTGCACCAAACAAACAAAAACCCTCCAGTGAAGATAAAGAACTAAGAAATTTGCAATTTCCAGGTCATCAGCATGAAAGAAACAGAACCCTTGCCCAAAGTTAGGGTTTCGTTGCTGTGAAAAGACACCATACCATGACCAAGGCAACTCCTCTAAAGGGCAACATTTAATTGGGGCGGGCTTACAGGTTCAGAGGCTCCGTCCATCATCATCATGGTGGGAGCATGGCAGCACCCAGGCAGACTTGATGCTGGAGGAGCCGAAAGTCCTACACCTTGATCTGAAGACAGCCGGGTGGAGACTCTCCTCCTGAGCCTGAGCACAGGAGGAGACCCCAAAACCCACCCCACAGTGACAAGGCTGTATCTCCTCTCCTCCAACAAGGCCACACCTCCTAACAGCTCCCATGAGCCAAGCACACTCAAACCATCGCAGCCCTCTTATGGAAAGTCAGATCTGTGAGCGTTACATTTACTAAGTGGGTGTGGCTTGAAGCAATTCTGGAACAGAAGGACGACAGGAACCGAAGACTCTAAGTTTTGAAACAAGAGCCAGCTGGGCTCCTGAGAATGAGGGACTAATTTAACGAACAGTTAGAATGACCAATAGAACCGTCTGTTATCAAAGGACGCGAAGATGGCCAGACAGAAATATGAAAGGCTAAAGGATGTGGAAAGCACCTCTGAGGTTCCAAAATTGGTTATTGTCTACTTATATAGCCTGGATGTGAACTGGTCATGTAGCTCAGGCTAGCCCTAAACTTTGAGTTCCTGAGTGCCAAGGATATGAGTGTACACTCCCATGGCCACCCATTCAACATGCCTAGGAGTCACCTTAGAAGCAAAGTTTCAAAGTTTATGAAGTGTATGGTTGCTTATGAAAAATAAAGAAAAGAAAACCCTCCATATTATCCATGGATAAATTACTAGAACTGACAAGAGAGTTAAAGCAAGATTGGTTGGTTGCAAAATTAGGATATTTTTTTAAAAAAATGGATGGTTATTTTTTTAAAGTTTCAGTTTTATTGCATAAAGTTGATTTAACTAATTCTTGTTTTTTTTTTAAATATTTTTAATTTCTTTTATTCTGCGTATGCTTGTGTGTTTGTGTGTGTGTGTGTGTGTGGGTGCATGCAGGTCAGAGGACAGTTTACAGGAGTTGGTTTTCTCCTTCTACAGACTGGACTCCTGGGGTAAAACTCAAGCCACAAGGCTCGATAGCAAACACCTTACCTGTTGAGTCGTTTAAAATGATTTTATAGTCAGTTTGGGGACCACGAGTCTGACGTGAGAGAGAGATAACATTTCTCCGACAATAGATGAGAATTGAAATCTACAGAGGAAAACTTTACAAATTAGACGGCACGACCTTTAAGATAACAGCCGTTACTCCCCAGGAGACATGAAGGGGATGGGATGGCTAGACCCGGAGTGGAAGGAGAGATCCGTTCCCTTTTAAATGCTGGGAGCGGAGCCCGGCAGTGGTGGCGCACGCCTTAAATCCCAGCACTTGGGAGGCAGAGAGCAGGCGGATTTCTGAGTTCGAGGCCAGCCTGGTCTACAGAGTGAGTTCCAGGACAGCCAGAGCTATATAGAGAAACCCTGTCTGGAAAAAACAAACAAACAAAAAGAAATGCTAGGAGCAGACGAGCTGGTCCAGTGGGCAGTGATTGCCCACTGAGTAAGGGCCCAGATCCGGATCCCCAGCCACTCCCTAAAAGCTGGGTGTCGTGGCCGGCATTGAGAAGTCCAATGTTGTAAGGTGGAGGTAGGCAGATCTGGGGATCTGAATATCAGCCAGCTAGTCTAGCACAAACAGCAAGCCTCAGGTTCACTGGGAGCCCATTTCCAGAAGGTAAGGTGGAGACGCTATTGATATTCTAAGGTAAATCTATGGTCTACACATTCACACACACACACACACACACACACACACACACACACACACAGAGAGAGAGAGAGAGAGAGAGAGAGAGAGAGAGAGAGAGAGAGGCATACTAAAGTAAAAACATGGATGACGAGAGCCTAGGAGCACCGATTCAGCCACTTTAGAGGCTGGACCAGGAAAACACAAGTTCACGGGGCCTACCTGAAGGTGATGGCTCTTTTCTGGTTGTCAACTTGGCTACATGGAGAATTAACGAAAACCTAAATGCTGGACACACTTGTAAGGGATTTTTTTTTGTCTTAATTAAATCTTTGTGAGTGGGAAGATAACCTACTTTTACTCCAAATCTCCTGAGATAGGAAGGGGATGCAGATCTTTTGGGATGGAGTCTCGCTCTTGGCTTGCCTGCCCTCCCTCGGGCTGCCAAGTCCACCCCGTCACTTGCCTTAGAGCCCACTTCTTCTTCAGCATCCTGGTGACCGTTGAAGGCCAGTTGAGACATCCAGCCTCACAGGCTGAACACTACTGGATTCTTTTTTTTTTTTTTTTTTTTTTTTTTTTTTTGGTTTTTCGAGACAAGGTTTCTCTGTGTAGTCCTGGCTGTCCTGGAACTCACTCTGTAGACCAGGCTGGCCTCGAACTCAGAAATCCACCTGCCTCTGCCTCCCAAGTGCTGGGATTACAGGTGTGCGCCACCACCGCCCGGCTACTACTGGATTCTTGGCGCTTCTGTTGATAGGGATTAGATAGGTTGTTGGATTAGCTGGACCACAGCCTACAAAGAATTCTCTCTCTTTTTTTTTTTTTTTGGTTTTTGGTTTTTGGTTTTTGGTTTTTTGAGACAGGGTTTCTCTGTGTAGTCCTGGCTGTCCTGGAACTCACTCTGTAGACCAGGCTGGCCTCGAACTCAGAAATCCGCCTGCCTCTGCCTCCCAAGTGCTGGGATTACAGGCGTGCGCCACCACGCCCGGCTGCCTACAAAGAATTCTGATCTGTGTAGTTTATCCTGTCTAGTTCTGTTCCTTCTGTTCCCTCACTAACCCACTGAATTACAAAGTGTGTTCACAGCCAACCTGAGACTTTGTATCAAAATAAGTAAAAAAAAGGGCTGGGGACATAGTTTATAGGAACCCCGAATGCACCCTACATTCAATCTCCAATGTCACAAACCAAGCAAATCAGTTGCCAAGGTATTTGTATCCTGCACATATAAAGAGTTCTTACATATTAATAAGAAGAAGACAATCACTCTTTTCAAACGAGATATTTTATGGAAACACAAACAGCCCCCATAGGTGTGTGAAATCCTACCATGAATTCAGAGAACTTGCAAAATACTTTGTGCAGAACAAGACCATCCCTCATACCCTGTAGGTTAGCTCCATCTTTTTGGAGAACAATTTTGTTTCATGAATATGCCTGTGCTCTATGACCCAGCGATTTCGCTCTTCGATTTAAACTCTAGAGAAGACAGCCTGTTCCAAAAGGCACTTAACAGAAATGCTCAGAGCAGCACTGTAGCTCCTGGGAAAGAACTAGCAGCAGATCAATGCCCATCGACAGAACAGTAAAAGGTAGGCAGAGGAATACTATATAGCGATGAGTATGAATTAATTATAGCTATGCCCTGCAACATAAGGGAATTGCAATCGGAGTGGCAGAAGCAAGCAGAAAACACTTATGGCATCTACACAACAATGCATCAGTTAAAACCATGCACTGTGAGGCTGCTTTGTGAGACCCTCCAGGAGTCAAAGCCACAATAACCAGTGATGGTGGATACAGGATGATGTGAGTTTTAAAAGTTAATGATTCGCTGGGCGGTGGTGGCGCACACCTGTAATCCCAGCACTTGGGAGGCAGAGGCAGGTGGATTTCTGAGTTCGAGGCCAGCCTGGTCTACAGAGTGAGTTCTAGGACAGCCAGGGCTACATAGAGAAACCCTGTCTCAAAAAACCAAAAAAAAAAGTTAATGATTCGCAAGTCTCACTGTCTTCTTCCATATGATGGGAGGATGCCGGAAATTAATGTGCGTCGGGCTCTTCTGTTGTTCTTTTGTACATTATTCTTCTGCTCCCTTGCCCCCCACCTCTCTTTGAAGACAAGATCTTACTTAGACCACAGTCTGGTCTCAAACGTGTTGGTAGTTAAGGATTGTAAGAGACGCTCTTACAAGTATCATCTGTCAATAAATAAACCTTAGGGCCAATGAGCTGAGGCAGGAAGTAGGAGGTGGGACATCCAGCAGGGACAGAGAGAATTCTGGGAAAAAGAGGAACATGGGAGATTTTCGGGGTTGTGGAGGTGGAGATGGATGAAAGAAGACAAGGAGAGGGAACCAGCCAGGTAGCTGAGCCCAGGTTAGAATTAGGGCAAGTTAAGAGTTGGAGAACAAGCCAAAGCTTATGGCTTACACATTATTAGTAAACAGTTAGCCTCAGAGTCTTTATTTCTGGGAGTTAAGTGGTTGGGAAGAAAAACTCGATTTTACTTATACCTCTGGCTGACCTGAAATTCACTACGTGGACCAGGATAACCTCAAACTCACAGAGACCTGCCTCACAGAGATCTGCCTCACAGAGACCTCCCTCACAGAGACCTGCCTCACAGAGACCTGCCTCCCTTCCTCTTCCTTGGCCTTCAACTTCAGCCTCCTCCTCCTCCTCCTCCTCCTCCTCCTCCTCCTCCTCCTCCTCCTCCTCCTCCTCCTCCTCCTCCTCCTCCTCCTCCTCCTCCTCCTCCTCCTCCTCCTCCTCCCACGATTACAGGTGTGCCACACCATGCCTGGTTCTTTGTTCTTTCTAACGTTGATATTCTTTTTTTAAAAAATATATATTATTTTCTGAGGCTCGGGAGATGGCCCAGTCGGTAAAGCCGTGCCTAGAAAGCACAAGGACTCAAGTCACATCCTCAGGACCCACGTGAAAAGGCTTGGTGTGACATCATTTGTTTGTGATAACGAGCGTTGGGGAGAGAGAGGCAGGCAGAGGCAGGAGGCAGGCAGACTCCTGAGCTCACAGACCGGCCAGCCTAGCTCACGCAGAATGTTCCAGGACAGTGAGATACTTTGTTTCTAAACCAAAAACCAAACACAGAAAAGGAAAGACTCACAAAGAGCTGGTCAGTTAAACGCTTCCTCCGGAAGTGTGAAGACCTGTTTGAAGCACAAGGAAAAGTCCAGGTACCCGGTGTCTAGGGCTGAGAGGCTAATCTGGGGAGACCCTGTCACGAAAAAAAACTGAGCAGACAAATTTGACAGAGGTTTGTCAAACAAGAAAAGAAACAGAACAGGAGTGGTCACAACTTCTGTGCTATCTAAAGTCTTCTAAAGTAGCAGGAACTGGGCCAACCTCCAGTATTCCTAACGTTGTAATCCACACACACTCTACTAGGAAGTCAGGCACAAGGTTTAGGTTTATTTAGCATGCAAATTGGCACTATAACAAATACTGATTTCAATTACAGTTAAATGTTATAAGATCTCACAAAACTCAGTAATGCAACTTTATTTATTTATTTATTTATTTATTTATTTATTTAGAGTCAGGCGCTCCTCACTGTCCTAAAACTCATTATAAAGACCAAGCTGGTCTTGAACACACAGAGATCCACCTGCCTCTGCCTCTTCAGCGCCGGGATTAAAGACATGTACCACTGTGCCTGGCCTAACTTTTTTTAAAAATTAGAATTAACCTCCCTATAGTACATGGGGAAAGTACACCTTCTAGGCATGTGCTCTTTGAAACCACCGCCCCTCCCCTTACTAGGACCCTGACTTTAAAATATCAGAAATAAGCCAGAGAGAAAAATCAGTCTATAAATAGTTTTCTTCTAACACGGTTAAACTGTTTTTTTGGGGGGTGGGGGGGAAGGTTAGTGTTGTTATTTTTGTTGCGATTTTATCAGTCATGTTTGAGAAAAGTTTGTTTTAGCTTCTCAACTCTTTACTGCTCATGGTGCTGAGTCCACAGATCGCTCCAGCCTTTTGAAGTCACCGTCACAGCATGCTGGTCAGGCCAACTGCTTTTTTTTTTTTTTACACCACGCCCCTGTTTCTCCCAGGCCTACCTTGCCAGGGCTGTTCTTGGCAGTGAGGTGGGCCAAGGGAAATTGTAGCCAAGTCACATGGCTCTTGAGCTGGGAGTGGAGCCACAAATTGGCTGGATTCTTCTCCTGGGCATGATATTCATGTTCCACAGAGTCTGCAGAAGGCGGAGTGTCTCCGGGACACCGGGGACCCGGAACCTAAAACCCCTCTGAAGCTATCGCTTCCTCCAGAGCCTGGGCTGATCCCCCGGAGTTAGAAGATCCGATCCCAAATACTAGGTCTGAGATCAAAAAGAGGGTAAACAAGATCGTGAAAATAGCCAATGGTGGGACCTGTTGCATCCCACTCGTGAGGTGAGGAAGGAGAGAAGCCACGCCCTCACGTTCCAGTGGTGGTTGTGGCTCGCCATGCACATGTGCACACGCGCACACACACACACACAAAAGAGTGTGATTTAAAGATTAAAAAAAAAAAGGCAAATAGAAGACAAACTAAAACTAAGATGCTGGAAATAAATACAAAATTAGCAGTCGTACAAATGCAAACCAGCCCATCTGGTTCAAAAGAGAGATCATCTGAACTGAGGTACAGCCTGTTCATGAACCTGCACATCTGCAGGAGAACTAAGGGAAATAGAACCCAGAGAAACAGCCGGGCGTGGTGGCACACGCCTGTAATCCCAGCACTTGGGAGGCAGAGGCAGGCGGATTTCTGAGTTCAAGGCCAGCCTGGTCTACAGAGTGAGTTCCAGGACAGCCAGGACTACACAGAGAAACCCTGTCTCGGAAAAAAAAAACCACACCAAAACAACAACAACAAAACAAAACAAAAAACAAAAACAAAAAACAAAGAACCCAGAGAAATATTAAGCTGGTAAAGGTGGTGGTACATCAATTACTCGAAATACACTTGAGGCACCAACATTCAGCATAAGAAGGTCATCATTAAAATAAAAAACAGAGCCGGGCGTGGTGGCGCAGGCCTGTAATCCCAGCATTTGGGAGGCAGAGGCAGGCAGATTTCTGAGTTCAAGGCCAGCCTGGTCTACAGAGTAAGTTCCAGGACAGCCAGGACCACACAGAGAAACCCTGTCTCCAAAAGACCAAAAAAAAAAAAAAAACAAAAAAAACAAAAAAACCCAAACAAACAAACAAAAAAAACAAAGCGCCGGGCGTGGTGGTGCACACCTGTAGTCCCAGCACTTGGGAGGCAGAGGCAGGCAGATTTCTGAGTTCGAGGCCAGCCTGGTCTACAGAGTGAGTTCCAGGACAGCCAGGACTACACAGAGAAACCCTGTCTCAAAACAAACAAACAAACAAACAAATAAATAACAAAGCAAGAAGATTGCCTGCATAACCTTGACCACCTGAATTCAATTTCTGAGACTCATGAATAGGAGAGAGCCAGTTCCTATAAGTTGTCCTCTGCCCTCTGTGCAGAACTATTACATGGATGTCCACACACACACACACACACACACACACACACACACTAATGGTAATGGTAATAACAATTATTATAACATTGCTAAGAAATGATAACAATCCTGAATTTGCATGTACCCAACAACATTGCCTCAAAAATAACCAAGGTAGGTAGACGAAAATAAATCATTCAGTCCCCCAAAATGATGGGCGTTTTACGTGTCAGCCTGAAGCCAATAATAGCTATGAAGTATAAATAATATATTGAAAAAGTAATAGCTTTAATATATTGAAAAATTAGTAACTTTGATATATTGAAAAATATAATACTATCATATAATAATATAACAATATATTATTATATAAAATATCATTCTGCCCCTATGGAAATACGTGCAGAATCTTGCCCCAGAGATGACAAATGACAAAGTGACCACCTAATGCCAACTTTGGCAACAGTCTGGTGTGCAGTTAACGCACAAATTATTTGATGTCATAATGTCATAATGCAGTGTGGCCAGATCATTTTGAAGACCCAGGTTGGCACTGCAAGGCGACAGTCGGGCTAGAGAAACGGCTCAGTGGGTAAAGAGCTTGCTGTGCAGGAGGGATGACCAGAGTTCAAATCCCTAGCGCCCACATAAAGCTGGGTGGGCGTAGTGGCCATCTGCAATCCCAGGCTACCTGCAAGTGGGCTAGCACAGGCTACCTGAACCTAGAGCTTCAGGTTCAGCACGAGACCTCGGCTCTACACAGGGTAGAAAGTGATCCAGGAAGATTTCTGGTTGCAGTCCGAGTTGGACCTCAACAAACATAGGCAATGTACCCGCACATGCCTGTGCACCCTACATGCATGCAAACATGCCTACACATACACACATACATGGAAAGAATAAAGATTGCCATAAAACATTTGAATAGATGATTAAACAGGAGATGAGAGTCTTTATAAAACACTTTCTTCACGAACTGCTTCTGCTATTGAAAACACCACGAGTCTTTTATGTTAATAACTGTAGAGTCTTGCGGCTATTCTAATAATTCTATAAGTGTTTCATTGTGTCAAAGTACCACCATTTACTTATTGAACTATTCGTGAGTGAGCATTTTGGTTATGTGACAGACACCATGGCTGTCCCTTTATGCCCTTTCTCTTCTAGTTTTAAAAATGATCTCACGTTTTGCAGGTATGTACATCTGTGCGCCACTTGCATGTCTGGTGAGAAGGCAGCAGAACGTGTCAGGGGGACCCTTTGGGAACTGGAATCGGGGAACTGGACGTACTGTGGGTGCTGGGAATTGAACCTGGGTCTTCTGGAAGAGCCGCGGATGCTCTTAGTCACAGTCTATTAGCATCTCTGAAAATGGGTCTGGAACCAAACTGTCCCCTAAAACATTCACGCTTGCTGCCAATAAGCAGAAAAGTTTGAAGTACGCAGGAAGTGGATAATCTGGCTAAGGAACCAGTATGATATTTTGTAGAATATTATACACCGTATGCCCAAGCATTATGCTACATTAAAATAACTTTGTTTGCATGTAAACATCTATTTTTGCAAGCCTCCATGACAGATAGCCAATGACGGGGCTTGCAAAGAGGGAGACAGTCCCCAGGTACTCCCCTACTGCGTGGAATGGGCGCTGGAATTGGGAGCTGGATTGATGTGACTCCATGATTAATGTAGCAGGCGCCCTCCTTTCCGCTCCGACTCAGAAAGCGCTCTTTAAGCCCTCGGGATCCATAAGTGCCTCATTTCTTAAGAAACTATAGTGAGATACAGGGTAGGCCAGGCTTCACAAAGCAATTAGGGGGAGGGCAGTTTAATCCATCCTCCTCTGATTGAAAAGCAGCTTCAACCAAGCTAGTGCCTGTGAAAATAAACTTTAATCTGCAAAAGGGTTTGCCGGAAAATTTGATCAAACAGGGAAAGAAGAGGAATAAATTAAAATAGCCATTAAGCACTCAGTTTCTGCCCTTCTGGTTTGTTATCCTTTCCGTATATCGAGTCTAATAGCAGAAAAATGCAGAAAGAAGTGTATTTTGGATACTTTTTAGTCTGCGTAAGCTGTGCTCGGGCAGTGTGAGCATTTCCCCTTTTCTCAGTTTATGGCTGACGTGAACTGAGGTGAAGTACTTCTGATCTATGCTCTTCTCTTTAGAATTAGGCGAGTCTTTTAGAACTGGAATCCTGGCAGGAAAAAGCTTCAGAGGATGAGCTGGGGCCAGTGAGAGGGCTCAGTGGATGGGAGGGCTTGCGACCAAGGCTGCTGAGCTCAATGCCAGGTGCCCCGTGGTAGGAGAGAACTGACACCTACGAGTTAATTGTCCTCTGACGTCCATTTGTCCCACCACCCCAGAATACACAAATAAATGTGATTTTAAAAAGGAAGGGGGGGTGTCTTCTTCCCTTCTGCCTCCTCCTTTCTGTCACCAATGGCTACAGCGTGAGGAGAAAGTATTGCATGTACTTATGGCTTTTTGAAACTAGTTTATAAAAGCACATTAACTCTATTTTACCGTAAAACCACTTGGGCCCTCAGACCTGGGGATGTCACTTTCCTCAAACATCTCCACCCTTTCGGACGCCTTCATCCCTGTGTCTGTCCAGTACTTAGAGTGACTCTCCACCGGAGGTGCCACCAGGCAAAACAGGGGCTCAGGCTTGCTCCTGTGATCTTGTAAAAGCAATTACATCAGCTGGGTGTGGTGGCGCACGCCTGTAATCCCAGCACTTGGGAGGCAGAGGCAGGAAGATTTCTGAGTTTGAGGCCAGCCTGGTCTACAGAGTTCCAGGACAGCCAGGACTACACAGAGAAACCCTGTCTCAAAAAAACAAAACAAAAACAAAACAAAACAAAACAAAAGCAAGCACATCACAGTGTGGTGTTCTGAAGATCTGGGTGTTCGCTGGAAGAAAATACTGGACGCAGTTAAAAAGATTTTCAGTATTGGCTGTAAATTGTCACAAAAATAATATGACGTGCTTGTAACAACAAACACGAGAACAAAGAAACGAGAACAACAATGGAACTAAAAGAAGTCATTCAGAGCGGAATGATATACAAAGAAAAAGCACACTTCCCATTCTCCGGTTTTCTGGTAAAATAGTGATTTTGCAAACTACACATTCACACCACTCGTGCACAGAGCCACCATCTCTCAGAACCCAGTTTATCTCATCCTCTCAAGACACAAACACACATGTACCATAACACGCAAGAGGCTCAGACCCTGAAGGGAACTTTCTTCTGGCTCTCTGCTGTTTACAAATATACCAATGATCGTTGCCGATCAGGTGTGTGGAAACCACAGGAGAAGTCTGTAAATGGCACTGGAATAAAAAAAAAATCAAAGGTTGCGTTATTTAAATCTGAAAGTAAGATTCATGTGTTAAAGTTTAATACATGCGGCCAAATGGCTCTCTAGAAAGGTTGCCTCAACCCACAGACCTACTGATGGTACCTGGGAGGGCAGATTGCCAGCTCCCCACAAATGTTTTGATTCTTGCTAACAGGAAAGAGAAAAAGTCAAGTCTCAGTTTCAGGAAGTTTCATTTCTCCCTTTAAGGATGAGCATTAGCGTTATGGTCTCTAAGCATGGGTTAATTATTCCTCTACAGACAAAGCTAGTATTATCATGGTTTTTTTTTTTTTTTTTTTTTTTTTTTTTTTTTTTGGCAAGGTCTCATGTGTCTCCAGCAGGCTTCAAGCTCTCCATGTAGCTCAGGATGACCCTGGACTTCTGATCCTCCTGCTTGTAGCCCTGAGTAATGAGATGATAGGCAAGGACTACCACGCCTAGTTTTATGGGATACTGACTGCCAAGTACCAAAGCCAAGGCTTCCGGGGTATAGTTAAGCACTCTGCCCTCTGAGGTACAGTCCCCAACCCCCAGAGTGCTATCTTGAAATTGACTGGTTTACCTTTTTACTATATAAATTTATTTTATAGGAGCAATTGGATATTAATGAAAGAATGCCATGTCGTAGGTATGAAAATGATTTTTTAAAAAGAATGTATAATAAATATCCTACTTACAGGAATGACCCTGTTTTTACTAGTCTTTACTTCATGCAAGATAAATTTGATTTAAGGTCATTTCTATTTAAAGCTCTCATTAGAGAAACTGGATTTAATAAAATTTCCCAACAAAAGTGCATTCTTCGATCTGATTTAATCCTAAGATAGTTGTTCGATATAATTCTAATGCACGGTTATTATCTCGAAGACAAATTTGTATTTCATGAAAGAACAAAATTAGAAAAGAACCACGAAGAGTCGAAGAATAATGGAGACCGTCTTCCTATCTTCTAAAACCTTCAGATTAGCAGTAAGGTAACACCGAGGCCACGCACAGGACACTCGTGGGGACCCCACGCTTAGCTCAGAACTTTATCTTTCATTTCTCTGTTGTATCTTTTGGTTGTTTCCATTACAGTGTTCCTTTTGGAGAACTTTTTTTCCAAATCCTTCCTCTTCGTAGAGGGCCACTTCGAAAATTATCTTACTGACTCTCTCTGACTTTGCATTTTCAAGGGGACTAAGGCTTCCTGGCTGTTCCCTGATTGCATATAAAGGCTTTTAGCAACCTCAGATCTCTCAGAGACCAGAATTGGTCGTGGAGTTTTATGTTATTTTTGTTTATTTTTTGCAGTGTTAAGGGATCAAACGCTGCAGCATTTTAATCTTACTTGATAACTGACATTCGTTCAAGTGTTTCCTTTGAAGTAACCGGAGTGGAAAGATTAGCATTGATGGTGCTGGCTGAGGTACTCAGTGCTGGGTTTTATGGAAAACTTGAAATTATTTAATTCTTCTAAGTCTCAGCGCATCTTGCCTGCTGTATTAGGTAATGTTCTTGTTGCTGTGATAAATATCCAATAAAAGCCAGCTCAAGGAATAAAGAGTTCATTTTGGCTCATGGTTTGAGGGTACAGTCCTTCGTGGCAAAGAAGGCGTGGCAGGAGGAGCATGAGGTGGCTGTCACATGGATCCACAGCCAGGAAGCAGAAGAGTGCAGGCACAGGGGCGATGCACGCTGGTGCTCCGTTCACTGTCCTTGTTCTATTCCGGTCATACCGAAGCCTTGAGAAAGTGCCACCTACATACAGGCTGGGTCTTCCATTCTCGGCACATTACTTACCTTTCTGTTGCTGTGACAAAATACCACGACCAAGCTTACTTATAGACTCTATTTGGTCTTGGGATTCCAGGAGGGTAAGAGTCCACCACGGTGGGGGAGCATGGCAGTACGTGGCAGGCGTGGTGGGATAAATGGGAGGCTGAGAGGCTACACACTTAACTACAGGCATGACGTAGAGAGAGCCAGTGATAAGGAAGTAACCGAAGTGATTCCAGGTTTCCAATGTCAAAGCCTGCCCCCAGGGATGTACACGCCTTTCAAATTATCACCGCACCCAGTTAAACCTCTCTGGAAACACCCCCAGGGACATCCTCAGAGGTGTGTCTCCTAGGTGATTCCCAATCCAAGCCAGTAGACAAAGGAAGCTTAACCACGTCAACTTTATTATTGAAGTAGTTCCCACTGGGAGCTGTTGGTGCCTATCTTTTAATCCCAGTGCTCAGGAGGAAGAGGGGGCACAGATCTCTGAGTTTGAGGCCAGCCTGGTCTACAGAGTGAGTTCCAGGACAGCCGGGGCTACACAGAGAAACCCTGTCAAAAGAAAGAGAGAGAGAGAGAGAGAGAGAGAGAGAGAGAGAGAGAGAGAGAAAGAGAGAGAAGGAAGGAAGGAAGGAAGGAAGGAAGGAAGGAAGAAAGAAAGAAAGAAAGAAAGAAAGAAAGAAAGAAAAGAAAGAAAAGAGAAAAGAAACTCTTTAAAGAAGCTGTGCATGAATGGATGAACGGATGACTAGATCAAGTCTGATGTATCTAAATCGAGAAAGAGCAACTGAGAGTTATTTGCAATTTTAGTTTATTTTTATGTGAAGGGAGTTCAAGACATCATCTCATATTTCCAGATAAGTTAATTATGAGAAATTGTTGTCTTATTAACTCAATATATATATATATATATATTGCTTCTTATTAACTCAATATATATATATATATATTGCTTCTGAGCACAAACCAATGCAATTGGTTGCATTTCTTTAAAAGCGTAGGAGCATCCATTTGCACGCCTGCGTGGTGGTGGTGTGTGCGCGTGCCCGTGCTCACGCGCACATAGGTGCGAATGTGTGTGCACACTTGAGGAGGCTGGAAACCGATATCGATATCGGGTGTCTTCCCGCTCCACTTTATTTACTGAGGCAGGGTCTTTCAGTTAACCCCAAGCTTGCCAGTTAGCTAGTTTATGGAGACATCTTGCCTTGGTGATCTCTACTCTGCCCACCAAGTCCTGGGACTGCAGGTGGCCACTATGTCTACCTGGCTTTGTGTAGGTTCTATGGGTCTGACTTGAACACTGCCCCTCAGTGTTTTGGTAATAAACTCAGACTACTGAGCCATCTCCCCCAGCCTTATTTCTAGATTGTTTGAGACCAGGCAAACCTAACTCCTGCCCCGCCTACCTTTATCTCCCTGGTGCTGAGACACCAAGCCTGCACCACTTCCTCACCAGGCTTTGGTTTTGTTTCTATGCGAAAGAGGAGGACAGGCTTACTTTAGGTTCAAGGATTGTTTACCAAGGACAAGGAGTAGCTCCTTCCTTTCAATTAGGTAAATAGTTACTAAGCACCTGTTTTTAACATTATTTCAGTCATTAGCATAAAAATGGAATGAAAAGCCTTGGAAGCTGCATTTGGCCGAAGGCAAGGCTGCTTCACAAACCCAAACCTAGCAAGCAAGTAACCAAGAAGGGGAGAAAAAAGCATTTGAAATCAGAAGGAGGTGATCCCGGCCTTTCCAAAAGGGCCTTATTCGTTGAACTTTGAAATTTCTGAGAACTCCAAACCAAAAGAGGTTTAAACCTTCAGGTTTCTGTCTGTCCCCAAACTTATTGTTACACATGAATCAAGAGTATATAGCCAATATGTTTTGTTTTGTTTTTTGTTTTTGTTTTTTTCTGAGACAGGGTCAGAAATCCACCTGCCTCTGCCTCCCAAGTGCGGGGTTTGAAGGCATGTGCCACCGCTGCCTGGCAGCCAATATGCTATTAATGATTCTCTTTATTTTATAAAATGTTCCACTTTATATTTTAATTCATGTATAAAAACCAAAGGTGGGCCGGGCGGTGGTGGCGCACGCCTTTAATCCCAGCACTTGGGAGGCAGAGGCAGGCGGATTTCTGAGTTCGAGGCCAGCCTGGTCTACAAAGTGAGTTCCAGGACAGCCCGAACTACACAGAGAAACCCTGTCTCGAAAACACCAAAAAAAAAAAAAAAAAAAAAAGAAAAAAGAAAAAAAAAAAAAAAAAAAGGTCTTGTTATTAAAAAAAAAACAAAAACAAAAAAAACAAAGGTGGTTTGGGGAGGAGAGAAGTACAAGGCCAGGTAGTTTAGTGAGGAACTCTTTTTTAAATAGGATCCTCGTGGGCTGTGGCTTTGCAGTTCTAGACCCTTCCTTTACTACATTCTGGGATAAGATAAGATAAAGGTTCCTTCCCAGTTGCTCTGCTCAACAGGGCTTGGGCGAAGGGCACCTGGCAAAGAAACTCAGCTTGGAGAACATTCTGGAAGAAGAATGGAAAGTTTCCAGGAAAGCTAATGTTGGAGAGGGTACAAGGACGGTGGCCCCGATGGCCAGGTCCCAGAGGGAGGGAAGGCCTAAGATAGCCATTCTCAACTTGTGGGCTGTGTCCCCACAGGGGTCGTACATCAGATATTTACATTATGATTCATAACCAACAGAACTACAGTTATGAAGTAGCCACAAAATGATACTATGCTTTGGTGGTGGTGGTGGGGGTCACCACAACAACATGAGGGCCTATAATAAAGGGGTGCAGCTGTAGGAAGGATGAGCATGGTTTAGGGGTGGCTGTGTGTATTGTGGAACCTGGCCCCTCGGGATCTGCCATCAGCCTCCTGTAAACCTTCAAGGAAGTGGGTGGCTTGGATTTCCTGCAGAGGCTAGTGAGTAACCAAGATTGATGTCAGTCCTACTTAAATCTACGTGCATCAAAAAGACAGCCGACACCTCAGGGGCACCCTTCTTGTACTCTGGGAAGGAAACAAGGGAGGGGATCCGTTGCCAAATGCCAAGTGTTCGGGCTTAAGGATGGAATTGTCAAATAGTTTTAAAGGCAATCCCCCCCCCCTTTTTTTTTTCTGGTTGGGGTGAAACTCAGCTGGCAGGTGTGACTCTCTGGGTTCGATCCCAACATAGCGCATCTCCCTCAATACCCACGCTCCCGTGCATGCATACACACTCACGCCTCACCACACGCAGATGCACATGCATGTGCATGCATACACGTAGGCTCTCACACACACACAAACCCACACAGGCTTGCATGGGCACAGAGACACATACACACACACATGCTTACTCACACAGACACACACACAGGCTAACACAGACAGACAGACACACACACACACACACACACACACACGTGCACACACACAGACACACACACACACACACACACACACACACACACACACACACGCTATTGTTCCTTTCAAAAAAAGTTATAAAGCCGGTTCATGGTAATACGTGCCTTTAATACCAGCACTTGGGAGGCAGAAGCAGAAGCAGAAGCAGAAGCAGAAGCAGAAGCAGAAGCAGAGGCTGGCAGATCTCTGTGAGTTCAAGACCAGCCTGGTCTACAGAGTGAGTTCCAGGACAGCTTAGGCTACAGAGAAACCCTATCTTGAACAAAAGTGTTCCCATTTTGGCTTTATTTAATTAAGAAATTTATATTTTTCTCTTTCTCTTCTCTCTTCCTCCTTCTCTGTCTCTGTCTCTATCTATCTATCTCTCTGTGCTACAATGTATGCAGTTGCTCTCAGAGGCCAGAAGAGAGTCTTAAATTTCTTGGAACTGGAGTTACAGACCATGTGAACTATCAGTCAGTGCAGGGAAGAGGACTCCAGTAAGTGCTCTTAACCACTGAGCCTTTCCTCTAGCATACATAGATCTAAAGGGAGGGGGTGGTGAGCTTTTCCACTGACACTCTCTACCACTCTCCAAGTATTATATTGGGACTATTTAAACCAGTTTTTTTTTTCCTTCAGACAACGAAACAACATGTGTAGTTTGAAATATATAGTACTTTTCTGGAGAGCACCAGAGCCCAAGTCTGATCACCAGAGATCAAGCCAAAAAGCTGGCCCTGGTGGCTCACTTGTAATCCTAGTGCTAGGGAGGTCGACACAGGTTAGCTGGTGGTCAATCGGCATGGCCTGCTTGTTGTGTCCCAAGCTAGTGAGAGACCTTAGGGTGGGGGAGGGGAGAATAGAAAGAGCTGGACGGCGCCTGTCTATGGTTAGGGGTTCATTGTTGTGAAGAGACACCAGGACAAGGCAACTCTTATAAAGGGCAACATTTAATTGGGGCTGGCTTACAGTTTCAGAGGTCCAGTCTATTGTCATCATAGTAGAAAGCATGGCAGCATCCAGGCAGACGTGCTGTTTTAGAAGGAACTTGTGTTCTACATTGTGATCTAAAGGCAGCCAGGAGGAGACTGGATCCCTCCGTCGGCCAGGAGAGCCTCTCTTTCCACACTGGGTGGAGCTTGAGCATAGAGACCTCAAAGTCCACACCTTCCTTCAACAAGGCCACACCCACTCCAACAAGGCCACACCCACCCAAGGCCACACCTCCCAATAGTGCTACTTCCTCAGTGAAGGATATGCAAACCAGCACAATGCCTAAGAATGTATGAGTTTCAGATTATCCTCTGCCCTACACACTCAGGAACAGCCCCCCATACACCCTACACACCACACACATGTGCGATTCTAACGGGAGGACGCCGTCTTCAAGCGCCTCAGCCCTCTCACAGGCAGTAATTTTCCACTGAAAGACTGTATCCACTGGGCACACTTGAGTGAAGCCTCACTCCGCAAGGGAAGTAGAAGGCACTTGGCAAGGAATTTCCGACACCAGCAGTATTTTTCATTTACATATCGTGAGGTGATTTGCATGCTAGTTAAGTGAAGGGTGCTGCAGATGCATTTTTCATTTACATTACCGAGAGGAGGAAATTAGAAGACGGCAGGATGTATGTAAAAGCACTTCATAAAGTACTCTCAGAATGTAGTCCTGTAGTAGCAAAATCAGCCAGAAGCTTGGGGGGCGGGGGAGGGGGAACGGGGGGGGGGGTGAGCGGAGGCAAAAATCGTATTCTCAGGAATAGCGGTGAGGCACAGGAAAATGACTTATAAAACCGGCACTGTAAATTACCAGATAAGATGTAGCACCAAATAGCTTACCATTTGATCTTGTATACATTGAGGTGAAGAGATCTCTAAGGTTACAGCCCAGTGTGGTGTTGAATGCCTTTAGGGAGGCTGACTCAGGGGGATCTCTGTGAGTTCAAGGCCAGTCAGGTCTTTACAGTGAGCTCAAGGCCAGTCTGGTCTTCACAGTGAATTCCAGGTCAGCTGGGGCTACATAGTGAGACCCTGTCACAAAAAAAGAAGGAAGAGATAGCAGAGAAAGAAGGTATATAGAGATATAGATATATAGATAGATATAGATGATATGATATATATGATATAGATGATATGATATAGATGATATAGATGATATAGATATATAACTTGTGTCGGAGCAGCATCCGTGTGCCACAGCTCACATCTGGAGTTCAAAGGACAGTTTATGGGAGTCTATTCTCTACTAATTTATGGCCCCAGGGATTAAACCTAGACCAGGGGCCTTGTTGGTTTAAGTACCTCTACTCTGAGCCATTTCACTAGCCCCAGAATTGTTGAAAGCCCCAAACAGAACACCAGATATTTACTTCTTTTTGTTTTTCTTGTTTTGGAATAAGAGTATCTTATTCTTTTTTTTTTTTTTTTCAAAAATTCAAGTTGTATCTATTTCATAGATGTGTGTATGCATGCACCTGCACCGTGGCTGACGAGTGGAGAGCAGACGATAGCTTTCCAGAGCTGGGTCTCGCCATCCACCACATGGGTCTCAGGGATGGGGCTTAAGCAGTCATTCTTGCTTGGTGGCCAGCATCTCTACACGCTGAGCCATCTCTCTGGTCCCAGCGCCATTGTGTGTATTCAACTTTTAGATTCCTGTATCCTATTATAGAAAAAAAGTATCATTGGGTTTCTTTTTGACTAGCACCCCCCCCTTTCCTTTTCCACTACTGGGGTGGTGTTGGCCTTCTCAGTGAGCCTTCTTCATGCCTGGTCTACATTCTTACTCTTCTTCATCTTCTCTATCCTTTCCCAGGGGTGATTTCTCCTACTATGTTTCTCTCTTAGCATCAGACACACTGTTTCCCCTCTGCCTTGAGGCCTTCAGGAGTACCTTTCCATTTCTAGACCCTTGTTTCTCTTCCAATATACCTGCCTGTCTCTCCACACTGACCTATGGCCTCAGTATGTTTTCACATCTTCATAATATATATTGAGGTTGTGAAGGAGGCCAAGGAAGTCACCGAGTTATAGAACTGGGGATATAGCTCAGTACAGCGCGTGCCTCGTGCACAGGAGGCTCTGAGTCTGAGCACCAGCACCCCACAAACTGGGTACGAAGCTACAAACCTGGAAACTCCAGACTCGGGACATGGGGGTAGAAGATCACAGCTGTGTGATTACATAGTCAGTTCACCGCCTTGGCTCCATGCAGCTTTATCTCGAAATACATAAGTAGATAAACAAATACTATGCTAGTAGTTAATTAATAAACTACTGTGACCACACACATAGCGATGATCTATAGCTGTTACATATCCAAAGAAGGACAAACACATGATGTGTAGAGAGCTTGAGACAGATAAGTCGATATATTTAAGTATGTGATGCACATACTGTCCACACAGCTATGAATTACTTTCTTGTCATAGTTGGGCAGAATTTATATGTTTCATGTTTATACTCTTCCCGTACACGTAAATGGACGAATGAAAATCAATGATCATCTGTAGTCTCCCCAAATCTAGAGTCTTTAGTGTACAGTCAAGTTTCCCAAACTCATTTCCCTCTTGTAAAGGCTCTCCCAACTCGAATGAATGCTTCATTATCAAGAGGGAGTCGGTGTCCCTCCGCCCCTCCGACTCTCTGAAGTTTGACTATGATGAATGTGTTCAAGAGCCCAGATCACCACACTCCCTGCTGAAGGGTGTCAGACAACCTGGCTGGCGTGGAAGCATCAGTAAATAAGTGTGACTTGGGACCAGACAGAATGGAGGAGAAACAGGCGATGGATGACCATTCCGTATTCTCTTTGAAGCTCAGCCTGGGAGAGTGATTTCTCGTAAGACGTTGTGGGGCAGAGGGTTTTTGTTTTTTTGTTTTGTTTTTGTTTGTTTGTTTGTTTGTTTATCTTTTGAATAGATGATTCCCATGTCTTCTGTAACCATCATGTAACCACAGCTGTAGAAAGGAACCTGAAGGGGACCATGAACGAACTACCAACAGAAGGCAGGATGTCTGCCTCGCCACACTCCCCAGTTCATCACTCCCCAGTGATTCAAGGTGACATTTTAACCAGATACGGGGATATAGATGTATTATACCAATGGTGGAGAGACTGAGGATTACCACCACCACCACCACCACCACCACCACCACCACCACCAAACTATTCTGAACCCGCAGCTGGGACATCTTCCGGGTGTTTCTTGAATATAGATAGGCTCTCAGACTCCATGACTCAACATGCTGAGCCAGCACCTAGAACTGGTTCAGGACCTGGAGTCCAGGCACACCGGAGTTTGAGAAGCCATGGTCTAGATGGCTCTTGTTGTGGTGCAAACCGGATGATGTTAGAAAGGCAAAAGATACGTTCTGTGGGCTTGTGGTGAGGTGTGGGGGACGGGGGGGGGGTGCCTCAGCGGGCCCATGCTGAGGCATCCCTTCCCCCTGAGCGACCAGCCACACAACAGTGTAGTATAGAATAGAGTTTATTCAGGGCATAGGGAGGGAGGTTAAGAGGGTAGGAGAGACAGAGAAAGGGAGAGAGTAGAGAAGTAGAGGCCGGCCATGATCATGTGGTGGTGGTGGGGGAGGGAATGGGGAAGGGAAGAGCCCAAGAGGGCAAGAGAGAAACAAGCCAGAAGCAGAAGAGAGGGAGGAGGGGCAAGCAGCCCTTTTATAGTGGGCCAGGCCTTCCTGGCTGTTGCCAGGCAACCATGAGGCGATGTTCAGAGAGAATGCTAACATCCTTAATTCCAGTGTTCAGGAGGCAGAGGCAGGAGGATTGGGAATTTGAAGTCATGTAGTGAGACATAGAAAAAAGGAAACAAAAATGTCCAGTCTGGAGTATTATCATCTTCCCCCAGTACAGTTCATGTTAACCTTGACCCTTGGATTCATTATTACCTGAAGAAGAAGAAGGCTTCCTGTTGTCCCACCCAGCCAGATATGGTGATATACATACACATATATATAGAGAGAGATAGATAAATATAGATATAGATATGCATATACATATCTATCTATGTATCTATGTGTGTTATGTATTAATAAATTTTATATATTAGTATTAATTAATAAATTATATATATATATATATATAAATATTATATAAACATCACGGCACTTTGCATACTGTAATCAAGGACCATGGGAGGCTCTTGCTCTCCACATATAGTATATTTTTAAGTCTATAAATAAGCCAGAGATACTGTCTCCACCCAATCTAGCAGGAATCTAGCCCTTCCAATCTCTACATTAGAAGCAAGGCACAGTCTCCTTTCAGGTTAATGGCTCCTCTCATCAAACTGTCTTCCTCTGGTGATCACGCTCCACCCGCCTATTTCTTTTTCTATAACCCACCTTCTTTGCCATGATTATTCGTCCTCCTAATATTAACAGCAATTAGACTCACCTCGCGGTGCGTCACGCCGAGTCAATCTTCCGCTGTCAAAGCAGGGTGATCTTAGTCTTGTCTCGGTAACGAACTCTGACAACCAAAACAAAGAGTGGGCAAAAGACACGAAGAGAGTCAGCCACAAAGCATCGTGGGCGACACAGATGTCCCCGACATCGTGGTGCCTTCTGTCTTTCCTCAACCCATGGGAGTGGTGGCATTCATTCCTCTGGAACCACGGCAGGGACCTTGGCCTTGTCTTAAATATTTCTCTGAAAAGTTTGAAAGGAAAACTCCTTAAAAGCCATAGAAACATCAGCATTCTCTTTCTAAATCTAATCTATTTAATTTTATTGGAAAACATTTACATAGCTCATCAACAGACTCCCTAGTATTGAGTAATATTTAGCATGCTGTAATCACAGGAAAGAGAGATTTAGATTAAATGCTGAGGTTTTCTTTATTACTATTCAATCATCATAAGTTGTTCCACTTTTTATCCTTTTAGTCAACAGATTTCAAAGGAGGAAAACTATCTTCATTTGCAAGCATACCTGTATTTATCTCCTATTATATTTTCCATTAGTGTCTCCATGAGATTTATTCCTAGTGATTTTCAGTAAAGTAAATGTGAATCTGCTCTTGCCAGATGCTAATAACAGAGACGAATGCATCCTATCTCTCAGGGATGCTACAAGAATAAATTAGATAATATTTACAGGGGAATTTGACCATGCTAGAAGGAGTGTAGAGATGAAATGTTTTCTAAAATAATATTTAAAGAATAGTGGTTGCAAAAGTGCTGCTCAGTTTTAACCACACCGACTCTACCGCACCAAGGTGTCTTGTGAAGGAATTCCTAGGGGCTTTGCTGGATAAACATCACATCCGACAGTCAGAGCCAGGCCTGCGTGGGTTCAGCTCAGGCATCGGTTTCAATGTGCAAAAATGGGTTCTTCTCTTCTCTCTGTATGTTTACATGCATGAAACCTGGCTTGCATATGTTAGGTTCATCATCAGAATTGTCTTAGGCCTCTTTCTGGATTTGATGGTGTATGTACATGATAGGCCAGGAGGATGCACAGCTTTAATTTTTTTTTTTTTTGAGACAGGGTTTCTCTGTGTAGCCCTGGCTGTCCTGGAACTCACTTTGTAGACCAAGCTGGCCTCGAACTCAGAAATCCGCCTGCCTCTGCCTCCCAAGTGCTGGGATTACAGGCATGCACCACTACCGCCCAGCAGCTTTGAATTTTTTAATATAGAAATAGTTACACTGTCTGTCTGTCTGTCTGTCTGTCTGTCTGTGAGCATACATGAATGAGCATACATGTATGTTTGTGCATACACACCTGTGTGGAGCCTAAAAGATATAGTTCTAAGGAATGTATCCTTCCTCCCCTCCCCCCAAGACCTGATCTCTCATTGGACTGGAGCTCAGGGCGTTGGCTAGGATGGTTGACCAGCAAGTCTACAGATCTGCCTGTCTCCCTCTCCCAAGGGCTGGAACTATAAACACAAACCGTCATGTCAAGCTTTCT
Source organism: Apodemus agrarius (assembly GCA_964023405.1). Taxonomy (NCBI): domain Eukaryota; kingdom Metazoa; phylum Chordata; class Mammalia; order Rodentia; family Muridae; genus Apodemus; species Apodemus agrarius. Next base: position 36,213,839 of record OZ030027.1, on the reverse strand, counting down.
TAATTTTTAAATCTTAAAGCATAAGGACTAGACTCAGGCCCTTATGCTTGCAAAGCAGGCACTTTACTGAGCCATGCCCCCAGCCCCATGTGACATTTGGATCATCCAGAACCAAACTGTAGCTTTTAGAGGGACAGTAGACAAAAGAGGATCATAGTTGTTCCATATTGAAGGCCACAGTGCCCCCATAGAAATAGGTTAGTTATCAGTTACAGTCGTAGCACTCTTTGTAGGACACAGGGAAATCTCCTGTTCCCATACAATTTCAAACATCCTTCTGTGCTGGCCCAGTGCACAACTCTATGTCCTGAGTCAAGAAAGTGGTAGTATATTCATTATAATAGGCAAGAGTAATATACATATGCATCAAATACATATACATGATTACAATATGGAGCAATACAATAAGCCAACACTTATCAGAGAAGCATTGTGAAGTCCTTTTCCATATCAGATATGTCATGAAGTCGCACCATCCTACTGTCCCTTCATACATAAGCAAATGATAGCATTTGAGAGGCCTGGCACTTGGAGCTGTTTACTTAAGCGCAGGTTTACATACCACAGACCGTGCACAATTTGAGAGACCATGTGCTTCATGGAGATCCCCACACTAACTTCCTGTCTCAACTGTACAAAGTAGGTACTATTATCAGTCCAATGTCATAGATATAGCACCAGGCCAAGAGGTATTAAAAAGCCTGCCCAGGTCATGCAGTTCATCAATGCGGGCGTCCGACTCCATGCGTCCACACTCTATGTTCTGACTATGACTTCCTGCCTCTTCCTCCATGATTACAGGAGCACCAGAGGATCTCAACAAGCAGTCAAGCCAGAAACGAACAGCAGTACACATTTCATACTTAATATAAGGGAAGATGCCAAAGCTAATCATTGTCACAGATTATCTAAACGGTGGCATCTGTCTGGAAGAGCCAAGATTATGACAAACAATACCCCCCCTTCCCAGTTCATACAGAGCTGAACTCACAAACAGCAGGAGATCACAGTTCAATCACGGTGTCAAAATTATTCACCAGGACAGGGCGGTGGTGGAGCACGCCTTTAATCCCAGCACTTGGGAGGCAGAGGCAGAGGCAGGTGGATTTCTGAGTGCAAGGCCGGTCTGGTCTACAAAGTGAGTTCCAGTACAGTCAGGGCTACACAGAGAAACCCTGTCTCGAAACAAAACAAAACAAAACAACAACAACAACAAAACAACAAAAATAATTCTCCAGGAAGGGACACTATACAACATACCCACAGGACAGCTCGCTTATGGAGATGATGACAGATCTTGGGCAGAAACGGGACACGTGACATGGAGGTGAAATTTGCCGTGGAAATACTAGTGGCGCTTAAGTAAACAGCTCCGAGTGACGGGCCTCTCAAACCATCATTTCCTTATGTAAGAAGGGACAGAACAGTAGGATGCGGAGACTTCGTGACATATCCGATATGGAAATGGACTTCACAATGTTTCTCTAATAGCTGACGACTTGTCTATAAATTATTTTCACCCCAGACAGAATGCTGCAATATGATTGAGTACAAACCAGTTCCATAGCAACAGACATCACATCACAGACAGGAGCCTTTGCGCCTCCCTCGAAGAAAGCTTTAAAAGTTATAACAGGCAAACTCCAAGCGTTGCTCAGAATCCTGCCATCCTGAAGCCCGCTTCCACAGTGAGCTCAAGACAGGGGACAGAGGACGCACTGTAGACCTCTGGTCCGTTCCTTTGGCTTTCTTTAAATGGCATTTCGGTTTCGATAGGTACAGAGGTTTCAAGACAGAGCTTTGAAAGATTTGCAATCTGATGCAGTGTGGAAATTCAGCGTGAGGGTCGCGGGAGAGCGCGAGTGGCACCTTCTCCTTGAGAAGAAGTCTTTGCCTTTCCTACTTCTCATTGTTCAAGTTTGCGTTTCTATTCTGTAAACACTGGGAATCCTGGGTGCCTCTTTAGCTCTAATTCTAAAGTAGAGGCAGCTTCGGAGACAATGGCTTGTTAGGTGTTTTTATAAGTAGTGTACTGGCTGGTTTTGTGTGTCAACTTGACACAGGCTGGAGTTATCACAGAGAAAGGAGCTTCAGTTGGGGAAGTGCTTCCATGAGATCCAGCTGTGGGGCATTTTCTCAATTAGTGATCAAGGGGGGAGGGCCCATTGTGGGTGGTGCCATCCCTAGGCTGGTGGTCCTCGGTTCTATAAGAAGCAAGCTGAACACCAGGTGGTGGTGGCACACGCCTTTAATCCCAGCACTTGGGAGGCAGAGGCAGAGGCAGGCGGACTTCTGAGTTCAAGGCCAGCCTGGTCTACAAAGTGAGTTCCAGGACAGCCCGAACTACACAGAGAAACCCTGTCTTGAAACAAACCAAAAAAAAAAAAAAAAAAAGAAGCAAGCTGAGCAAGCCAGGGGAAGCAAGCCAGTAAGGAACATCCCTCCATGGCCTCTGCATCAGCTCCTGCTTCCTGACCAGCTTGAATCCAGTCCTGACTTCCTTTGGTGATCAACAGCAGTGTGGAAGTGTAAGCTGAATAAACTCTTTCCTCCCCAACTTGCTTCTTGGTCATGATGTTTGTGCAGGAATAGAAACCCTAAGACAAGTCGCTATCAAAAATATCATGTGAGGCTGGAGAGGAGGCTTGGCCAGTGCGGCTTTTGCCATGAAAGCATGAAGACCTTGAGCCTCAGAACTGTTTAAGACCACTGGGGGTGGGGTGGTGGGGGTGGTGGTAGCGAACACGCCTGTGATATTCAGTTCTGGTGAATCAGAGGCAGGCAGATCTCTGTGGCTCGCTCGATGCTCAGTCTGCCAACCCTAATCAGCAAACTCCAGACCCCGGGGAGAGACCCTCCCTCTAAAGGACATGGTAGAAAGTGGATGGAGACATGGCTCAGCAGTTAAGAGCACTTGCTGACCTTCTAGGGGACTTGAGTTTGGTTTCCAGCACCCACTTGACCGGCTTACAACTGCCCATACCGCAGCTCCAGCCAGAGCTTAGAGAGATGACTCAGCAGTTAGGAGCAGGGACTCTCCTTCCAGAGGACCCGAGTTCAAATCTCAGCACCCACGACAACTCACAATGTCTGTAACTCCAGTTTTAGGAGATTCGACATCCTCATATAGACATATATACAGGCAAAATCACAATGCATATTAAATCAACAAATAAATAGATAAATCTTTAAAAATATTTAAAAAACAAAATAAAAATGAATGATGACTAACTAAAAAATAAGCAAATCAAACCAAACCAGAACAAAAACCCATGACTAAGAACAGAGTGGATGGTCCTTAGGAACAATACTAACACTGACTTCTGGTCTCCACATGCATGAGCACATACGTGGATACACATGTACAGATGCCAGAATTATGTTAACACACATTCATACACAGCACATACAACACGCATGCGCTCGACCAGTGGAAATAGTGACCAGAACAAGAGTAAATTAAACTGATGTATGTAGTTGTCTCTGCACACCACAATTAGATTCTTCGAGAATGGCCTTTGCTTTCGCCAATTAGACAGGAGGTTCTGCCTGGGGAAAGCCCCTAGCCTTTGTCTCTGGTGGGGAGAAGGGAGCCCAGTTACTGCAGCTGATGTGGCCTTTGTTTTGAACATGCAGAGCTGGGCTTGCAAATGCTATTGAATACGGAGGGGGCGTAGGAGTTAATGATACTTTGTGAGTCTACCCACAGCACTGTGTCCCATTCAGGTTTTAAACTGCACCCTCTTCCAAGTCGTCCGTGCTAAAGGTTGCCTGTTGGAAAGTGAAACAGATGGTCTAGTTTTGTATTTCTTGTCTTTTACAACTTCTTCGGCAGCTCGGGGGGATCTCGGTCCTCTGGGATTTCGGATTATATTTCGGCCCTATTATATGTATATCAGTTTCAAGGCGGAAGATGTCGAGGCAGAATTATTCAAAACCCTTACAGCCTAGATTTTGCTGGCTCTACGTGTTCTGTGTGCTGTTGGTTTTAATTGAAAATATTCTAAAAGCAAGATTGATGTGTTTTCTATCCATCTAAAATAGAAACAAGTCCTGGGTTCCTAAGCTCTCATGAGCCCTCTTTTCTTATGAGCATGCCCTCTCTAATTTGCACCTCTGTTTGCACAATATAAATAGCCTTTAAAAGCTCTCCATTCATACAATGGTTTCAGGAACCCAAAGAAAATTAGTAGCAGGCAAAAGCCTACTTTAACTGACAGAGAGACAAAAAATGCTAATTACCTTAAAATATTCTCAAGTGTATATGGCTGGCTTCCTTCCAGGTAAGGCTAAAAAGTTACCCCTCCCCCACGCTATTTACTAGCGCTAGGGGACATTGCTATTGATTTACATTCAGGCTTATATGTTTCTATTTAAATCTTTCCTTTGTGTTCCAAAGTATTCTTTATAACTAAGGCGTGCGATCTGTTTTCTGCTTACTCTCAGGTACACTTGAGAACTTCCCATTTGCGATCAATTATGGCTTTTTTTTTAATACAATTTTTTTCTTTTGTTAAGGTACCCCAGACACATTTGTAGAAGGACAAAGTACCTAAAATTCAAATCTATCTTATTTAAAAGTATTAACTACCGTAGACTGTAAGGTCTTCTTTAAATTTCTTTCAACTTTTCTGTGATGATCAGTTCTTTGTCCAAGTTTATACTCTGAAGCATGCCTTCCTCTCAAAATGCTTTTTACTTATTTATTTATTATTTATTTATTTATTTAGTTTTTTTGAGAAAAGGTTTCTCTGTGCAGCCCTGACTGTCCTGGAACTCACTCTGTAGACCAGGCTGGCCTCGAACTCAGAAATCTGCCTGCCTCTGCTTCCCAATGCTGGGATCAAAGGTGTGTGCCACCACTGCCTGGCTCAAAATGCTTTTTAAAGCAGAACTTCTGATGCACAAAATGAGGATTAAAGAGACAAAATCAACACAACCTAATGTGTTATCATTCCAGGCACTTAGGAATTATTCTTGTAAAAAAGTTTTTTTTATTATGTATGCAACAGTTTTCTTTCTCATCTTATTTTCAAGATGAGAAAGTCTTGCTATTGTAGCCCTGACTGTCGTGGAACTCACTCTGTAGACCAGACTGGTCTTGAACTCACAGAGATCTATCTGCAAATCACTGCTTCCTAAGTGCTGGGATTAAAGGCGTGAGCCATTGCACCTAGCTTATACAACAACAACAAACAACAATAACAACAACAGAACCCATCAACTTATTAAAAAAACCTGTTGCTTTTATAGTATTTGCTTTGTAAAACACAGGGCAAAAGGGGTCCTCTTTAGAAGTTAGCATATTTTTAGTTTTTAAATTATGTTTATATTTTTCTTCTTTGTGTGTTCATGGGCACATTCGCTATTGCACATGTGCGGAGGTCAGACAATTTGAAGGAATTGGTTCTCTCTTCCCACAAATATGGACCGCAGGTCAGTCAAGCACTTTCACCTGCTGAGTCATCTTGGCAGCCCCGAGGTCAGTTGAAAAATCAAGTTTGTGTGTGTGTGTGTGTGTGTGTGTGTGTGTGTGTGGTGTGAAACACAGTGAGACAGCGCCACACAACCACCAGGGTGGCAGTAACCAGAGGGACAGGGAGCACACAGAGCAAGGGAAGCGGGGGACATGCGGGCAGGCGTTGAGCCAAGAGGCAAAGGGAGATTGCCACCTTGGGTTACAGCTTGGCACTTGTTGGAAAGGTTACACAGACTCACTAGTGAAACCCAACATTTTGCTACAGGAATCTACCTAAGAGAAATGAAGACACATGCTCACCCACAGACATGCATTAGATTACTTACAGAAAAGAAACCCAGACCAACATCCAGCTTTCAAACGCAGATGTGGAATGGTTGTTTGTTTGCTTATTTGTTTGTTTTGGTCAACTTAACACAAACCTAGACAGAGGAAATCTCAACTGAGATGTTGTCTCTATTCCATTGGCCTGTGGGCCTGTGGGGCAACTTCCTTAATGCAGATGGATGGATGAGTGCCCAGTCCACTGTGGGTGGTGCCGTTCCTAGGCAGCTGTGTCTGGGGGAGCAAGCCAGGCAGTGGTGGTCTTTCCTGGGTCTCTCCTTTGGTTTCCGCCTCCAAGTTCCTACCTCAGCTCTTCTCCATGACAGACTATATATAACCTAGAAAGCAAATATGCCCTGTCCTTCCCCAGGTTGGTTTTTGGTCGATGTTTATGGCAACAGAAAGGGCAATATACTAAATAAAAAGACTGTTTGGCTGATTCCATTCACATGCATGTCCAGGAAGGCAGGTCTATAGAGACAAACTCTAAGCCTAACTCTGACAAAACAAAAAACAAACACTACTTGAGGTTGGGGTAAGATCAGGAATTCACTCCAGATAAGGGGATTTTAGAAGCATGGGAATGTTCTAGAAGCTGGACTATGGTGACGGCAGCCGACCTGCACAAATTCCCCGAAGGTCACAGTGTCACAATTTTGCTTATGCAATGTGTGCATTCTGTGCCCTGAAGATTATTCTTCAACAGTGCTGATAAAGAAAGAACAAGAACTCAGTGCTCGGGGTCTCCGTGGGGGTTGGTATGTGTGCTCGCGTCAGGGCTAACCTGCAGTTACGATCTAGGAATGCATCTGTCCGTAGACATCAACGGTTCGTGGTTGGTAACGAACTTAACAGTTTTCAAATTTATTTCAAGCAGATTGAACAAGTACTATGTGATATATAAAGATAAAAAGTTTTCTTTTTCTTTCTGCTGCACTCTAAAGAAACTTTAAATACGTAACTTTTTGTGGTACTTAAAACCTCCATCCTAGGTTCTTGCTTATACTAGCCAGTCACTGTGAGCCGGGCAGTGGTGGCTCACGCCTGTAATCCCAGCACTCGGGAGGCAGGCGGATTTCTGAGTTCGAGGCCAGCCTGGTTTACAGAGTGAGTTCCAGGACAGCCAGGACTACACAGAGAAACCCTGTCTCGAAAAAAAAAAACAAAAAACAAAAAAAAAAAACTAGCCAGTCACTCTACCCCTAGACCTATATTATATACTTTAAAAACCAAGGCCATCCTGGATGATAAAACCTGACCTGAATTGAAAGCATTATCCCTGACACAAGGTCTCCAGACGTTTCTATAAAGACAAGTGGTTGACTTGCAGAATTTCACTAAAGGACATGTCTCCAGTTCGAGGCTCAGATAGGATACTGTCCACAGCATGAGCTTGGTAACACTCCCCACAGACCCTCCATATCTCTACCTCCTCCATTTGAGCTTCTGGTAGCTTCTCCAGAACTATTTGCATTTACAAATATTGATATGCACACAATATAATTACATATCAATTAAGAACACAACAACTGTCATTACAGGAACGAGATATTTTTTCTGGCAGAAACAAAACTGGCAAAAACCAGAATGGGAATTAGTGTAATAATTTTGTTCCTAAGCAAATTCCTCTTTACTATTTCCCTGGAAAAGCCCAAAAAAGGCCTTGAACAATTCCAGTTTGGTTAAGGCAGAACATTCCAATGTTTAAAAACACGTGACTTGTAAAGTGTCCAATTATGTCATTTGAGAATGTATGTGGTGTATAAATAAACAACTCGTGCTAAATACAAACCACACAGGCTTTTTCATTTTAATTATACGTATGTGTGACAGGCCCAAGTCACAGCCCTTTGGATTTAGCGTGATGTAATGCTTCTAGAATCATCTCAGTCTGATCTTTGCTCCTGGGCTCAGGTGGCAAAGTGGCTCCTGAGGGTGAGAAGAGTGAGTCTGTCAGGACTGCTTCTTAGAGCATCGGCCGCCTCCACTGCGTGTGTGCGAGGTCTGTCTGTGCATTCAGAAATGCGGACTTGGCTTTCCAAAGATGCCCGTTGCTTTGTGTGTCTTAGAACTGTGACCTCTGTGGAATCCTAAACTCCTGTGGCAGGTGGTATTTAAAGGTCCTTTAATCATCTTCAAACCCACACAACCTGTTTTTCCTAATTATGATGAAAATGTACAAATACACTGATTTCAGTGAATGGCTAGTTTTCAAGCTGTAAAGATTATAGTCAAGTCTATGATAGAGGACATTAAGGTAGTGGGTTAGGGACAAGCCTATGTCTCTCAAGCAAGGCGCCTGTGTTCTGGGCTGGGACTCTCAACATGATTTTGTGATAGCCTTCCATGCTTAAGATCTTGGCGTTCTCAGATGAAAAGGAAGAAATGGTTTGAGATAAATAAAGCATTTTCTAGAACAGTGGTTCTCAACCTTCCTAACGCTGCAACCCCTTAATACAGTTCTTTATGTTCTGGTGACTGCCCTCCCCCCCTTAAATTACTTTTGTTGCTCATAACTAATTTTTTGACTGCTATAAAATCATAATGAAATATTTGATATGTGCTCCCCTCCCTCCCATGAAAGAGTTGTTTGACTCCTCAAAGGGGTCAAGACTCACAGGTTGAAAACTGCTGTTCTAAAGCCCTAATCCTAATTTAACAATCGTTTAGTAAAATCACGATGTCTGATGGAATATTCATCTAAATATTCCATGTCATGTGGTCCTTTTGATTAGCGGGCCCTTTTACTACATTGTTAGTATAAAGTGACAACAAACAGATGCCCCCTCCCCCCGCAAAACAAACAAACAAAAAACAACAACAACAAAAACCACCACCAACAAAATAATTTAAGTTTTGAAAGAATCTACTTACCTATCTGTGCATTGTGGATGAACAATTATTGTATCTGTTGCGTATATCACTGATACAGAATGCCAAAAGTTAAGGCTTGAAACTGTAAATGGTAAAGATAAGAGCCAGGCTGAATGGGCATACGTGGACCACTTTGAAGAGTGTGTGTGTGTGTGTGTGTGTGTGTGCGCGCGCGCGCGCGTGAGCGCGTGTGTGACTGTGTATTGCACATGTTCTTCTGTGTGTGGGTACTCATGTGCAGAGGTAATGGGATGATCTCAGGCGTTGCCTCTCTAGCACTGTCCACCGTTAAGGGTTTTCATTGGCCTTGGCTTGCTGGCCAGTGAGTTCCAGGGATCTGCTTAACCTAAGCCTCCCTAGCAAGGAGATTAAACCCATCAGGTTGTTTGTGTAGGGTTCTCCGGTGTGAACTCAGGTCTTTATGCTTGCAGGGCAATCACTTGAACAACTGTGTTCTCTCCCCGGCTCCTTGTGTTTTCTGTTTGTTTGTTTGTTTGTTTGTTTTTTTAACAAACCTTATATTCTTGCTTTTTAGCTTTCCAGAGCACTGGTGCCTTCAAAGAGGAACGTGAGTAGCCAGTGGGATGAGGTGACCAGCTCAGGGCTCCCTTCCCCCACACCTCTAGTCCTGCCTGTTTGGCCGCCATTCAACATTTTGTTTGGGGGGGAAAAAGTCCTTGGATAATGCAGGATGAAAACCACTGGGCAATGCAAAAGCGTTTGCCTCCATGCTGTGAAGCCTCGGAAAGTGTCCTTCCTTTCTCCCTCCCCCCCCCTAGCCTCGCCACTTAAAATATGCCATTTTAGGAGCCGTTCCCGCAAAAACCGAAGGCCAGATGAATAATTTCTTATTTATGCTCTTTTCAAATACCATAAATGGCACGCCACATTTAAGTTCGCAGAGAGGAATCATCAAATGCTTTAATAACTATACAAATATTAATATTTGATACACAGGCTCTCATAGTGCGGCTTAATCACAGTTGGATTGATAGGGTGCCGAGTGAGAAAATCCTGTTTAGACAGTTGGAAGAGAAGGGGAAGCGTTTAGTCAGACAGCTTCGTGGTCTTGTCAGCCTCACACTGATTGCTATTTGGCATCATTTAAACTTTGCCAAACAGATTTTTTTTTGTCGAAAGATTTTTGTCGAGCAAAGGAACAACCAGAAACTTCGGTTAATCCTTCGGTTAATCCTCTTTTGGTTCAATTCTTCCAACTCTTGGTCTACGAATGATCCCTTGGCCTGCTGGTTAAAACAGATTTCCTTTTCACTGTTCCGTCATTAAGGTGAAACAAAACGAAGCAGTGGCACAGGTGAAAACCATGCTTCGAGAACAGAGAACCGCCACTGTGTGCAGAAGCGGCCCCGCCCTCCCTGGCCTCTAGGAGACAACTGTGTAGCTGCGGGCGTCCCAGAAGTTCAAGGCAGAGTGTCTGCTGTCACAGCCAGGAGTGGAGCCATCCTTAGGTGAGAGTCTCAGCAGGATTATCACTTACAAAACCAAAGAGCTCCTTTCTGTCTTCAAGCAGTTTGCATTCTCTCCTTGTTTTTTTCCCCCAAAGTTTCTGTTTTTCCCCTTTGACCTTGGAAGGGCTTCCACGGGAAGGGCTCCTGGAGTAGACTGTTATTGTGGCTGGGAACATTCCAGGGGAATACAGTCCCTTTAAGACACCTTCCTTTTGTCCTTAGATGTTTCTGCCTGCCCCTTCCCTGAACCCCGTAAGGTCTTTCCCAGGAGTTCCCCTTGGGAAAACATCCTAGTGTCTCCTCTCTTCACCAAATAGCACTGGTCCAGGATTAAAAAATATGGTAGCACTACCGTAACACCGGACACGTGAGTGTGTGTGTGTGTATGTGTGTGTGTGTGTGTGTGTGTGTGTGTGTGTGAGGGTAGATAGGTTTTATGAGAATGCAAATTTCTGGTGCTGCACTTAACATTCTTTTTTTAAAAAATTCTTTTTACTTATTCATATGTATGCATACATATGATATGATACCGTGTTGCTGGGGACTGAACCCAGCTCCTCCGCAGTAAGTACCATTAACCCCTGAGAGATCCTGCCCCCAAATGACACACATGAATTTTGTTAACACGGATGTTCCTGGGAGCGTGAACACACGACAGGCCTCAGCACACAATGGGATTCTTCTATTAAACAGAAGGGAGACGTCAGTGAGAATTAATTGCTTTCTTTAGGATCAACCCAAATCAGTCTTAACTGTTCAGATTGTTTGACTGCATTGCATGACTTTTACGGTGAAGACACTGCAGAGTTTCAGCCCCAGCAGTCTTCTAAATTGATGGAGGTACAGGCAGCGGTGTGTGTCTGTGTCTGTGTCTGTGTCTGTGTCTGTGTCTGTGTCTGTGTCTGTGTCTGTGTCTGTGTGCATGTGTGTCTAGCCCATCTCTCTCTCTCTCTCTCTCTCTCTCTCTCTCTCTCTCTCTCTCTCTCTCTCTCAGGATTCTGAAGGCAGAATGTCTGATAGCTTAAAGACTTGCATAAACAAACAAACAAACAAACAAACAAACAAAAATCAGACAGACAGATGACCAGATCTTCTCAGCTGGGGTTGAACTTGCAGCTTTGCTCAAGGGAGAACGGCCCAGGCTGGAGCCCTACAGGAGAACATTCTACAAACAACTCCCAGATCCCTCCGCCCAGGTCTCATTCCACCTGGTTTCTCAAGAGCAGAGCCTTTGGCCAACCTTAAGCTCAGAGGAGGATCGGTTGGGCAGGAGGCTGAGTTCCAGTTACCTTTGCCCTAATTTATGGAGGCCTTTAAAAGTAAATAAATAAAACTTTGAACTCAAAGGCATCTGAAAGCTTTATGAGTGAGATATGCTACTTGCCTTCAGGGGTATCAAAGATCGCTGGAGTTAAAGTACCAACAACAACCCAAAAAAAGACAGAGAAAGAAAAGGAAGGAAAGAAGGAAGGAAGGAAAAAGGAAGGAAGGAAGGAAGGAAAGAGAAAGGAAGAGAAAGAGAGAAAGAAAGGGAGGAAGGAAGGGAGGGAGGAAGAAAGACTCGCTCTGTAGTTGCAGAACTAGAAAGCGTGTCCAGACTGGAAGCAACTGGTTCTTGTAGCTTATTAACTTAGGCGGGGGCAGGCCAGGAAGTCCCTGGCAGCTCTGCCCGAGTCTTTTTCTAATGGAGGATTCCCCCTGCTTCTCCTTTAAGCCTCCTCTGTTCCTTCTGAATCTAGAAACAACCCCTTTCAAGAAAGACCAGGGAGAGAACAGGGGAAGATGGAAAATGGCTCTTGAGAAGAAGTAGGAGAGAAAAAGGAAAGGGTCGGGGGTGACGTCAGCTATTACAGGCTCACTCTGGAACCTGGGGGTCTGAGCGGCAAACCAGGCAACTTGTGTGGCGACCTGTGTGAGCGGAACAGCGTGGCCCTCACAAAGCCCTTCCTTTGATCGCCTTATGGAGGAGGACCAGCACCCCCTTATTTGGCTGGAAGCGTGGTGGAACTAGTAGTAGGTCTGGCCCCCAGATTCCTGTGATGAACTGGAAGGCAGTCGAGTGAGCCTGGCTGCTGTTAGATGCAGCTCTTTCGGATGGCAGGGGAAAGCAGGCCCTTAGGAAGGAGCTGTCTGGCCCAGCCAGCCTAGGGATGGAAGCTTCCAGACGTTTCCAGAGGCCGAGCTGCTTTTTCCTTCTCCAGAGTGGTGGCCTGGCTTGTGCGCTCATGCAAGACACAGCTAGTAAGCACTTTTTCCATGGGGGGTGGGGGGGAGAGAGAGACAGAGACAGAGACAGAGACAGAAAGGAAGACAGAGAGAATCACCTTTGCATGCAGACCTGCAGTGACCATGTAGGGAGAAAGAAAGTGTGGGGCAGATGCCCCTGTTTCAGTGTGCCTGTGCGCTCGGCTGGGGCCCGGCCCTGTGCTGCCAAGTCCCCGGGGGAGCTGACACATGAACTAGTTTCACTTGTCCCCTGCACCTCCTCCAGCAGGAGCAGCAGGCTAGGCGGGGAGAGGTGAGTTGCCCGCAAGGTCTTTCCTGCCAGAGCCCGCCCCTCGCAGGCCTGGCACTGTCTCCCCGCAAAGGAAACCTTCAAAACTCCAGAACGTGGCACGGGGGTCTTCCCCAGGGTGTGAGCCTGTCATCAAGTCGCCAGTTTTTGGATGAGCTGAGGGGGGGAATGTGTGAGTTTCAGGGAGCTCACGGAGGACTTTCCTGGACGAGGGTGTTTACCAAGGAGGCCCGTGATTGCTTCCAGGTTCTAATTAATGTCAGTCTAGGTTCCTGTGCTCGCCTGCTCCGCGAGCTTTTTAGCGCCGCGCAATCCGGTGTTTCTACACACCGGAACCATTGCCAGCTGCACCGAGGAGGTAGAAAGTCCCAGATTATTTTAAAGATACAGCTTTTAACCCAAGGATTGTGGCAGGGGGGTGGCAAGTTAGCCATCCAGGAAGAATGGAGACCTTGTAATACCTGCATGAGGTCCTGTCTGGGCAGGGATCCTCAACCTGGAGTGTTTGTTGCCCTTTGGGGACAGATGGCCTCTTTTTTTTTTTTTTTTTTTTTTTTTTTTTAGTCCAGGAAGAGAAAACCCAGAGGATGGAGTGATTTATGCAGACACTTTAAAGGGTGGTTCGCAGCTCTGTGGAATGTAAGAGACTGCATGATTTGAAGGTACAATATACTTAAGGGCAAGTGTGGAATGCACCAAATGTTTTCCTTTCCTACTTTTAAGCAAGTTTCAATCCATTTCACTGACGAAACCGGTTAACCATGTGCAAGTGTGTAACTGCCCGACCCAGTCTGCCATACCGGGGCTCCGTGGAAGCGACTCCTTCTCTCAGCACTTCCGTGGAAGCGACTCCTTCTCTCAGCACTCGGGATCTGGCTGGTGTGGGAATAAACTGGTCACTACTGCCTTCTACTGAGTAAAGGTCTTCCTTTAGCTCTCACATTTAAAGATAATGTATTTTGGAGGGGGACGGAGAGAACATGCCTTAATTTCCCTTCCACTGGAAATTATAATAAAGTATTTGCATTGGAAATCATTTCTGATTTATAGAAATAAAGTTTTCCCTTTTGGAAATCATGGGCTTGGGGCAAGGTAAAACCTCAAAAACAAATGTTTTTAAAAGTATTTCAGGGACCAGACTTAGTGGTCAGGAGCACTTACTGCTTTCCCAGAGGACCAAGTTCAGTTCCCTGCATGTACTTGTTGGCTTACGACCACTTGTGACTGCAGCTTCAGGGACTCCAGCACCCACAGGAGCCCACACAGCTCAGCACACGGTGCACATAAGTTCATGGTGCACATAAGTTCATGAAGGTTCATGAACACAAAAACAAAAATAAATCTAAAAGTATCCTAAAAGTTCATGCTCCAGGGAATTGCATGTTCAGTGGCAGTTGATTTAAAACTTTGATTTCATTATACACACTCCTTTTTTTTTTTAAAATTATGAAATGTTTCAGGCATACAAAACCTTCAGAGAACGATGTAACAAACCTCTGTGCTCTACCCAAGAGATAAAGTACTACAGGTATAACTGAAGTTCTCACCCATGTCTCTCTCTCTCTCTCTCTCTCTCTCTCTCTCTCTCTCTTTTCTTTTTCTGTTTGCTTGTTTGTTTGAGACAGAATTTCTCTGTGTAGCTTTGGCTGTCCTGAAAATCACTCTGTAGACCAGGTTGGCCCCAAACTTAGAGATCACCTGCCTCTGCCTTCCAAGTGCTGGGACTAAAGGCGTGCGCCACCACAGCCTGACAAGCTACCCATTCTAAATCTAGTCCCTTTCCTCACCTTTCAGAGAGAACTGTTACCCTGCATTCAGACTTTATCATTCCTGTGCATTGAAAAAAAAAAAGTCATGGGGCTAAAGAGATGGCTCAGTGGTTAAGAGTCCTACTGTTTCAGAATAGGAGATGCGATGCCCTACTTTGTACTCACGTGTGTACAGATCTAATCCCTAGATATATAATTAAACACGAATGCCTTTCTTTCTTTCTTTTTTTTTTTTTTCCGAGACAAGGTTTCTCTGTGTAGCTTTGGCTGTCCTGAACTCACTTTGTAGACCAGGCTGGCCTCGACTCAGAAATCTGCCTGCCTCTGCCTCCCAAGTGCTGGGATTAAAGGTGTGCGCCACCACGCCCGGCTACGAATGCCTTTCTTTTTTTAAAAAAAAAATCATTGCTTATACACAAACACACACATTTTAATATTAAATTTGACATTTTATAATCATTTCCAGTGGACAAAAAGAAGGATGTGTGCGTATGAGTGTGTGTATGTGTGTGTGTGTGCTCGCACAAAACATCTATCATGTGGTACTTATTTGAATGTTTCTTACCTTTCTATAAATGCTATCATATTGCAGTTATATTTCTTTAATTGCAGATACAACTGTCCATATATACGTTCGTATATCCCTAAATATGTATATTATATATACCCATATATCCATATATCTATGTCTATCTATATAGTTGTATTGGTTACAGGACCTCTGTTTCTTTTTTTTTTTTTTTTTTTTTTGTTTTTGTTTTTGTTTTTGGTTTTTTGGTTTTTTGGTTTTTCGAGACAGGGTTTCTCTGTGTAGCCCTGGCTGTCCTGGAACTCACTCTGTAGACCAGGCTGGCCTTGAACTCAGAAATCCACCTGCCTCTGCCTCCCAAGTGCTGGGATTAAAGGCGTGCGCCACCACTGCCCGGCCCTCTGTTTCTTTTGATTCAGTCTCTGCCAGCAAATCTGCTGTCTAGACATCCAAGTTTCTCTTGACGGATGCTGTTTTCTCTGATTTTTTTTCTCCAGCATGAGCAAGGTTGGTGTGAACTCCCTTGTCACGTCTCATTGTGCTCAGGGCTGGAAAGATTTTGGAATTTCAAGCATAAAAGCTGCTACTTAAAAACATTTTTTTTTTGATGCTGGGTATGGCGGTCCGTGCCTTTAGTCCCAGCACGTGGGAGACAGAGGCAGGAGAATTTCTTTCTGAGTTGGAGGCTGGCCTGGTCTACAGAGATGGTTCCAGCATTGCCAGACTATACAGAGAAAGAAACCCTGTCTGGAAAACCCAAACCAAACCAAACAACAGCAAAACCCAAACTCAAAACAAAAATAAAAACATTTTTTGTTAAATGTTTTTATTTTGTGTTTTCTGTGTACGTATTTGAGTGTGTGCATGTGCAAGTCAGTGGAGTTCAGAGGACAACTTTCAGAAGTCACTTCTTTCTAATACCATGTGGGACTGGGGGCGTGGGGGGCGGGAGTAAGCTCAGATCATGTGACCCGGAAACACGTGATTTCACCTGCTGAGTCATCTCACCAGCCGAAACCCTCGATTTTAAATTTAATATTATATTGTGAACCTTTTTAACGTATCACTAAATATTCGTTTTAAAACACTGTGTTGATGGTTGCGGGTTCGATCACAGCCAGGCCATTTCTTTGGAGTTTTTTTTTTTTTTCCGGCTTGTTAAGCATGCAGACGGTGATTTCCACCACTCACTAGAAATACTCTGAAGGGGGCCAATTCGGTTCTAAATAAAGGCACTTTTTGATCATCTTCATGGTAATTTTAGTCGCAGAGTCTGTTCTTTCGTTGCCGGAACAGCTAATATACTTTAGGATACAATAAAAACCTTTATGTTATTTTGTGTGTGGGTATACATATACACACAGGTGCATGTGTGCAAGTGCACACACGTGTGGCAGTGCATGTGGGGCAATACGATAGTCCTCAGACGTCATCCTTCTTGTTTCTTTGAGACAAGGTTCCTCATTGGCTTAGAATTTGCCAAGTAGGTTAGTCTGGCTGGCTCCCTTATCCCCGCCTCCCCAATATTGAGATTACAAACACCTTACAGCCCTGTATGCAGATTCAGCCACTGAACTTGGATCTACATGTTTACCGAGCAAGCCGTCTGTAGAATGAGGTGTGTGCCCAGCTGAAAGTCCTTGCTTGACTTTCAGAGGCTTGGGTCTGACTGGAATGGGAAAGGGAAGGAGGAAAAGACAAACACAGACAGACACATGGATGTGGAGAGAATCTCTTATGCACTCTGTGGGAATAGCACCTGTCAATAACAAGCTGATGGCCTATTGGATGAGGCAGGAAATAGGAGGTGGGACATCCGGTCGAGAGAGATAGGAATTCTGGGAAAGAGCGGAAGCAGAGGATTCCACCCTGGGCTCAGAAGAGACAGACCGAGGAGAGATACATAGCTGGGTGGAAGACAGAGTCTGGAATAAATGGATTATGAGCCAAGGCTTATGGCCTAGGCATTTATTCATAAATTATTAAGTCTGAGATTTGCTATTCAGGAACAAAGAACATGGGTAGAAACGTCCATGGACATCTCACTTGGATGCACAGAAAAGCTGACTTTGGGTGGTCTAGGATCTTGGATGGAAAAACTGTAGCATGCATGCCGGAAGCACAGTGTGTGTATTATAGAGAGCTGGACAGAGACCCGGGGTTAATGTGTGTAGCTGACGAGGCGGTGTGGTCCCTTTGGGGTAGGGACCTCCATGAGTCTGACATCACTGCGACCTTGGCATTCAGAGCCTTGCACACTCAGGGTTTTCTTCCTTCCCCACTCTCAGCTCCCTTACTGTCACGTTCAGTAGTCTTCCTGCCGAGGCCTGGGGGTAGCTGCCTCATCGTCCTGACGTGGGTGACCTGTGCATTGTTGTACCCAGCTCTGCTCTCTCAGCTGTCACACCGACTGCTGGCTCTAGGCCCCGACAAGTTACTTCCGCTCTGGCGTCTGTTTACTCCTGGGCAGAATGGAGCCCACAGAGCTGAGCATCTCCTCACGAGCCCCTAACAAAGGATTCAGCTATTTCACTTGAGTTGCTTAATTTAATGACCTCGCTTCTCCAGGGTTGGTCATTGTTGATTCCATTGTAGCGATGGTCAGACGGAGGGAGGGAGGGAGGGCTGAAATGAATCCCTCAGGTCGCAATCAATGATTGACAGATCCGTGATTCAATTGAGTGGACTTTTCCCAGAGTCTGCTCAGGTCCTTTAAAATCATTCTCTGTCTCTGTCTCTGTCTCTGTCTCTCTGTCTCTCTCTGTTTCTTTCTCTCTCTCTCTCTGGCTCTTATCAGCTCAATTTAAACTTGTGAACATTATGACATTTCAGTTCTAAATACTTCAGAATTATCGCACTTTAAGTAATTTAAGATCACCTAATATACAGTGTGTGTGTGTGTGTGTGTGTGTGTGTGTGTGTACATCTCCTAAGAACAGACACCTTGGATTTCAGTGTGCACACTATTAGGTAATGCAAGTTGTTTCCTAACAGGCTGTCCTTTCTCATCCTGCCCCGATCTGTGTGAGAATTCCTTCGGTTTTCTGTCCTCATCCACGCCGTGCATTGTTAGACGGCAGAGTTACTAATCTGATGAGGTTTGAAATGGCCTGCCTTTGCCTGCTTGTTTATGAGCTTGAACTTATGAGACTATTCTTCTCCACCCTTACCAAAACCAACCAAACAACAAACAAACAAACAACCTCCGAAAAACTCACTTCTGGTCTTCATCTAAAAACCAGGGGGGTTGTTTGTCTTGCAAGACCGTTCTCTCTCTTCGAGCTGGAAAGCGGTATGGCAGAGTCCCACTGCGTCCTGATTGCGCAGTAACTCTGTCTCCCTAACAAATGGCCCGTGGAGAAGGAAGCAGAAAGCAGGAATGCCCTCCTCAGAAACGATTATGTGGAAATTTGGATTCCAAGGGTGGAGAGAGAAGCAGGTGGTTTTGTGCTGAGCTGTGTAATACGTCAGGGCTCAGAAGACCTCGTGAGACAGGTAACAGAGGCGGCTTCAGGCTATATTTAGGGAAGGGAGATGAATGGAATTCCTTGTCCTGTTGTCCACCTGTCCCGTTTCCCTGTGCTGACATCTAAATTATGAGCCCAGTCCTAGGCAGCCTCCGTGCATTCCTCGGCCTTTCTTCTGGTCCTGTAGACACTGGGCTGACGTCGGTCATCAGAGCTGTGACTCACTCTCTCCATTTCCACCCATCCTGAGCACAGAAAATCGATAAGAGGATCATTTAAAAACCCACCCAAGGCCGGAAAAGAACCCATTACAAGACGTGGAAACCGAAATAGAGGAATGTCAGAGTTGGGAGGTGTCTGGATGTGTTGTTATTTTCTTCCTGTGACTCAAAGAGATCTGTTTGTAGCCGGTACTTTCTGTTGCTGGGGTGGAATTCAGCCTGGCTGTTGATCTAGATTTTTTTTTTTTCAGATAGCGTACAAGATGGACGGCATTGGCTTATTCATGCTGCAGTGTGAGAAAACTTGAAAAGAGGATAAAAGTATGATTAATCACCTTTTTCTCTCCATCAGCATATCTATGTTAAAGATTTGAACTCAAAAGTACAAGTCACTTTATGCAAGCAGTTTCTGCTGCTTACCTGTGCCACTATAGAAAGGTGAATTTTGTTCTTTCTTTCTCTCTTTCTCTCTCTCCTTCCTTCCTTCCTTCCTTCCTTCCTTCCTTCTTTCTTTCTTTCTTTCTTTCTTTCTTTCTTTCTTTCTTTCTTTCTTTTTTGGTTTTTCGAGACAGGGTTTCTCTGTGTAGTCCTGGCTGTCCTGGAACTCACTCTGTAGACCAGGCTGGCCTCAAACTCAGAAATCCTCCTGCCTCTCAAGTGCTGGGATTAAAGGTGTGCACCACTAACACTCTGTTTGTTTTCAAGACAGGGTTTTACTATGTCCAAAACGTTCTGTATAGACCAGGGAGGCCTCAAACTCATAGAGATCCACTCACCTCTGCTTCCTCAGTGCTGGGACTAAAGGCATGTGCCACCAGGCCTGGTCTTAAAACTGTTCTTATAAACAGGGTAGAACGTGCCATTGATAGCCCGGTGCCTCAGTGTGCAGCCTCTGATCTGAGTGTGTTTGGAAGATTTCAGACAGGATTTAGAGACACAAGTCCTTGTGTTTCCTTGCTGAGGGACGTTTTCTTTAAAATGACTGTCTCTGGTGTCCTTGTTGAGAGGTGTGTCTAGTGTCCCCATCGTGCTAGGGTCATAGACGTGTGTGCATTTTGCAGAAGGTAAACAGACTTTCAATGTAAACACCTTGGGGGGGGAGGGGCTATGACCTTTCAGAATCACCCTCCGGGAGAGGTAGCAGATGTGAGGAAGATCCTGGAGTCAGTGAAAGCTTCCTTCGGATTGGTGGTCCAAGGTGTCTTATCTGATCGTTTTAGTGTCCAGGTGATCATTGATATTTTTATTGATTCTTTGAGAGTTCCATACAGTACATTTTGATGATACTCACCCCCAGCTCCTCCAAGGTCCACCTTCGCTATCCTTACCTCCCGACTCACTCAACCTCAAGTCTTCTTCTTCCTCCTCTCCTCCCCCTCCTTCTCCCCTTCCTCTATCTCTTCCTCCTCCTTCTCTCAGTCATAAAACCCACAGAGTACTGTTTGTGTTGCCAACCACCCTTGGGACTGGCCCTGGCCCTGGAGTTTTTGATCAACCTACCAGGCCTCACAGACAGGTGAAAATTTTTGCCATCACTTGGAGAAAAGACCAAAGAAGAGGACCACATTGCTGATGCCATAAACCTAACAATAAAATCTAGGAGCAGAATTTCTCTCTGACCGGGTCTCTGTGCCGCCCCCCTCCCTCACCCCAGTTGTATTCTATTTTCTCTCTGTGTTGCTAGGGCAGGGTTCAACAGCGGAGACTTCCCCTCCCATAGACTTGATTGGATTTCGAATCACCTGAGAGAGACTGATGGCCGACAGGTGCGAAGTGTGTCTGCAAAGCCATTTACACGGAGGGTTAGTCAAGCTGGAGCAGGGGGATGACCTGCCCCAAAGGTGGGGAGCACCATTGTGTGGGCTGGAGGCCTAGCATGAGTGAAGGGAGGAGAGAGATCCCCAAAGAGCGTTCTCCCATCTCCCCGTCCACACTCCTGGCTGTGTATGGACTGATCTGTCCCAGGGCACTTTCCGAGGATAGACCCCTGAGAAACCACAAGCCGAGGAAACCGTCTTCCCTTAAACTGTGTGCTCTCTGCGTTTTTGGTTACGCTGATAGAAAAGGAAAGACCAACAGCTGTGCTCTGAAAAATCACGAGGAGAAAAGATGCACAGAACTCTTCTGCTCCACTCTCCCTTGAGTCTAACCCTTGTCCTGAGTGAGATGGAGTGGGAGATGTGTCAGTTTGAATACATAAGGCCCCATAGACTCGGGTGCTTGAATACCCCTAGTCTTCATGAGGAGTGGCACTGTTAGGAGGTGTGGCTTTGTTGGGGGAAGCGTGTTCCTGTGGCAGCCGGCTTTGAGATCTCAGAAGCTCAGGCTAGTTCACCTTCTGCCGACGGCTCTCATCTAGATGTAGAACTCTCAGCTCCTTCACCAGCACCCTGGCTGCCTGCAGGCTGCCATGTTCTCTGCCGTGATGATAATGAACTAAACCCCTGAATCGTAAGCCAGCCCCAATGAAATGTTTTCCTTTATAAAACTACCTTGGTCGTAGTGTCTCTTCACAATAAACTCCTAAGACAAGAGACCATAGAAAAAGCTAGTGAGTGGTTTATGTACAGCTCTCCATCTTTCCTCGGTTCTTCTCTGTCTTGTCTTCAGAGTTTGGCAAGCATTGGCAAGTGGGGGAGCCACGTCCACCTGGGACTGGAAGTACCTGGGGTGGGGGTGGGGGTTCGGCAATGCTTTTCTTCATTCGGTACCATTGGTAATTTTTTTTACCCAATTATTTTTCATAGTAGCAACTTAAGAACCACCATCTATCTACCTTACTATTTTTGCCTTAAGAAAGAGGTCTTACAAAAAGATGCTAAATTTGTCTATTTGTAAATTGTAAGAAGGCATAGCTCTTCTAAAATATATACACTCAACTCCATTGAGTGTTAATACATCTTTCACTGAGAAAACTGCCTCTGATCTGTTATCAGTCTCTCCTTTGGCAAATGAAATCCATTTTCTGTTCCAGAAATGTCTGTACTTAGAAGACTGTAGGAGCTAAAGACAAACCTGTTTTCAAACCATCTTCCACAGATCTTACTACATCCGGATGTGTGCTTTTAAAAGAGGATCGTTTATTTTGATTTTATGTATGTGAGTGTTTGCCTGTCTGTACATATGGGCACCAATTGTGTGCTAGGTACCCTCAGAGGCCAGAAGAGGGTGTCAGATCCCTGGAACGGGAGTTACAGATGTTTCTAAGCCTCCACGTGAGTGCAGGGAACCGAACCCAGGTCCTCTATCAGGTCAACCAATGTTCTTAACTGTGCAGTGAGCTCCTAGCCCCTCATGGGTGAGCCTTGACTGTCTTACTAACTGAGCGTAAGGATCCATGAGCTCTAGAGCCGCCATCTTCCTCGAAGGCTCTCCGAGCATCCCTCACTTACGGGTTCCCGGCTTCTCTGTCAGCAGGACTCTATCTGGTTTCTTGCCTTTCATCCGTTTTTCAGACTTTCTGATTGGCTGTTGGCCCCTTTCCTGTTTATGTTTATGGAACCATTGCTGCTTGTGTCTCGTCGTTCTGAGGGGATTCAGGACTTTTTGAAGGCTCAGCTGAAGCTCGTCACCTTGAACCAGAAGCTTCTATGTCAGTGGCAACGTATCCTGTTTGTTCATCATTATGGAACGATGAAAGAGGCAAGAGATTCAGGTACAACGGATGTGGGGGTCACACACCTCTGGATCCCAGGGTTTCCATTGTGAGATGGGAGGTGGAGACAGGAGAGGCCCCACCCCCTTGACTGATGACCAGCTAGCCTGGCTAGCCTGGGGTACAATAGAGAATCCTTGTCATAAACAAGGCAGAGGCAGAGGACCAACCCTGGAGCTTGCCCTCTGATCTCTACATGCACACTGTCATGCACACCAGTGTGCCTGCCACACACACACATACACACACACACACACACACACACACACACACACACACACACGAGAAAAGAGAGAGCTAAGCACAAACCGCAACCCCTAGTCCCAGAGGCATGCTGTAACGGGGCTTGCTCCAGCTTGCCAGAGCTGGCTGTTAGCATTTCAGGAATTTCGAGTTGGTTGATTTCACTCTGATATCTTGAAATTGGCCATGGTTAAGAGTATTCACACCATTCCAGTCAATGTACACTGACAATCAGCTCCGTTCGCCCCATGAGAGATGTTGTTAAACATTTATCGTACTCCACTAATGTTCACTCTGTGTGTGTATGTGTGTGTGTGTGTGTGTGTGTGTGTGTGTGGTGTATGCAGTTGTGTGTTTGGGATTGTGTATGTGTATACAGTGTTGTGTGTGTATATAGGTATGTGTGTATTCAGGTGTGTGTGTAAGAGTGTATATGTGTATAAGTATGTGTGCAAGTGTGTGTACATGAAGATATGTGTATAGGTGTGTATGTGTGTATATGCGTGTGTGTGGTTGAGAGTGTACATTTGTATAGGTGTGTGTGCACTCAAGTGTGTGTGTGTGTGTGTGTGTGTGTGTATGTGTGAAGGTATGTGTGTGTATGCAGGTGTGTGTTTGAGTGTGTACGTGTAGCAGGTGTGTGTTATGTGTGTATGCAGTTGTGTATTTGAGAACGTGTGTTATGCAGGTGAGTGTTGTGTGTGTATGCAGGTATGTATGTATGCATGTGTGTATTCGAGAGTGTATATGTGTATAGGTATGTGTGTATGCAAGTGTGTGTGTATATGAAGGTATGTGTGTAAATGTGTGTGTGTGCAGTTGTGTGTTTGAGAGTGTGTGTGTATGCAGGTGTGTGTTGTGTGTGTATGGAGGTATGTATGTATGCAGGTGTGTATGTGAGTGTATATGTGTATAGGTGTATGTGTGTGTGTGTGTACGCGCGCGCAGCTGTATGTGTGTGTCTATTTGCTGGTCAGAAGTCGATGTCAGTTGTTTTCCTTAGTAATTGTCCACCTTATTTTTTTGAGACAAGGACTCCCGCTGAATTTGAAGCTCACTAGATTTGTTGGCTTGCCTGGCCAGTGAGTCTCAAGGATCATCTTGATTGTGCTTTCCCAGTGCTGGGCTTATAGACACAAGCTGCCATGGGCTTATAGACACAAGCTGTCACACCTCTCCCACTCTTACCATTTAAAAAAATTTGGGGCTGGGTCTTGAACTCAGGATCTTTATTCTTGTAAATAAAGCTTTTTTTCCCCCTTCCGTATACTACTGAGCCATCCCAAAGCCCTTAGTTTTCAGTGTCCATTCTTGAGTGCCTTGTGCATGTATACAGACATTGGCTGGAGAAAAAGTCAGAGAAGTAAGAAGCCGTCAGGTACAAACAAAATGGCAGAAACCTGGTGGACTGGAACAGCTGAGGGTTGGCAAGATGGCGCCAGTACCCATATTGCCTTTCTGCCTTAAGCAAGGCAAAAGGTGGAGGCGTGCTGAAGCCAGAGTTTGAATTCAGGCCCCTTTATACTGTGTGGCCTTTAGTAGGCACAGTGACATCTGGGGACAACTGACCTTCACATACACAGACACAGCCCTAAGTGCTTTCCGTGAACTAAGTCTCATCACCCACAGAATGTTGCTCACCACAGAGGGGAGTTGCTTATGAGAAGCAAGCAAAGCAAAATCCCCACTCTCACTGTGTAGCCCAGGCTGGCCTGTTCCAGCTCTTGCTCTCAGTATGTAGCCCAGGTTGGCCTCTGGCTCGTGCTCTGAAGAGATGCCTGTGAGGATCCCTGCAGCTCACTGGCCAGTTGTCCTAGTTAACTGGTAAGCTTAGGGTTCAGGGGTAAACCCTGTCTCAAAAAATCAGCTAGAGAGGTTGAGAGATGACTCAGTGATGGCATTAGATACATTTCTATTGCTATGATAAGACACCAGGAGCATGGCAGCTTATAAAATAAAGAGTTTAATTGGGCTGCTGGCAGCAGCTAAGAGGTCACATCTTGACCCACAAGCAGGAGATAGAGGGCTTACTGGAAATTGTCTTTTAATACCTTAAAGCCTACGCTCAATGACACACCTCCTCCCATAAGGCCACGCCTCCTATCCTTTCCAAACCGTTCCACCAACTGGGACTAGTTATTCGAATCTATGGCCTGTGGGGCCATTCTTATTCAAACCACCTCAGGGGTTAAGAACAGTTACTGTTTTTCTCCCCCCACAGGGGGCTTGGGTTAAATTTCCAGATCCCACATCAAGTGATCAAGTGACCTTCCTACTTCCAAGGATCCTTGCATGTACATGGTACGTATACACACACACACACACACACACACACACACACACACACACTTGTATCTGCACCTCTACACACACAGATACCCCACACATGGCATGTATAGAAAATGCCTAGGGGACTTGAAAGGCATAACTTGGAGGACATTCCTTAAAAGGCTTAACTGTGAGCTGTGGGTGGCATTATTGGGTGAACTAGAGGCCCAGATGAATGACAAACATGGAACAGAGCAAAGAACACACATTCCCATCTCTGCCTCTGATTCCTGGACACTGTGGTGTGAGCTGAGATGTCACCTCTTACATGGTGGAGGGCACCTTCCTCACTATATGACAGACTTAACCCCTCTGAAACAGTAAACAAAATGAACATTCCCCCCTTAAGTTACATGGGTTTTTTTTCCAGACACTTTGTCATAGGAAAGAAAACTAATGAATTTTCGACCTCGTGAGTATCTACATCCCTCTGACTCTGTTCCTCAGTTTTTGTTTTTGTTTTTTTTTTTTTGGCTTTTCGAGACAGGGTTTCTCTGTGTAGTCCTGGCTGTCCTGGAGCTCACTCTGAAGACCAGGCTGGCCTCGAACTCAGAAATCCGCCTGCCTCTGCCTCCCAAGTGCTGGGATTAAAGGCGTGCGCCACCAACGCCCGGCTTGTTCCTCAGATTCTTAAGCTGTTTGTTGTGATCCTGTACTAAGTTTTATGTCAGTTTGACACAGGCTAGAGTTATCTGAGAGGAGGAAACTACAGCTGAGAGGATGCCTCTGTAAGAACAGGCTTTAAGGCATTTTCTTAATTAATGATTGATGCGGGAGGGCCAGGCCCATTGTGGGTGGGGCCATCCCTGGGCTGGTGTATCTAAGGTCTATAGGAAAGCAGGCTGAGCAAGCCATGGGGAGCAAGCTAGTAAGCAGCACCCCTCCATGGCCTCTGCATCAGCTCCTGCTTCCAGGTTCCTGTGCTGCTTGAGTTCCTGCCCTGACTTCCTTCAGTGACGAACAGTTCTGTAGAAGTCTAAGCCAAACAACTCTCCCATATCCAAGTTGCTTTGGTTGGGATGTTTCATCACGCAGTAAGAAAACCCCTAACTAGTACGGGTGCCGTGAGGGGTCATGTCACTGAAGTGAATGTGGAGGTTGTGAGAAACAGTAAACAGTTTTCAAAATGCCAACCAAATCCAAAAACCACAAAAGATGCTCTCTTTCTCAGCATCAAATATTCATCCAAGATTTTATTCTTTATGTAAAAGCAAAAAATACATCTGTCTCATTACTATGCAAGTTTGATTTTTATTGTTTGTTTGTTTGTTTGGAGACAGGGTTTCTCTGTGTAGCTCTGGCTATCCCGGAACTCAGTCTGTAGACCAGGCTGGCCTTGAACTCAGAAATTCACCTATGTCTGCCTCCCAAGTGCTGGGATTAAAGGCATGCGCCACTATTGCCTGGTGCTTTTATTGTTAATAAGTGGTAAAATTATATGTAAACAAAAGAATAGCTTTAAATTTCCTTTCTTTCTTTTTAAAAAAAGGTTGTCAGATCTCTTTACAGATGGTTGTGAGTCATGTAGTTGCTGGGACTTGAACTCATGACCTGCGGAAGAGCAATCTGTGCTCTTACCTGCTGAGCCATCTCTGTTCTTTCTTTCTTTCTTTCTTTCTTTCTTTCTTTCTTTCTTTCTTTCTTTCTTTCTTTCTGAATTTTCCCTTCTCAGTGAGATTCAAGCATCCTCCCTCTGGCCCTACTTGTTACTTAGCTTCTTTGGGTCTGTGGATTGTAGCATGGTTATGGTCAGTTACCAGTAAGCTTAATTTGAAGACCTATTTATACATCTACATACTTAAGATTTTGTAAAATGTATCAGGACATAAAGGGTTACAAGTAGAAGTTAAGTAGCTGAGGTCATATTGACCATTGTTACTTGTTTGCATTGGAAGAATAATGACCAGCCGGGCCGTGGTGGCGCACGCCTGTAATCCCAGCACTTGGGAGGCAGAGGCAGGCGGATTTCTGAGTTCGAGGCCAGCCTGGTCTACAGAGTGGGTTCCAAGACAGCCAGGGCTACACTGAGAAACTCTGTCTAAAAAAAAAAAAAAAAAAAAAAAAGAAAGAAAAAGAAAGAGTAATGACCTAACTTGTTTTCCAGAGTCTACTTGGATTTCCCTCTTGCTCTTCTTTCTGTGTAGCCGCTTCTTTTCTTTTCTTTCTTTCTTTCCTTTTTTTTTTTTTTTTGGTTTTTCGAGACAGGGTTTCTCTGTATAGCCCTGGCTGTCCTGGAACTCACTCTGTAGACCAGGCTGGCCTCGAACTCAGAAATCCGCCTGCCTCTGCCTCCCAGAGTGCTGGGATTACAGGCGTGCGCTACCATGCCTGGCTATGTAGCCGTTTCTTATCTCTTTTTTCCTCTCATGTGCATATGTATATAGAATGTGCATGCATGTTCACATGGGTGAGCATGTCCGTGCACATGTCTAAGCCTGAGATTGACATCCAGAGTCATTCCCGGTTGCTTTCCACCTTAGTCATGGAGGCAGAGTCTCTCCATTGAAGTCAGAGCTCACCAATGCGCTCAGGCTAGCCAGATTGCCACAGGGATCAGCACTGGATGTGGGGCAGGCCGCCATATTGGTTCTCGTTTCCACAGGTTCTGGGGAATCTAAGTCTGGTTTCCACGGTTTCATAGAAGGTGCTTTAGGCACCATGCCAAAGCCACCCTCCAGCCTTGTTACTTTTCTTTAAAATCACAAATTTAATCATTATTCCAGGCTGTTATGCTATGAATAAAAGTCCTCTCAAGGCCAATATGTTGAAGGCTTGGTTCTACCTAGCCCAGGTCACTACTGGGAAATGGAGGAACCTTTAGAAGCGGGATTTTTGGAAGGAGGTGAGGAAGGGGCATGAGCTGGGAGGGGACACTGAGATGCTTGGATGCCCTCCAGGCACTGTCCCATCGTTGGCTCCTTCCGCCATAGTCTCTACCTTGTCATAGGTCCGAAAGCAACGGCACCACCAACCTTTTGAAATCTATGAAACTGTGCCCAAATAACCTTTTTCTCTTTTAAAACTGATTAACTCGAGTGTTTTGTTACAGTAACAGACACTTAATACACACTTACATAATACATTCTCCCTTTTAGGACAGTTCCTGGGCCATTTAGGACTCTGAACCTTCTAAGAGGTGATTAACTGATTAGAATGTTAATGGTTGTAGAGCACTTGGACTGTTGCCCAGTCACAATCTATCTTAGGCTGTTGTAGCACCTCTGTGACGGCCCTATCCGAAACTTTTTTGGGATGTAATAATTTAGTCAACCACGGTTGAGGTTTGGTCTGCTATGTTTTGTAATGTTTATTGGTTCCCAGGATGTGGTTGCCCCCAGGGAGGAATCTGCTCATATCCAATGTAACACACAACACACTGTGGAACCTTACCCCTCCCCCTCCAAGTTATCCCTGATTGGTGAATAAAGATGCCTGTATCCTATAGCTGGACAGAGAGATAGGTAGAGTTTGGGTTCCCAGGCTTGGGGCCTGAGGAGAGAGCGGTCTAAAGAGGACGAGACACCATGGTGTAGGTAAGGTATAAAAACATGGCCGTGAGGACTGGCCAATCAGAGTTAAGAACAGCCCAGATGGGACATGGCAAGTTATAACTCAGAGTTATTGATAGTGAAGTACACATAAATAGCAATGGGGAAGTCGATTGTAATAGCTTACAGGGTAGAAATCTGCCCAGCCCTAGTGCATTAAAGGCTTATAAATATAAAAGTTGTGTGTCTTTTATCTGGGAACTGAATGATCGAAGCCAAGGGAGAAACCCCGAATTGAGACTAAATACTTAATACAACAAACCACAGCTTCAACCAACCCACAAGTTAAGATTATCACCCCATAGCGCCCGCACGCACGGGGTCTGCAGAATGTATTTTGCTCATCTTTCAACATCGCCCACTGCCCTGAACTCTCTCCCTGGTCCTCTCCCACTCTCAGGCCCTCTGTCTTTGTGATCCACTGAGTTTATCAGAGTTGCTTATGTGAGAAGGAGCAACTTAGTGGCAGCATTCCTGGAGGATCCGACTCCTCTCCCAGAGGGAAGCCGCTGATAGCTCTTCAGGTGACTTCTAAGAGTCTCTGTCTCTGTCTCTGTCTCTCTCCCTCTCTCTCCCCTTGCCATTCTGTGACAGCACCATGAGAAAAGAACCATTTGCAAGCCAGGAAGTAGATCTTCAAGGGCTGCCAGCTCTCCTGGCACTTTGACCTTGCTTGAATGTTGGATTTCTGTCATTTAATCCAACCATTAATCCATGGTAGTTTTACTTTGACACCCAGAATGGACCAAGGCGGTCATGTTTCCTCGGGCCTCATAAAACTCCTTGTCTCGGTCAGGGTAACTTAGGATACCTCCACAATGAATGCCCCGGGGCATCTCATTAGCTTCTGTCAACAGCGGTTTATTGCCCATTCATGGAACATCTATGGCTCTGATCTACAGAAGCCTCATTATGGAATGCCATTAAGAGGAGGAATGGCCTTCATGTGGAACATAGAAAAACAATTATGGTGGAGAGAAAAAGGAAAGGGCTAGCTGAGGGCTGCCCCTCAGAGCTTCTGCCCAGATCAAGTTGAGAACAGTCTGGAGTTCTGCACAGAGGACATGCATGTGGAAAGGGACCAAGGCAGAGTATGGGCTGACCAGAGCATGATTAAGCATCCCTTTCAGGGCTCCCTGTGGCTTAATCTTTTATTTAAATAATTTTGTTATTTGTGTGTGTGTATTCATGTGTGCTCATATATGTGTATACTTATATGTCTGAGTGTGGGTATTCTCACATGTGTGCATATACATGTGTGTATGTAGTTATGTGTATGACTGTGTGTATTCACATATGTGTATTCATGTGTATACGCATGTAGTGTTCATGTGTGTCAATGTGTATATTCACATGTGTATATTCATATGTGTATATTCTTATGTGTATGTAGTATTCACGTGTGTGTGAATGTCATACCCACATATGTTTATTCGTGTGTGTGTGTGTGTGTGTGTGTCTATTCATGTGTGTGATTGTGTGTGTATTCATGTGTGTGACTGTGTATGTATTCATGTGTGTGAGTGTGTGTATAGTCATATGTGTGAATGTGTGTATTCATATGTATGAGTAACTAGTATTCATATATGTGAATGTGTGTACCCATGTGAATGTGTGTATTCATGTGTGTGTGTGTGAATGTGTATGTATTCAGGTGTGTGAGTGTGTGAATGTGTATAGATTCATGTGTATAAGTGTGTGTATATTTATGTGTGTGACTACGTATATTCATATGTGTGAATGTGCATATTCATGTGTGTGACTGTGTATGTAGTCATGTGTGTGAGTGTGTATATATTCATGTGTGTGTATATCCATGTGTGCTTATGTATGTATTCATGTGTGTGTATATATTTATGTGTGTGAGCATGGGCACACATGTGCCACAGAGCATGGGTAGAGGGTTGGTTCTCATCTTCCCCCTGGTTCTGAGATAGTCCTGTAGTTGAATGTGACATTCCCCAGGCTAGCCTGTAAACTTCCAGGAATCCTGCCTTCACCTCCTGTCTCACTGCCGAAGCCCTGGAATTCCAGATGTGCTGCCTTTCCTGGCTTCACTTGTCTCCGGGTTCCCGGCTCCTTGAGTTTGCATGGCCAGCACTTTACCTATAGGACCCTCTCCTTAGCGTCACTTATGTTGTTTGGGACAAAACCAAGGCCGCGTGGGAGTTCTAAGTGGCATCTTCCTGCTGAACTCTCTTGCTTGGTTCCTCTCCTTCTGCTCTTCCTTATACTCTGAGCATACTGCTTTTTGAACACGCCACCCAGCCTTCCTTCTCTGGGTCCTTGATACACCATCTTCCCTTCCACCCTCTCTTCCTCAATTAATTCTGCTGGTTCTTCAGATCTCCATTGTTGCTTCTTCACAGATATTGAAGGTCAGGGCTTTCTTTGTCATATGCCTACAAGGGATGGTGTTTGCTTTCCCAGAGTACTAAGCCTGACACTTGCCCAGCATGCATGAGGTTCTAGGTTCTAGTCCCAGGACTTTCAAAACAAGGAACCAACTTCTTGATGCCCAGAGCATTGGTAACAGACATTTGTCAAAGTTAAGTCCCGATGGCAAAGGTAAAACGTGTCAATGGACATCAGGGAGGGGTGGTGGTAGAAGGGAGTCATGAGGTTTGACCCTGTCCAACTCCAAAGTGGCAAAACAGTTACAGTACACTGGGAGGTACAGGGATACAAACATACATAGCATGGCGATATAACACTGTCTATGGACTGCAGGTACCTTTTGATGCTCCTGTGCATGTATGCGCATGTGTGTGAGTACCTGTGCATGCACATGTGTGTGGAGGTGAGATGACAACTTTGGATGCTGTCCTTCAATCACTCTCCACCTTGGTTTTTGGGACAGGGTCCCTCACTGGCTTGGGGCTTGCCTGATTGGGCTAGCTGGTGAGCCCCAGGGATGCAACTGTCCCTGCCTAGCTGCTAAGACTGGAAGACATGAGATGGTGTATACAGGCTCTGGGTGTTGAATTAGGGTCCTGGTGATGACGTAGCAAGCACTTGACCCATTAAGCTATCAAGACCACCCTGGGCTAAATAGGACCGTGTTTCAAAAGCAAAGAACAAATCTAATCAGAATTGCACAAAAAGGAGCCATCATTAGAGCAGGTGATCCGCTGTTGAGCTTGAAATACAAAGCTGTGTGGCCACCCGCAAGTGCATAGGAGTCAGAGGTTATCGGGGTGGAGCAGCAGGTTTGATTCACAGTCTCCAGCTCGCTCCCCTTTCTCAGTCACAAACCATGAAAATGCTCAGTTGTCCCAGCGACGTAAACATTCAAAAAGAGCTGGAAAGAGAGGAAAGCAGAAACACACCATGAGCACCTTAGAGGGCAGAGGTCTGAGTACGGCGAGCACCTCGGGTCTTTCCCCTTAGTGATGAGGTCAGGGATGTGGCTCGGCTGATAGAGGCCTTACCTAGCACTACGAAAGCAGAGGCAGGAAGATCAGAAGTTCAAAGCCATCTTTACCCGGTAGAGAGTTGGAGACTAGCTGTGTTCTATAAGACCCTATCTCAAGATAAATAAGAGGTGCTGGGGAGATAAAATGTGTGCTTGGTAGGTAAAATGCCTTCTGTGAAAGCATGAGGGTCTGAGTTTATAACACATGTGTAAAAAGCCAGATGTGGCTCTATGTGCCTTTAACCCAGCACTTGAACCAAGACTAGGAGGCTCCTGGACACCCAGACGAGACAATTGGTAAGCATCAGGCTCAGCGAGAGACCCATCTTAAAAACAAAGATGGAGGACAACTGAGGAAAACCTCTGCTGTCAACTTCTGGTCTACACTGGAACATACTGGTGAGCCCACCCTCCCCCCCCCCCCAATGCATATAGCACTGTTTTAGTTAGGGTTTTCACTGCTGTGAAGAGACACCATGACCAAGGCAACTCTTATAAGGGACAACACTTAATCGGGGCTGGCTTACAGGTTCAGAGGTTCAGTCTATTATCAAGGCAGGAAACATGGCAGTGTTCAGGCAGGCATGGTGCTGGAGGAGCTGAATTCTACTTCTTGTTCTGAAGGTAAACAGGAGAAGACTGTCTCGTAGGCAGCTAGGAGAAGGGTCTCAAAGCCTTCCCTCACAATGACACAACAAGGCCTATTCCAACAAGACCATACCTCCTAATAGTGCCACTCCCTGGGCCAAACATATTCAAGCCACCACAATCATACATATACTGACAGACAGACAAACAAACAAACAAGTTGAAGAAGAAATGGAGGAGCTAAAGCACAAAGCTTTTAGATTTCTTTTTCTCTCCTTTAACCCATTGATTAAGTTTCTGGATAAAGACAAAGGAGTTTGTTCAGTAAAATGGAAATAACAGCAGTCTGTTCTGAGGACAGATTCCTGGAGGATGAAAAAATTATTGCACTATTTTTCACTTCTCTTGGGTCGTTGGTGCAAATGTCATCATATCTGAGAATGCATGTTGGTTTTTTTTTTTTTATAAAACATGTATGCACAAAAAGCAACATGGATGTTGAACAGGAAGTGGAGAGTCATCATGTTAATGCTGTTTTTCTTGAGTTGATTTGTACATACATTTCTTTGACCTATTATTTTAGTGTAACCGTATTGCTTTGAAATAATTCACTGTCTAACATCTACAGGCTGAAATCACAAGGCCAAGAGATCGACAGGCAGAAACTGACCTCCACCCCCGACCCCTGCCTCCCTTGAGCTACCAAATGCCATGTCCTTAGCTTTATCCAGAATCAAAGTTTCCCTTTCAGTTGAATGTAATCTCCCTGAGGGTCCCCTTCAGAACTTCCTAGATTCCTGAAGTCTCCAGCTCTACAGGGCTTACCATGTAGAAAGGGGCTCCCCTCAGTGTTTTTGCAAACACTCTGGTAAAGAGCATTTACAAACCAGCCTGTAGCTGGGTCTGCAGGTGTGTTTGTGCTCACAAAGACCACCATGCAGGGAAGGAATAAGCCTCCAGTACCTGAGCAGATCAATGTGCCCATTAAATGATTGCCTGTGATTTTGTTGTTTTTGTTTTTGTTTTTGTTTTTGACTTGGTACTGAAAATTTCACCTTTTGGTTGACATCCCCATATGGGATGGAAGCGAATACCCTGGCTATGGAGAGTGACTTGACCTTCCATGGAATCAATCCTCAAAATTGCTTCTCTAATTTAACAAATGATATAAAGAAAAATGTTATAGCAGGTTCACTGATTGCAACAATGGAGAAAATAAAGACAACTGGTGAGATCCACATTCCAGTGTAAGTTCATGCATCAGAGTTTGTTTTCAACTGCTATTTCTCTTCTTAATTTCTTAAAAAAATTAAAGAATTTAAAAATTTTTGAGAGCATAATTACATAATATCCCCTCCCCTCTGTTCTCTCCCAACCTTCCCATAAGCACCTCTTAATTGTTGTTACATGCCAAATGTATATACACATACAAATATGTCCCTAAAAACACAAGAATATCCTGTTTAGTCCGTATAATGTTTTTTTGTTTTTTTTGTTTTGGTTTTTCGAGACAGGATTTCTCTGTGTAGTCCTGGCTGTCCTGGAACTCACCTGAAGACCAGGCTGGCCTCGAACTCAGAAATCCGCCTGCCTCTGCTTCCCAAGTGCTGGGATTAAAGGCGTGTGCCATCACCGCCCGGCATAATGTTTTTTTTTAATATTTATTTTCTTTTTTTGTTTTATGTGAGTACACTGTAGTTGTCCTCAGACACACCAGAAGAGGGCATCAGATCCCATTTCAGATGGTTGTGAGCCACCATGCGGTTGCTGGGATTTGAACTCGGGACCTCCAGAAGAGCAGTCAGTGCTCTTAACTCCTGAGCCATCTCTCCAGCCCCGGTATAATGTTTCTTGTATTTATATTTTCATTTGGCTTTGGGTAACTGGGATGGTTTGTATTTGCTTGGCCCAGGGAGAGGCACTATTAGAAGGTGTGGCCTTGTTGGGGTAGGCATGACACTGAGGGTAATGGCTATAAGACCCTCATCCTAGCTGCCTGGAAGTCGGTCTTCCACTAGCAGCCTTCAGATGAAGATGCAGAACTCTCAGCTCCACTTGCACCATGCCTGCCTGGATGCTGCCATGCTCCTGCCTTGATGATAATGGACTGAACCTCTGAACCTGTAAGCCAGCCCCAATGAAATGTTGTCCTGATAAGACTTGCATTGGTCATGGTGTCTGCTCACAGCAGTAAAATTCTAAGGCAATATCCAGTCGGTGTTCCCCTCCTTTCCTTAGCCCTTGTGTGGAGTTAAGACCTCCTGATCTGTGCCTCCTGACCCTTCCCCTTCTCTCTGGCAGGTCTACTGTTGGCCTTGTTCAGCTCGTGTTTGGAAGTCACACTGGTGAGACGTTATGGGTGCAGCTCCTGTCATTCCTGGAGGACATGATCTCACAGAAAACTCCCTGATCCTCCTCTGCTGACTCTTATAGTCTTTCTATCCCCTGTTCTGAAATGTTCCTCCAGCCTTAGGCACAGGAGTGTTTTGTGTATGTATCCACTGGGAGTGGGCTTCACATCTGCAGTTTTGATTGGTTGTAGTTTTCTGCAATGGTCTCTAGGTGTTGCATTAAGAGGGTGCCTTGATGAGGGGTAAGAACGTCCCTTATCTGTGGTTATAAGGACAAATATTTAAAATTGAGTTAGGGATTATAATGGTTTAGTAAAGTGGTAGTTGTAGGTTCTCCTCCAAGGTTCATAACTTCACTCACCCTAAGTAGTTGTCTAGGTTTCCAGTAGTAGGTATCATCCCCCTCTTGTTGAGTGGGCCTTAAGTCCAACTAGAGAGCTGTTGGTTACCACCAAGGTATGTGAGCCATCAGTGCATCCTAAGGGCTACTGCGCCCTGCTGTCGCTGCTGTAATTCATAGCATCACACCTGGGCAGGATAGTTGATTGCTTCCTTCCAAGAAGTTTGAGTGACATCTTCTGGTCCCATGAGAGCTAATCCTCAGAGAGGATGCTCTCTGGTCAGTTCCAATTCAGGGGCCTCTGGGTCCTGTGTCGAAAGTGCATGGTGTTTTCAGCAGCAGGGACTTAACCTCCCTCTTCTGGGAGGCCAGCATGGGCAAGAGCAAACATGTAATGTTTGGGAGTCTCTCAGACAACCTTGACCAACAGCTCAAAAGGGATTCTTCTCATGACCTCACGACTGGTGCTGGGGTTTTAGTTAGATGGTCTTTGGTGGAAAGTGAATTGTTAGCCCAGATGAGAAATTTAATTTAAACCATTATGTATATTTGTATATAGACCTGTGTGTGTGTGTGTGTGTGTGTGTGTGTGTGTGTGTACTGTAGGGGTCTTCATTTGTTTGGTTTTTTTTTTAGTTCTTTATTTATTTATTTTTGGTTTTTTGGATTTGGTTTTCTCAAGACAAGGTTTCTCTGTATAGTCCTGGAACTCACTCTGTAAAACAGGCCAGCCTCAAATTCAGAAATCTGCCTGCCTCTGCCTCCTAGAATGCTGGGATTACAGGCATGTGCCACCACCACCCGGCTGTTTTTATTTTTAGATAGATCACTAATAGTAATGATTCCTTATGCCTTTTTCAGAATTCTTACTATTACTTTTTTCTACTTAAGATGTGTCAAAGATATTGACCTGGCCAATAAACTTTTATTTAATACCAAGGATGTGTATGTGTGTGTGTGTGTGTGTGTATGTGTGTGTGTGTGTGTGTGTGTGTATACACGCATGTTGGTATCTTGTTATGTAGTATGTAGCACCAGCTGTCCTCAAACTTGAGATCCTCTTACCTCAACCACACAGGTTCAGGATAAATGAGTGTCCTGGATCTTAGCCTGATTAGAATTGATTGATTTAAAGCCGTCTAGCGAGTGCCTGCACCGAGACAGCAGTTGATATTTACCGTGCTGTTCAATCCTCTTCCATTTGCTTCCAACCTTGGAGACTGGGTTCAGGGCTTACACAATGCAGGCCGGGTAAGCATCCTGCCACCGGGCACATTCCAAGGTCCTTGGAAAACCCCGAATTTTCTCCTAAGACCTTCATCTCAGTCTGTAGCTCTTGCTGATCACGAACTTGAGATCCTCCCAAGAGCTGGTTCTGGGATTGTGGTTATAGTGGGGATTTTATATTCTATCTAGCCTGCACATTCAGCCGGGTGGTGGTGGCAGCAGCGGCGCACGCCTTTAATCCCAGCACTTGGGAGGCTGAGACAGGCGGATTTCTGAGTTCGAGGCCACCCTGGTCTACAGAGTGAGCTCCAGGACAGCCAGGGCTACATAGAGAAACCCTGTCTCGAGAAATTAAAATAAAATAAAATAAAATAAAATAAAATAAAATAAAATAAAATAAAATAAAATAAAATAAAATAAAATAAAATCTAAAAAGCATTCAATCCTGGTATTTTATTTACACGCTCTAAGTCTCGATTGGGCAGGGTTTGAGCTGTTCTAACTTACATCCCAGCCGTTTGTCCCTTGTTACTCGCTGTCTCTCCTGGCCACGTGCTCATGGTCCATCTCCTCTCATGGTGGCCTCCTCTTTCCTTTGTCTCTCTTTTCCTCTCTGTTTTCTCCTGAGACTCCTCACTTGATCCTCAAGTCCTGCCTTTCTCTCTCTCTACTGCCCAATCACAGGGTCTAGTTTTTTAATTGACCAATTAATTTGAGAAGCAAGGTTTGTACAATACAAGCTGTTCATCTTGGGGGCAACCAGATCTTGGGGAACAGAATCAAGCATTTGAATACGTAGGTGCGGACCAACCACCACGTACCGGCATATGCCATCACACCTGCTCGTCTCCGTGACCCATGCTCTGCTCTTCTTCCTCCTCGCCCTTCTCTTTCTAACACTTTATCATTCTAACACTCCTTAAATATTCCTACCTACGTTCCTTTCTTCTTTGGGATACGGCATCGCCCATTTTCTCTTTCAATTCATCTGTGTTTGATTTGGGTGATCGAAAATAATGATTTAGTATTGCCTGAAGAACCTGCTGTCCCATGAGTCACGCTGTCTACATAACGGTGGCTTTCAGGGGCAGTTTCTCCCTGACCATGGAGGACACCTTGGGGATGACTCATGGTTTGTGCAATGACTATCCTGCAGCTAAATCGGGAAGCCACAGGTTGACCGAGGGGTGAGAGGCCAGGTCTCAGAGAAGGCAACAGGTACCTCCTTCTGCCACAGGCTCCTGGGGCAGAGGCTAGGGAACAGCTGCTGGCCAAGAAGGAAGTCCTGAAGGCAGAGGGAACAGAGCACTCCCTGTGGTGACCGGAGGCCAGGGAAAAGCAACAGGACTTCTCCCTATGGGGAGAGAGATGAGTAACTGAGCATGCGTAGTCAAGGTGAAGGGGGTTCACTGGCGAGCCGTGGCTGAGGGATGGAGCTTAACGCAGATAGCTTTACGGAAGAGGGGCGTGTGGGAGACAGGAAAGACAGGGATCGGTCATTCCTACAAAACCATGAGCAATTCGCCAACTCAAGGCACAGAGAGTGGAAAAACGGAGTCTGAAATTATAATGAAGCTATGATGTGTAGTTATGCAAAGTATGTGTCCTGGGGAGACACGACGAGTCCATAGCTTGGGAACAGCCACTGGGGTGAGATCAGCGCAGGTGTACTGCCTGTTTTCCATTGCTAAGATGTTGCGGTGTGGACATGGGGAGGGGTCTGGAGACATTAAATCTAGAGCTGAGTCGTGTGACCGTTGCCTGAGTTACCCAAGGGGCTAGGGGGCCTTTGTCTCTATTTCATGAGGCCATTGCAGCTGGTGACAACCTCTGCACAGTCTGTACACAGACAGCGAGAACAAACCTTTGGCCTGCTCTTTGGAGGCATTTGGGGAATCTGGAAGTATTGCAGGAGATGGTGTGAGCATATTGTTGGGATGCTGTAAGCTGGATGGTATGGGAAGAAAAAGATCCCAGAACTCTGAAATTTAACCCTGAATCTTAACAGTTTTAACATCCATGGTGGAACCCCGGGGGTGGGGGTGGGGTGGGGTGTATTCTATTGAAATAACTAGCGTCTTCACTTGGTATCTATGAATAGTTTCACTCGCCAGGATTTTCCCTGAGCTACATAGAACAGTTTGGTTCCCCTCTACTGACTGGAGAGCTCCTTTTTTTTTTTTTTTTTTTTTTTTTTTTTTAAATCAGCTTCTTGTGTTTCTTTCTGATCTCTATTTTGTAACTCACCACCCTGGTTGAATGATTGTCGGTTGACAATATTTTTTTAAAATACTTATTGTATTTTGCGTGTATGTGTTTAGACCTGAAAGCATGTATGTGTCACCAGGTGTGTGCAGTCGAAGACAAGGTCAGAAGAGGCGTCAGGTCCTCTGGAACTGGAATTTCAGATGGCCTTGAGTCACTGTGTGGGCGCTGGGAACCAAACTGCTTCCTCCGTGAGAGCAGAGGGTGCCCTTAACCTCCACGGCCTCTGACCATCCCCAGCTGATGGTATTTTTAATTGAATTGGGCAACTTTCTATAGCTGTTATTTTTTCAGAAGTAGAACCCGGGGCTAGCAAGTCAGCTCAGCAGGTAAGAGCCCTGGCTGCGGAAGCCACATGTCTGACTTCCAAGCCCAGAACACACCCCTGGAAGGAAAGGCCTGAGTCCTGAATGTTGTCCATTGATCTCCACACAAGCTCTGTGTACACATATGTCCCCTGATATAGTAGAGAGGCAGCTCTGGGGGAGATGGTCAAGCATTGGCGTGGTCACCATTTAAAGAGCACAGGGCGTGGTCACCATCTAAAGGGCGCGCAGCACACCGTTGGAGAGACGTGGGATGGAATGAGACCCAAGGTTCTTGGTTCACATTGAAGTCTCCTGCTTCCCATCCGAGGGAGCCAAAGTGCAGTCCTCTGACCTCCAGCCTCTTTGCCTGTCTCTAAGCTGAGGAGGGTGTCTGCTACCTCCAAGTGCAAAGGTGTGGATTCCGTCCCCAAACACGAGTTTCTCTATCATCAGGCCTGATGTCCAGCTACTGCCTACCACCTGCTTTCTGTGTCTGTTTGCTTTGGAAATGCCGAGGATTGAATGCAGAGCCTCACCAAAAGATGAGGGAGGCAAGCACTCTACCCACGAGCTGCGCCCCAGCCCTCCTCCCTCAGACAAACACTTGAAGGACTGATCAGATGTCAACCACCTTCCCCTAAGGAGTACTCCACTGTTTAGCCACACCCCCCAGACCCCTTCCCATTCTTCTGAAAGCAATTCTAGCGAAAAGGACACAGTTCCTCTTTCCTGGACATTCTTTCATCTACAAAATAGGAAAACGAGCAGAGACTTCACACCAACTGCTGTACAATACTTAATGGGCTTGTTTTTGCCAAGCAGATACACAGAGGGGAAATGGGCTGTTTAAACGTGCACGTGTATGAGCCTTCCTGAATAAGGCAAAGCTGGAGATACACTGGTTGTGAGACCCTCAGAGGTGCTGTCATTTTGCAACCAAAGGAAGGGATGTCAAATGGTAATAATGTCTCATGGCACACAGGGAGATACCCACCAGGCCTTGAGGAGATTAGAGCTGGAACAGAGAAAGGAGATGTTGTCGGTGAGTGAGCGGCCTCCACGACAGGGCACATGCAGGGCCCTTTCTCCTCCTCTCTCTGTGTTGACAAATTTGTACCTGTCAAAGTGATGTGAGAGTTCCCTGATCACTTCTCTTTCTGAAGTTTCTAAAAGATGTTAGATGATTAAAGAGATGTCACAGGGGGGCTCTGCCCAGACTTCGGCATCCCTAGGGATCCGGGATGACTTTGGCAGGTGACCTCCATCATCATCATCATCATCATCATCATCATCATCATCATCATCTCCTTAGGGAGTGATGCCTGGTGCCCTGGCATGCTGCGATGGATCCAGCCATTCCCAGCAAGACAGAATCAAGGATCCAGTGGACAAAGATCACCTCAGTTCCCTTCTCCCGTTGGCTTTAGAACACATCAAGCGTGGTTAAAGATTACTTGTGGAGTGGCTTTGTGCCCAGAAAGACAAACAAAAGAAGGACAGTCTGACATTCACCGTCTGAGTTGGACAGACGAGAAACAATAAAATAATGATAATGTGTACCATGTGTGGAGTCCCCGACGTTCGCTATTGGCCGAGCAGTGTCCTCAGCGCGCGTTGTTATCTCGGATTCCTTAATTCTTTCCATAAATATTTCCCCAGCGTCTGCTATGTGTCAGGTGTTCCAGTTGCTGGGAGTAGTACCACGGGGCACAGGGCGGGGAAAATTCCTGCTTTTGGAGAAATGGTCCCATACATATAAACAAATGAATATATATGATCAAGGCCAAAGTTGTAGCTAAGAACAAGGATGAAGCAAGAGTCTGTGCAGGACAGGTAAGAAGGAGTTTTAGGCAGAGATGGGACTTTGAGCTACTCCAAGACTGCGTGCTCCAGGCAGAAGAAGCCGTGTGTGGGGAGGCCCGGGGACTTAGAGATGGAACTTGGAATCCTCACGGTGGCTGGAATGGGTGTGTACCCGGAACTGGACAGAAAGGCCAGGGAATGAGCCTTGCAGAGGCACTTTCCATAGGAAAAACAATCAGCTCTCATCGGAGACAACGGGAAGCTCCCAGAAACCTCACCTGCTTTGGCTGGAGAAAACGGGGCGGGGCCCATACCTAGAAATGAGATTATTTAATTTTATGATTTTTCAGTTTTATGTTTGTTTTGAGGAATCATCGTGTAACATCGACGACCGTGTACCCACGGAAGAATGACTGCAGTATGTGCCCCCTGGCTCTTTTCCTCCTCTCTCCTCTTTTCTCCCTCCTTTGATAACAGGCATAGAAATAGAAGTGAAGGGATGACTCATCGCATTTTAAAAAAAAAATACATTTTTATTATTTCTTGAGAATTTTGCATTTGTTATGATCATATCCCACCCTCTGTTCCCGAATTCTTCCCAGATCCGGCCCCTTTCTCTTCCCAACTGTGTGAATTCTTTTCCCCTATCAAGGCCAGTGTGTAAGGCTCAAATGGTCATCGACGGGTGGTCCTCCGCTGAAAGGTGGTCGACTTATCTGGGCCTATGCTCTTGGAGAAAAGTGAGCCCTCTTCTCCTAAGCAGCCAGGACCAGTCAGCAGCTCCATTGCTGGGGCGGAACTTTATACATAACTCTCCATTCTCAGATTCGGCCTGGCTTAGGCTTGTACAGGTCTCGTGCACGCTGTTATGACCACTGTGAGTTCACATGCGCAGCTGCCCGGCTGCACTCGGAGGACAGCGTTTCCGGGTTGCCAGTCACCGCCCCCGCCCCCGCCCCTGCCCCCGCCCCCGGCTCTCACCTGTTTCTGCTCTGATCCCTGAGCCTTTGGGACAGGGGGTGTGGTACAAGCACTTGACTGTGCACTTCCATTCCATTCTG
Source organism: Apodemus agrarius (assembly GCA_964023405.1). NCBI lineage: Eukaryota > Metazoa > Chordata > Mammalia > Rodentia > Muridae > Apodemus > Apodemus agrarius. The sequence continues at coordinate 36,172,060 of OZ030027.1, read as the reverse complement.
GCGTTCTCTGAGAGGCAAAAAGATCCCAAGGGCACGCCCATGCCCTCTACTCCACTGATGGGTGAGCTCAGTGAATCTCCATACAAACTCAATCAGTGTCCATGGAGTCCCTGGAAGCTATCAGGGAACACATGGAGAAAAAACAATGGGGCTGGAGAGATGGCTCAGTGGTGAAGAACGCTGACTGCTCTTCAAGAGGTCTTGAGTGCAATTCCCAGCAACCACATGGTGGCTCGCAACCATCTGTAACGGGATCTGATTCCCTCTTCTGGCGTGTCTGAAGACAGAGCTCTCATATATATTTAATTAATTAATTAACTAATTAATAATCATTTTTAAAAAGAAGGAACAAAATAAAAATGGCTGCCGTATGAATTAGACTTTTTTTATTTTTTATTTTTTATTTTTTTATTTTTTTTATTTTTCGAGACAGGGTTTCTCTGTGTAGTCCTGGCTATCCTGGAACTCAACTCTGTAGATCAGGCTGGCCTTGAACTCAGAAATCCGCCTTCCTCTGCCTCCCAAGCGCTGGGATTACAGGCCTGCACCACCACGCCCGGCTTGAATTAGACTTTTGATTAAGATTTTTTTTTTTCTTGAGGACCGTAACCTGCTTTAAAGAACTATGCTCTTGGGCTTGGAGAGATGGCTCAGTGGTCAAGCGCCCTGAATGCTCTTCCAGAGGTTATGAGTTCAATTCCCAGCAACCACATGGTGGCCTACAACCATCCATAATGAGATCTGACGCCTTCTTCTGGAGCATTTGAAGACAGCTATAGTGTACTTACATAGAATAATAAATAAATCTTAAAAAAAAAGAGAGAAAGAACTATGCTCTCGGGCCTGTGAGGTGGTTCAGCAGAGAAAGATGCCAGATGAGCTTTTGGAATCCACACTGTGGAAGGAAAGAATCAACACCCATAAGTCATTCTTCGGCTCCCACATATACGCCCCTCCACACGGATAAATACAGAAACAAACGGGCAGAGAGCGTCGCTCTTCTTCGTGTATTTTAGAATTGACATGTAGAATTTGGTCAAAAACTTAAATATTGATGCCAATGAGATTGCTCGAGTACTGTAAATACTGGTATCTTAAGATGGCGACGTCACTCTTCTAAATGTTTCTAAGTGACCTTGAGATCTCATCCCAGTTTACTAACCTTCATCCTCCACTGAAGGCACAGCATACAGGCTCTCCTTAGCCAAGAAACAATGCATTCTGTTTCCTCTCAGAAATTTTATTTCCGTGCTACTTCGGAATCTTATGCTAATGTAACAAAATTACGATATAAAGTCCTTTCTGAATATCATGCCGTACTTTTATCCATCAAGCGTATGTGTAAGGATGAAAATTTATACGTTTTAAAATTCCCATGACTTAAGGCTTTAAGTGTTTTCAGGATTGAGTTATCCTCATGATGAGTAAACTGCACAGTGGCTGACCAAAGCAATGTAAATGTATAGAAAATCTTGATAAAGCGTGGTCAAAGGGGAGACTTGTACTGGAAGTCTCGTGGGCACTGATAGTTTACCTGCATCTATGTCTCCATGAGGGCAGCAGATCTGTTCTAATTTTATTATTTTATTTTATTTTATTTTATTTTATTTTATTTTATTTTATTTTTAAGAGACCTGTGCTTCCAGAGGAGGAGATGACATGTGGAGAGTGTCATTAGGAAAGCACCCTTTGAGCCGGGCGTGGTGGCGCATGCCTGTAATCCCAGCACTTGGGAGGCAGAGGCAGGCGGATTTCTGAGTTCGAGGCCAGCCTGGTCTACAGAGCGAGCTCCAGGACAGCCAGGGCTACACAGAGAAACCCTGTCTCGAAAAACAAAAACAAAAAAAAAAAAAAAAAACAAAAAAAAAAGGAAAGCACCCTTTGATTTTTTGAACTCATTCTAAGTTATTTGCCCCCACACCACACCACATGCTAATCCAGTATAAAACGTATTTAAAGAACTTCCTTTAGCTCCCCTTTTAATTCTGTTGAAATTAAATCATCACAAAGCGCCAGCATCAGTTGCTTTTGTGCATTGCTGGAGCACACTATCTGAAATGGACCAAGGGCTTACGGTTCCGGGGTGCAGTCCCTTCTGGAGAGGAAGTCCTGGCAGCAGCGGGAGCCTGAGTTAGTGGGTCACCCTGTACTGAGAGGGATGGACTCTGGAGCCCGGGTTGTTTCCCCTCTTTCCTTTGGTCTGACAGTTAAAGTGGGTCTCCCTACCCCAGTTAACCTAATCTAGAAAACCCCCGGCAGACACGCCCGGAGACCTATCCTATGGTGACTCAAGATCCTACCAAGATGACAATTCAAATAGTTAGAACATTTGATTTGCAAAACACTTGCTACCCAATGCATTATAGAAAGCTGTGTTTCTCAAAGCTCATGTATTGAACTCCTCACCCCCAGCACCTCAGAATGTGACTGTATTGGAAACGGATCTTTGTAGATTTAATTACTAAGGTGAGGTAATAGAGCGGCCCTTAGTAGAGAGCCGGGCAGAGCCAGGCAGAGGGAAGAGGGTGTGAAGGTGCCAGCCTTCTACGAGCTAAGCGGAGAAGTCTGGGGCAGACTCTCTCTCAGCTCCCAGAAGAACTAGCAGGTTAATAACCCAGATTTGGAATTCCAGGCCCGAGCCCTGGGGGACAGGAAGTATCTACTGCCATACCCCCTAGCCTATGAGAACCTGTTTCACCAGCCCTTGCTAACCATCACATGGGTGTTGGAGCCATCCCTCCCCGGCCATGAACACCATAGTTTCCATGACTTGGTGTCTAAATGAGTTATTTATTTTATTATTCAAAATTGTGAAACAATAACAGAAAACAACAACAACAACCTCAAAACAAAACCAGCCTTACATTGTAGCCCAGGCTGGAACTTACTATGTAGCCCAGGCTAACTTCCAATGCAAGGAACTCTTTGTGCCTTAGCCTCTGAGCTGTGGAAGTATGAGCCTCCATACCCAGCTCGGGTGGGGTCTTTAAACCCCAGAGAGAAAGAGAGAAAGGAAGACCCTCCTTTGTGAGGGTCATTTTAGAAAAAGCCCTCCTGACAGCTAGATGCTGAATACAGAACAGATACTGACTATAAAGACCTTGAGGTTATTTTCCTTTAAAATACCCTTGTCTGTGGACCGTGCCTTGGCCACTGAGGAATTTGTGAAGCCAGTTTCCAGGGGTCTGTGTGCACTGCAGAGTGACTGCTATAATCCACGGATGTCTTCACGGAAGGCAGGCTATCTGCTTATGTAAGGATTTAATTTTTTTAATTTTTTTCCTTCTTTTTTTTTTTTTTTTTTTTTTTTTTGTAATTTAATGAGGCAGGATATCTCCCCACAGCCCACTCTGGCCTTGAGCTCACCACGAAGCTTAAGGTGGGGGGAGGGGCCTTGAATTTACAGCATCTTCCTGCCTCAGCCTCTTGATCTCTGGGTTCACAGGCATGTGTCGCTGCTTCTGGTTATGCGTGTAAAATTCTAATTTTGGGGCAAGGAGAAGGAAGAGAACTCCCAGCTAGGAAGGGAGCAGTTTGGGAGTGGACTCTCCCCTCAGTTAGGAATAGGCAGGGTAGCCACAGACATATGGCTCATGGCCTCCGAGGGCACCGGTTCTAGACCATGTTAACTTTTTTTCCCCCTTGAGGAGGTAGCAAATGGAGCTGCTTCTTATGAAGGTGAGCCTGGGTGGCGGGAGCGGTGGGAAGCAGGTCATTAACGCCTGGTGGCATTGCTAGGTGGAGACGGAGAAGAAGCAGCTGTGTGTGCTGGCTGTGGGGAAACTGAGGTAACTATGAGCTCCCTGCTCACTGACCTTCACTTCACAGCCACTGCTGCCCCGCTCCGACGATCCTTGTCTTTCTCTGGGCTATTGCTGTCTTTGGTCCTCAAGCAGAGGAGGACGGAGTCTCCTAGAGAGGTTCAGCAAGGGAGCATTCACACTGCTTGACTGCCCCTCCGCTGTGAGGCTAGACAGAGTAAGTAGCCGTGTGGACACCCTCACTGATGTGAGGACACAGATGTTCATCGCTCACTATGTCCATGGGCGTGACTTTCCCTTGGGTGTGGTGAAGACAGTCCTTAAGAGACTTGGGTTCATCATCAGCCTTGAGGAAATCCATGCAATAGGGTGCTTTGGGAACTGCCTGCGAATTCACTGTCCTTGCTGTCCATTTCCAAACTGGGAAGGTGCTACGGTCCATCCCGCCGAGCCCTGCGGAGGAGAGCCACCTCATGCTCCCGATTCTCAGATGTGTTTGGCTCCTCTGTGTCCACATTCCCTCAGTAGGCCGCTTCATTTCTGTCCTGAGTCAGGAGCTGCCCTGCTCATTCAGGAAACACAGACGAAGCTTTCCGGGGCCACGTGACCGTGGGCTTCTCCTAAGCAGGGAAGTTGAGAGAGTGCCAGGGCAGTCCAGCCATGGAAACTACCCCCTCTCCTGCATGAGAGACCCTTTCCCTTTGTGAGGCCAAGAGGGCAAAACGCTGGCTCTACTACAGCGATTCTTTGTCGAAAATGCTTCTTCCATATTTGTTTGTTAATGTTCAGACGAGGTTTAACTATGTATCCAGGGCCTGCTTCAAACTTGAGAGCCTCTTGCCTCTGCCTGCTAAGTGTGGGCCCTACAAGTGTGGCTCTAGCAGAGAGCCCTGGTTTTACACCAGAAGAAAGGTGGTTGTCAGCCGGTCAGTGGTGGTGCACACCTTTAATCCCAGCACTTGGGAGGCAGAGGCAGGCAGATGTCTGTGTTCGAGGTCAGCCTGGTCTACAGAGTGAATTCCAGGACAGCCAGGGCTATACAGAGAAACCCTGTCTCCACCCCCCCACCCCCACCCCCCAAAAAAAAAGTGGTTGTTATCTTCTAGTGCTCTGTCTCAGGCACAATCACAGTCACAGTCCATGGTCCTGGGTCCTTTGGTGCTCCTAGCTGCTAAGAGGCTGCTCTTAGCCATGGGGCTAGAGACAGAGCCCATTGGCCTGTGGTTGTGACTACACATCACTTCTGCCAAGGACAGAAGGTTGTCGGTATGTGCATGGGAACTCTTACCCGCACTGACACTTGCGTCTCTCATTTGTGTAAATCTCTAGTTGCTGTGGCTGTAGTACAGGAACATGCAAGGGTGAAGACCCAAGGTGGGCTGGAGAGATGGCTCAGTTGGTCAAGGCCTTGCCTTATAACCATGAGAACCTGAGTTTAAATTTCAAAACACAGTGAAAAACAAACGAACAAACAAACCAGCCAGTGGGCCATGTAGCCTGTCTTCCCAGCACTTGGGAGATAGTCCTTTGAGACTCACTGTCCAGCCAACTCTATTCCAACCTGTTAAGTTCCAGGCCAGCCAGAGACCCAGGAACACAGAAAAGACCCAAAAGACAAAAGGTCGAAGTTCCCCCGAGGAATGTTGCCTGAGGTTGGACCTCTGACCCCCATACCCACCCACACATACACGCGGGCGCATATGCACGTACACCTGCGCACGCAAGTATGTAGACGCACAAAGGCAAGGGGCTGGTGCCAGCACATACCCTCAGCACTGATAGCTGGTTTCATTCAGCTAGTGAGGAACGAAGCCAAAATGGCGAAATGAGAACCGACTCTGTCACTTGCATGTCCCTACCAGTTATCAGGAACGACTCGAGACACCACAAACACGCAACCACTTTCTTTTCCAAACCCGTGGATTGAGAATATTACATCAGGGGATCCGCTGACTGAGCAGGGAAATACCTTTCTCAAGGGTTCAGTATGAGGAGGTGGCCTCATCTCCTCCCAGGACTAAAGTGTCAGCAGCCTTGTTTCTCCCAAATATTTCTGTGACCTAAAAACCCAGACCTGCTCATCCCTTATACTACGCCTCTCTCAAGGGTCACCGCAGGCTATGCAGGTTCCCCAATGTCAGGGTTCTGGGAGACACAACAGAACCTGGCCAGCAGTGCACTGGTCACGTGTTACCTTTGTCCACACCCATGACCAAAATTTATGACATGGCCACCCATGACTTACACAGTGAAAATAAGGCACATAGAATCTTACTGTCTGAGAGGAAGGACTGAAGATTGTTCGAAGGCACAAAGGACCACTGTAATGACAGAGAAGGGACATGCTAAGAGAAAGTGTTTCCTGAAGCCTCTGCCCTTTGCCTCCCGTGGAAGATCCTCTCTCCCAGGCACCTTGTGAGCAGCAGGCGCTGACCATCTCACGGATATTATTTCTGGTCCTCGCAACGTCCCGTTAGGTAGATACTGTTATTGCCTTCATTGCACGGATAAAGTTATTGAGGCCCAGAAAGGTCTTGAGGTTGTGGGAGCCAGATGGCCCAGGGAATGACAAATGACGCTTGTGCGGCCCTCAGGTCAGCATGACTCTGGAGACTGTGCTCTCCCGTTCTCTGGAGAAGGATGCCCACTATGACCAACAGCACTGCCGTTGCAACAGAAGGGCCCTGAGCTTCAAAATATGGAGACTTGCTTCAGCCAGTTCTACAGGGATGAAAGAGAAAGGGAAAAATGACTTAGAATGGCACCAACTAGAAAGCACCCCTAATATTTTGGGCATGCCTTTGTATAGCTGCTAACTTGTAACCTGCTTCTTCAAATAACAATGCATGCCAGGCGGTGGTGGCACACGCCTGTAATCCCAGCACTCTGGGAGGCAGAGGCAGGCAGATTTCTGAGTTCGAGGCCAGCCTGGTCTACAGAGTGAGTTCCAGGACAGCCAGGGCTATACAGAGAAACCCTGTCTCAAAAAAACCAAATCAAAAAAAAAAAAACAAAAAACCAAATAACAATGCATCTGGGACGTTTAACATATGTGTTCACGTGGGCACATGTGCTGTATCCCTGCAGGTAGACATCCAAGTGTCTGTGTATGGGGGCCAGAGGTCAACCCTGAGTGTTTGTGGGGAGGGGATGAAGTCCTCAGTGTAAAAAAATAATAATTCCTTTTTCCTCTGGGCCCTTAGTTCTCATCAATAATCACTCCGAGAGTAATCATTAAACGCCTAGGTCATAAGTGTTGGCTCATCCCTGACTAGCTTGTAACTTACTTAACCATTCAAACTATTCTATGTCTACCACTTGGTTAGTCACCTCTCCTAAGTCCCGGCCTGCTTCTTCCTTCACATCTTCTCAGTGTGTCCCCCAGCTACTTGATTGATTCTCTCTCTTTATTCTATCCTGAGTTCAGCTACTTGCTGATTGACGCCAGGATCCTTATTGGATCTCTTGAATCTTTCCTATACTATTTCCCAGAATCCTCTCTTCCGGCCAGTGTCCCACCCCCTATTTACTGCCTCAGCTCATTCGCCATCGGCTTTTTTATAGACTGGTGATGCTCATAAGAGATCCTATCTACATCGGAGTGAATGTGTATTGTTGACCTGAGCACAGCCATGTCAAGGACCATGGTGCCTTAAACCAGTGGTTTTTAACTGCGACCACTTAGTACAGTTCCTCATTTAATGGTGAAATCCAATCATAGAATTATTGTTACTACTTTATAACTGTAATTTCACTACTCTTAAAAATCGTAATGTAAAAAAACAAAAAACAAAAAACAAAAAACCTCTGGGCGGTGGTGGCACATGCCTTTAATCCCAGCACTTGGGAGGCAGAGGCAGGCAGATTTCTGAGTTCGAGGCCAGCCTGGTCTACAGAGTGAGTTCCAGGACAGCCAGGGCTACACAGAGAAACCCTGTCTCGAAAACCAAACCAAAACAAAAGCACAACAAAAACAAAAAAGAATTGTAATATAAATATCTGATATACAGAATATCTGATATTTGACCCCAGGGAGGACTTGAGACCCATGGGTTGAGAATCCCAGGAATCCCAAGAACTTTTCCTGCTTTGAATAAGGTTGACAGTGTGAGGCAAAAGTTTGAAGCATGGTTGTCTCTTTGTAGATGATGTCACCCCAGGACTGCTCCCCTGTAGAGCCCCCAACTGAAATTCGCTAATCAGGACCCAGGGCTGCTGGTGTGTGTCTATCCAAGTTTGCCACCTACCCGTGCCCGCTTTTCCGTATAGGTGTATGTATCTCTGTGGTTTCTTCATTCCCCTTTGATCCAGTAAGGTTAAGTCCAAAGCTGTTCAGGTCCTGGCAGGTCTTTAGTCCTCAGGAGGCATCCACTTTGGGTTTTGAGACAAGGCTTCTCGTTACCCCGGAGCTTGCCAAGTAGGCTAGGTTAGCTGGCCAGGGGGCCCCAGGGATCCGAGTCTCCATCTCTCCCGTGCTGGAATTAGAAATACACACTACCACACCCACTATTCTTACGCGGGTTCTGGGAATTGGACTCAGTTGTTCGTAATTTCAGAATAAGAATCCTGGTAATAGCCACCTCTCGGGCTCTGCAATGCTGCTTAAGACGATTTATTTATATCTTATGCGTGTGAGTGTTTTGCCTTCATATATGTAGGTGCGGCATGTGTGTGCCCGGTGCTGAGCCTCTGAAGCTGGAGTTCCAGACAATTGTGAGGTGACTTGCGGGTGTCGGGAATCGAGCTGAGCCCTCTGTGGAAAGCAGTGGGTGCTCTTAAGTGCTGAGCCATCCCTCCAGCCCTGAGTTATATTTTTAATGACTCGACTACATATTCCCTTGCTCTCCATTTTGTGACCCTGCCACCGTATATTTAAAATTCCTGAAGGTGGACATTTATCTTGTCTCCAGCGAGTTTCATCTCTTTGCAGAGATGACTAATACCTTTCTCTGTTTCTAAATCAACTCATGTCTTCGCCAACGAGAACGATCCTAATGGCCGAAGATGCTTAATGAAAACATGGGTTCCACGCTTGTCTCTCTCCTCCTTTCCCAGAGAGAACTCACAGTGCTATCCAGGGTCTCTCCAACTCCTAACTCAGAGATTTTTATTGGCATTTTTCACTTCATGTAAATCTTCTGAAATTCTCATAACCTGCCCTACAGCCCTCCTTGCTGTCTTTTTCTCCTGGTTTCTGTGCGTCCATATTCTCTACTGTATTACATATTTACAACACTGCTTAGCTTGACTGTGCTCCCATGACACATTCACTCCTTTGCTCGCGCGGTGACCTCAACCTGGAATGGCCTTCCCTGTCATCTGTGGCTGGTCTCCAAGGTGCTGCTCAACAGACCAACCTTTCCCGGAGCCCAGCCCGTTCCCCCTCACTCCGTTAAAGTTAATAGATCTTTATGCTAGCTTCCCAGGACTTGAGTCTTGCTAACATACACTCATCCAGAAAAAAAAAAAAAAGTACTCAGTGCTTATGGTGAACACTGAAGGGCCTAGGGCAGATGCCAAAATAATAAACCTTGCTACTCATACTTTGGGATCCTCCGTAGCCATTTTAGAGACGGTTAGAAGCACACAGACATACTTAAATTATTCCAGAGCAGTGGTGGTGGTGGTGGTGGTGGTGGTGGTGGTGGTGGTGGTGGTGGTGGTGGTGGTGGTGGTGGTGGTGGTGGTGGTGGTGGATACAGATCCGTTGGCTGAGAGTTGCACTTAGCAGGCAGGAGGATCTGGGTTCCATTCCCACCATCTCAAAAACGGAAAAAAAAAAAAAAAAAAAGCACGCACAAGGTGTCAAATGAAAAATTTTTATTTTATGCATGTTTTCACTTGGGGAAGTCAAGACTCTGAAAGTGAGTGGGGCTCTGCCCAGCTGCAGGGGTGAACCCTAAACCTCTCCCCCCGAGCCATACCCCCAGACTTTGGTCCATGCTAATGCCCATCCTGCAGAGTCCCCTAACACACCCTAAGCTAATGAAGACACCCCGCTCTGCGGAGTCATGGGGACTGCTGAGTGGACCTCAAGCGCGGCCCAACCCCACTGCCTACGTTTCCCGGAGTCCGGTCTAGTTTTTACATCTTCCTCTCTCCCTGAAATAGATACGCAGCCGCCTCCAGATTTAGAACAGGAGCGCTGACTACTTCACGAAAGCCTGGAAAATATGACTTTTCCAGACACGATTCAGGTCGCTCATCCATCTCCAGGTCCTGGCAACCGCAGACAAGGCTTTGCCCTCGGCCGAGCCTCTGCCTCCGGGACCCGACCGGGAGGCTCGGCAGCTTCTCCAGCCTGGTGGAGGCGGCCGGAGCGGGGCCGTCACGCCACGCCGTAGGATCCGCACCCCCATCCGGACCGGGTTTTGCCGCCCGCCGCGCTCCCGGAGCCGAGACAGGCGTCGCGGAGGCCTCGGCGGCCGGGGGTGGCGGCGGCGACGGCGGCGGTAGCGGTGGCGGTGTGTGTGTGTGCGAGGGCCGCACCGCGCACGCGCGCCGGAGGGGTCGCGGGCTCCTTGCTCCCCCGGCTCCGTCAGGCCGGAACCCTCGCGCCGCCGCCCCGCCCGGAGCCGCCCGGAGCCGCCCGCGCCCGGACCCGCGACGGCCGGGCGGGGCCTGCTTCCTCGGCCCGCGTCCTCGGGCTCGCAGCCGGGAAGGAACATTCCTGGCTCTCCCCGCCCCGCTGCGCCCGTTCCCGCTCCTCCCCCGCCGCGTGTTTTCCGCCCCAGTAAAGATCGTGCCACACAAATAAGCCTCGGATGCCCTTTGCCGAGCGGGCCATTTTCAGGGCGCGTCTCCGGAGCCGCTAAAAGTCTTGTTTTCTCCCCAAAGTGGAAGGTGTGGGGGGCGGGGGCGGCTGGGGCCGCTTCCAACTGCTCCGCACGCTCGAATAGTTGTCAGTAAAATCAAACTGACGTCAGCCCGGGGGGGAAAAGATAGGTCTCTTTTGTTCTCATGTTCTCCCCCCCTCCCCTCCCTTGCGATCAAAGGCAAAAAAACATTTTTTTTTTCCTTTTGGAGGGTGGAGGGAAAGAAAAAAAAAGGGGGGGGGGATTGCCGTGCAAAAAGATAGCTTCCATTAGAGCTTCTGCCCGGGCGACGGGAATGTTTAATGAATGCATCAAGTCTTTTGATCACCCTCGCTCGGCTGGGTTCAGTAGTGCCGGAAGGTTAGTTGCATATCCTGTGGCTGATCTGAAATTCGATCAGCAGAGGGGGTCAAAGAAAAGAAAAGCATTTTAATGGGAATCAATAGAGGAGCATAGGTCTTGGAAGGAAATACGTGTTGATTAAAAATGCCACAAGATTTTTAAAAAAAATGTTCAAAACCGGTTTAGAGAAAACGAAAAAAAAAAAAAATAGGGAAAGCAAGGGAGGGAGAGAGAGAGAGAGAGAGAGAGAGGGAAGAGAGGAGGCGGGGAGGAGGAGGGGGGAAAAAAACCCTTAGCAATCTATTTTCTGTGTGTGCTGCTGCCAGAGAGGCAGTCGGCAGACCAACAGTTTGTGTAATGCTTCAAGCTACAGCGGGCAAATTTAAAGCTGTATGCTCAGAACAACATAATAAATACTTATTGAAAATGCATTTCTATTTCTAAGCGGGGCTCACTCATGCATTATACAAAACACCCAGGGCTGCGGTCGCAGACACAAGGGGACAAATAAGGTATACTGTGACTCGGAGTCCTTAAAACTAAACTATGGGGCTTATAACAGTTGAGAGCAGAAATAAACAAACAAAAAAAAATTTCCCTTAAGTCGAAAACTAACAGCTTTGAACAAAACCAAAGGCTTAAAAATGGAAACTTTGAAGAAGTTGTAATTTTCAAAATATCTTAAAACTGTGAGGGTAAGGAGACAGGAATGGAGGGAGGTCCATGGTAGTAGATAGCATATTGATTGCCTTACAGAGTGGAAAATTATTGCCCTGTAGGTAGGGCAGGTGATCAACAATGTATAAAACAGTTGAAGGTATTTATGGCACTCCACCTACTATAGAGGAAAAGGAAAAACTGCTTTCTAAAGCCATGCTCACACCCACCCACACGTACACACTCTCTCACTCCCTGTCTGCCTGGTCTGTTGGAAGAGAATCAATAGTATTTAAATTTTTACACGTTCAACAAAGACAATCCTTTCCTCATGGAGGGGAACATCCCAAGAACAATGTGCCTGCCGGAGCTTTTCCTTCTAGTAAGGAGTTTCAGCAGCTCCTTACTGGGCTCCTGGAGGCCAGTCCTCCATCTTCAGCCACATCTTTCTTGCTATGATTTTTTTTTTCTTCCTATCTCTAAAGACTGTAGAAAGGGATCAAGAAGCATTTTCAGTGTAATTTCCCTTGGATATTCTCGGTAAAGTTGTTTACTCACCATCTTCCCATACTAAACTCCTTACGTTCCAGGCTCTTCTGCAGCACGGTAAATATGTTCATATAGTCTTTGCATGGGACTGTGCTTTTCAGAACTGCTTGATGTGTGGCCCATGGTAACTGAGAACGTAGTGCAACACCTTTGTTGATGACAATGTCATGTGACAACGTCAAAAGGTTGGATACCTCTGCTTTAAATCATCTCCAGTTTGTATACCTAACACATCCTAAATGTCATACTACGCTGCTCTGTTTAGTCTGCATGGCAGGGTGTGTTGGCCTGCGGTGAGGGGAGGTTAAGGAGGGGTCTTGCAAATTCGAGGTGAGCCTGAGTTAGATAGCAAGGTCATGCCTAAAAAGGAAAGAAAATAAAAGAAAAGAGAAAAAACAAAAGAAAAAAAAAAAGATTGTTCATGGATGGGTTGACTCCATCATAGAAGCTATAGATATAGGAGCCAAAGTGTTGACTGCCTTTAATTTAATTTAATGGGTGGAGGGTCCATCAAAATTGAAAATTGTTGTTTGCCACATGTAACCTTAATTTTTTTAAAACTTATTTTCAATGATGGTTCTTAAATGCTTAACCTCCCTTCAGCCCAACACCCAGCAGAGGAAGCAGAAAAGAAAGGATTCAGGGTAAGTGGACCTGTTTAGAAAGGTTCTTTGGAGCAACTCCCGTCTGTGTTTTCTGGAAATGACAGAAAGCAGCAGCAGCTCGATCCACTCACAAACACCTCACAGATACACCAGGAGTCCAGTTCGGTAGAGTCAGGATAGCAAACAGGAATCAGCAGCAGTGGCAGGACCTAGCAAAGATGGCTAGGCCTCAGCCTCAACACCAGGAGGAACCAACAGGACCACCAGGAGAAGCGCTGGCTGTTCTGCTCTCTCGGGGAAGACTCGTCACCCCATGGAGTCCTGTTTATACCCTCCAAACAGCATGCGTCCTCCAGCATGTACATCCAATCAGTCTGAGTCCACGGGAGCAGCAAGAAACTGCAGTACACCACCAGAGCCAATACGTGCATGTGATTAGCAAAGAATCCTTCATCGCGTGTCCTTTCGTATGCTTGCTTTTACAGAGCATCCTCTCTCCTGGTCTGCTTCAGTGAAACATTCCTTCATGAGTCTGCCTTAGTCTTTCACACCCATGTCCACTCTAATGAAACTTTCCTTCACGTGTTTGCCCCAGCCAAAGACCACCCAACCGACTTTCCAAAGAAGGCTTAAGAGTTTCCACTTCAGCCACAGTTCATACCGTAAGAACTTTTTGTTGCCTTTTGAAACAGGGTCTTGTGTAGCTCAGGCTGATCCTGAACTCACTATGTAGCCAAGGCTGGCTGATGTCAGCAATCTCCTATTTCTAGCATGAGGATTGATTTTAGGTGCATACCGCAGATTTACATAATAAGATTCTTTAAAAATCATTTCAGCCGGCGTTGATAGCGCACGCCTTTAATCCCAGCACTTGGGAGGCAGAGGCAGGCGAATTTCTGAGTTCGAGGCCAGCCTGGTCTACAGAGTGAGTTCCAGGACAGCCGGAGCTACACAGAGAAACCCTGTCTCAAAAAAAAAAAAAAAAAAAAAAAAAAAAAAAGCAAATTATTGCCGGGCCGTGGTGGCACATGCCTGTAATCCCAGCACTTGGGAGGCAGAGGCAGGCGGATTTCTGAGTTCGAGGCCAGCCTGGTCTACAGAGTGAGTTCCAGGACAGCCAGGACTACACAGAGAAACCCTGTCTCAAAAACAAACAAACAAACAAAAAAAATCATTTCTTAAGCCGGACATGGTGGCGCACGCCTGTAATCCCAGCACTTGGGAGGCAGAGGCAGGCGGATTTCTGAGTTTGAGGCCAGCCTGGTCTACAGCCTGGTCTACAGAGTGAGTTCCAGGACAGCCAGGACTACACAGAGAAACCCTGTCTCGAAAAACAAAAAACAAAACAAAACAAAACAAAAAAACCAACAACAACAACAAAAAAAAAACAAAAAACAAAAAAAAAATCATTTCTTAGTAACTCTTTTAGCATTTCCTTTTGTTGATGTGCCTTTGTACTATGTGTGTGTGTGCATGCATGAGTGTATTTATGTGTTTGTGTGTGATAATGCTCACATACCACAGCATCTGAGTAGAGGTCAGAGGGCAAGGTTCAGGCATCACTTCATGCCTTCCACCTAGTTAAGGCATCTTTTTGGCTCTAGTTGCTGCCAACCCCAAGCTAAGTGGGTCACAAGATTTCTGGGAGATTCTTCTGGAGTTTCCCATCTCCATGTAATCCCAGGACTGCTGGGATTACAGTCTTGTGGTAAAGTATCTGGCTTTCACATTCCGGGGGTCTGAACTGGGCACTCAGGTCTTTGCACTTGCACAAAGAACACTTTGGCCCAGAAGCTCTGACTACCCAAGACACAACTCACATATCAAATCATTCCCAAGAAGAAGGAAGAAGAGGGCGCTGGTCCTGGAAAGGCTTGATACAGCATTGTAGGGGATTACCAGGACAGAGAAATAGGAGGGGGTTGATTGGGGAATGGGCGGAGGGAAGAGGGTTTATGGGACTTATAGGGAGGGGGGAACAGGGAAAGGGAAAATCATTTGAAATGTAAACAAAGGATATGGAAAATAAAAAACAAAACGAAACAACAAAACAAAACAGTACACTTTGTACCTGCTTAAGGCAATCCTAGGAGCCTTGGAAGCAGAGGCTACAGCTCCGTTCTTATCCCTAATTCCACCCGTGCTGCTCAGAACAGAATTTTTGCATGTTGAAAGTAAAGCTAGCTAAAGGACAGCTTTGAGTTAATAAGGGTAGATGATGCAGTGATTGGATTTCAGAGACGGAAAGATTGCTAACTTAAGTTCTTCAAAGTTCAGATGCCTCTTCGGTAAAATGGAAAAATTATACTCACCTCCCAGACTCATTTATGTGATGAAACAGTGTATGTAAAGTACTTCGTGTAATGTTTATATATAAAATATAACTAATATATTTGTGTTATGTATGATATATAATATACATGCAGCTATCTGTCATCTATTTGTTTTGTTTTTATTTCAAAGATTTCTCCATCCCTGGAGCCATGCCTTTCTTAACCATACTCTTAAATATATATATATATATATATATATATATATATATATATACTCTATCTATGTGTCTGTTTATCTATCTATCTATCTATATCTAAGTGTATGTGTACGTTTATTTAGATTCGTTTATTTTATGTGTATGGGTACTTTTCCTGAATCCATGTTTATACACACATGTGTCTTGCACCCATGGTGGTTACAGAGGTTATCATATGGAACTAGAGTTACAGAGGTTTGCGAGCTTCCATGCGGATGCCGGGAACCGAGCTCTGGTTTTCTGCAAGAACAAGCACACTTGACCATGGGTTCATCTCTTCAGCACGCCCCGCCCCCTCCCCCGTCTGAGCCTGTGTGCCTTAGTCACATTTTTATGAAGCCTCTCCTTGAATATGACCTGCATGTGACATTCTGTCCAGTAAGCATCTTGTTGCCTTCTCCTGGATTTCTTGGAATCCTGCCTCTTGAGACATTTCCTCTCAGGACCTGGCTGTGCTCTTGGAGATTGAGGAACTGTGTCTAGGTGAGATCATTTGTAGGTGGGCTGGTTGATACCGTGCAAACTGCTTCCAGCAGGCGGCAGATGCCATCGACCTTCAGCCTTGACGGTTGCCCATCTGGTTTTTTCCATCCTGTTTAATCAGCTGCTGTCTGATCCCAAACCAGAAACTACCCAGTTGAGCTGGCCCACAGCGCCATGAAGAGTAGATAAATAGCAAACACTTAAGATAGGCGGGGCGCCAAATGCGCGCTCCGAATTTTGTGCGTTGGAAACTTAATAACCAAAATCTTGTGTGAATGGTTCTTGAAGGGGTGGAGTCTAACTAAGGAGCTGATTTGCAGCTTCACAAGTTACTGAGGGAGTGGCTGTGCTCTGCTACCGTGGGATGCTCTCTACCACTTAAGGATCCAGCAAGAGAGCCCACATCCGAATCTGAGCAGATGTGGCTGCCAGCCTTGGGGTTCTGGCCTCCAGAACGGTCGGCTAAATAGATTTCTCTTCTTTATACATTTCTCGGTCTCAGGTGTTTAGTTGTAGCAATGGAAAATGACGGAGACAACTAGCTTTTATGACATCCTTTTTTATTTTGTAGTAAGTACTAAACCCGTTTGTTTAATAAATATAGATGGAATAATCTAGCTGCTTGGGGGATTTCTCGTGAGCTCATTCTTCCGGTCCCTGCTACTCTTCACATACAGAAAGCCCTGCTAGCTTTGGTTCCTGAGGCTGCTTAAGCCAAATTCAGGCTACACACAGAACCTCTCAGGCTCTTTCCTCAGGGGTTTGGAGCCTAAATTGGGAGAGATTTATTTATTTATTTACTTTGTAGAAAGGGAGGTTATTTATTTATTTATTTTTTCTGTTGGGAACTTCATACAAGTGCTATATTTCCATCTCCCCCAACTCCCTCTTAAATTCACGACCTTTTCTTTAATTACCATCACATGTGTGTCCTCGGTCCCCATCCCCCTTCTCTCTCACCTCCCCACAAGATAAAGGTGCCACTATTCACTGGGATGGCTTGCCAGGATGGATTGTTGTGATTCACAGGCTTTTCGCTAGATAGGACTATTGATTGAGTCGGACCTCGGGCAGCTTACACAGCACTTCTGAATACTGTGAGAGCTAGCCCTCAGGGAGGAGGCTTCCAGGTCAGCCCCTGCTCACGTCCTCCAAGTCCTGAGGTGCAAAGGTGTGGCATCTTCACCTAGAGGAGCCGACCTTCAAGTTTTGAGAGCAACCAAGGTAAATGGTAAAACAAAACAAAACAAAACAAAACAAAACAAAAAACCATATTGTTTGGGGCGTGGGTGGGTTTCTCTGGCTCCCCTGACCAAGAATTTGAAGGGAGATTTCCTATTCCTGGCCCTGGGTTTTTGCTGGAAAGCCTATGGTTCTTGGGCGAAGCATTATCATTTTCCGTGACACAACTCCAGTGAGAAAATATGACCCAAGCTGGATGTTGAGGCACAGTTTTTTTGTTTTTGTTTTTGTTTTGTTTTGTTTTGTTTTTGTTTTTGGAGACAGGGTTTCTCTGTGTAGCCCTGGCTGTCCTGGAACTCACTCTATAGACCAGGTTAGCCTCGAACCCAGAAATCCGCCTGCCTCTGCCTCCCAAATCCTGAGATTAAAGGCATGTGCCACCACTGCCTGGCCTGTGGCACAGGTTTTTAATCTCAGCACTCAGGAGGCAGAGGTAGGCAGATCACTGAGTATGAGGCCAGCCTGGTCTACAGCCACAGGGCTACACAGAGAAACCCTGTCTCAAAAAGCTAACTAACTAACTGACTAATATAATATATATGAATTTTATAGGTAAGCCTATAAAATGTTTCTGTATGACTTTATCAAATATCCTTAGTGCTATCCCCCCCACCCCCGCCCCACTATTATCAGCCCTTCCTGTGATGGCTAATTTTGGTGGTCAACTTGACAAACCTGGGAAGAGGGAACCTCTACGGTGGAATTTCCCCATTAGATTGACCCGTAGGCATGTGTGTGAGCATTTTCTTGATCACTAATTAATATAGGAGGACCTGGCCCACTATGGGCGGTTCCATCCCTAGGCTAGTGGAACTGGGCTGTTATAAGAAAAGTAGCTGAGTAAGTCATGGGGAGCAAAGCAGTAGATAGCATTCCTCCGTGGCCTCTGCTTCAGTTTCTGTTTCCAGGTTGCTGCCTTGAGCTCCTGCGTTGACTTCCCTCGGTCAACAAGACAAACCCTTTCCTCTCCCAGGTTATCTTTGGACAGTGTTTTATCACAGCAGCAGGAAGCAACGTAAGATGCTCTCTCTCAACCCGCTGGGGCTCCTCCATGCCTGAGAATAGGCCTGAGACAACCCTGGCCCCACTGAGTGCCACATGGTGCAGTTGGGGCATAGCATTCCTAAGATGATCCCAGCCACTCAGATGAAGTAGAAACTTAAAGGTTCTTTGGAAAGTCGGTGGGATGGTGTTTTGCTGGGGCAAACACGGGAAGGATTGTTTAGCTGAAATGAACACAGGTGAAAGACTAAGGCAGACTCGTGAAGGAACATTTTGCGGAAGCAGTCACAACTGAAAGGGTATCCTGCTAAAGCAAGCATGTGAAAGGACACGTGATGAAGGATTCTTTACTAATAACACGCATGTGTTGGTCCGTCTTACATTGCACTGCTGAGCTGCATTTGTGGGCACTCCATAGAGAGAAACACGCCAAAAAAAAACTTCTGATGGTGTGCTGCAGTTTCTTGCTGCTTCCTCAGACTTGGGCTGATTGGCAGAGTGATGTCCTCTGAGACCGACACATGTGCTGAGGTGAGACCCATGGAGGACACGTCCATTTGAAGGGTGTCTTAGTTAGGGTTTCACTGCTGTGAACAGACACCATGACCAATGCAAGTTTTATAAAAGACAACATTTAATTGGGGCTGACTTACAGACTCAGAGGGTCAGTCCATTGTCATCAAGGCAGAAACATGGCAGTATCCAGGCAGATATGGTGCAGGAGGAGCTGAGAGTTCTACATCTTCATCTGAAGGCTGCTAGCGGAAGAATGACTTCCAGGCAGCTAGGGTGAGGGTCTTAAGCCCACACCCACAGTGACATACCTACTCCAACAAGGCCACACCTCCTAATAGGGTCACTTCCTGGGCCAATCATATACAAATCACCACAGAGGGTATAACTAGGACTCGGTGGGAAGTGACAGAGACAGAGCTTGGCTTGCTGGCACAGCCAGCTGTAAAAACGCTTGCGGTCTTATGTCTTCGCTGATCTTCGCTTCCCTGAGAGTAGCACAGCTGAGAACTTCTCCTGGGGTCCAGGTTGGTCCCTGCTGCTGACTCGAGCCAAGGCTGAGGCCTGGCTGTCTCTGCTAGGTTGTGTCACAGTTGTTGCTAACCCAACTCTACTGAACTGGACTGCTGGTGTTTGTGTGAAATGTTTGTGAGTGGATCGAGCTGCCGCTGCTGACCTGTGAACTGAACTGCTGATTTCCAGACAACACAGAGTTGCTCCAAAGAACCTTTATAAGCTGGTCCACTTCTCCCATGTCCTTTCTTTCTCACTGCCTCTGGTGGGTGGTGGTGGGCTACAAGGGAGGTTAAAGTGATTTAGAACCATCATTACAAATAGGATTTGAGAAATCACTCAGAGACCTGCTGCCTCTGAGGACACACCTGAGTGTAACGCAGCAGCAGTTGGGTCTGTGGCCACCAAAGGCCCTGAGGAGATCCCTGATCTGGGCTGCCAGGGGCCATGTTGATGACGTCTGCAGAACTGGCCCCACCCCTCTCAGGCTGCAGCCCTCAGGAAAGCAGGGCCTTTACACCTGCTCTGGAAGTACAGTAGAAACGGCCCTGGTTAAAGGTCAGGGGAAGTTGCTGAGCTGGCCCCACCTCTTGCTGTCTGTGCTGTGTGTGTGTGGTGTGGAATCTCTGGAGAGATGCCTCTCTGCCCCCTACCACTCCTGAAGCAAGCTGAAGAGCTGGCTTCACCTTTAGCCTGTGTAAGATCCGAAAGAAAAACCGGGGTACTCCTGCACCCCACGCCTCGGAAACCGGCACCCCGAAACACGAGAGACAGACCTGATGCAATTTTGCAAGAGGATTTTAATATCCAGAGCTCAGGGGGGGGGGGGTTACAGCCTCCCTGCGCAGGGTAGAAGTAAGCCCAGCGAGGACTGGCTTGCCTTGGCCTTTTATAGACTTATAACAGAACCCGCCTACCACAAGCTTCTAAGCCAATCAGTTCAAACCATCCGAACTCGCGCTCTGATAACCTATCAGCCTCTCATAGAGGCCGGAAGAACTAGTTAAGTCATTTCCGCTTATGTGGCCTCCACGCAGTGTCGCGCCCACCCTCCCCCCACTGGCGTTGGGGATCCAAGTGCCTCCCACGTGCCCAGGCATGGGGGATTCCTAGCTTACAACCTTATCCTTTCACCTGGGCAGTGTGGGAGAGCTGGCCCTGGTCACGTGGGCACAGATGAGCTCTCTTGAGGGGACAAGCTTGCTCTGCTACTTGTCTGCCACTACACTGCCCGGTGGTGTTGTAGGTGAGGGAGAGAGTCCCCCGAACCCCCCAACCTTACCCTCACCTCCTGTGGCAGACTGGAGAACTGACCCTGAGGGTCACGAGAGAGGGAGAGTTGGCTCTAGCCCTCTCAGACTGGCTGAGCTAGCCCGGACAGTGCTGGAGTGCTCACCCTGGTGGTGTGGTTGCAGGAGAGCTAGCTGGCAGGCTGACCAACTAACTCAGCTACCACCCAGGC
The DNA here is from genome assembly GCA_964023405.1 of Apodemus agrarius. Taxonomy (NCBI): domain Eukaryota; kingdom Metazoa; phylum Chordata; class Mammalia; order Rodentia; family Muridae; genus Apodemus; species Apodemus agrarius. Next base: position 36,151,586 of record OZ030027.1, on the reverse strand, counting down.
CCAGATCAGGGCTTTGAGTTGGCCCAACTCAACATCTACCCCCATCTATGAACTGCTGGGGTGTGTGAAAGGTCCAGCCGTGCAGATCCAAAGCTGCAGGATCTCCATGGCACAGGGCAACAGCAGGATATCCGAGAGGAGTCCTGGTGAGGATCCGGTATTGATAGAGCAGCAGAAGCCAGAGGCCTGGAACCAGACCGGCGACGACTCATTGGAATGAGCTTTTATAAGTGAAGTGTGTGGACGAAAGGCTATACCGTGGGGCCCACTACAGCTTCCACAATGAGATATTTTAATTTTTTTAATGTGTTTTATTCGGGGGTGGAGAGGTTGCAAGGGTGGAGGGCAGATACAAAGGGATGGGGAGATGAGTGATATTGGGGGTACATGATGTGAAATTCATTAAGAATCAAAGTTTTTAAAGGGGTGTAGTTTAGGGCCAGCAAGCTGGTTCAGCAGGTAGAGGTGCATCCGGCAGAAGCCTGGCGGTCTGAGTTTGATCCCCAGAACCCGTGTGAAGGTGAGAGAAGAGAACTGACTCCACAACGTTGTCCTCGGATCTCCACGTGTACAGCATACACAGAAGCGCACACACCGTGCATGTGGGTCTGTGACCACAAGTATATTCGCACACGCACTAGTGTGACATGGAGAAACTCAAGAGCACAGTTTAATATATCAAGAACATGTATTGTTTCATAACCAACACCAGCCGTTCATTTTCAAAAACCTTCCTTCCCACCAGTCCTTGGAAATTACTGTTCTATGTTCCTACTCTAACTATGACTGTCACAGCCTAGTAATTTTAGTATCTAGTAATGTTACATTAACTTTTAAAATTGTATTTGTGTGTGTGTGTGTGTGTGTGTGTGTGTGTGTACATACAGGCCCATGCGGAAGTCAAAGGACAATTTGAAGGAGACACTTCTCTCCTGCCACATTGGTCTTGGGGACCAAACTCAGGTCATTAAGGTCTCAGTGGCATGAACTCTTACCCTGCTGAGCCATCTTGCCAGGCCTTCCTTAATTTTGTATTTTGGCAGAATGGCTCTCAGACTTGAAATGACTTTAGAGAAAAATCTCACAGCACGAGTTACTGAGAGTTTTAATGCCTTCAAATGTTTAACATATTTTTAATTTTTTCTCCTTATGTGTGTTTTATCTCAAAGCTGTTTCTCTCAAGTCATCCTCAGCGAGAGTCAGAACTTTAGGCCTGGTGAAGACTATTAAACAAGGAATCACAGGTAAATCGCGATGCTCTCCCTCCTCTGACTCGATTAGCTCTTTCTTCTATGTACAAAACAAGGTGCTCTCCAGTTGAGAGGATCTTACTCAGCATTACTTAATGCAACTGTGTTAGTAGTTCCCTTAAAATAGGAATAAACCTGGTAAATTTGTGGCATATTCTCATAATAATTAATTTTATACATCTTTGGAAATAGTAAAAATAACATTTTGCTTCAGTCATGGGCATCTGAAAAACAGTATTTTATATTCCAGTGTATAAACATTTCTGTTTAAACAGTAAAAGTGTCTAGGAGAAATAAAGACAGGAAACTATATTTTGTCTTGAGCCTTTACAATATATATGTATGTGTATATATATGTATGTATGTGTGTATATATATATATATATATGTATATATATGTATATATATACATACATACATATATATATGTGTATATATATATATATATATATATATGTATATATATATATATATATATATACATATACCTACATATACTCCACAGTAAGATAGTAATAGGCTTAGACTATAAATAATGTTGAGGCCAAGTAATCCATGTGAAAATGTAATTAATATAAATTATTTAGTCTGATCAAATGATGTCTGTGATAGAGAAGTGTTGGCTTTTATAGCCTTCTTCTTGCAATATGATGTCATCTTTGCTTTCGTTCCTAGAATCAATCTCTCGATAGGAATCCCAGGACTCTGCCTGATGAAAAGACAGTGGAGTCTCATTCCCTCTCACTTTGTTAATCCACAAACTCCATCATTTACACACACACACACACACACACACACACACACACACAGACACAGACACGCACACACACACACACACAGACACACACACAGACAGACACAGACACAGACACACACACACACACACACACACACACAATCCCTCAGTAATGTCATCTTACTTCATCGGAAAAATTTATAGCCAGGAGCTCTAGGCAAATCTCAAATCACTAAGAATTCATCACTTTTGCCAAATAAACTACAGACCACTCAGTAACTGATAATCATAAAATATTACGACTCAACCACATTCATCTAAGTAAGCTAGTAGTGTGAGCGTCATAAGTCTAAAAGCAGGTAGGAGAAAGTTTATGCTGTGCACATACCCACATATTTCTGTTCATAAAACTATTGCATACAATGCGGGTGGCCCTCATGATGGGACCTGTCCGCCTTCATGTCTCTGTCATTCTTTCAGCCAACAGTTGTCCATCCTTTGACTAGGGACTGGTCCTGTGACTTGACTTGTTGGATATGAGCCTAGTGATGTCTGTGTTATTGGAAGCTGGACTCACACAGTCACAGATGAAACTTCCTGAGAGAGACCAAGTGAGCCCAAACACCAATCTGCCACCCACGAGAGGTCTCTTGAGAAACAGAACCAATTAAATGGGTACACACGGGATTTATGAGATTGCCTTACGTGGGGTGATTCAGAGAGTCCAATGGCTGTCTCATACTGAAGAGGTTGAGAATCTAGTAGTTGCTCCATCCGTGAGGCTGTATATCTCAGAAGTTCCAGCCTGGCCCTGAAGGCTGAAGGGTCCCTGGAGAGCCACTGGTCTTCAGTCCTTGTGGGAAGTTTGAGGCGCTGGTTCTAATTTCACTGAAGGGATTCCAGAAAGCATGAAGGTGACAAGCCACAAAGTAGCCATCCCCTCTTTCCGTGTCCCTATGTCTGGCATGCCACCAGGAGGTGCCACCCATGTTGAGAGAGGGTCTTCCTGCTTCATATAATCTGAGCACGGCGTCCCTCCCAGGCGTCCCTTAGCTGCTTGCGTTTTAGATGATTCCAGTTCTAGGCAAGCTGGCAACCAGGATCAGACACCGCAGGATCTGAGTCTAATCTGTCAGTGAATTCCCCATCAACCCACAGCATCCTGAGAAACAATCAGCTATGGTCTTTTTAAGCCACTGAGGTTTAGCGTATCCATTTGTGTGGTGTTAAGTAACTGTTAAAAAAAAAATGGCATCTGGAGGGTGTGTGTGTGAGGAACATATTTTTAAAGTATGTAAGGACATGTTGGGGACAGCATAGCAAGTAGACTGTAGGACATGGGTATGTTGCTGGTGGAGGCTCTCAGAACGGACAGGACGAGGCTTATGTTCTACTATGGAGCAAACTCACAACTGTGCTAAGTCCAGAGAGAGAGAGAGAGAGAGAGAGAGAGAGAGAGAGAGAGAGAGAGAGAGAAAGGAATAGAATGACCTTGGGGCCTTGGACAAGAAGATTTCAGTTGAAGTGCCTACTGGCCTTCAGAGAAATGACCCAAAGAGTAAAACAGTTGCTCAAAAAATAGATTTTACATGGACTACAGGAAAGACAGGATGTTGTGAGGGAGAAGATGAAACTGTTTAAAAAATCCTAGTCTCTTCAGTCAGCTGAAGATTGTTAAAATAAGAAATGGCCTTAAGGTAAACATGGAGTCTGGACTGTGACCATTAAGGCTTCAGAGAAATTTAAGGAGGAGCCTAATAGTCCCTTGTCAGGCAGACAAAAATCTTTCCAAGAATCTTAAGGGTATTGTTTCATGGTCACTTGCCGTGACCATAGCACAGCTCTGTATTGGGAAGAGTTATAGATTTATAGATGTGTTTTCTGGGGGCATGGGGAAAGACTACAAAATGAGAAAACTCTCAGCATGGACTGAGAGAGAGAGAGAGAGAGAGAGAGAGAGAGAGAGAGAGAGAGAGAGAGAGATATTAAGGAGGCCTCGGCACCCAGAAAGACAAACATCACATGCTTTCCTGTACTGTGTGCCCGAGATTGTATATAGATACATACAGTGGAGGGGGGACTGAGGGAGGGTAGGAGACTAGTTGGGAGAAAGAGGGGAGGAGGAGGCAGAAGGCTCAGGAAAGGGCTTGGGTGGTGAATGTGGTCTAAGTAAATGATACAGTTGGACAGAGCTGCCTTAACGCAAGCCAGGGGCATTGGACATAGGACAGTAAAATAAAACGGGGCCACCCCTGGGAGCCCAGCCCTCTGTGGCAGTCTCCAGAGCCCCAGCAAGCAATGTGGATGCAAACATGGGGCCTTAGAGGGTCAAGCTACAATGTGGACCAGAGCCAAGAGTTGCAAGGAATCAACTAAAGGAGCAGAAAGCGTCCTGACAGGGGGATATCTGTTTCTAGAAGGTGCCTTCGCTGTTGTACTTTAGGATGGACCAGTGATAATCACATGAGTCCTGGCTTTTTTGTTCTCTTCCTCTCTCTCCCTCTGTCTGTCTGTCTGTCTATCTGTCTCCTTCTGTCTGTCTCTGTCTCTCTGTCTCTGTCTGTCTCTGTCTCTCTGCCTCTGTCTGTCTCTGCCTCTGTCTCTGTCTCTCTGTATCTCTCTCTCTGTTTCTCTGTCCTTTTCTCCTCTCAGCCCCATAGCTAACTACAGAGCTTTGACTCTTTTTCTGATTTATTTTTTTATGTGTATGTGTGTTTGCCTACATGTAGAGATGCACACCATGTGTGTGTAGTACCTGAAGAGGCCAGAAGAGGATGCCAGATCACCTAGCTCTGAAGTTAGAATTCCATGCTGCCATATGGGTGCTGGACACCAAACCCGGTCCTCTGGAAAAGCAGCGAGCTCTCCTAACTGCTGAGGCTTCTCTCCCGCCTCCGCCCTTCCACTCATCCTCCTCATGCCTTAGCTTTTCAAGTGCTGGCATCACAGGTATGCGCCACTGTGCCTGGCTGTTTTCCGGAATATCTATTTCAGATACTATGTCTGAAGACTTTGGATAACAGATGTCTTTGCTATTGAGCCTGATCCTGAGCTTGTACGAAGCTCTGGAACTTGACCTGCGAAGGAGCGGTGAAGGATCAGCCAATCACTGGGCTGCAGAGAGGAATGCACGCGGTAGCCTGTACAATAGTGGTCCCCAACAGGTCACACAGTTTTGCTTGTTTGTTGTCTGTTTTGCTCATGTTTTTTGGCAGCGGGGTTTTTCTACTCTTTCTAAGAGGCACAGTCTAGTCTAGTTTCTCAGTCCTGGCTCCTTGGACTTGCTCTGAGTATAGAATATCTCTGAAGTAGCCTCGTACAGTTTCTGAGGCGGGGATCCAGAGCCTGCAGTTTTTGCTGTCTTAAACAGCACTATGCTGCCGAAGAAAAGCCCCACATGACTGAATACAACCTCAGGGGCTTCACCCTCTGAATATGCCCCACTACACCAGGGAGAGCAGCTATGAAGATCCCAGCCCACAGAGGCAGGAGGAAGGAATATGGTTGTGGTCGTCTGAAGCCACTGGGCTATATTGTACAGAACAGATAACTGAGGAGCTGGAATTCAACGGTGGTTGGTGTGAGCAGAGGGTTTCCTTAGCGGGTTTTCCTTCTTGTAGTAAGAGCTCCTGAGGCCTAAGTTTCAGCTGTCATTACTGTCCCCTTGGCTGCTGGCAGTTAAAGCTGAGAGTCCCTGACAAAAGGAGGTTGAAGAAATACGTGTTGCAAGGGCTAACCGGAATGATTAGGACTTGGATTTTTTTATTCTCACAGACCTGTTGATGATTCCAATTTAAGCCAGAGTTTTTGGGGGTGAAACAACCAATGTATTAGTCAGGGTTCTCTAAAGGAACAGAACTGATAGAATGAAAAAAAAATGTGTATGCTACACACACTCACACACACTCACACACACACACACTCACACACTCACACACACTCACACGCATGTGCACACTCACATACACACACAAGACTACCAGTGTGTATTAGGGTTCTCTAAAGGAATAGAACTGATAGAATGAAAAGGTTTGTGTGCTCACACACCCCACACCAGTGATTGTGAGGGCAAGCAGGCAAAAGGTAAAGTTTCTGTCTTTGTGTCCTTTTATCTGGCCCCGCCCAGATTTAGGGTGGGTCTTCCTTTTTCAAGTCAACCGATGAAGAAAATCTCTCCCCAGTGTGCGCAGCCGCAGCCGCTTGTGTTCTGGTGAATTCCAGATCCGGTCACACTGACAACCGTGATCAGCCTTCACGACCTGTGTCAAATCCCGGCGCTGACACTTACACAAATCAACAGTATTAATTTTGTTTGTTGTTCTTACTTTTGCACACTAAGTTGGCTCTTCTGGATCCTTTGCTCCTTCACATAGATTTTAGAGCTACATGTTGACATCCCACAAAACAACGTGCAGGGATTTCTGCTGGACCGAGATAACGGTAGATCAAGTAGGAAAGAGCTGGCATCTGAGCACTCTTAAACCCTTCTATGCATGAATATAGAATTTCTCTCCATTTATTCCGTTCTTTGATCTGTTTCCTCAGAGCTTGGAATTGTCTTCATGTGGACTTTACACATATTTTGTTAGATTTATACCTAAGTAATTTCAGTGTGTGTGTGTGTGTGTGAGTGTGTGTGTGTATGTATGTATGTATATGCATGTATGTTTGTGTGTGTTAATTTAAGTGACAATATAATTTTTTTTATTTACTTTTGTTTTATGATAAAGAGTTACTCTTTGTACCCTTGACTGTTTTGAACTCTCTCTGTGGACTCATACTGGCTTCAAACTAGAGATCTGCCTGCCTCTGGTTCCAGAATGCTGGTATTAAAATGTGGGCCAGGCCCAGGTGACAATGTACTTTTTTTTTTAAAAAAAGATTTATTTATTATTATATGTAAGTACACTGTAGCTGTCTTCCAACATATGAGAAGAGGGTGTCAGATCTCATTATGAATGGTTGTGAGCCACAATGTGGGTTCTGGGAATTGAACTCAGGACCTCTAGAAGAACAGTCAGTGCTCTTAACTGCTGAGCCATCTCTCCAGTCTGACAATGTACTTTTAATCCCAGTTCATTGCTGGGATGTGGGAAGATTGTCTGCTGAACATTAATCATTCATCCTGTGACCTTGGTACAATGACTTTGTATTAGAGTGCTTTTTCTTTGAAAAGATTTTTATTTATTTATTGTTATAGGTAAGTACACTGTAGCTGTCTTTCAGACATCCCAGAAGAGGATGTCAGATCTTATTATGGATGGTTGTGAGCCATCATGTGGTTGCTGGGATTTGAACTCATGACCTTCGGAAGAGCAGTCAGCACTCTTAACTGCTGAGCCATCTCTCCAGCCCTAGTGTGGGTTTTTTTTTTGTTTTGTTTTGTTTTTTAATGATTTGAATTTCCTCCACAGATTGTGCTACCCATTTTATCTCTCCCTCCCCATCTGTACACTTTCTGTTTTTGAGTTTTAAAAAGGTTTATTTATTTTATTTTGTGTGTATACCTCTTTTGCCTGCATGTATATGTCTCTTCACCACATGCATGCCTGGTGTCCTTGGATGCCAGAAGAGGGTGTCAGATCTCCTGGAGCTTGAGTCACAGATGTGGACACGGGGTCCTCTGGAAGAGCAGAGCAGCGGTTGACCTTAACTTGGTGCTATCTTTCCAAGCGCAGTCTTTACAGGGTTTATATGCATCGAATGCATCTACTGCTGACATGGGAGCGGGGGAGAGATCTTCAGATATAGTAGTAATTCCATCTACTCCGTCTATACCTTGGTGAGTTCTGTTTTGTGTATTTTCACATTCTGTGTGTTGTAAGGAGCATATATGACACAGTTGCCTAGGGCTTCATGGGGCTCTGAGCACATCATTTATGGTCCCTGTCTTGATCCCGCCGACTGTTCTTTTTGAAGTCGGCTCTGTATGAGACCAGTGTGGCTCTCCTTCCTTCCTCTTGGTCTGAGCGCTCTCTCTTCCCCGTCTCTTTACTTTCAGTGCACGCCTTTATATTTAAAACCAGCTTCTTGTAGACAATCCAGAGCACTCCGTAATCCATTCTGATGGCTGTTGTCCCTTCGTGGGGGGATTTAAATAGAGATCTGTCTGTCTTTTCCTTTTTCTGTTTGCTGCTCTTGGTCTGTCTGCGCTTTCTCTCCCGCGTTTCCCCTAACATTTGCGGTTTTATTTGAGCATTTTATGTGATCCCATTTTCCTCGCCTTTCTTAGTGAGCCATGTGTATGTTTCAACCGGGTTATCTGAAAGTTTGCAGGGTTTAACTTTGTAATCTACTTTCTTTGGATTTGTTTTTTTTCGAGACAGGGTTTCTCTGTATAGCCCTGGCTGTCCTGGAACTCACTCTGTAGACCAGGCTGGCCTCGAACTCAGAAATCCGCCTGCCTCTGCCTCCCAGAGTGCTGGGATTACAGGCGTGCGTCACCACCGCCCGGCTTGTAATCTACTTTCTAATAACGAGTCACTGCTTTCTGGACTGTGCACACACCTGGCTCCCTTGCGTTTCACCATGGCTACCTTCACTCTATTACGTAACTCCATTCCGGAGAGCCGCGAGGAAGCATGTGACACGGTGACGCACACTGATAAGATGCCAGTTAGAGGCATGTACACACAGACACTTGGAAATTGAGGAAGCTAGTTCTTATTTCACCTTTACCTATTTTTTTTCCCTCTAAATAGTCCTTTCCTGGTGTAGGTGTTTCTTGCCCATATACTTTTCCTTCTGTTTAGAGAAATTCTTTTAAACTTTCATGAAAACATATATACTGGCAAAAAAAAAAAATTCCTTCAGTCTTTGTGGGAAAACTTTGCTATTTCTTCACTTTTGAAGGATGACGCCATATAGAACTGTACATTAGTGCTTTTCTTCCCTCTCAGCCACTAAACAGTTTTGTTTGTTTGTTTGTTTTTTAACTGCACAAGACACCAGTCAGACTTTACACCGATGTGACAAAATGCCCAGTAAAGGCCCACGAGGACGGTTGGCCTCTTTTGACTCTTAGTTTCACTCGTCTTAGTACGAACTTAGCTGGCTCCCAGCGCCATTGCTTTGGGCCTGAGGTGAGGTGGAAGGTGACATGACAGAGGTTGTCACACGCCTTGGGAGAGAGATAGGGATTCAGGATCAGACAATGTTCAGCATCGCACGCCCGCCAACAACCCACTTCCTTCAGCCGGAGTCCCTGACCTTTAAGGTTCCCACCGTCTCCTAAGATAGCACTGCCAGGTGAGGACTAAACCTTCAACACATATGCTCGCTGGGGGCACATTTGACAATTAAGTCATCCCATGGGCTGTCTGAGGAGAAGACAGATGTAATTCTTAGCTCTTATTTCTCTGATGGTGAGGTGTCTCTTTCTCCTCCCTATTCCTGCCCCCTTGCCTTTCTTTGATTTTGAGACATTTGATGTGAAATTCTAATTTCCCTCCTCCGCCCTCTCCTCCCTTGTCCCCTCCTCTTCCTCCTTACCCCACCTCCTGTCTTCAGAACTTTCTTGACTTGTGATTTGGTGTCAACCATTTATTTGGGGGGAAAAACTCAGTCATTACTGCTACGGATGCTGCTACCCACTCCCCCTTCTTCCTCTGGGGCTCCCTTATGCCGATAGTGAACATTTTGTAGTCGACCCACAGTTCTTGGATGGTTTTTTTGGTTTTAATCTTTTCCTCTCTGGTGTTAGGTTTGGGGGTGTCTGTGCTGTCCCCAGCAGCGGCCACTGCCCTCAGGAGCACAGAGAAGTCATTCTGCACCTTTTTTCTTCTTCTTTTTTTTTCTCATTGTTTCTTTGACTTTCAGTATTTCATCTTGTAACATTTTTATTTCTTATTACATTATCCATCTGTCTTTACATACTGTTTTCACTAAGGTTCTTAGCATCTTTATCAGTTTGTAAAAACTCCTGCTTTTGTAAGTCAAGCATTCTCACTGTATCTGACTTTGCACGTGACGCTGGCCCAGTCTCTCTGATGCTTGCTTTGTAGCTTGCCTTGCAGCTATTCTATTATTATTATTATTATTATTATTATTATTATCATCGTCATCGTCATCATCGTCATCATCATCACTATTAAAATGGACTGAGTCAAAGGAATTGGTCTTAATTTTTTTTTTTTTAAATCAGTTTGTCAAGCCGGGCGTGGTGGTGCACGCCTGTAATCGCAGCACTTGGGAGGCAGAGGCAGGCAGATTTCTGAGTTCGAGGCCAGCCTGGTCTACAGAGTGAGTTCCAGGACAGCCAGGGCTACACAGAGAAACCCTGTCTCAAAAAACAAAACAAACAAACAAACAAAAAATCAGTTTGTCACAGTGACCTCACAAATAAAGACACCACACAGCTAGATTAAGGTGGCCCCTAAAAGATACCTGCCCAGTCTCAGACTCCATGTACACACCAGCCGACATGGCCAGTCCATTTATTCTGAAGTCACGGGCTTCATTTGGGGTTTTCATTGTCAATTACATGTTTATGAACTTATCCACAGAGAAAAGAAAGAGGCGAGGCAGGGTTAAAGCTAGGAAAGCACTTTACACAAGTGTGTGCCCTCTCACGTGGCCTGCATTCCATCCTAATAGGGAGTCAGACTGGGTCCAGGTGTGTAGGAGGGGCGGCATCCTATTTTCCTGCAGCTAAGCCCCACCTCTGTTTCTGACCTTCTGATCTCATCTGTGGACTCCACCCAATGTCTGGGATTTCTTTGGTTTCCTTCTACGGAAAAGGATGGCAGAGGAGCAGGATTAAGATTTTGACCCCTTTCCTCAGGTCTGGGAGGCTCCGAAAACCACAGAGGTTTGGCTTTTTTTTTTTTTTTTTTTAAATAAAACACTTCCTCCTGTGGACAGGCCTCCTCCTCGGCCATTCAATTTCTTCTTTCTGCCTGAAGCCCAAAGGGATTTTCCTTTGATGGTCCCTGTGTAGACTTGGAGGAGTTCCTGGAGGTAAAACCAATCAAAATGATCAGTACTCCCGCAGCCGGCTCGCACTGGAACGTTCCGTTCTCAGAGGTGGGCCAAGCCTAGCAAACCTCCGGGCTGTCCGTTCCAGTGCAGGCTGGGGTTTTTGTTTATTTGTTTTGTTTTGTTTTGTTTTTATCTGGGGCTGCTTTCCACCAGCGTTTCATTCTAGGGGTAAATGCTCTGATTCAGAGAGAGCTGCCTGTCTTTCTCAGATGAGAACTTAGCTCTCAGGGATCTGACAAAAGGTGTTGCCTTTGAAGTTGTTAGGGTGATTATATATCTACATATCTAATAATGGCTAATAGCCTTAAGCTCTTTACCTGTTGGACCAGAAACCTAAACTCTATCCTTTGACATTTAGCAAGTCAGAAATTGTTCATTTAAAAAAATTTTATATTAAAACTTTACCACATTTATTTGTTTATTTGTTTATTTATTTGTGTGTGTGTTTGCGCGTGCGCACGCGTGCACTTGACAAGGGCTGTGTCCCTTGCGACACAGTGCTTGAGTGGAGGTCAGAGGACATCCCCAGGAATCGGTTCTTGCCTTCCCTTTGTGTTTGAGACAGGGTCTCTTGTTGTTTACCATATATAAGCCATCTAGCTGGCCCATGAGCTTCCACAGATTCTCCTGTTCCTGCTTCCCGTCTGGGTGTAGGGGTGCTGGGATTTCAGACTGGGGCTATGTCCAGTTTTCTCCGTGCCCTGAGGGCGGGGCGTCTGCTCTCGGGTGTCCCCACTTGCACAGTAAGCGCTCCGCCCCACGGCGCTGCCTCCTCGGCCCAATTAACTTAATTCTTCCATGCTTCATTTGCTCCCGTGTAAGTCCGGATTCCAGTTCCTGTGTGGCTTCATGGTTGTAAGGCTTTTAAATCCACAACACATTCGTAGCTCCTGGCATAAGGGACGGCCAAACGGAAGCTGTAGTGAGGCCCTCCCAAGCCGGTAGTGTTACAGGTCTTGGGGTTTGCCTGTGCATTTCACTCAGTGCCCGTGTCACTGCAATGCTCACACGGGGCTAGGTGCTCTTGCTGTTCTCTGGATCGTTGGAATTATGTGAGGTTTGATCGTCCTACCACAGGAATGGGTGCCTACTGGACTCTTCGTCGCATCCACGTGTATCAAGCCCCACAGTGCACAGGAAAGCATCTCTCCCAAGCCTTGGACCAAAGGCTTCAGGCAGAGCAACGCATCCATGCATATGAAAACACGGATGGAGGAGGAGATTTGAGCTCTCCCTCCTTGGGTGCTTAACCCACATTGGGAGGCTCGGGAAACAATCACAGTCAGACACATTATCTTTGGCTCCAGAGGACCGCAGAGAGTAATGTGGCCTGTGTCCACGGCAGCGTTCTCTCCAGTAGCATTTCAATTCTTGATTTTTCTCACCGCTTGACAATATTATGATTTCTTCCCATGGAGGATGAAAAGACCGGCTCCTGCCTATTTCCCTGTTTGGCTATTATTTGAGGGTCGGTTATAAACGTCTGGCAGGCAGGCAGTGGGGGAAACCTTGTTTTCTTTGTAAGGCTGCCGGTGTGGTACTAAGTGTCCATTTCTCTTGTATCCACTCTGGGCGGGAAGGTGTGGAGACCAGACCTTAAGGTCTCAGTAATCTTGGGAAGTGGGCTGAGGCGCCTAACTCCTGATGGCAGTTACAACTTTGCATGCTTGCCTGAGGCGTGCCTGCCAAGTGCCCCTATTATCTGAATTAAAAAACATGGTGCCTGGTTCCAAGCTGCAGGCTCAGTCCAAAAACTGTTATGCTGTCTGGCTTCGTTTTCTTCTTTGGTTGTCAGAGTTGAAAGTACAGCTTTTTTTTTTTTTTTTTTTTTAAATCTTTTTTTTTTTTTTTTTGAACAATAATAAGACTTCGTGTAGTTTTGGAAAAACACTGCCAATGTTCTGATAGTTTATATTTTGAAGACAAACGAGCGAATATGCTTTTCTCTCGAAGCTAGGAGTTACTCGTTAAGTCTGCTTGGTGCCAGGCTATTACATGATTTTTTAGTTAAAGTATCCTTCGAGATAAAATTGCATCTTAGAGACTATGGTTCTGCATGTAGCATTGGTTTGTGTTTATGTTGCACTGTTTATGGGCCCTAAAGGAGGCACGCCCTTGTGCTTACAGCAGAGGGCACAGGGTAACAAAGACGTGCGAGGCATCGGCAGATTCTCGGTGTGCTGTGAGCTCACCCCTCACTCAGAGCTATTTTAACCATCTTCTCTGCAAAGAGATGCCAAGATGCAGGCGGGCTGACAGCAGAAAACACAGCACACCAAGAAAAAACGCTTTGTTCCGTGAACTACTTGGCTAATTTTTCCGAATTTGCAGGGAACTGGCAGGGACCTGCAGTGCTGAGAGCCCAGGGGACTCAGGAGTATGCTGAGTGCTGGTGACACTGGTGTGCTGTCCCCACTGGGGCCAGCAGTTGAGTGGGTGAGGGGTGGTCCAGCTGGTGCTACAATAGTATCCTAGTACAGTGATGGCTCATTCAGGTGCCCTGTGTACTTTGGAAGAACTTTTACCAACTGCCCATTAGGGAGAGCCCAGACTTACAAGGCTTCCTTCCCTTGACAGGAACACTTTGTGGGGGAGATGAGTTTCAATGCCTCCATTTGAAAAAATACTCCAAATTCTATGAAGTTAAGTCCATTTGATCTAAAATGGGGCAGGGAATACCTTCCGGCTGTGTGCATGGCGGAGGAACGGACCGCATTGCAGATAAACCTTTCAGCATTATCTCTGGCTCTTAGGTTCCCATTTCAAACGTGCTCCCATCCCATAGCTCAGTGCCTACTCTGTGCCGTGTGCGCAGTAGGTTCAGAAAAATGCAAGTCGTGTCCCTTCCTTAGGAGGCACGGCATTTGAAGGGGGGGGGGATGACTAACCCTTGAAATAATAACAGGCTGTAGCGTCACATTTGCCTCTACGCAGAATAGAAATGCAGAACAGACTTACAAGGCACAGGTTCAAGTCGGGGGACTCAGGTTTTAAACTGCCGCAGGGGGGATAAGCCTGACACCTCATTTCTTATCGTAGCCTCACATGGGGCTCACTCCGCTCGCTCTCCTCAGCCTGCTCAGCCTTTCCGGCCTTTCCCCTCGCAGTTCTTGTTTACCCATCAACACAGAGACCCAGCCCCACCCCAGACAGAGTATATGAGTGTGAGAGAGATGGAGCGAGGCGTGAGTGGCGTGGTGTGGGAGCTAATCGGAGTCTCTGAGGTGGTGGAGTTGGCCTTTGTAGAGAGGGTGTGGGGCCACATGTCATACTGGGCCTTTGCTATAGTTGGGCCGGCGAGTCCATCTTTTGGGTACCGCCTGCCTGGCTGGAGGAGTGGGCAAAGTCTGGGGGGTCCAGGGTCGGAATGTTCTGGGAGGAGAGCAATCTCGAGCCACTGGGGAAGCTGTTTTCGTTGGACGATAAAATATCGGGCGGTGAGCGAACCGCGCCTCGGTGGTTTCCTTTCTGCTTATGGGAAGCCATCTTTAGAGATGCCCATGACCAGTCAGTCAACGGCCTTCGCCTTCACTGTCTCAGGATGCGGAGGGGCCTTGAGCGTGGGAGGGGCTAGTGCTGAGGGACTGACGGCTCTGAGGGTCATCTGCTCTGATGGCTCCCCTGCGCTGACCTCAATTAGCATCCCCTGGAGACCTTTGAAAAAATGCCAAGGCTGTGGCTTGCGGCCCTCTGCGTCAGGATCCTCGCTTAATTGGTGTGGGGAGGAGGGGCCCTGGCCCGGAGTCAGCGCACAAGTCCCCCAGTTGCTCCGAATCAACACCCAAGGTTAGAAAACAACTGGCGTGGCTACAAGGGACAGCTGACATTAGCTCTGGAGTATGGCGGGTCTGCAGAGTTCCTCTGGGTGGATGGCTTTCAGCAGGCCTGATTCTGCAGTGAAGAAAACTCATCTGAACCAGAGGAGGAAGTCATGGCCTCAAAGCGAATGTTAGAGGAGTGTGTGTGTGTGTGTGTGTGTGTGTGTGGTGTGGTGTGTGGTGTGTGTGTGTGTTGCCTATGGTATGGTGTGCTGTGTAGTATGTATGATTTGTGTATGTGTGTGTTGTCTGTGGTATGGTGTGCTATGTAGTATGTATGATGTATGTATGTATGTATATGTGCATGTGTGTGATGTGGTGTGGTGTATGTGTGTGTGATGTGTCTGTAGTGTATATGTAGTGTGGTATATGTGGTGTATATGTGTGTGTGTGTTATGGTGTATGTGTGTGTGGTGTGGTGTCTGTGGTATGGTATATGTGTGGTGTGTGGTGTATGTGTCTGTGTGCTGTATGTATGTGTGTGTTTGTGGTGTGGTGTACGTGTTGTGTGTGCGTGTGGTATGGTGTGTGTAGTGTGTGTGTGGTATGGTATGGGTGGTGTGGTGTGTGTGGTATATGTGTGTTTGTGGTGTATGTGTGTGTATATGTGGTATGGTGTGTGCATGTGGTGTGATGTGTGTGTGTCTGGTGTGTGTGGTGAGGTGTGTGTGGTATATGTGTGTTTGTGGTGTGATGTGTGTGTATGTGTTTGTGTGTGGTGTGGTGTGTATGTCTGGCTAATAGGAAGACTGGTTATGTAAGCTACTGAAATGTGTACTATGGGACTCACTAGATCACAGTCACCAACTCTTAGTACAGAATTTTGATGGACAGTGAAGACAGATTTAGAAGGATGAGCACTGCTGGTCATCCACAGAACGGTCCAGTGTGGCAGTGCCCTGGGAAGCCTTTGTGTCTGAACCTGTAGTCTCCAGGCTTCACTCTGGGTGTCCTTAGATGGTCAGGATGTGGAGGCTTCTCCCCTTCATAGGAAGTGTGGCTTGGTAGGTGCCATGCTGTTACCATGGAGACCCCGAGGTTAGCGCTTTCAATTTAGTGCTCACTGTCAAGGCAGGAGACGGGATGTCTAAACCAGCCTTCCCTGGCAATGCGCTGTTCTCAGGCACATCACCGAAGGGTGAGTTGCCAGTGCTACTCGGGAGAACCAAAGCTCCACACAGAGTGACACAAAGCCAAAACAATACCAAACCTGACTCCAGGCGGTGTGGCCAATCAGGGAGTGAGGCCTCCTGAGAAGTCACAGGTCGGGTGAGTCCTCTTCGCTGGGGTGATGGTTGCAGAGCACGGGAGGTGGAGCCCAGCATCCCGGTTCCTCGCTTCTCTCCTCCCGGGTCACCCGATGCTCTGCGTGGGTGGCAGTGTCTTGCAAGGCAGCTGCCCTGAGTGACACTGGTTAGTACACTAATATAGCAGGCCACCAAGAGTCTGTGGCTCCATAGAGGACAAGAAGTCAGGGTGAAGAAGAATAAGAGGGTGTGTCTGAGGCAGGGGCTTTACTCAGAGTCATTGAGCTTTAGTTTGCTAAACTTGGGGGAGAGGGCAGAGGCTGCTTAACCAGTAAAAAGAGGAAGGCGAAGCACTGAGCTGGATCAGGGGGGATCACGTATTTCCTTTTCTCTTTCCTCCGGTGGAAACAATTACCGGCGGAAGAAGGCTCCAACAAAGGATTTGGTCTTACGAATTGAAGTTACAGGGAACACGTAAACTTCACTCTCATAGGAGTGCAATCTTGGTGAAGTTAAGATGTGACAGGAAACAGTCACGGATTCCAAAGGAGAGCTTTCAGATCCAGCATCATGTATACTCTCTCTATAGAAGACATACAATACACAAACAGTACCTGTCACCGTATAGATCATTGGTTCTTTTTTTTTTTTTTTTTTTTTTTTTTTTTGAGACAGGGTTTCTCTGTATAGCCCTGGCTGTCCTGGGAACTCACTCTGTAGACCAGGCTGGCCTCGAACTCAGAAATCCACCTGCCTCTGCCTCCCAAGTGCTGGGATTACAGGCGTGCGCCACCACTCCCGGCACAGATCATTGGTTCTTAAGGACAGTTTTAGGATCCAGCTCACAGAGGATATCAACCCTAGTGAAAGATATACGAGACATGACAATATCCACCCTCCACATGGACACCCATCGAACACACACCACACACACCACACCACACACACATGCACCACAAACACACATATACCACACACACCACATACCACACACCACACACACACACACACATACACACACACACACACACACACACACACACACCACTACACAGCTTCATATAGGTTCTGGATGAAGCCGAGGAGATGTCGGAGGATAGTTTTAGGCAGAGGGAAGAAATGACATGTGATCAGCGGCTGACGGAACTGACAAGGTTTGACTACAGCGTAGTCTGGGGCAGGGCATGCTAGGCAGAGGGAGTAACAGCTTTAGGACCCTGAAGGGTAGAAGGCTAGTCTCAGGAGCAAGGGAGAGAGTTTGGTGCTTGGAGGTCAGCACCGCTGGTGGAAAGTTCCACAGAGATTACTACATCTGGACCAAACCTTGAAGAACACATGTGCATTTCCAACAGGTTTGAGTCTAGGCAAGGAATGAACAAGGTATTGGATGAGAAGAGAGATGAAATCAAAGAGGGACAATGTTCTATGTGTTATGTATTTGTTTGTTCATTCTTTATATGTGCATATGTCTCCTCTCTCTGTCTCTCTGTCTCTGTGTCACTGTCTATGTCTCTCATGTGCGTGCACACACACACACACACACACACACTTCAATTCCTTCTGCTTTGCTGCCTTTTGTTTGGTGGCATGCTGCATTTAAGCAGGGTTGCTTGCCTGTGCAAGTTGGGTGTTATTCTTTTTGAGCAAGGAAGACTTACCAGTGGCCACCCACTGAGGAATATGACCCCGCCCCACCCTCAGCAACCCTTAACTGCCTAGAGCTTCCCAGGGAGTGGTGGGCCCTCACGGTTACCCTCCCCTTCCTGCTGGGATGCCAACTGGCTTGATCTTTACAGTCAGCAACAACTTCTCCAGCTCACGAGCGCCCTAATCATGACTTTCCCAGAAGATGGGATTTCACAGCACTTCCTGCCTCTGTCTCGTTGAAATGTCCCTCCCGCCTTCTCTTCTTCAATATGTCCCAAGAGGGTGAGATCAGTCAGTGCGAGGGAGACAGACGTGATATGGAAGGATAGGAAGTATCTTCTCTTTAGCTACTCAATGGCTAAACCTTAGCTCATTCAATTACTATTGGTAACAGTAGCACAGTTACAGTTATGAAGTAGCAATGAAAATTGCTTTAAGGCTGGGGGTCAGCACAGCATGAGGAACTGTGTATTAAAGGGTGGCAGGGATAGGAAGGTTGAGAACTGCGGAGCTAATGGAGAGTCAGGAGTGTAGGAATCGAGCCTCAGACTATATAGGCCTGAGAGGCCTTTGAGGATGGGGTTCCTCCTTAGAGGCTAGCTTTGGACCGTATCTCCATTTCCCTGGCAACACTAGGCAGGTAGACATCACAATATCGGCTTCTGCTTCAAGGCTTTGTTGGGGACCATCAACGTGAACCCCACTGCACACTTACACTTCTGAGAAAGCCCTCCCCCAGTGCAGCTGCCTGTGGAGTTTTGGCCTTACAACATGTTACATTGTTACACCTGTTTTGTTTGTTTTTGTTTGTTTCTTTGAGTTCTAATTCAAAAAGAACACCTTTCTCTTTCTGTTTGTTTTTTTCTTTTGCTTTTTTAACAGAAGATTCTGAGCTTGTTTTCTTGACACTCTGAGATCTCTCAGTCATTCCCTGTCCCTCTCTGGCACACTTCCAGTGCCCTCCATTGCTGACGATGCTGGCATTCATGACGATGCTGCCTCAAACAGGTCATGGGTTTTTCTCTTCCTCTTTCCTCCTGGAAGTTGCCGGGGGGCTTACAGCTGCCTGTTGTGATGAAATTGCCCCGGAGCTCTCTTGTGGACCAGTTGTTCAATCCTTTTTTTTTGTTTTGTTTTGTTTTTGTTTTTGTTTTTGTTTTTGTTTTTGTTTTTCGAGACAGGGTTTCTCTGTGTAGCCCTGGCTGTCCTGGAACTAGCTCTGTAGACCAGGCTGGCCTCGAACTCAGAAATCTACCTGCCTCTGCCTCCCAAGTGCTGGGATTAAAGGCGTGCGCCACCACCACCCGGCTCTGTTCAATCCTTTAATTAACAGGTCCAAGAACTTAAAAAGGAACCCAGAATTCCTTGGTAATGGGACTTGGGGAAAGAGAAGTAGGAGTTGGAGAGGGAGGTGGCAAAGTCAATCTGGAGGAGCTTGAGTTATTTTGAAATGAAGAGGATATTTCAGAATGTATTTCTACCTGGGGTGGAAACACAGAGAAGAACTTCACATTCAGGGCAGAGGAAGAAGAGGAGGCCAGGAAAGGAGCTCAGAAGAATGGTAGAGACCAGAGCTTCTAGGTCTGGGATGGGTGGGTTGGTAACTTCAGAGAGCCAGGGCCATCAGTGCCGTGCTGAGCAGGGGCTATTACGGATCTCTGGGAGATGTGTTGGTTCCCTATTTACTAGTGTATTGCTGGGATCCTCCAGAGGAGCCAGATGACCTCATACAAAAAGATTTGGGTCTGTGAACTGACTTGGCTGAGAGACCAGGTTCGGCTCCATGGAAGACCCAGTCAATTGTGAGCCAGTGAGAGCAGACTTCTGTGGTTCAAATAATCCAAATGTTCCACCCATCTCAGTCAATGTGCTAACCTAGCCTCTCTGTGTGACCAAGACCCTTCTCCCTACATTCCCACCCTAATAAAGCTGGTGGTCCAGTGTGCTGACAGAGGGCGCCTGCTTCTGTGGCCCACAGCGCAGAGCCAAGGTATATAATGTCATGGGCTCCTTCAACTGCTCACTGCTCCTCTGTTGCTGGGAGTCGTCTGTGGTCTCCTACCAGGCATACTAAGAACGAGACAGGGAAGTTTTACAGTTTGGGACGACTTCATTGTAGCTGTCCAGCAGCCACGGATGAACTGGGTCTACCTGAAAGTGGAGCTGGAAAAGTAAAAGGAATGGGGTGCAAGGGAAGGATGAAGCCAAGACAACATTTCTGATCAAGGCTCCAAGTTTAATTTTTTCTTTCTTTCTTTTTTTTCTATAATCTTTGTTTACATTCCGAAGGCTTTCCCCTTTCCCAGTTCCCCCCTCACCATATGTCCCATATGTCCTCTTTCACCCCCCTCCCCCACCCCACCCCGCCTATTCCCCACCATTTCTCTGCTCTATTCTGGTACTCTCCTACAAAACTGGATCCAGTCCTTTCAGGACCAGGGTCCTCTCCTTCCTTCTTCTTGGAATCTTTTGACTTGCTAATTGTGCCTTGAGTATTCAGAGCTTCTGGGCTCATTAATATCCACTTATCAGTGATTGCATTTCATGTGTATTCTTTTGTGATTGGGTTAACTCACTTAGGATGATATTTTCCAGATCCAACCATTTGCCTACAAATTGCATGAATTCATTATTTTTAATTGCTGAGTAGTATTCCATTGTATAAATATACCACATTTTCTGTATCCATTCTTCCTTTGAGGGACATCTGGGCTCCTTCCAACTTCTGGCTATTATAAATAAGGCTGCTATGAACATAGTGGAGCATGTGTCTTTATTGTATGCAGGGGAATCCTCTGGGTATATGCCCAGGAGTGGTATGACAGGGTCCTCTGGAAGTGTCATGCCCAATTTTCTGAGGAACCGCCAGACTGATTTCCAGAGTGGTTGTACCATCTTGCAGTTCCACCAAGAGTGTAGGAGTGTTCCTCTTTCTCCACATCCTCGCCAGCACCTGTTGTCTCTTGAGTTTTTAATCCTAGCCATTCTGACTGGTGTGAGGTGGAATCTCAGGGTTGTTTTGATTTGCATTTCCCTGATGACTAATGATGTTGAACATCTCTTAAGGTGTTTCTCGGCCATCAGAATTTCTTCTGATGAAAATTCTTTGTTTAGCTCTGTACTCCATTTTTGATAGGGTTATTTGGTTCTTTGGGGTCTAACTTCTTGAGTTCTTTGTATATATTGGATATTAGCCCCCTGTTGGATGTAGGGTTGGTGAAGATCTTTTCCCAATTTGTTGATGGCTGTTTTGTCCTTCTGACCATATCCTTTGCCTTACAGAAACTTTGTAATTTTACGAGGTCTCATTTGTCAATTCTTGATCTTAGAGCATAAGCTATTGGTGTTCTGTTCAGAAACTCCCCACCCCCCAAATAGCTGGTTATAAAATCAACTCAAGCAAATCGGTAGCCTTCCTGTACTCAAAGGACAAGCAGGCTGAGAAAGAAGTTAGGGAAATAACACCCTTCACAATAGCCACAAACAATATAAAGTATCTTGGCGTGACTCTAACCAAACAAGTGAAAGACCTTTATGACAGGAACTTCAAGTCCTTGAAGAAAGAAATCGAAGAAGACCTCAGGAAATGGAAAAATATTTCATGCTCTTGGATTGGGAGGATCAATATAGTAAAAATGGCCATCTTGCCAAAAGCAGTCTACAGATTCAATGCAATCCCCATCAAAATCCCAAATCAATTCTTCATAGATCTAGAAAGAGCAATTCTCAAATTCATCTGGAATAACAAAAAAACCCAGGATAGCTAAAACTATTCTCAACAATAAAAGGACTTCTGGGGGAATCAATATCCCTGACCTCAAGCAGTACTACAGAGCAATTGTATTAAAAACTGCATGGTATTGGTACAGCGACAGGCAAGTAGATCAGTGGAATAGAATTGAAGACCCAGAAATGAACCCACAGACTTAGGGTCACTTGATCTTTGATAAAGGAGCCACAACCATCCAGTGGAAAAAAGATAGCCTTTTCAACAAATGGTGCTGGTTCAACTGGAGGTCAACATGCAGAAGAATGCGAATTGAACCACTCTTATCTCCTTGTACTAAGATCAACTCCAAGTGGATCAAGGACCTCCACATAAAACCTGACGCACTGAAACTATTAGAAAAGAAACTGGGGAAGACCCTGGAAGTTTAATTTTCATCCCTGTGTTTATATAGGGAAAGCCCACAGACCCAGCCTTTGTTTCAGCTGGATTGAGTTGCAAGGCGAGCTCAGCGGGTCGTCTACTCCTGTAGGAAATTGACCCCACTTAGGTTTTAAGGTTCAACTGTGGCAAACACTTAAGGCCTATTTAGCCTGCTCAAGGCTGGGGAAGAGCACCTTCATGGCCATCCTCCCCCCCCCCCCAACATCAGTCAATCGAGGCCTGATTCAGGAAACTGAGGTGGCATATACTGAATGTCAGCTTGGCAGCGTCTAGAATCACTCAGCAGGCAAGCCTCTGGACACTTCTTGAGAGAGGTTCCAAGTCCCCGGAGAGAGGTTCTAGATTGAATCCATTGAGATGGGGAGGAGGGGGAAGCCATCCTGAATGTGTGTGCCGCCATCTTGTGGGCTGAGGTCACGGGCTTGGTAAAGATGAGAATGTTAGCTAGCTGAGCGTTGAGCGTTGAGCAAGATGATCTCCCTCACTGTGGATGCTCAGTGTGGTCAGCAACCTCGCAGTCCAGCGATCTTGCTTCTTCGCCATGATCGAACTCTCCAACGGTGCCGGGTGGAGCAATGAATAAAGTGATGTAGAAACCCAACCGTATAAACTTCAAGAAACCCTCCAGCTGTTCAGGTTAACATGGCATCTAGGGTCTGCTCATCACATCTGTTCATCATCTACCGTGCACCCACACTAACAAAGGAGCCCAACCCTCTAACCTGATCCCATACACTTAGGCCCGTTCCCATTCATCTTTCCTAGGAAACTTTTGACAGTCACGGCATCTTCTGGGGCTTCTGGTATGCATGTAATACCCTCAAGGCCTTACTTTATACCATCGCTCCTGACACTTGCCAGGACTGGAGCATGGTCGGGGGTTGAGAAGCCATGCCTGGTGAATGGGGAGAGAAACAGCAGTCTCCACAAGGCAGCTCTCTAGCAGTGACCATTCATGTTGTTTTTCTGTGAGATGGGCTCGGAGAGGAAACAGACAGGAAGAAATTGCTACCTCCATGGACTGGAAAGACTCAAGCCGCAGATCTCAGCTAAAGCCTGGCTCTGACCTTTGTGCTTCTCGGGGCACTTACATGCGTTGCATTTTATTTCTGGAATGCTTTGCGATGGACTTAGGGTTCAATCTTAGAAACTTTGCCTAGAGGAGATAAGTTTTCCTCTGGGACTGTCTGAGAAGCTTTCTGGTCTCTTAGCTGTGAATTAGAAGTCCCAAATGACCAAGGGCCTCTCTTCTCATTGATGTCCAACAAGGCTATCCTCTGCTACATATATAGCTGGAGCCATGGGTCCCTCCATGTGTACTCTTTGGTTGGTGGTTTAGTCCCTGGGAGCTCTGGGAGGTACTGGTTGGTTCACATTGTTGTTCCTTCTATGGGGCTGCAAACCCCTTCATCTCCTTGGGTCCTTTCTCTAGCTCCTCCATTGGGGGCTCTGTGTTCAGTCCAGTGGTTGGCTGAGAGCATCCTCCTCTGTATTTGTCAGGCACTGGCAGAGCCTCTCAGGAGACAGCTAGGCCCTTGGTCCTGTGAAGACTTGTTGCCCCAGTGTAGGGGAATGCCAGGACAAGGAAGCAGGAGTGGGTGGGTTGGTGAGCAGGGGGAGGGGGGTAGGGATAGGGGGTTCTCAGAGGGGAAATGAGGAAAGGGGATGACATTTGAAATGTAAATAAAGAATATATCTAACCAAAAAAAAAAAAAATGTAAAAACCAAAGAAGTCCCAGATGAAACTTTTTCTTTTGCTAAATTCTTTAGTATTCTTCAAAGCAAACAACTGCATCACACACTTTTTATTTTGACCAAATGTATTGTTGCAACCACCCACTCGGACACCAAAAGCCTTGTCTTTTAAGACTCTTGCTTCTCAGTGACAGTTTAGTGACTGTGTTTGACATTGTATACCACAGGTTACCAATGTCCTCTCTTTACTGCCAACGACAGGACATTGATGCCTCGAAACTTAACCATATCCAGTTCTAGATGACCTAGTGCCAATTTTAAAGTCCCCTAGAGTCTACTGCCCTGACCAGGATGAAACCGGGCAGGTTGGGCCAGAGAAGCTAAGCTACTGGCAGGGCTTGCAAATAGGCAGCAGCTAGACCAGGGGGCTGTGTGGAAACTGGTGTAGTCTGTGGAACCCCACTTCCTCTGTACTGGTTGTAAGTTAGAAGCACTCAAAGTTGGGGAAAAGGCCGGATACAGAGCTGGCAAAATTTGGGGGCACACCAGAAACTGTGGTGACAAGATACACTCTCGAGGACAAGCCATCACTTTTGCCTCTCACTGACTTGAACCTCGGTGACATGAACAACCTGCAGGAGCGGCTGGCGGCCTTTGCAATGGCACTTCACAATACTGGCTGGGCACAGGGACCAGAGCAGCAGGAAGCGGGCAAGCGTATGAGTCAGGCCAGCAACAGAAAGCATGAGCTTGGGACTGTCCCTTAGAGGGTTAGCCCGGATCTTCACTCCCGCCTTACAAATGGCCTGCCAGTTTTCTCATGGCCAGCCCTAAAGCCAGAACCATTTAGGTTGGGAAATCCTCAGACATTATGTTTGCCTTAGCTCTGGTGTTGCTATGTGGAATCTCGGCCGGAAAGAAGTTTCCGGGGCAGATGTGTGCAATATTCAGGAAAGTGTGGGTGGGCGGGCACAGGCTGAGCCGGTAGCTGATGGCTTGGGTGGCCAGGCACAGAGTAGGAAGTACTGGGGTGGTAGCCTTCAAACCAATGGGTGGGATCAATTTCAGTGCCTTACACACCTGGAGTCAACATCGAGAGGAAAGTGCCTGGGATTCTAGGCAAGCGATGCCTGGGGCGACTCCTGTGAGCCTGGGAGTTTTGTAAACTTTGCAACAGGGTGTGGCAGGGGCAGAAGGAAGGCGGAATTCTAGGAAGATACTGGGATCTGGAAGGGTCTTCCTGGCACTTCCGGTTCCTGGGAAAGTTTAGACTCTCAATAGCAAAGACTGTATAAAGGCTTGGGATTTTTCTATTGCAGTACCACAGGCTTTTGGGTCATTTCCCAAGTGTGTACATTTCTGTGCATGCTCTGGTACAGGTCAGCCTTGGCGCATGCTCTGTTACAGGTCGGCCTTGGCGCATGCTCTGTTTCAGGTTGGCCTTGGTGCCTGCGGTTTCCAGTGTTTCTGCCAACTGGCTTCTTTCCTATGCCAATATTAATTCTTCTCTCTCCACCTTACTCTCCTGCCGCAGTTTTAGATGTATTTATTTATTGTATTCATTAAGAGGAGAGGGTAGTGCCGGTTTCCAGGCAGAGGCCGGCCTGCAGAGAAGTAGGGCAGCCTCGGCTGGAGGACAGGAGGGGCTGGTTTTGGAGAACGATGAATGACAGCTCTTTATCATACGTGAGGGGAAGAGGGGTGTGGAGAGAAGTGGAGTGAATGTGAACAGGAAAGTAAAAAAAAAAAAAAAACCCTCACAAACCGCGTCTATCTCTGTGAAACAGAGAGGAAACAAGTCCAAGGCAGGGTGGGGACTCTGGATTCAGACCAGAGGGATAAGTTGGCGTCCACAAGCGGAGAGCTGACAAGCTTCTCAGAGAAACTTGAGAACACCCTCCCGCGAGCGGGAGGCTCTACCCGTGTGAGCGTTCATTCTCCCTCATGGACTGAATTGGCTCATCCTGGAGGTTCAATCTTGGTGCAATTAAAAGAGATTGATTTCATAGCCTTACCTCACAAGTTTCATTTGCTAATAGGGATCTCGCTTCTGTATTCTTTCACGTTGACATCTGCTAACTAGGGCTGACTAGACAACAGGGTATACCTTGACTCTACTACCTTGCCAGGGTTGACAGAGTTCAAACTAGTTGGCTTTCATATTTGAGTGTAGACATGTACTCCGTTTTTCTGGTTGGCTCTGAAAACCCGGGAGGAACCTCATGGTCTAAGGTTGGACCATGTGTGCCTGGGCTGGGTCACATGGCTGCCCACTAAAGCTCTTGATCTGGGTTGGCTGGGCTAAATTGGGTAAGCTCTCACCCCAGTCTCCAGTGGCGGGTGTAGCAATGGTACGGCTTCCGTCTGGGGTCTTTGAAAGGTTCCTGACAGAGCTGGTATCTTTCTCCTAATACTCAGGAACGTATTTATAAAAAGATAAAGAGAGGAGGGGGACATGTTCTATGGATGTGTGGTGAGGCGTGGGGAAAGGGGGTCCCTCAGCAGGCCTTGCCGAGGCATCCCTTCCCGCCGAGGGGCCAGACACAGGATGGTATAGCATAGAACAGAGTTTATTCAGGGCATACAGAGGGGAGTTGAGAGGATAGCAGAGGCAGTGAAAGGGAGAGGGAGAAGGAGAGAGAAGAGAAGAGGAGGAGAGACAGGTCATGAGTATGTGGAGGGGGGAGGGGCGAGGGGACAGAGCGGGGAGCAAGAAGACAGGAGGGAAAATCAAGGAGTGGGCAAGCAGCCCCTTTTATAGTGGGTCAGGCCTACCTGGCTGTTGCCAGATAACTGTGGGGTGGAGTTTACCTGGCCGTTGCCAGGTAACTGTGGGGCGAAGCACACCTGGCTGTTGCCAGGTAACCGCAGGGTGGCGCTTAGACAGAATGCTAACACCCCGAGTTTTCTGCGTGGGTGTCGCGATCGGATTTGTACCTCTCAGCTCTTCCTTCGTTAATTCCGTTCTTTTGTTACTAAGCGTGTGGTGGAGAAGCTTTCCCTAGGAGAGCGCTCTCGCCTCCTCCCAAGCTTCTGGAAGCCAGGCCTGGCTTCCTCTCCCCGATCCCTTATCCACTGCTGCCTGCTCAGACATGTTCTGTGTTCAGACTTCCAAAAATAAGACATCTGGAGCCCACGGGAGGTGGGTGACGGTGGTGCAGAAATGGCAGCAGGAACCCGGGCAGGCAACTCTGGTGGGACCAGTAAGCCTGGCTGGCACCGGCAGCCATGAGAGGGACAGGGCCACATCCCCTGACCTCAAGCCAGGAAGGAGGGTGCTTGCTGCAGAATCCGACTCTCACAGGCGGTGAAACTAGCAGGGGGTAAGAAGGGACTGGAGAATCACCGGTTACCAAGTCAGGGCTGATTCCTGGATGCATGCTATCTTGGACACACGCAGGAATCCCTCCCCCAACCTCAGCGCGGTGACACACGAGGAACAAATATTAAGTCTGAGCATAGTTTGGGTTGAATGGTTTGTCTTAGGGATCGGGCCTTTCGCCTTTTTTTTTTTCTCCTTGTGAAGGATAGGAGGCTGTGAGAAATGTTTTATGCAAAGCAAGGCCGTCTACATCCTCTGCCGAACTGCAGAAGAAAAACCAGTCTGTGCGAGTTCCCTTCTGCCAGAGGCTGGGCACGTCCATGTGTGTACCGCTTTTGATGAGATCTGCTGTTTTTGCCCATGGCAGTCATCCGTAAAAACACTCCTTTCCTACGCACAGCCTCCGAGCCTCTCTGTACGCCGTGCGCTTAGCTCTTTATTTTCCTCATCAAAGCCGAGCAGAGCGGTGGTTTTCCTCAGTAAAACCTCTCTTCTTTTTGGCTCTCTGCCTGGTTCTTCCCAAGCTACTTGGAAATAAAGGGGGGAAAATTTTTTTTTTTCCAGACTAGTTTCTTTTTGTTCTTGACTGATTCATGGGTAGAGGGAGGAACGGATGGTTTTGCCGTCTGAAAACACAGCAAAGGTGTTCCAGCAGGTTTACCATTTTTTTCTCTGCCCTGAAAGTGCAGCCCCCAGAGCAGCGCCGGGCGGGGTACACAGCAGGTGTCCGGGGCGAGCAGAAGCCAGCACGATGCAGGCATGGGCTCTGTCCTGTCTGCGTGCAGGTGCCTTGGTGTGAATCTTGGAGCTTATTCACAATGTGTATAAATGAAACACGTTTGTGGCCGTGCTTCTGTGTGTCCAAAGCCTTTTTCATGGTGTGCTGTGATATAAATCAGTTTCAACATCGTTCAGCCCCAAACAAGAGTTATGGAGGGGCAAGGCAGCCAAAGCAGAGCTTTCTTAATTATAGCTCTGGACGGAGAGACGCTATTGACTCGTGGAATCTCATTATTTGTCTTTCTGTCTCTCCATATATCCATGTGTCTAGGGTAGTCAAGAGGTCAGAAAGGAGCACGGCTAGAAATATGGTGGCTCTAACGGCGGCGCTGATAAGAATCGGAATTGGCCTGAAGCTTAGTTGGCGGGTTGTCTATGGCTAGATGAAGCCAAGCTGGCGGTGCTGGGAGGAAGACCTGAACGCGCGTGCGCATGGCTTTGCTAGCATCACCGCGTGAAGAGAGAGGTGTGCCGTCACGTGTGTATGTTGAAAAATGAAGAAGCCAAACCAAATCAACCAACCACGCGAACAGAGCTGGGGGAGGAGACTCTTACATGTTTCCAAAACGGGAAATTCACTCTGGTCTCCCGACGACCGAGGCTGAGTTCCTGCCTGAAAGGGAAAAGCCCATTTAAAGAATGTGTGTGTGTGTCTAGAACAAGGTCACACACTTATTGGTTTTCCGAGGCACCGCGTAAATACAGCAGACAAAGAGAATTGGTTTGCCTTTCCTGTTGCCTTGTACCGTCCCCGAGGCTGCAGCGTGGGCATATTTCTGATGCCGGCTCTGTCTGCGTACAGCGGGGCCCAGGGTCACAAGTTTCAAAACTAGGGAAGAGTCAAATGTTGCTGCACGGTATAAACGTGTCACCTAGACACATGCTTCGATCCGTCTGTTACTACACTCTTGAACAACTGGTGAGGCTGTTCAGAGGGAGTGGAGTCCACTCTTGTGACTCAGTTCTCTCTGAAGCTCTTCCTGGGGCAGATGAGGTCTCAACCAGCTCTCCAGTTCTTCCCCTTTGCATTAATCTGGCCGGCCACTGGAGCCTGACTAATACGTCAATCCTCCATCTGTCTCTTGGTTACTCGCACGGTGACTTTATCCACCCAGGATCATCAGTCCACAAAGCTGCAGTTTTGGCCACCTGGACCGCTAATTTGCTCAGGACTGAAATTTAGTTTTAAGTTTTCGTAGCATTGATTAAAAAGCAATCTTCTTAAAATAGTTATTATCCTATCTATCTGGGTGTTTTACCCGCATGTATGTCTGTGCGCTGTGTGCACACAGCACCCACAGAGGCCAGAAGAAGGCATGGATCCCTGAAAGAGGAGCTGTAGACGGTTGCGAGCTGCCACGTGGGTGCTGGGAATCGGACCTGGGTGTTCTGGTAGGGCAGCCGGCTTTTAGCTGCTGAGCCACCTCTCCACCTCTGATAAAAAATCTTCTTAAAGTAGTTTTTAATGCCTGAAGATCCTCCCCAGACATAATGTAACTTTACCTCAGTGACTCGAAGGCATATTATTATTATTATTATTATTATTATTGTGTGTGTGTGTGTGTGCGTGCGTGCATGTGTCTGAGCGTGCATGTACAAGCAAGAGGTCAACTTTGTGGAGTGGCTCTGTCTCAGTCAGGGTTTCTATTCCTGCACAAACATCATGACCCAGAAGCAAGTTGGGGAGGAAAGGGTTTATTCAGTTTACACTTTCCACATTGCTGTTCATCACCAAAGGAAGTCAGGACTGGAACTCAAGCAGGTCAGGAAGCAGGAGCTGGTGCAGAGGCCATGGAGGGATGTTCCTTACTGGCTTGCTTCCCCTGGCTTGCTCAGCCTGCTTTCTTATAGAACCCAAGAATACCAGCCCAGAGATGGCACCACCCACAAGGGGCCCTTCTCCACTTGATCACTAATTGAGAAAATGCCCCACAGCTGGATCTCACGGAGGCACTTCCCCAAGTGAAGCTCCTTTTCCTATGATAACTCCAGCCTGTGTCAAGTTGACACACAAAACTAGCCAGTAGAGGCTCTTTCCTTACACCTTTACATAGGTTCTGGGGATTGAATTCAGTTCTTCAGGCTTTCCTAGAAAGTGCTTTTACCCACACAGCCATCTTGCTGGTCTGGTTAAAAGATAGGGGGGTTGACTCGAGGGCCCTGTGCTTGCTAGAAAAGCACTTTACTGCCGGACTACCTCCTTCCCAGAATCTCTAGATGCCAGATGGCTCTAGGGTACTGGTTTCTTGAGTCAGTGTGAGCTAGTCTACGTTTCCCAGCCTAAACTTTTGTGTCCAGGAATGGGAAACAGCAGCATCTCCCTCGCCGGGCTGAACGGCAAGGCACAAGGCATGAAGCGCTTAGCTCCGAGGACCCCGGTCTGTGCCCACTAGCTATGGTGACCCACTGTGCTGCCTAGGCTGGTGATCAGCTGCTGGCCTTGCATAGCCCTCTTACCTCGGTCTCCTGGGTTGCCGGCATTGTGCCTGTCCATAGCTGTGCCTGTTAAGTGAGGAAGGCTATTAGTCATAATCACCATGACATTGACGTAGTAACGACACGGGCCCGCGTGTATGGAACTCTGCAAATATGTTGATCAATGTTTTCTGTGACAGTTTGATGTCATGTACTTACTCCTGGCTGATCAGGCGCCAGTGACAGTCTGTAGAAGCCCGGGAACAGGCAGCTAGCTCCTCCATGACTTCTTCCATCTGGAACCTCCCTTACGTATTTACATATTCGCTGGTTCCCACATGCTCAGGGTACAGTTTCTATCGACAGGCAGAATACGCTTACCTATGCGTGGGGACTGTGTGTTGTGGGTTTGTTCTAATGTTGTTTGTATGATGTTAATCTGCCCTCCCCCCCCAAATTGTATGAGAATCCACATGCCCCTGAGGGAACCCTGCCCCCCAGTTGTTTTGATTGGTAAATAAAGTTGTCAGTGGCTAGTGGCTGGGCAGGGAGACAAAGATGGCGCTGTAGTGTTCCCAGGCAAGGGACCAAGGAGGGAGGAAAGAGGAAGGAGGGGTGTAGTGGCTATTTCTGGTTTCCAACTTGACTATATCTGGAATGAACTACAATCCAGAATTGGAAGGCTCACCTGTGATCCTAATCTGGAGGCCGGGAGATACAAGTTTCTGACCTGGATCTCGGCTTGGAGATCTTGAGGCATAGTGGCTATGAATCCCAGAAGGTTAAAACGGGAGATCTCCAGCCAGGCGTGGTGGCGCACGTCTATAATCTCAGCACTTGGGAGGCAGAGGCAGGCGGATTTCTGAGTTCGAGGCCAGCCTGGTCTACAGAGTGAGTTCCAGGACAGCCAGGACTACACAGAGAAACCCTGTCTCGAAAAACAAAACAAAACAAAACAAAACAAAACAAAACAAAACAAAACAAAACAAAACGGGAGATCTCTGAGTTCAAGGTCATCTGGGATTAAAGGTGTGGTGGCACACACACGCCTTTGATCTGGGCCACACCTTCTGCTGGAGACCTACTTAAGGACATCGGAAGAAGGAAGATTCTCCCTTCTTCCCCTGCTTGTCTCGTGGGACTGAGCAACTGCTAGATCCTTGGGCTTCCATCCATAACTGTTGCTGACCATTGTTGGGGAGTTGGACTACAGACTGTAAGTCATCAACAAATTCCCTTACTATACAGAGACTACCCATACATTCTGTGACTCTAAAGAACCCTGACTAATACAAGGAGAGATTTGCTATATTGGGAAAGGAGAGACATCATGCCTGAAAGGTACAGGGCAGAGGGCAGTGTCCCGCGCTACCGTCTCGCCAGCAAGAACCACGCGGCACACTCAAGATCCTTCTGCAGAAAAGCTTTAATGCTCCTGAGAGGGAGAGCATAAGCCTACAGAGCGGAGACCCAGATACCGAGAAGCCCATCCCTTATATAGGCTGCAACCCCTGCCTCGGACGTGTCATCCCCTGATTGGCTGCAGCTCGGGAGAGGCGGAGACCAAGGGATGGTAAACTACCCAGCACCTGGCACTGACTTGTTTACTTCAAGCCAGCAGGATGTTTTGGGCCGGCAGGATGTTTTTGGCCTGCAGGATGTTTTGGGCCGGCCATCGGCTCCCCACATCTCCCCCTTTTTTATTATTTAAAATAAAGACCTCAGATTGTTGATCAACCTTCAGGCTCTTGTCTGGACCTTCAGGGTTCAAAACAATCTAATAATGAGGCCCTTTTGCTCTTATAGCAAGTAGGTCACCCAATCTTTAAGGGGTGGAGACAGAGGTCGAACTCCCAAGCAACAAAATTAAGACTTCGTATGAGAGTCGCCACTAGGCTGTTGGTTTGACCCGAAGCGCCCTCGACCTGTCACTCTGCCGTTTTTCTGGGAAAGGGAAACTAGGGCAGGCAACCCTTATGCAGGACAACATGCCTCCCAGAGAGACCCTTATGTCAGGTATCTCTCTGTGCGATGCTTTGCTCGGCATCCCCCATGGGCTGCTCAAGCTGGACACTTTACCCTGTGCAATGAGTCTAAGCTCCAGGTGTGCAAGAGCTGTCCAGCCGGCGGCCTACTGCTTGAGCATTGTTGGTCAAATGTCAGTGGGAGCTCCTTGTTCCAGAGCCACAAGCGCTTGGGCAATAACCACCTTGTCTCTCTTGGCTTAAGCCCTGAGCCTACAGACCAGCCAGAGAAGTAACACCAGTCCACAGCAAAGGGCTGCGCCAAACAATCCCACCCCCACCCATTCCTTAAAATAGGAGACAGCTGAAGCGATCCATGATGATAGTCCCTCCGTCAAGGACAGGTCAAGGCTCGTAGAGTTGACCTGGATAATGGCTGCTCTCAACTCTCGGTGTGTGAGTGACTGGGCGATCTGAGGTGTCCTTCTGCTCCAAAATTGTTCTAGTAAGCCTCTCAGGGACCCAGAAGGGGTTTTCTTCACTCTGTGGGAAGACACAAACGGCTCC
The DNA here is from genome assembly GCA_964023405.1 of Apodemus agrarius. Lineage (NCBI taxonomy): Eukaryota > Metazoa > Chordata > Mammalia > Rodentia > Muridae > Apodemus > Apodemus agrarius. The sequence goes on along the minus strand of OZ030027.1, from coordinate 36,118,995 downwards.
CCTGGATCTTATTAGAATAGGATCCGGGCCTTTCCATTCATTAGTCAACACATCCTTCCATTTTACCAATTCTTTAGGTCGATGCGGGTCTGAGCAATGTCGCTCTGCTGCAGTCTGATCATGCTTATCTGAATTTAGAAAATTTATAGTAAAGAGTGCCACTGCTATGGCAACCCGTGGCACGGGGGGCAGATCTTTTATTATTCCCCCTTTTTGTTTAATTAAATATGATTTGAGCGTACGGTGTGCTCGCTCAATGATACCTTGTCCTTGAGGGTTATATGGCAAGCCTGTAATATGTGTGACTTGCATTTGTGCACAAAAAGCCAATTGTTCTGCAACAAGATTAGTCACAGCTTCTAGTTTTTCAGAGGTTAACAGCCACTGGGGAACCCACACCGGATCCCCTGTCTTCCATGGTATGGGTCGTGCTGCCCCAGTGGCACCTAGGAAAAACCCAGGCCCTGTCTTCCTTGATTTTGGACGGGGAATATAGGTACTTCTTGCTCTCCTTCAGCGCCTTCAAAGACTGGGTAAGCAAGGCGCAGCTTTCTTTTTACCTTTTCAGACAAAAAGGAGCAAGACTTCGGGCGTGTCTCATAGGGAGAAGGCGCCGAAGGAACAACCTGTGAAAGGGATGTTAGGGGCTGCCGTTTTCGAGGTTCTTTACTATTCTGCCTTCGATCATCTTGATGGTATCTTTCCTCCTCATATCTGGCAGCTTCCTCCTCTAACTCAGCCTCTTCATCGGGGTCCAAGACCTCATCCTCTGAGCTATTAGAGTTATCAGAGTTATCAAAGTTTAAAGCCTCAAGATCATGTACTGGATACAAGCTAGCTCCTCCTCTTGGCCTAACAGTAGGAGAAGGTTCCTTAAGATCTGACACATTCACTCCCTTGTCTCTAGACTCTCCGGGAGGTCCTTTTTCCTTTTTTGGGACTGGTTTTTTCTTGCGCGCGCCCAACCTCTCACTACGCTTGGTTTCTGATATGCTATCCTGGACCTCTTCAAGGGTGTTCTGACCTTCCGCCACGGCAGTCCTACAAGCTTTATCTTCTAAACAGTTTTTAACAAGTTTCCCAATTGCTTTTGTCCCCTGCCTCAAGTCTCTTTCCACCATTTTGCGGTCAAGATCTCTACCTAATTTGTTCTGTGAGGCAAGAGTCAAAGACCTGGAGCATTCATACATGGCAAAGAGAAAGATTAAAAGGGCTCCAAGAATGGTCACAAAAGCTTCAATGCTACCTTCCCAGGGTGGCGACAATCCCAAGTCAAAGCCAAAGAAGAACATACCTCTCCGAACGTATCTGCCTGCAGTTCTGAATCTTCCTTGTAGCCAAGGGGTCTCCGATGGTGCTGACGATGATGAGGTCACGTATTCCCGGGTTTCGGCACCAGATGTCCCGCGCTACCGTCTCGCCAGCAAGAACCACGCGGCACACTCAAGATCCTTCTGCAGAAAAGCTTTAATGCTCCTGAGAGGGAGAGCATAAGCCTACAGAGCGGAGACCCAGATACCGAGAAGCCCATCCCTTATATAGGCTGCAACCCCTGCCTCGGACGTGTCATCCCCTGATTGGCTGCAGCTCGGGAGAGGCGGAGACCAAGGGATGGTAAACTACCCAGCACCTGGCACTGACTTGTTTACTTCAAGCCAGCAGGATGTTTTGGGCCGGCAGGATGTTTTTGGCCTGCAGGATGTTTTGGGCCGGCCATCGGCTCCCCACAGGGCAGAGCCACTGACTGAGTCTATGACAGCAAAGATGGAATATAGGATTAGTAAGTAATAACTCAGGAATATTAGGGCGGGGTGGATCAGCCAGGTGGAGGTTAGGAAGTGGCCCAGCCATTGAGATGTTTAAGGCATATAAAAATATAAGGTCTCTCTCTCTCTCTCTCTCTCTCTCTCTCTCTCTGTGTGTGTGTGTGTGTGTGTGTGTGTGTGTGTTTCATTTGGGAACCCAGAACACTGGGGTGGGTAGCAAGGAGCCCGAAATGCCACTGGGATCGATTTGAGTAGGATTAATTGGGTACTACTGCAACTGTGGAGCTGTCAAGCCATCTAAAAGTCCACTTAGACTTCTCAGCATCCTTTTGAGCGTATTGACACTGGAAGATAAAGAGTACAGATTTACAATTAACCTATCTGAAAGTGAGAACAAAATCTGAAGTGCACAGCTAGAGTGATGGACTGAGGACTGGGCTTCCGGGGGATAAACTATCTCTGTCCATGTGTGTAAGTTGTTCTGAGAATGAAGGCTGATGGTCCTGAGGATGAAGGGGTTGGTGGTCCCAAAGATGAAGAGGTTGGTGGTCCTGATGTTGAAAGTTGGGGGTCCAGATGGTGAAGGTTGGTGGTCCTGAAAATGAAAGTTGGTGGTCCTGATGGTGAAGGTTGGTGGTCCTGAGGATAAAGAGTTTGGTGATGCTGAGAATGAAGATCTTGGTGGTCCTGATGATGAAAGTTGGTGGTCCTGAGGATGAAGATATTGGTGGTCCTGAGGATAAAGAGGTTGGTGGTCCTGAAGATGAAAGTTGGTGGTCTTGAGGATGAAGATATTAGTGGTCCTGAGGATGAAGATATTAGTGATCCTGAGGATGAAAGTTGGTGGACCTGAAGATGAAAGTTGGTGGTCCTGAGAGTGAAGAGGTTGGTGGTCCAATGAATGAATGAATGTGGGTGGTCTTTAGGATGAACTGGTGGAAGGACTTCCTCTAATGGGGAACTTGGCTTATCTCTGTGCTCCATAGGATATTGTTTAGCTTGCCCTATCCTTGTAATCTTGGATGTCTTCCACTCCAGGTCCATTTCTCACTCCTTAGCCATTCCCTTGAAAGGCCTCTTTAGCTTGACACATAATTGGTACATAAACTGACTACACCAAGCTGGAAGGGAGAATCAGTCATCCCTGGAGTCTCTCTACATTCCATTCTCTCTGCCAACAGCTCACACCCTGCTTTGTGTTTCCGGCATGCCCCCCCCCCCCCCGGTCCTCTCACTAATTTCCTCTTTCTTTGCTGAGAGATGTCCCTTGGCCCTCTACAGGGCCGAGGTGATGACATACAGGAGCCAAGGACATGACTTCCCCTGGATCACTCCTGGCCTGAGTCTCTCAGGGACGTGGCATTCCTGAGCTGTGTCACTATTGCTTTGGTAGCAGGCAAATAACTATAAGAACAAAGTTTTCAACTTAAGGGAAGGGCACATGCGAGCTTCCATAATAAACGCGTTCCTGAAAAGTGTATCATTGAGGTGGTATAAATAAAATCTCATTTGAAGGGAGCCCGGCCAGCTGTTCTTCACATACTCGTTCAGATGGCAGTGTACCTGGAAGTCTTGATGTTCTTAATGCAAACACAGAAGAAAGCGACATTCTGTCATTCCTTGTCAGCCGGGGACAATTTCATCAGCAGAATGTATTACTCTGCCACATTTATGATGTGCACAACCACAACGCAAAAGGGACCTTAAAAACTATCTCATGTCAAATGTGACCCATAGGGTCTGTTTCATTCAAGAATGGCTTACCTGGGTTTTTATTTTCTTGACCATCAACCTTCCTTCAAGGGCAATTAACAGGAGCCTCCACGAGATGTCTAAGAAACAGGCATGAAAAGACAAAATTAAAATGGTTAAATGTATACTCACTAAGTTTAAGGCCAGGCTGGGTTTCAAAACTACTGCGAAGCCCAGGATGACCTTGAGCCTCCGAACCTGTCTTCTACCTCCTGGATGTGGGGAAGGGTGGGGGCCAGTGTTCCTGGGTACTGCTTAGGATCCAGCAAGGGTGTGCTCAGTAGACAAGCACTTTAACAGCAGAGCAGCATCCTCTGCTCTGTACGCTGGGAATTCTGCCGTCACTGTCACCATCATCGGCTTTAGCAGCCAAACATGCTTTGATTTATGGGCAATGTTGCACGGCATCACAAGAGAACTCACTGAAGGGCTTTTGCTTTTTGTAAACTGAAAAATAATTTGCAAAACGAGTGAAAATTCTCTGAGGTTTTAGTTTGTGGTTTGACCGTGGCATGCACTTATTTTCCCTTAAATTCATAATCTATATGTCAGAGTTCAATTGCTTTATTTAAGTAGTGACATTAAAATATAAGATAAATCATTCGTGTGTGTGTGTGTGTGTGTGTGTGTGTGTGTGTGTGTGTGAGGGCTTAAGAGTCTTGTGATGTAGTCCTGAATTGGAACTCACCGTGCAGATCAGGCTGCCCTGAGCCTCTTGGATGCTAGAATTAGGGTGTACGCCATGGTGCCTGTCAGAGATATAACACTATAATGTGTGTCTCCGAAAACGACTAACTACTCAAGTTAGCAGCGGCTGGGATAGGCTCAGGCATGCTCAATCAAGATTTGAAGTTAAAGGACTGGGCTATTCTGTTTGCATGATTTCCCATGATTCTTATAGACATGTAATCTCAGAGCTATTAGAATAATATTCAGAAACTCAGTCATGATCTCTGAGATCAAGCTTCTGCTGTCTAGGTTTGGCTTGTAGCAAATAAGTTCAGCCTTGATCTCCCCTTCCCCAGGATGTGAGCAGCAGTCCAACGTGCGTTAAAAGACCCTTGGGAAGATGAGAATCAATCTGCAGAGTGTCTAGCTATATGCAAGGCTTCGGGACATAGTAGCAATTGTTTATAGCTGTTAGTCTGTTTTCTGTTGCCACAACAGGACGCCATCCACTAACTTATAAAGACCATTTTCCGGTGTCATTGGAGGCCAGGAAGCCTAAATGAAGCTGCCGGTGTCTGCCGAGGGCTTTGTGGCTATGGCAAACCAAGGCAAAGAACTTCACACGGCAAAAACATGTCTTCTTTGTGTACATGTTGTGTGTAGATGTATGCCCTTGAGTGTGTGTGTGTGTGAGTGTGTGTGTTGGAGGCTAGAGATGGAAGTCAGTCTCCTTCTGCAGTCACTTAACTCCTCCTTTCTTTCTTTCTTTCTTTCTTTTTTTTTTTTTTTTTTTTTTTTTTTTTTTTTTTTGAGACAGGGTTTGTCTGTGTAGTCCTGGCTGTCCTGGAACTCACTCTGTAGACCAGGCTGGCCTCGAACTCAGAAATCCGCCTGCCTCTGCCTCCCAAGTGCTGGGATTACAGGTGTGCGCCACCACGCCCGGCTATTACTCCTCCTTTTATGAGCCAGGGTCCCTCAGTGAACTCACTGGCGCTCACTGACTGGCTCAGCTGGCAGGTCAGCCAGCCCCAGGATCCTGTCCTCACCCCCAGCCAATGCATTCAACCACACCCAGCTTGTTAGACGGGTACTAGAGATTGAGTTCAGCTCCCCCCCCCCTTTGTGGAGTAAGTACTTTATGGGCGGAGCCATCTCCCTAGACTGTTTTCCTTTTCTTATCAAGCGTGGAGTCCCCTCTTTCATGACTTCTTTTCATGTTGATGACCTCCTGTAGACCCTGTCTCCAAATACCACTGACATTAAGAATGTAGGCACTACGTTTCGAAGCTACAAAAATGGAGGGACATTCGACTCACACCCACAACCTAGACTGTGGTTCTCAGTCATGATGACCTGACAAGATACCTTTCAAGGATACAAATAATTTGCTGAAGACCTGTAGCTTATGCTGACTGTGAAGTGTACATTCTAAACATGAGCCATAGTAGCTGCGTGTAAATTGGGGAGGATGATTCCTGATCAGGAGATTTAATTGTGACCTTCTGCAATAACCCAGAATAGTCACTAGGCACAGTCTTGGAGCGTCTGAGGTTGGACTGGATCTTTGGTTGAGCTAGCACAGGATATGACCACATGGCAAAGGATTTTAGGAGGGTTGATCTTGTGACCTTGGACTCTGTAAGGGAAAGTTTCAGTGAGGAAGAGTGGTGAAAAGGAGAGTCAGTACGGTGGTTCAAGCAAGGAGTGGACAGTTAATGATGACAGACATTGATAATTTCTCTTTTCTTCCTCTTTCTCCTCCCTCTCCTTCTCTCTCTCTCTCCCCCCTTCTCTCCCTCCCCCTCTTTCTCTCTCTCTCTCCTCTCTTCCCACTAAATACCTCCATCATTCCCCTTCTAAAAATAGGACATTTCTATTTTACAAGAAAGCATTTTAAAAACAATTTCCCTCCTGAACTCTTCCTTTTTTTTTTTTTTACCTTAGAGATTTGTTGCTTTTAGATTCTTAAAAGGGGCCGTGCGTTTCCCAGCTCTTTAAAGTAAAAATGTGTCCTTGATTCTAAACATTCTGTTCATCTTGAAGAGCAGCCAGAATGCCTGCCACGCGACCGCCTCTTCTCCTCGGATGTGATTTTTTACATTTGCTTCCCTTCAAAACCCACAGCATTAGCTACCACTCCCCAAAGGCCAGCAGGCCCGTGTCAGTCTTTGGTACCACTTTTTGACCTCCAGATGGGTGCCCTGATGAATGACTGTGGAAAACAGAAGCAAGTGAGCAGCCACTGCCTTCTGTCTAACCAGTTGTACCCACACTTCTTTTGATTCGTCTCCTCCATTAGGAAGAATACCGCGAGCACACAATGAATGGGTATACGATGCTTTACATGTTCAGTCAAGGCTTTAACAGGCACACCAAGAAACTTACATGAACTAGAAACGCAGCAAAATAGAAATGTGGAATAATACCTTAAACATTAAATTCTATTCTCTTATTTCAGGGGTTGTGATGGCTAATTTTATGGGTCAACTTGGTTGGGGCATGGGTGCCTAGAGAGTTGGTAAGACACTTTTTTGGTTGTATGTGGTTATTTCTGGATAGCATTACTATCTGGATTTGTATACTGAGTAAAGTGGTTTTCCATCTTCATCAGTGTCCCAAAGACCTGAACAGAAGGGAGATGGGAGTTTGTCTCCCCTGACTGCCTGCTTAGACTAGAAATGTGGTGGTCTTCTGCTTCTAATTGGATCTATACTCCAGTGTTCCTGGTTCTCAGCTATTAGGACTGTCCTTGAGAGAGCAGACCATGGGACTTTTCAGCCTGTAAATCTTGTGAGCCAGTTTCTATCTGTGGTGGTTTGAATATGCTTGGCCCAGGGAATGACATTATTAGGAGGCGTGGCCTTGTTGCAGTAGTGTGGCTTACAGCCTGCTGAGGGCACCATCTTGAAAGTGGCTTCTTCATCCCACTGATATCTGTGTTGCTAGCTGCAGCCTCACTTGAGACCCTGAGCAAGAATCACCCAGGAAAGAAAGCTGCAGCCAAGTCTCTGATCCAGCCCAGCTGACTGAGAAACCATATGTTTGTGATTCTCAAGTTTAGAAGTTTCATGCTATCCAACCATGTGTTATGAATACAGACTTGAGTATTTGGAGGGCGATGCTTCCCAGGTATCTGTGCCCCCTTTTGGACTTCCATTTGGATTTCAGAGTCATTGTTAAGTTGGAATCATAGTGTCTGGGTATGAATAATTTCCATTTTACTTAATGATGTCTTCTAAGCATACGACTTGTAATGCTGGCAGCTCAACTACACTAGAGAGAAGTCCCAAGAGCCTCTCATAAATGTAAAGAAATGTTCCTCTACCCGAAGAAGTGTGAAGGAGGAAGAAATGCACACTGTCTTTGCTGTTATATCTCAAACTTCAAAAGTTACCAGCATCAGCATTTTGGTTTCATTAAGTTGGGGAAGGCTATGTATGGGTAGAAAACATGAACAGTAAAATGTGCCCCAATTGATGGCAATTCTGATAGCCTTGGGATTGTGTGAAGACCTCAGCAAGGATTCCCCAGAAATGCGTGGACTGAAGCCTCTTGCTGAAAGCAAAGGGTAGTCACCTGGGCTCAAGGGGTAAGCTTGGGATGAAAAATAAAGAAATGATTAGAGATGTTCATTGGCTGATGAAGAGGTTGTTGTTGCAGCTGTTGTCTGGCAACCACCCACAGTAAGGCTTCAGTTGACATGAAACTCATCTCCCTTGGAAGAAGATACTCGATGGAGCTTCAGTGCATAGAAGTGACAGGGAGGTGCCAAAGTATAAAACAGGGAAGGCAGATGGACTCTCGAAGTACAGCAGGACATGAGAGAGATCCAGGTAGATAGTACAGGGGGAAAAAACCCTTATGTGGTCTCAGAAACAAAAACACAGTGCTTGAAATATCTACCCTTGTTCTGGTAACATGCTTAGAAAGTATAATGGCAGCCATCTTGTTATGGATCATTCCATTATCTGCGATACATTTCAGAAGTGAAATAATACGTAAAAGCAAGGGAGATGGGGTTTAAAGTCTGGTTACTACTAGACAGTGCACCTGGCATCCCAAACAGGTTCGTTATGAAAGTGTGAAGTTGTATTTTTACCTCCAAACACAACCTTCACGCCTTGGCCCCTTGATCCAGGGCAGACTCAGTGTGTCAAGGCCATGAACGCCCACTTGCTGTTTGATTATATTTCATCAGTGATGGACTCTAGGCCTTAGCCTGGATAGGATGCAGTGCTGGAGGCCACTCATGACTCATCAAAGCTGCAGGTGATGAAGTAGAACAGAAGCAGCGGGTGCCCTGCTGGAAGAGCTGCACCATGGGATGAAGTTTAATATGTGAAGATGCAACATATTTGAAAGGATCCCCAGGGATTAATGGAGAATCAAGACAAGTGGGTAGAGGGGGAGTTGAACATGACTTCATGTTATGGTTGACTAAGAGGTGGTTTAATGCCGGGCGTGGTGGCGCATGCCTGTAATCCCAGCACTTGGGAGGCAGAGGCAGGCAGATTTCTGGGTTCGAGGCCAGCCTGGTCTACAGAGTGAGTTCCAGGACAGCCAGGGCTACACAGAGAAACCCTGTCTCTGTCAGGGAAGAAATAACACCACCTACTGAATATACCCAGGTGCTGAAATCACCTGCCTCTGATACGAGCTATCACCACTGCCATGTCTGAAGGGTCCAGGCTCATCTGGAATTTACCTTCTGCCACGAGGTCTGTAAGGGACTAGCATTATGTCACAATGTCTATCATCCACGTTGCTTGATTTTATCATGTGGTCAGTCTATCACCTCACATCATTCCAAGAACACTGGGGAATAGGGTATTGTAAGACTGAGACTGGGACTGGAGAAATGGCTCAGTGGTTAAGACTGACTGCTCTTCCACAGGTCATGAGTTCAATTCCCAGCAACCACATGGTGACTCACAACCATCTCTAATAGAATCTGATACCCTCTTCTGGTGTGTCTGAAAATAGCTACAGTGTACTCATATAATAAATTATTCTTAAAAAAAAAAGACTGAGACTACTGTTCTTTTTGTTATTACTGTGATAAACACAGGGCCTATGTTTCCAGGTCACAATCTATCTTTGAGGGTAGTCAGGAGGAATACTGATATTATCTTGTTTTCTGGATCATTCAACTAGTTAGCTTGTTTGCTTCCTTCCTTCCTTTTTAGTTTATTTTTATTATTTTAAACTTATGTATATTCATGCATGTCTGTGTTGGTGTGTAGCTATGTGCACATGATTGCCTATGCTCAGTAAGGCCAGAGGTATCAGACATATTGGAGCTGGAGTCACATCCAGTGGTAGGCTGTCAGAGGTGGGTGCTGGGAATAGATCAAACTTAGGTCCTCTTCAAGAACAGTATGTGCTCTTGTCTTAGGGTGTCTCTTCCTGCACAAAACATCATGCCCAAGAAGCAAGTTGGGGAGGAAAGAGTTTATTCAGCTTACAGTTCCACATTGCTGTTCATCACCAAAGGAGGTCAGGACTGGAACTCAAGCAGGCCAGGAAGCAGGAGCTGATGCAGAGGCCATGGAGGGATGTTTCTTACTGGTTTGCTTCCCCTGGCTTGCTCAGCCTGCTCACTTAGAGAACCTAGGACTACCAGTCCAGAGATTGTACCACCATTAAGGGGCCCTCCCCCCTTGATCACTAATTGAGAAGATGCCTTATAGCTTGATCTCAAGGAGGCATTTCCTCAACTGGAGCTCCTTTCTCCATGATAACTCCAGCTTGTGTCAAGATGACACACAAAACCAGCCAGTACAGCGCTTAAACACTGAACTAGCTCTCCAGCCCTTCAACTAACTCTTATACAACCCAGGCCCACTTGCCTAAGAATGATGATAATAATCATTCACTAATCACTAATCAATCACTAATCACCAATCAAGGCAATTCCTCAAAGACATGGCCTCAGGTCAATCAGATTCGGGCAATCCTACCATTGAGATTCTCTTAGGTAACAGCTGAAGCTAACCAGGACAGTCATATACATATACATATACATATACATATACATATACATATACATACACATACACATACACATACACATACACATACACATATACATATACATATACATACACATACACATACACATATATATATATCTATATCTATAAATCTATCTTTTATCAAGTATATTGTAATTCTATTTTATTATTGTTAATCTCTTATCTGTACTTCACAGAAGAAACCTTAGTGTGTGTACAGGAAACACGGATTTATTAGATTGGGTGCTATCCAAGGTGGGGGACTTGAAGCATGTCCTCTGATGATAATGGAGGGTGGCTATATTGCTGTAGGTGAGAGCTACTGTATCTGCTGCAAGTCCCCTGAGGAAAAGTTACCAGTCTTGCTTTAAGAAATGGATGAGAGCTTGGGGGCATCCCAAATATTCATTTCGCTCATACAGAGACAAGTGGCTTGCAAAGTACGTTTCTCATGGCCTCCTGCTTGTTTCTGTTCATGGCGGTGTAGTTCCGGCTGGAACTTTGATTCCCTTGAGCAGACTTGAAGCGGAAACTTCTGGTTCCTTTGGAAAATCCTTTGCGCTGGATGGTGTTTTGCTGGGTCAGACTCAGGCAAAAGGATATTTTGCTAAGGTAGACACATGGAAGGACGCATGATGTTAAGAAGGGACCAAACAGAAGACTGAAGACCCTGGCTGGTGTTGGGACACCTTACCATTGTTTATTGGTCATTGTTTTCCATGATGCCATAGCGAGAAGCTTACCAAAAAACTTCTGGTGATGTTCTGGCTCTTGCAGTTTTCATACCTCAGGTTGATTGGCATAGTGACGTCAGCTGATACAGATTCACATAAAGTTTTGCTAAGACAGATGCAGATGGGGGGGGGGGACAGGCCCATGGGAGGACTCATGATGTTTAGAGGGAGTATAAACAGAACTCAACAGACAGTGACTTGAGCTTGCACAGACTGTACCTAAAGGCCCAGTTACAACTTGAATTTTATGGATATTAACAATATCCTCCTGGGTTCTCAAGTGCAGAACAGTTTTCCAGACAGCAGAGGAATCCAGTTTCTTCCCTCACACCAAGCAAGCAATCAGCTGTCCAACTCAGTTGTTTCTTAATTGAGACCGAGTGTCACTTTGTACTCGAAGCTAGCCTTGAACTTGGGACCTTCCTGCCTCTGTCCTAAGGGCTGGGATCCTAGGCTTGCACCTCCATGCCCCATGCATTCTACATTAAGTCAGTTCTGATACTGTCACCTGTGAATTATTGCAACCTTACAGGTTGAGGACTTAGTTTCACAGGATTGTCCCTCCTTCAGATGCCAACCTCAAGGAATAAATTTCTGACCAATCAGCTGTGAACTGAGGTTCCCATGACCCTCCCTCTCTGTGATTTTCTTTGACTTGGCAGGAACGTTCTCAGAGCTCATGGGCCCACCTGTACTGGTTTGTTATAGGTATAGTAGACAGGACCGAATGGGTCCCAACCTATGGGTCTCAACCCCTTCAGAGATTGCATATCAGATATTTACATCATGATTCATAACAGGAAAATTACAGTTATGAGGTAGCAACAAAAATCTGTTTTGTTGTTGTTGTTTTTTTCCGAGACAGGGTTTCTCTGTGTAGTTCGGGCTGTCCTGGAACTCACTTTGTAGACCAGGCTGGCTTCGAACTCAGAAATCCAGCTGCCTCTGCCTCCCAAGTGCTGGAATTAAAGGCATGCGCCACCACCGCCTGGCAACAAAAATCATTTTATGGTCGGGGGGTCACCACAGCATGAGGAACTGTGTTTGAGGGTCACAGCATTAGGAAGGTTGGGGACCTCTGATACAAACAGCCAAGACTAAGACACACAGGACATGCGGGTGGGAGGGACTGCCTCCCCACCGGCTCAGCCTAACTGCCTCTTTCCAGAGCGGCCTCCCTGAATGCGGAGTGTTACTCTTGGCAGTCTCTGCTTTCTTCATGAGACGTATCAATATTTGGATTTATTTTTGTCTATCAGCTTCTAGGAAACACAGTACTGTAATGCAAAGAACCAGAAGAGGAAAGGCCTCGGCTGTCCTAACTGTGCTCCTAACTGTGTCTTCGGGGTGGATACAGACAGCCCGACTCCAGGTCTGAGAAGGAGCAGAAGGGGGCTTTGGTGCTCTTTTGTGTTTCGCAGTAGAGTGGGTATCGAGTCATGTTTCATAGTCCATACAGTTGGCTGGGGAATGGCTTTGGCCATCAATAAAACATGTCGTCTCCCGGCCCACCTTGTCCCATGAGTTAGTAAATTAGTAGCATTCATACCACCAACGATGTTTTTTGTTTTTGTTTTTTTGTTTTTTTTGTTTTGTTTTGTTTTTTTTTTTAAGTTTTTCGAGACAGGGTTTCTCTGTGCAGCTCTGGCTGTCCTGGAACTCACTCTGTAGACCAGGCTGGCCTTGAACTCAGAAATCCACCTGCCTCTGCCTCCAAAGTGCTGCTGGGATTAAAGGCGTGCGCCACCACTGCCCGACACCAACGGTTTTTTGTTGTTGTTGTTGTTGTTGTTGTTGTTGTTGTTGTTTTTTTGGTTTTTCCAGACAGGGTTTCTCTGTGTAGTCCTGGCTGTCCTGGAACTCACTCTGTAGACCAGGCTGGCCTCGAACTCAGAAATCCGCCTGCCTCTGCCTCCCAAGTGCTGGGATTACAGGCGTGCGCCACCATGCCCGGCACCAACGGTGTTTTTAAAAATGGAAATGATAGTGTATCTTGTGCATGGAATTCTCATCCCGTTTCCTTTTCTCTTTAAATGCTGCTTCTCTTTTTCCCCTTTCCCAACCTACTCCTCTTCTGTCGCCTCATATGGTCATAAATACCCGTGGATTATCTTTTATCGTGTGTGTACGGACACTTGCTTTACATTATTTTTGATTATTGTTGATATTCTTGGAGGATGATATTTTTTCTCCTTCTCCCTGTCTCTGATGATTTCTTGTCTTGATACCTCCTTTCCCCGTAGTGTTGGCCATATTTGCATGTGAGGTCAATCCTTGCGTGTGAGCTTATCTGAGGGAGTTCAAGGCATTGCTTTCGGTGTGTGTGTGTGTGTGTGTGTGTGTGTGTGTGTGTGTGACAGATTTCTGACTGACTTCATGTCTAGATTATCTTGTTTCTCATTTACACTTTTGGAGCACTATGGGCTTATGTGAAAAAAATTTAAGTAAAAAATTATGTTTAGGGACTGTAGAGATGGCTCAGTGTTTACAATCAGTTCTTGGGACCCAGATTGGGCTCCCAGCACCCCTGGGGGGGCTCCCAATCGCCTGTAACTCTAATTTCGGGAGATGGAAATGTCCTCTCCTGGCTTTTGCAGGTACAGCACATATGCACGGTCCATATGCAGATAAGTAGATGCATATACACATATATGTAACAGGATTTAAAACCTATAGAAATCTCGTTCAGATACACCTGACATATATTGCCACGTTAACATCTCTTAAGCGTGTAGCTCAGTGGCGTTGACTAGCTGTGTGCAGCTAATTTTCAGAACGTTTTCCTCTTACTGAACTGAAACTTCATGTCCGTTTAGCGACAGCTCCATTTCCTGCTCCTCCTCAGGCCCTCCAAACTGCCCATTCTGATTTTGATTTTGGCGAGTTGAACTCCAGGCCTGTCACAGCCGTGAAGCACACAGTACCTTCTCATGAGTGGCTTCCTTTCACTTACTTTAATGTCCTTGAGATTCTTCCTCATCGTGGCCCCTCATGGAGTTCCCATCCCCTGAAGGTTGAATGCTATCCCTCGGCCGTAAACCCTGCTCACCCACTGCTGGGTGCTTGAGGGTCTTTTTGTTTTTTTTGTTTTTTGTTTTGTTTTGCCTCTTGGTTGGCGTGAGTCACGCCGCTGTGATCGTAGGTGCACAGGTCTCTTTTGAGACCCTGTTTCTACTTCTTCAGGCAGTACACCCAAAGTGATTTTCTTATTACAAAGTCAATAAGGATGCGAACTCGGCCTCCTGGATACAGTGGGCACGGGCCTCCAGCTTCCTCCGAGTGGCTTTTTTTCTTTCTTTTTTTTTTCTTTTTTAGCTGATGCCAATCTTTGTGTGGAACCACTGTGGTGAACTTCTGAATTTATTGTTATGTCTGAGCAGAGCTTTGAGGCCCCTGGTTTTACACAGGGGTGTAGTCTTAGCTTCCTGTGTTGTAGGGGCTGGACTCTACACCTTCTTTTCTGCACGTGTGACCCAGGTGCTGGATCTGCTTACAATTCTCTTGTCACCTGTTTGGTTCCCGCGCCTGGTCATCTCTTTCCCTTTCCTTCTGTTTTTGAGTGTTCATTAAAAAGTTTACTGAGGGGCTGGAGAGATGGCTCAGCGGTTAAGAGCACTGACTACTCTTTCAGAGGTCCTGAGTTCAATTCCCAGCAACCACATGATGGCTCACAACCATTTGTAATGGGATCTGATATCTTCTTCTGATGTGCCTGAAGACAATGATGGTGTACTCATATACATACAATAAATAATTTTTTTTTTGAGTCAGGGTTTCTCTGTGTAGCCCCGGCTGTCCTGGACCTCACTCTGTAGACCAGGCTAGTCTCGAACTCAGAAATCTGCCTGCCTCTGCCTCCCAAGTGCTGGGATCACAGGCATGCCCCACCATGCCTGGCTTAAATAAATCTTTAAAATAAAAGTTTACCTAGAATTTTGGTTGTCTAGAGTGTGTGTACATTTCTGGGTGCATGCCGTTCAGGTCTGCTTGACCTGGGGTGTCAATAGATATTTATCTAGCCCATAGTTTTCAGTTTTATGGTCTATATGGTTATAAATCTAAAAGATGAAAGACTGAATCTTCTAAGGAGGCCCTCTACTAGAGAAGATCTTTAGTCATGATGTCCCAAATGACAAAATGTAGGTCTTGCTGGGCAACAGAAGTGGTGCAATCTAGTTTGAACTAGGATACCAAACTGAAAGGTTTTTCCTTGCCAGAGCCCCGAGGTTTCTCCTCCGGGCTGTGCGTGGAGAATGCAGATGCAGGCATGCAGAGCTCAGAACATGGAGGGAACAGGGAAGACCTTGAGCATCACATCAGGGAGGGAGGGAAACGGTCCTGAGGTGAAGAGAAGAGGCATCTTTGGAAGAGAATGTTTCTGGGAACCCATAGATACCGACGTCCAAGGATGACTGTACTGGCTGGTTTTGTGTGTCAATTTGACACAGGCTGGAGTTATCATAGGAAAAGGAGCTTCATTTGGGGAAGTGCCTCCATGAGATCCAGCTGTGGGGCATTTTCTTAATTAGTGATCAAGTGGGGAGGGCCCCTTGTGGGTGGTGCCATCCCTGGGCTGGTAGTCTTGGGTTCTACAACAAAGCAAGCTGAGCAAGCCAGGGGAAGCAAGTAAGGAACATCCCTCCATGGCCTCTGCATCAGCTCCTGCTTCTTGAGCTGCTTGAGTTCCAGTCCGGACTTCCTTTGGTGATGAACAGCAATGTGGAAAGTGTAAGCTGAATAAACCCTTTCCTCCCCAACTTGCTTCTTGGGCATGATGTTTTGTGTAGGAATAGAAACCCTGACTAAGACAATGATCTAATCCCTTTTATAACATGATGTAGCATTTGTATCCAACAGACACATGTTCTCCTGTACATGTCAAGTCATCTGCAGATTACCTGTAATAAGTACTTCATGTGGTGTACATTCTGCACAAATAGTTACTATGGTGTGCTGTTTAGGGGCCACTCACAAGAAAAAGGTGTGCATGTTCAGTACAGATATGAAAGTTTTCATCAACTATTCTCAACTTGAAGTTGGTTGAACAGCAGTCCAGTGAGTTGGGTGTTGACGTAGCTTCAGTGGTGAAACTGGAGCTCAGGGAGACAGGGAGATAAATTTACCCAATGCTACGGAGACAGTGAACGGGTGAGGATGGGGGTTAGTCACAGAAGACAGGACAGAGTGGAATCATTTTGTTCTTGAGTCTCATCTTTGCAATGAATGAATGTGGCATCTTCCCTCCCCCACCCCAAATGCTTTTTCTGCACCAATTGATAGGCTCTTGCACTGCCCCCTATCTTGTTAATGGAGAATTACAACGATTCTTGAATATTGAACCCCTAGGATAAACCGTATTTGGTCAGGTCTATGGAGCTTTAAGTATATTTCTGAGTTCTATTTGCTAGAATTTTGTTAAAGACCTTAGTGTCTGTGTACATATAGATGTGATATTGGTCTGATGTTCTTCCCTCCCTCCTTTCTTTTCTTCCTCCCTGTCTCCCTTCATCTCTTTACCTTCCCCCACCTCCTTCCCTTCCCTCCCTTTCCTGTTCCTTTCTCTTCCTCCCCCTCCTCCACCTCCTCCTTCTCCTCCTCCTCCTTCTCCTCCTCCTCCCATTTTCCCCATATGTTGCTGTTTTCTGGATTTGGTACTGGTTTCCCCCAAACAGTTTGGGGAATTGTTCCCTCATCGCCTACTTTTTGGAGGAGATTATGTCAAACTGGAGTTAATCTTTCTTTCAACATTTAGTACAAGGTTGCAGGGAGACCATCTAGACCCAAGAGACATCTTCTCCTCAGGGGGAAAAAAAAGATGCCAGTGTTTTGGGGTAGCGATAGAACTATTCAAATGGCCTCTTAGTACTGGGCTATCTGAGAGGATCTATGTCTACTAAGAAGTGATCTATGTCTTCTAAGTTGCCGAGTTTGTGGGTGTAGAATTGTCCGTCCCTCACTGTTTTGGGGCTCTCCGCTTCTTCACATGTTTCAAGCAGTTTTATAACTGGGTGGCGGTTGAGTGCCCTCCCCCCGACACTTTTAACTTGATCTTCTCTGACTCTACCCTATGGGGATACAGAGGTGCTCAGCACCTCACAGACTGGAGGTCAAGGCTTCGGTAGTGCGGTGGGACCAGCTTTGTGTGGCACGTCTGTGGAGTGAGTGGTTATTGTCCCGCTGTCTTCCGTGGTGCCCAGCTGCTCCCTTGCCTTTTAGTTACAGGGCGAGCGTTTTTTTTTTTTTGGGATGATGACGGTGATCATGGCGATGATGGTAAGCTTGTACCCATTGGCCCTGGGAGGTTGTCAGCTCCCTCAGTTCTACATTTGAAAGGTAGGAGGTAAAAGTAGGAATAGACGTCATAGACTCTCCCCTCCGCCCCCAACTCAACGCTGTCAGTCCAGAGACTCCAGCTCAAGCTTCAGTTCGGTCTCACCCTCTCTGCTGTCTTTTCACCCTGTGTTCGATTTCTATAAACACACAAGTGTATACAGCAACCCGTGTCTGTGACAGTAGCGGGAGGAACAGGAAAAGCATCTATCTTCCCGGTGCCAATTTATGAGAAAAGATTAAATATATTATTTTACTCTCATGAAAATGCTCCGTGCTTATTAAAACTCTGATGAAACAAAAAGGATGGCATTATGGGTATTAATTGCCTGGCAGTATGGGCGGGGCTAAAGCCAAGTGGGAGGGGCTTGGGGGCTCTGCAAGTCACTGACTTTAATTTCTGCTCACATTTTTCTCTGTAACTAAGTCTTTGGATTTTAATTGGAAAGGTGAATAGAGATGATTCTTGTTTAAGACAGCGGTTCTCAACCTTCCCGATGCTGCGACCCTTTAATACAGTTCCTCATGCTGTGGTGACCGCCCCCCCCATTATAAAATCATTTTTGTTGCGACTTCATAATTGTATTTTTGCTACTGTCTCTGAGTCGTAACATAAATATCTGATATTTTACCCTCAAAGGGGTTGAGACCCACAGATTGAGAACTGCTGCTTTAAGCTCACCTCGAACCATGCAGATTGGGATTTACAGAGCAAACAGGTCAGGATGGTATCCCTGAGTTCCTAACGCTCGGGGATTCATATGCTGAATAAAGTCAGTTTAGGATCATTTTGCTCAACAGTGTTGGGATGGCTGACAGAATATAATCCGCACAAGTAAGAAATAAACTTTCATTTAGGGAACGTTCCCCCAACACAGGCTCGCGACTGGTGAGGCTTTTTTTCTCATATCTTCCCCCTGATAGATAACCTGAATAAAGGAATCTATGCATCAACCATCATTCTCACATCCTGACACCAGAGTCATAACAGGGTGTCTCTGAATTATCAGTGGCAACATCTTCAATAAGTTTTCTTGTCCTGGGTGTAGACTGTAGCCAGGCGTGGATATTTTGCACATTAGCATCTCTACTGAGTGTCACGGGAATGGCCTCTCGTGTCATGAGACTCTGGGGTCTAAATGAGTTATTATTATTTTTTTCTAGAAGTGTCTGCTTCACGTGGCAATCCCCACCACTTCACGCCATTTCTTCCATGTCTGTGTTCCACCAGACGGACCTCTATCTCATTTCTTCTGCCTGCAAGAAATAACCACGACCCACAACACGAATCACCATTCAACTGTACCGTAAATTGGTTATGTAAAAAACCAGAGTCTATGCTCTCGATGGCCAAACTTAAATTAGGGGAAGGGCAGACAGCTCAATCCTCAAAGGGAAAAAAAATCTATACTAATTTCAAAAAAGAAAAGAAAAAGATAATCAGAAAAAAAAAACAGCATAGAATTTCTTGACTGCTTTTCTGTGAGAGAAAGCCACTGCACTTCCATTTCCGGCCGTGTCAGTGGCGATGGGCCCTCTGCACCCCTGCCATTTTTCCCGGGCATTGATTGCTCGCTTCCCCTGAAACCCCATCACAACCCATTAGTACTGAAAACTGACAGGCCCAGCTGCAGCAGCAAAATGGCAAGTTTGAAAGAAAATAATAGGAAGTGCTAGGCAAGGCTCAGCTATTAGGACCCACACAGGACTCAAATACAACAATTCCCTCTCCCCACCCCCTCCCCGGATGCCCGGAGCAGCAGCTTTTCTTTAACCTGGACTCCCTGGGCTTAAGGAAAGTATACGGGGAGTACTGCTTTTCCCCACCCCGCTCCCCTCCTCCTCCTCCTCCTCCTCCTCCTCCTCCTCCTCCTCCTCTTCCTCCTCCTCTTCCTCCTCCTCTTCCTCCTCCTCCTCTTCCTCCTCTTCCTCCTCCTCTTCCTCCTCCTCCTCTTCCTCCTTCTCCTCCTCTTCCCCCTCCTCCTCTTCCTCCTCTTCCTCTTCCTCCTCCTCCTCTTCCCTTCTCCTTCCTCCTTCCTCCCTCCTCCTTTTCCCTTCTCCTTCCTCTTTCCTCCCTCCTCCTCCTCCTCCTCCTCCTCCTCCTCCTCCTCCTCCTCCTCCTCCTCCTCCTCCTCCTCCTCTTCTTTTCTTTCGGTTTTTAAAGGAATTGTGCCGGGGACTGCGGGTCTGACCCATGTTCCCTCTCACCACGAAACAGCTCAGACACTAGGAACCCAGCAGCCCTGCGCAGCTGAATGCCACCCTCCGGGCCGTGGCAGCTTCTTAGTATATGAGTTTTCTTTGTTCCTCCTGGGCGGACTTGGGTGGTGTCAGCGCTCTGAGGGTCACATCAATAGCGACCGTTACCATCCCCTGTGACTGTAGAGTTGGTTGCCCATGGAGAAACAGGGATTTGCGGAGATAGATATTGAATTAAAGGAAGCCAGCCCGTCGAACTCTTCAGAGGTGAGTCCTGAGTTGAGTTGGAGTTCAGTTAAAAGGCCCGATGTACAGTCAAAGCCTGGGAGGCGGGCTAACTGAACGGACAATGGCTATCACTCTCCGGTTAAAAAAAAAATTGACTGCAAAAGATCACAGAGTCAAAGCAGATGTGGATAAATGGCCAAACGCCTTGAGCAGGAATCCCTCTGTCTTCTCCCCGGGGTGGAGGAGAAGCAGTGGACACACGGGACCCACACTGACTGTGAGCAGACACGTCCTCAACAGCGCTCTCACCGGGCCACAGGCTCAGGTAGGACCACGAGTCCCCAAGCACTAGAGGCAGCGCTACCTTGCGGCCTGTATCTCCTTGGCGGTCATCCTCCACCCCTGCGCTTCTAATTACAGTTTTGTGTCCCACCGAGTTGCCGGTGTATTTATTTCTTGCTGGTCTAGACCTCCGAGGGGGCTTTTGTGAGAACTCGCATATTGGAATCCCGGGCTTGTAACAGGTCTGCTTGCCCACCGTGTAGACAGCTGGTGAGCTGATAACATTCTCCTGGTTCTCACGAGCTCCTCGTGTTCTCACGTTTTAGTGAAGACGCCTTTCCTGGCAGAGCCAAGATCCACAGGGAAATCCATGAGCTCCTAGGTTTGCGTCCCGTTCTTGATTATCTGTTGGGGTATAGGGTGGTTGAGCCCTGATCACACAGAGGCTCTCAGTGGGGACCATGGGACCTTCAGATATCAGTCTAGCCATGGGACTCATTCTCCATGGCCATGCTAGTGCCTCTTCTGCATCCAACCCACACACATCCTGGGCGTCTCCCTTCAGCTCTGACCCAGTCCTGCAGTGGGGACCTCTGAGGAGACATAGCCTAATCTGTTTTTGCTGCTCAGAGTGTGCCCTTGAACACCCTTCCAGAGTCTGCATCCTAAGGCCCATCTTGTTGTCCTGTTCCCAATACCTGCAAGACTCAGATTCTTGGGCCTCCTTCTGGGCCATCTCACCTAATACCACCTATATGTGTGTTCACAGACAATCTCGGCTGGGCTTCTCTGACTAACATGGACCTCTATTGGGGCTGGGGCTGGATCTTTAGCCTAAGACACATACACATTTGGCTCATCTTTGGGCTCCTGGATCTGTATGCAACCTCTTCACTGAACCACACAAGAGGCTTGGTTTTCTGCCCCAGCCCTTGTACTGTACCCATCTTGCAGGTGACCTGATCAGATCTCGCCTATTCTAGCCCATCCAGGATGCTCTTATCTTTAATATTCATAGAACTTTTCTGTGGTTAGACCATACCTAGTGTAGTAGCTATTCCTGGTTGTCAACTTGACTATATCGGGAATGAACTACAATCCAGAATTGGAAGACTCACCTGTGATCCTAATCTGGAGGCCGGGAGATACAAATTTCTGACCTAGATCTTGGCATGGAGATCTTGAGGCATAGTGGCTATGAATCCTAGAAGATTAAGACAGGGAGATCTCTGAGTTCAAGGTCATCTGGGATTAAAGGCGTGGTGGCATACACCTTTAATCTGGGCCATACCCTCTGCTGGAGAACTATGTAAGGACATTGGAAGAAGGAAGATTCACTCTCTCTTTTTGGCCTGCTTGCCTTGTGGGATTGAGCTACTGCTAGATCCTTGGACTTCCATCCACAGCTGCTGCTGACCATTGTTGGGAGTTGGACTTCAGACTGTTAAGTCATCAACAAATTCCATTACTATATAGAGACTACCCATAAGTTCTGTGACTCTAGAGAACCCTGACGACTACACCTAGCACTGCCCCAAACTGTCTGAGCATCTGGGATTACCTGTGACCACTGGTTGAGGGAACAAGGCAAACCCAGGATCATCAGGAGTGGGGGAGATTGGATATAAGCTAGAACAGTGGAGACAACATGAGCCGTCAAAGCAAGCGGGCCAGAGAACTAGCTGTGTGCCACTGGGAATGAGCTCGGAAGGCCAGAGGACAGGA
This sequence comes from Apodemus agrarius, assembly GCA_964023405.1. Lineage (NCBI taxonomy): Eukaryota > Metazoa > Chordata > Mammalia > Rodentia > Muridae > Apodemus > Apodemus agrarius. The sequence continues at coordinate 36,097,296 of OZ030027.1, read as the reverse complement.
ACGCTGGAGCGGGAGATAGCTAGCTTTGCAAGCTAGGATGTGGAGGTGGATGAGATGAAATCCAGACTGGCTGCCAGGGCTGCTGACTTCCCAATCATTTTACAGTCGTTGGCTTTGCTTTTGTGTGGAAAGGAGGTCCGCTTAAAGATGCTATGATATGACAGATATTGGCTAAGCAACCAAAAAGAAAGGACAGAAGGAGGGAAGAAAGGAAGGAAGAAGGGAGGGAGAGAGAGGGGGAGAGGGAGAGGGAGAGGGAGAGGGAGAGAGAGAAACTAAAGAAAGAAAGAAAGACACATTGAATACCACTGGCTGTAATCCTGAGTCCTTACAAGATGAGAGGCTCAAACTTCAGAGGTGAGGCCTGCAGTAGAAACTAGAAGAGCAGCAGTAAACACACAGCTTGCAAAATTTCAAGGTCCTCTGATGAAAGACGCCTTGTTCTTATTTCAAATAAGAGTATCACACTCACAAAGGAAAAAGAAAAAAAAAAAAAAAGACCCCACGAGGGAGATAATAGGTCCACAGTTACTGCGTACTAAGCTGCCGGTCTTCCTCTCCACATATAGCTCAATGGCATGCATATTAAAACCATATGGGTTATTTGCTTGTAACTATACATAAGTATAATTATACATAACTATATATCGGGTATGTGTGACTTGATCGCGTGTACCTGTCATAATTATCCTGCCAGACGACAAGAATCAGTTGTCATTGATGTCAGTGCCACCTTACAGAGACGACACAACTTAGGGCTCAAGATTGAACTATATTACAGTCAAAGACCTTCTTGCAACTCTAACTCGACTCCTTCCTATTTAAGAAGCATCCAAACTGCATTTTATTCACAAAAATCACCACTCGAAGTGAGTGAGGTTGGCTTGAAAGAGACAGACATCTCAGGCTTCCTTTTAGCCTGGCCTAGTCATAAGAGAATACCCAGAGAGAGAATTTGTAATTGCTTTGGATCCATGAGAAAAGTGTTAAGGAATATTTATTTAGTTTTTTCTTTTTCTATAAAAAATAGAATACGTTCTTCCATCCTTCAATGATGCTTTTGTAATGATGGAGCAATGCATTAAAATAGCCATCTCAGGGCTGGAGAGATGGCTCAGCGGTTAAAAGCGCTGACTGCTCTTCTGAAGGTTGCGAGTTCAAATCCAGGCAACCACATGGTGGCTCACAAGCATCTGTAATGGGATCTGATGCCCTCTTCTGGTGTGTCTGAAGACAGCGACAGTGTACTCACATAAAATAAATAAATAAATAAACAAAAACAAAAACAAAAACAAAAAACGTACTTGTTAAAATAGCTATCTCAATACCAGGTCAATTATGCATCTCTGTTTTTGGTATGATTTCTCCACATCTTCACTGAGGACATAAAACTTAGCCCACTCTGGGTGTGTGGTAGTCACCTTTAACCCCAGCACTCAGGAGCCTGGAGTGGGGCAGAGCTCCGTGAGTTCAAAGCCAGCCTGATCTACATAGAGAGTTCCAGGCTAGCCTGGAGCTACACAGTCAGAACTTGTCTCAAAATTAAAAAAACCAAAGAACTTGGTCTGACTTGATGCATGCTTCCCTAGTTGGTGTGTAACAATCGGAGGAGGGAATAATGAAATACAAGATTAGATCGAGGCTGAAAGATAAATAAATGTCAGTAAAACACTTGCTCCTGGACATGAGTTTTGATCTCTAGAATTGATCTGAAAAATCTGGGTGCAGGGGTCCGTGCTTGTAACCCCAGAACTGGGGAGGCAGAGGCAAGCAGATCCCCGGGGCTTGCTGGCTATTGACTCTAGCAGATGAAAGACTTCGTTTCACAAGGGAAAGGTGGCTGACTCCTGAGGAACAATGAGGTTGAACACCAGCTTTCACATGCATGTGAGCGTGCACACACACACACACACACACACACACACACATCAAATAAATCAACAATCCTAATTCTGAGTTAATGGCTTCCTAATCATGGAGGTGGGAGAGTCTCTTGATGTGTCCCCAACACGCCACACCCATCAACCTGGAAGGCACTAGGTTGCCTTAAGTGTTACCATCCTGTCCCATACCATCCCTACCATGTTTCCTATGACAGTTGTCGTGTCCTGTGTTCAGTCTTCTGGTTGTCTCATGTCACCATTGTTAGTAATAATTATCTTATTACTGAGTAGCTGAGCATTCCTCATAGGCTAGTTGGCATACTGACTGTGTGTGTGTGTGTGTGTGTGTATACATTTGTTTGTGTATGTGCATGTATATAGAGGTCAGAGGTCAAATCTGGATATAACCCAATACCATGTTTCTCCCTGCTTTTAAAGTCAGGGTCTTTCACTGAATCTGTAGCTTGTCTATTTGGCCTGGCTGGTTGTCCCGTGAGCTGAGCTCCAAGGTTCCTCCTCTTGCCTTTGCCCTCTACCCCAGTACTAGAGTTATGGACATACACCAACCACACCTGACTTTTATGTGGGTGTTATGGATCAGACTTAGGTCTTCATGTTTGCCCAGTGGGCACTGACTGAGCCATCTTCTTAGCCACAGAACCTCTGTTTTCAGCCACACCATCCACAGACATACTTAGGGTCATGCGCAAGATCCACTCAGCCAGGATTTCTACCCCAGTCTTCTACAGATTACCTCTGTAGTCTTAGATAAGATCTTTCTTGCTTCTCTACAGAGGAGGGCCTATCTCTTCACAACTCAATTTGAAATCTACCATTAGGCCCATTTTCTACTATTTATTCTTTGGACTGTTTCAGCTTTTGCAAGCATATTTTAATACTCCAGCATTGAAGTATAAACCTGTGTCTCATATGAGATATATATATATATGTATATATATATATATATATACACACATATATATGTATATATATATGTATATATACATATATATATACACATATGTGTATGGGTATGCATGAAAGTATGTGCACATGTGTGTAGAGATCAGAGTTTGATTTTGGATGTCTTCCATCTTAGTTTTTGACATAGGGTCTCTTGCTCCAATCTTATTGGCTGACCAACAAGTATAGGGGTCAGCCTTGCCGGGGCTCAGTCCTGTACACCAGTGGGATTACTGAAACCTGCTACCACGGCTGACTGCTGTGTAGATATGGACTAGGCTCCTCGTGGTTTTCTCTTCAGTCAGCACCTTACCAACTAAGCCACTCCCCTGCTCCCCCGAAGCTGTGACTATTTATGCAACGACAGGTCAATTCTCTTTAGTCTATTCCAAATTATAGCCAAGGCCTGATCCATGGTTTAGAACACAAAATGGAAAATTTCCAAACCAGTGAATCATTAATGGTGTTTAAATCAGTTTCAAGGTGGTTTTGTATAGGATTGGAGATTATGAAAACATCTAATTATGTTGGAGTTTCCGGATAAAGATAATTTATTTATATCTGTGGCTAAGTGTGTATATGTGTATGTATTATTTGTGCAGATATACGTATATACATATATACACGGTGATACAAGAATACATGCAGATTATGCACATATATACCTTGGTCACTTATGTTTATATACAATATCTCTGTGCTCTTGTATCTGTGGATGTAAATTACCTAAAGAGCGTCTAATTAGTACTTGGACCCGGTGCAACTTGAAGATGCCATTTCAACTTGCAAAGGAGATGCCCGTTGTGAAACAGATATCAACACAAACCGTTCAGAGGCTTTATATACTTACTGGGCATAAAAAGGAATCTTAATTTGATTTGTGAAATGACTGTCTCTGCAAAGTTCTAAGTAAATACAATCTTATTTAAAATGCACTGGGAGGAAAGACAAATGGCTAATTACCATATGAAAAATGCTCAAACTTATGAGTATCAAAGAAATGTAAATTAAATGAACACTGAGGGTTTTTTTTTTTGTCTATCAAACTGGCAAGCTTAGAACATTACTGTGCTCAGGGTTTGTGAAGAGGAACATTTGTCGAGAGAATGCCTTGGCAGTAGCTCTGTGTTTGTATATGTATTTAAAATGTTTATATCCATTGTCTAAGTAATTCTACTTCTAGGAGTTTTTCCTGAGGAAATCTTAAAATATTTATCATGCAACATTATGTAGAGGAGATACAGATTTACAGCTCCATAATTGGGGAGTTGGGGGAAGATATGGTACACGCATAGGATTTATTTATTTCATCTACACACCTCTGTAGAACAGTCTAGATTCAACATAGAATGCTCAGTAATAAAGCAAGATGTAGTGTCACCTCATCACAAACAAGAACTGAGGAGGCTGGGGAGTACTACTTCAAACAAGAACAGCCATGGTGACGTTGAGTTTCTGGTTGCTTTCATAGTCTTTTGTGGCTCTGACCTTTTCCAAGAGTAAGCCTATTTGTCATAAGTTCAAATGCCTCAATTTAAAGTTGCATTGGAATGGAAAAGAAGTCAAAGCAGGCAGCCACAGAAGTTCCCCTTTTGTTCCACATGGGAATTAGGAACAGCTCTAGAGACAAGGGTTAGCACCGCACAGCCGTGCTAAAGGAAAGAGGCAAGTCTGTGTCCAGAGTTGGGGAAGTCCCTTGGCAGAGTATGGGTTGAGCCTAGAGTTCTGGGCATGTGAGGTAGTGGTGCTGATGCTGTTGAAAGGCAGGGCTGGGCCTGGCAAAGCGAGTTGGGAGTGGAGCCTAGAATAGCCACGGACCACACCCTGTGCTCCTCTTAAGCCAGTGACGGGCATGGGCTTCTAGGCGCGCAGCCCAAGCTAAGAAGACTCCAGTAGACCGGCATGGTCTTTCAGAAGCTAGTATGTTGTCTCTCTCTGGTAGAGAGAGAACACAGTGGGTGCCCACATGGCAAAGAGTGGAAGCAGAGGTTCCCATGTAGTGGAGAGGGAAAACAGGGGGATCAACATGGCGGAGGAAACAATGGTGGCCTAATGGCTGGCGTGTAGACCCCCTGTCTTGACTCAGAGTCGGAAACAGGAAAGACCTTTAAATGAGAGGTCATATTTCTGAGCTGCAGATCTTCCAATAGCCAAGCTGAGGAGAGGAAGATTCCCCCTTTCCAGTTAGGAATGATTCTAGCCGTAAGAGGTTATGGCCTTGGCTACACGTACATTTTGAATCCATCCTGAGAACGAGAGCACAGAAGGCTTGGTTTAGCGGCTTGGCAGTGCCAACAAGGATGTCTGTCTTGTCCTCTCTTCTGTGGAGTCTGCTGTTGGTTGGCTGCTGTAGCTTTAGGTATCCCAGGCCCTGCATCTTCTTTCTGAAGGTGCCAAATATAATCTTCGTTACATCTTGTAGTGTTGGCTGGGTCATGTCCTCCTGACTCTTTGGCTCAGGGAAGTGGGGAAATTGAAACTGTGGCGAAGGGGAACAGACAGTCAAAAGTGCCTCAGACCAGTCACCATCTATTGGCAGGACACAATGCTACTTTAGAACAACTGGGCTCTGTTCATGAAAAAGTGTTGGAGTGATTTCAGATAGGCAAGTCCCAGACAGCATGAACTCTCAGATAAAAATCAAAGAATTTATGTCTGGGAGCTATAAGTTATGATGAATCCAAAATTTATTTTAAAATAAATATCTGGCTACTTTAAATATGATACAGTGACAACTTAAAAAACTCAGATTTAGTAGGTAACCATACCAATAATAGATGGTTCTAGGTAAAAAGCCTTGAGAAGTCTTAGAAATGGAAGTTTTAGTCTCCAGAGCAAAACGTAAACCTTAAAATGAAACACTCAGTTGCAAGTCACTGAAAAAGTTGAAATGGAATGCCAACGCTTTACCTGTCACCTGTGGTGCCCAAGGAGAAGGTAAAAGGTGAAGCACAAAGAGAAATTTAGTCTGGTTTATTGTCACTGTGACAAAATGCTTGACATAAAAAACTTGAAAGAGCCAGGGTTGTTTTGTACACAGTTTAAGAAAGACTATTGTCCTTGGCTTCATTAATTCTGGGTCCATGACACACCCGTGCTGTGAATTCAGTGCTGGGGCTGCTATGTATTCAAATGTTAAATTCTGTACACCACGGTCTGGTTGCTCTAAGAGGAGCTAACTCCCATATATCACAACTTTTGTTGTGTAAACCTTGTTCCCTATTTTAAAGTTAATTGGTCAGTAAAAGACTAGAGCCTGTGATTGGGCAGCATAAAGAAAAAAGGAGGAATTAAGAATCGAGTGAGGGGTCTCAGGAGAGACCAGGGGAGAAGGAGAGAGGAGGGCTTCCAGGAGAGGAGATGGACCACTAGCACATGGCCAGGAGAAACGGACCCTGAGGATAACCCGAGCAATACTCAAACGGCAAGTATCAACGGGCATACGGCTGGTATGTAAGTGAGGATAGCTCCAAAACCTGCCCAACCTAGGCTTACAGCTTGCAAATAACACACCATGATTTTGTATATTTTATATGGGTTAGCTAGACTATGTAATTCATTTACACCTTACACACCAGAATGTCATAGTGTTGAGAACATGTGACAGAGGGTACTTGCTTCATGATGGACGGGAAGAACAGAGGTAGGAAGAGAAAGATCAGGTATAACCTTAAAGATAGGTACCCCAGGCATCTACTTTCAACTAGGCCCCGCCTCTTTTAGCTAGGCCCCGCCTCTTTCAACTAGGTCCCGCCTCTTTTAGCTAGGCCCCGCCTCTTTCAACTAGGTCCCTCCTCTTTCAGTTAGCCCCCACCATTTCTAGCACTCCTCCCCTGCCAGCTGGGGACCAAGAGTTCAACACTTGAATGTGAACATTTCATATTCAAACCACAGTAAGAGACAGGGAAGGTAAGTTGAAAAATTATAAGTTAATATAATCAATGATTCTGAAAGCAAGAAGGAGGAGGAGAGATAGGCAATGCCTGAAAGAAATGGTAGCTGAGACTTTCCTAGAATTAAATTTAGACATGAATTTGACCTGGCAGCCATTTTGTCAAACAGAACAAAGCCACAGTCACGCCTTGTGCCTATTTCAGCTCGACTGCTGAATAAATGACAAGAATAAAGAAGGAAAAGTCATCGGAGAGCAGCATGGGTGACTAACAGGACAAATCGCGCTTGTACGGACAGCTGATTGTTCACCAGTAACGCTGGATGCCAGGTGATGATGGAATCAAGCCTCTGAGGCGCCGAGGAGAAATGGCACAAGGCGGCGGCACTTCTACCCTAGGCATAGCCATCTTCCAGAGTAGGTGGGTGTTATGGCTTCCTTTCTGTTGCTTGACAAATACTGTCACCAAAAGCCACACTGGTTGGAAAGGGTTTATTTGACGTACACTCCCAGGTCACAGTCCATAATTGAGGGGAGTCAGGGAAGAAACGCAGGCAGGAACTTGAAGCAGACACACAGGAGAATGCTGGTTGCTGGCTAACAGGCAGGGTCATCCTTAGCTAACTCCCTTCGTAGCCCAGGACCACCTGCCCACAGGGCGATGCCCCCCCCCTGCCATCGGACTGCCATCTGCATCGATTAACGAGTAAGTCAGTGCTCCGCAGACATCCGCAGACCCGTCTGATCTGGGAACGCTCTTCTCAGGCTCCTCCAGATGGTTTCAAGTTGACAATGAAGGCAACTACCACAGAGTAGCAGCACAAAAAAAGAAAAGCATGCAAAACCAAGCCATGCATTATGGTTTATGCAACCAAGTAGCAAAGCTTCAACTACATAAACAGAAGAGACCATAGGAGCAAGTTTCTATGACTTTTAGGAATATGTACACATCTCTGACACAAAAAACTTGAGCCATGTAATAAAAAAAAATGTTGTATTGAATTTTATCACAATTGAAAATATTCGCCCTCTAAAAAACAGCATCAAATAAACATAAACCTACATATCGTGTAAGGGAATATTTGCTATGCAGGTATCTGACAAAGGACTTTCTTTTTCTTTTTCTTTTTTCTTTTTTGGTTTTTTTTGAGACAGGGTTTCTCTGTGTAGTCCTGGCTGTCCTGGAACTCACTCTGTAGACCAGGCTGGCCTCGAATTCAGAAATCCGCCTGCCTCTGCCTCCCAAGTGCTAGGACTACAGGTGTGCGCCACCACGCCCAGCTGACAAAGGACTTTCATAGAAGATTTGCATAGAGTACATACAACCCAGCAAGAAAAGACAAACAACCTAATGTCAAGTAGACAAGCTGTCTGAACACTTGAAAGAACAGTAGATAAGTAAGGAGGACTGTTGTGATTGGCCGTCAGGGACAGTTGCAAAAAGAAACTAGTATTTATCTATTAATTGAAAAAGAAGATTTGCCATGCACAGTGGTGCGCAAATGTAACTTTTTACTGATGAAGGTGTCATAGGAGGCTCATGACGGTAGCCTGGGCTACATGGCAAGACCTTGCCTAAAACCAACAACCTTGCCAAAACATAAAAACAAAAACAAAAACAAAAACAAAAACAAAAACAAGTTTGCTTTTGAATTATCATAAGACATAGAAATAGTAGCACTTTTAGAAATAGGTCCACTAGTTTCTTAAAAAGTTAAGCAGGCGCTTACTACTACAGTTTGGAATGCCCTTGCTGTGCTCATGCACTTGAACTCTCTGTCTCCGGTTGATGGGACTGTTTGTGGAGGGCGAGGAATGTCTGGGGTGTGGGGCTCAGCTGGCTGCCATAAGGCTGCTGGGTTAGAGGGCAGAGTTAACCATTTCTAGCCAGAGGTCTCTGCTCCTGGGCAAGCTACGATGTTGAGAGGGAGCTGCCCCCATGGGATTCCACAGCCAAGAAACAGGAGCTACATGGTCTCTTGAAGCAATCCCGGGCTGTCTCTGCCATGAAGCTGTTACCGGAGATGAACGCTGCTTCTTAATTTGTTTCTTTAAGGCATTATCCCAGTAAGAAGAAGAGTACCTAATATTCCCTTCATACATGATACAGGCAGTCCCTAGGCATTTATCCTGAAAGACAATTCACATCCACGAGAACACTGACAAAATCAGCTCATGGTGTCTTTACATTTGCCAGAATATTCACCAGCTGGTAAACAGGGAGGAAATACATGGATTTACCTCTTAAATATTATAAAAATGCAATACTTTGCCCAGTGTATTTTGGTATTTTGAAAGAACTTAAAGGAATAACTTTAAACAAAGGATGCTATGACTAACAAAGAATTCTCCAAATTTAAACAAATTCCATTTATGAAAGTGTGGATTTTGTCCTAGATCTATGGGGTCTAGAATTGCTAAAACAATAAAAATGTAGCCCCGACGGTCCTAGAACTCACTCTGTAGACCAGGCTGTCCCCAAACTCACAGAGATCCAGCTGCCTCTGATTTCTGAGTGCTGGGGTCGAAATTCAACACTTTATTATAACCAGAGCAGTATCAGCATCAACAACAACAACAGTTACTATTACTACTACTACTAGTACTATTACTATATGTTTTGAGAATGTCTTAATTTGTTTCATGTTGCTATAGCAGAATTCCAGACACTAGGTAATTATACAGAAGAAAATTAGACTTTCATGTTTCTAGAAGCTGGAAAATCCAAGATGGACAGGTTACATCAGTGGAAGGGGCAGCTTCCTAACATGCTGTCTTCTGAAAGGCACCACATGATGAGAGGCCTTAGATGTGGTGGTGATGGGGGTGGGGAGATGAGGAAAGAGAACACAGTGAGAAGCACTTGAGGAACAGGAAGTACACAGAGGGCCCAGAGTTTTGTGTGATAAAGTCACTCTTGCCATAGGACTTTGAGACCAATTTGTTAGTATGGCTAGAAACCTCACTCCCTGTCCACCTCTTCAAGGTCTCATGCTACTGATGCTGCTGTGCCACAGAGTACAGCCAGCAGGTGGGCGCTGGAGACGCACTGGTACCACAGCCGGGCATCCCATAGATCTGAGTGATCTCTATGGAACACAAGCAAATAGTAGCTTCTAATGTAACAAAACAACATACATTTTAAATCACTAAGAAGCCAAATGCACAAAGAAAAAGCATTGGCATAAAGGTCTCCCACAGATCTAGAAAATCCACACTTTCATAAGTGAAATTGGTTTGAATTGAGAAATTATTAGTCATAGCACTCTCTGTTTAAAATGCTGGGCAGTGGTGGCACACGCCTTTAATCCCAGCACTTGGGAGGCAGAGGCAGGTGGATTTCTGAGTTTGAGGCCAGCCTGGTCTACAGAGTGAGTTCCAGGACAGTTAGGGCTATACAGAGAAACCCTGTTTCGAAAAACAAACAAACTAACTAACTAACTAACTAACTAACTAACTAACTAACTAAAAAAAAAACTATTCTTTTAAGTCTTTCAAAATATACTGGACAAAATGTTGCCCAATTATGTTTGAGAAGTATAAAAGATAACTAGAATACTGAAATGCAAAAATAGCTGTGTTCTTGAGACTGGAAATCACACAGCAACAGTTTTCTAATTGCAAAGACTTCTCTTGTTGGTGTATTCTTGAAATAAAAATTTATCAAACATCAGTATTATTTTCGGATCTATGTGACTTGGTGTCTTAGGTAGATGGATTAAAATCTGTGCTAACTGAGCAGACTCCACTTGCTATACCATGTATCGGACAGACTTAAGGCATAGGAAACTGAGTGTCTATAGGAACAGTCTGCTTCCCCAAGAACTCTGCTCTGCTCTGACAGATGTCTACTGCGTCACTTCATGCAGAGGTGGGGTGGATCCTGTTCCCCTCTTTTGTGTCTTTACTTGGCATATAACTAGGACGCACATGGACTAGCGTGGTGGGAAACTGCTTTTTTCAGGCTATTCTCCTAAGCCTCAATTGTCCAAACATCCTTTTGTTTTAAGGAAACTAGGGAGGGGGAAAAAACCAAACTGCATTCTATCATGCCCGTACACACAGCATCTCATTCCGGAACATTTATGAGTACATGCGCCCTACCTTCCTGGATAAGCAACGGTTTTCCTTGCAGCAGTCTGTAATGAGACACTACCATAAATCACGAGCAGCTAGCCCGCACCCAAGGGGAAACAAAACAAAACAAAATAACACAACCCACTCTTCCCTCACAGGAGAAGTTCTGTCCTGTTACTCTGAACAGACGGTTAGAACCAGGAAGGAACCAAGAGACAAAAATGTTTTTATCGCCACCAGTCTGCCATTTTCTCTATAAGTTGGCAATAAACACACCTAAATTCCTTCATTATGGGTGTGATAGATTATAACAGCTACCCTGAAGGTCCATTATATACAATCACTTGAGTAGAGATTCAGACAATTTGAAAATTTTCCATTAATTACCACAAAGTCAGGAACAACGACGCCAGAGAGGATCTGCCTATCTTTTGCTTGTGGAGACAGATGTTTAAAAATGCGGAATCTGGCCCAATGGAGCAGCGTGACTCATTAGTTATCTACAGTGTTTTCATTTTTTAACTGCAGCGGGATGAGAACTGAGCTGGTAGATGATGATTAAGCCTATGAAGAGGCTGCCGGGTCCGTAGTGACAATGCCCCTAAGTCACACCGAGGTTTTGAACTGTCTGCCCAGATTCTGAGACATTCCCAGGGTCCTCGCACCCTGGGTTACTCTCAGCGTGCGGAGTACCGTCAAAGAGGAAGATATGTGGGTCCCTGCCTATGGGGAGACGTCCCAACCCCTCCCTAATTTATGAAATATCTAAAATCAGAATCCAGTAATAGTAGACAGCAGAGCTTCACGGATGGCAAGCCGATGAGCGATCTTTCTGCAGGGCAGCTGATTTCTTCTCTGAGAACCAGCCAGTCCCTACCTAGCACAGCAGACACCAGCAGTTCCGTGCTGGTTACGTACCCAGTAGTAAGATGGATTGCTTCCGGGTTGGCTGCCCAGCCATGCTCACATTAGTTTAGTTTACTGAAGAATGCCTCTCTTCTTCCTCAACAGCTCCTGAGTACCGTCAGGATAGAGATTGCTTGCTGCTTCCAAGAATCCACCCATTGTGTTTGGCTCAGTAACCCAGTCGCACTGAGTGGCCCTGACTTCGCTGTTATCAAACACACACGCATGCGCAGGGCAAGTCGAGGCAGGATACTGAAAATCCCCATGAGTCTGATAGCTGGCTTACTATTTCCTTCCTGCACAACAGCCAGCTAGAACAGCAGGGCTCTCCCGTATCCATCACCCCAAACCCCTCCTTAGTTCTATTTCCCTTGCTTATTTTCCTCTGAGGCAGTTTTTGTTTTGGTTTGGTTTGGTTTTTTTTAGATTTATTAGGGCCCCAGACTTGCCCAGAAGTTTTCGCCCAGAAGGCCTCTCTATTCACATTGCTTTCCAGTCTGGCTTGTTGGAATTCTACTCATTGCCCAAGATCTGTTTTCAACGTCAGCTGGACAATTTACCGAGATGTTCTGTCCTCCAAACGTTTGTGACCTTGCCTTCTCGAGAGTCTTAGAAGCTCCGAGACAGCTCCGGTCTTTGTAACTTTCAGCACTGATCCTCTATGGACGGTGCCATTCACTGGACATCAGCTGTGGATCCTGTGGGGTGTCCCCCCGCCCCCACGATTCTCCAGTATTAATCAGCTCACGATTCCTGGTCATTTTGTACACAGTCTGTCTCTGGTCACTCAGATCCAGGGTACCCTTGCGTCACTGTCGGATGTCACCAATGGCCTTGGTGCCAGTCCATTTACAGGTGATACACTGGATATTTGGTAGGTATTTTTGATAAGGAAGTTTATATCCTTCAACCTAATGGATGGTTGCTTTGATAAGGAACCCACCCCCATGACACCCCTTGAAATTCTTATTATTGTTACAATGCAAAGGCTAATTTTATGTACCAAGTTGACCAGGCTAATTGACGTCCAGATAGCTGCTAAGACATCATTTGCATTCCTTGCCAGTGAGGATGTCTTCAGAAGAGTTCGGTATTTGGGTTCATGTGAAGAGCTGGCAGGCATAAATAACTCCAACTGTCCAGGGCCAGAATAGAACAAAGAAGCGGAGAAAGGTGTGGTGGCTATTCCTGGTTGTCAATATCCGGAATGACCTCTGACCCGGATCTTGGCTTGGAATGACCTCTGACCCTGATCTTGGCTTGGAGATCTTGAGGCATAGTGGCTATGAATCCCAGAAGATTAAGAGCAGGAGATCTCTGAGTTCAAGGTCATCTGGGACAAAGCAAGTCCCAGATCCAGGCGTGGTGGCACACACCTTTAATTTGGACCACACCTGCTGGAGACCTACATGAGGACACTAAAAGAAAGGAGATTCACTCTCTTTCCCCTCGCCTGCTTGCCTTGTGGGACTGAGCAACTGCTAGATCCTTGGACTTCCAGTCACAGCTGCTGCTGACCATTGTTGGGAGTTGGACTACAGACTGTAAGTCATCAACATTATCAAAGACTGTAAGTCACAAATTCCCTTACTATATAGAGACTACCCATAAGTTCTGTGACTCTAGAGAACCCTGACTAATACACACACACACACACACACACACACACATACACACACACACACACACACACACACACACACACATATATGGTCTAGTTATTTCTTACTTTTTGAGATGGAACACCAATCTTTTCCCCACTGGACTGGAAGACAGGTGACTAGCCTGGAGGTTTTCAGGACGCCAGATTCAGCCTGAATCACACTAGTGGCCTTCCTGGGTTGCCAGCCTACTGGGGGGCATCTTGTGGCTTGTAGTCTCAAGAACAACTTCTCTTACTAAACCTCTCCTCATATACATAAGTTATAACTATGTTGACTATATACATAATTATATACATAATTAAAATGTATGACCCTTTGACTCAAGCTTTCTGGAAAGCAATGATTAATACAAAGAGTAAGCTTTGTCAGTTCTCATCTTAAGACCCTTTCCTTCTCCTTTCCTTTCTCTATTGTTTGCTTTGTCTCTTTGGAGATTTCTTTGTTCTTTATCCGTCGGCTTTCTATTAACTTTTTGTTTCTTCGTTTGTCATTTTATTGACTGATTTTCTTGTTTTTAATGCTGTCGCAAAATAACATGGATCTCACTATCTTAATCCTTTCTGAGGTGTAAACTCAGTGCCGTGGGTCCTTGCCACTCACTCTGTGTTTCCAGAACCTTCCAGCACACTGGCTAGAAACTCTCTACATCCAGGAAGCAATGACTGCCGACAGCTCCTGCTAGACACCTGCTGCTCCTTATCCGTGTGAGCACGCTCATGGGGTATATCATGGTGGACAGTGGGGACAGTGGACAGTGTGTCCTTCTGAGTCTCAAGGTTCACATTGTACCAGGTATTACAAATTAAAACATTTCCACATTAATTAACAATTATTTAACCAACAATTAATTAACAGTTCATTAGTTAACAATTAATTGACTTTGTGTGTGTGTGTATGTGCACATGTGTGCACATTTATGTTCATGCATGTGCCATGGTATGTAGTCTGCTTTCTCCTTCTACCACATGGTTCCTGGGACTCTGTTTAACTCAGGTTGTCATATTCAAGGGCCTTTTACCCACCGTCACTCTTTTCATGGCGGTATAATATTCTATTGGATGCACACATACCACATTTTGTTGAAGTACTACTCATTTATTGGTGGATTCCTGGGCCTCTCCCATCTGTTGGCTATTATGGACAAAGATAGGATGGGCACCAGCATATAAGTATCTATTTGAATCCTGTTACCAGTTCCTTGGGGTAGACACCAAGAATGGAATCTCCAGTTTATGAGGCAATGCTATGATTAAGTTTTAATGATATACTGAACCGCTTTATGCACAGCAGCAGAATTGCTTTGTATTCTCACCGTCAAAGCTGGAGAGTTATCTTTTCTCCATCGCCTCACTAAAGCTTCTTACTTTTAAACAGTGGCTCTTCTACTGTGTATAAAGTTACAGCCTGTGTTGCCCTGTTGACTGAGCCTGTTTCGTGTGCTTCGTGGCCATTCGTTTATCTTCTTTGGACACATTTCTACTCTGGTCCTTTGCCTACTCTTGGGTTGATTCTACTTTTGTTTGTTGACTGACAACAGATTTTACACATCATCTGGAGCAATGGAACAGAATGGAGCTCCTGTCCCAGCGAGGGGTTCTGATCCCTTAGCAGATGCATTGCTTGCTAATCACCTCTCCCTTCCTGTGAGATGCTGGTGCACACAAGATCAATTTTTTTTATTATTAATGTTTTCTTGATTTGCTTGTTTTTAAAAAAAATGTCATATCCAATAAATCATGGCTGTATCCATATCCACACTGAAAAGATGTTCCCCCTTGTTTTCCCCTAGGAGTTCACAAAGTTCTTAAGTTTAGGTCTATGATCCATTTGGATAGACTTACCTATTGTGTTAGATAAGGGTCCAGTTTGATTCTGCTGCATGTGGATATACAAATTCCCCAGCACCATGTGTTGAAAAAAAATCACCTTTTCCCCATTGGATAGTTTTGGTGCCTTTGATCCATTGGCTTTATATTAAGGGCTTATTTCTGGGCTCTGTCTTCTATCTCATTCTTTTATATTTGTTTCTTTATCCTCTTCTTCTTCCTCACCTATTTAATAAATATTCTTTATTTTAATTATATTTGTAATTTAATTACACATACATATACATATATATGTATATATACACAAACATATATATACGTATATATATACACATATATATATACATAAACATAGATATATATATATACACAAACATATATATACATAAACATATGTATGTATGTGTATATATATATATATATATATATATATATATGCTTACTTTCAGCACAATATGTATAGCCCAGTATGGTGTGAGGCTGTTCTTAGTTTGTTTGCCTAAGGTAGTATGTCCTTCAGGCTTCCCATTATCCTGACATGCCTTTCCCACTCTTGGGTCCATGCACCTTTGACATACATGGCAGTAATGATTGGGAAGGCCAGGGAGGTGTGGCCGAGGCCAAAACCAAGACACCACCTAGATGGAGGAAGCCATGGGAGAGAGCTTCACAGAGATCAAAGGCCAGGATCCCTGCTGGGGACTCCTCAGGGTAAGCACTTCACTAGTGAACACCAGAGATCCCCTCAGAGCCACATGCCAGAAGTGTTAAGTGTAGGGAAACATTGCTCCCTGTTCGGAGATTCCGATTGGCTCGCTGGTCTGGGGAGGCCTGGGATGGATGGCCTCACTGATGCTAACCTGCACTGAGATTGGAAAAGCTGGGTTGTAATGTCCTAGTCCTGAGGGCATGGAGGAGGCAAGGGCCTGAGGTCTGTCTAATGGGGGTCATCAAATCCTCTATTCCGGTGGAGTTTAGGGTGTGTCCGACAAATACCATGCCAACTACCCAGAATGCTTTTCAGCCAATGACTGTCCTGGAGTCGAGGAAGAAAAGTCATTCTGTGTCTTGGGTGAGGTACTCAGCTATACCCTAGCTCAGCCCATGGGGCTCCCCACTCCACAAGCCCCTCTTTCTATAATTCTGGCATCCTGGCTCCTCTAGTTTCTGGGTACTTTAGTGTTGACTTTAGGAGAGAAGGCCAGACTCTCCTGTTCACTTGCCATTTGGTGAAATAGAGTCAGAAATAGTGAGAGAGCTGAGAGGCAGAAAGACTGCAGATTCCTTAAAAGGCTCACAAAGTCTGTGGCCAGTCTTGAATCCATGGGCAAGAAGGGCCCCCCCCCCCCCCCGCTGTTTAAGGAGGAAGATGAGACTCTGCTCCCCAAACTACAGATCCGTGCTGATTACCCCAGAGAGAAGGTCCAGACTGACAAGCTTCACCCAGGCAGCTTGGAAGACCAAAAAGGAAACTGTCTATTGTAGAGGATGGTGACCAAAATAATCAGGAAGTAGCACTTATGGTGGGAAAGTACTGCAAGAAGAATCTTCTGGAAAGACATTATTCAAATACTAAGAGATACTGCATCCCAAGCTTAAGAATCCATTCATTTGACCTTTGAAGAGGGGAAGAGATCATCTAGGCAAGAAAACTCCGTTGGAAGTGAAAACCATGGCAACAGACAGTAACTTCAAAAGAACTGGGATGGGGATGGGGCCCGAGGATGGCTCAGAGGTTCAGAGTGCTTGTTGCTTGTGTGGAGGACCTGAGTTCAGTTCCCAGCATCCTCATCAGCAGCTCATTATCACCTGGAATCTGGCTCCAGGGGGTCCAGTGCCCTTTTCTGGCATCTGAGGGCACTGTGACTGCACACACACACACACACACACACACACACACACACAAATACATATAATTAAGACATAAGCTAAATCTTAAAATGAAGAGGCTAAATAGTTAATTTTATTTACTGCGGAATACTTAGGTAACAGACCTGCACACTGAAATCTGTAAAACATCACCGGAAAGAATTTTAAAAGACATAATACGCACATATAACAAGAGGGGCATTCATTACATCTTGGGATTTTGATATTCAGCAGGACCTCTTCAAAAACTTAACTTAGTTTTAACTTAACTACCATAAGATCTACGTCTGCTGGATGTCACATTACCTCCTGTGTAATTACTTCCCTGTCTTTGAGGAATTGAAGTTTTTTCTGTGACGTCAATCATTCCGTGTTTTACTTTTGTTCTTATTTTTCCTTTTTCTCCTATCCATTCATCCTGATTGTACTAAAACCAATCCATTTCTATATTCTTGTTCTAAGAGACTTTTCATGAAATAGTATTCAGAAGATTTTGTTGTCAACACACCTTCTTACCTTGACCTATTTTTTTTTTCAAAAATTGAGACAGTCAAGAAATTTGATTTCTTGTTCTCCGTACTTTTCAAAGCTCTTCTTGGCTTTATTTTCATGTTTGATGTTTGTTTTTACCACTCCAAAGTTGTTTTCAGTGTAGGCCGTTCTGCAGCAGACTGGGGTGTCTCTCCCTACGAAGGCTTCTGTTATGATCTACATTTGAGTGGCAGTCCAGCTAAGAATAACATAGGTTCAAAGCTCTCTTCTTTCTATATTCAAAGCACTCTTTAACAGCATGCTAGCGTCAGTGTCGCTGTGGAGATGTCTGCTGTCAAATTATTGTTCCTCTGTTGCTAACCTTCTCTTTATGTAATGTTTCGAGAGACGCGTCCACTCCTTGTGATTATAGCATTGCTGATCTTGGTGTCCCCCTTCTCCGGGTTGCCATCCTTGGAGCAATACATAGTCTTAGGAATCTGTTTCTCCATGTCGGTTTCTTTCTCTGATCCTAGGCATGTGGTCTTAGAAGAGGTCTGGCGGGCCTGTTTGGATGCCAAACTTTGAATGTTCGGTAAAAGCCAGTGAGTCTAGGCAGGAAATAAAATCTAATCAGAAGGTGATAGATCTCTAAGGATGGAGTCCCAGCAGGAGACTGGAGGAGTCTGAGGGCAATGGTTTAGATAGAACTCTTTCTCACAGGCCCCTAGAACTCACTCTAGAGGCCCAGCCTCGTCTAAGACAGACTAACTGCTTGACCTTGTTCTGTGAGATTTACATACTGCAGCTCCTTAACCCTTCATACTCATGGCTAGGTATCGGTTCCTGTTCACACGTGGCAAAATTGAAGGCTGGTGTGGACCAGTGTTCCAACCAAACTCATACAATAATGCATGTGCCTGCATGTATGTTTGCCGTTTCTAAAAGATCTTAGAAGTATTCTTGTTTCAAAATTGTCTTAAGATTTTTTTGTCTTAAAATTCTTGTCTTAAAATTTTTTTTTACAAATTATGCATTACACTTATTTTTAAAATATTTACTTTTAGCTTGTGTGTATGGATGTTTTATCTGTGCATATATATGTGCATAGGGTGATTTCGATAAGAACACCCCTCATATATTTGGATGCTTAGTTACCAGGGAGTGGCTCTATTTGAAAGCACTGGAAGGATTGAGAGGTGTGGTCTAGTTGGATGGAGGAAGCATGTCCCAGGGGATGGGCTTTCTGGTATCAAAATCCCACGCCAAGCCCTGGCTCTCGGGATCCTGCTTCTGGTTTGTTATGTAAAACTCTCAGCTGCTTCTCCAGGACCCTGTCTGCCTGCGTGCTGCCATGGCCCGCATCATTGTGCTAATGGGCTAAGTTCTGAAAATGGCTATCTGCTTTCCTCACTAAGAATGGCCTAGGTTCACAGCAATAAAACAGTGACTAAGGCAGTGTAACCAGCTTTGTACAGTGCCCCCAGAATGCAGAAGAGGGCCTGGGTTCTCCCAGAACTGGAGTCACGGTTGATTGTGAACTACCATGTGGTATTATTAATCTTCTACAAGAGGGGCAAGTGCCCTTAACTACAGTGCCATCTTCCCTAACCAAGTTTTTATTATTTTTCAGTGTGTATGTGTGTGTGTGTGCATGAACTTGCATGAGGGCATGTATGCATGTGTGTCTATGTGTGCATGTACTCTCTCTCTCTCTCTCTCTCTCTCTCTCTCTCTCTCTCTGTGTGTGTGTGTGTGTGTGTGTGTGTGTCTGTGTGTGTGTGTGTCTGTCTGTCTGTCTGTGTGTGTGTGTGTGTGTGTGTGTGTGTGTGTATGTGTGTGTGTGTGTGTCTGTGTCTTTGCATGAGTTCAGATGCCCTCAGGGTTTGCTGCAATCCCATGGAGCTGCAGTTACAGGTGATCGTGAACATCCTGAAATGGGTTCTAAGAATCAAGCATAGGCCTTCTGCATGAGCAGTATGTGCTTTTAAGTGCTCTAGCTAATTTTGTCTTGTTTGAAACAGTGTTTTATGCATTCCAGTCTGGTTTAGAGTTTTCTATGTAGCCGAGGAGGACCTGGAGCTCCTGGCCCTCCTGGGTCGATCTCCCAAGTACTAAGACTTCAGGCCTGATCCTCAGTGCCTTGGTGCTGATTATCGGTGCGATTGGCCATGCCTTGCTACAACTACACAGCCTACAGTTTCCCAGCCGCTCCACCGAATTCCACGTTTGCTTCGGAATCTCGCTTCTTGCTTAGCCCTCATGCCTTGTGGATTTGCTCTAATCTATAAAGGTTCCTCATTGTTCTCTTTGTCTTTCTTTCCTGGCTGTGTTTTCCTATTGCCACTGTAGCAACTTGATATGGATTGACAGCTTTAGCAGCACAAGTATCCAGGCTCTCTGATGGCAGAAGTCTCCTGTGGTCTCACTGGGCTGACAGCAAGGGAGAGCCCAGCTGAGGAAGAACCCCTCTGGCACTGTTGGCACCCCTGAATGCATGGACCGTCTTCTAACATCAACGACAGGGTGGCTGGCTGAGTCCTTCTCAGACCAGCACATCTCAGACCCCCTCGCATCCGTCTTCCTGAGCACAGCATGATAAGCCGGCTTCCTCCTTAAGGCCTCACATCATTAGATGTGTTTACCCAGATAATGTCACCAACTGCCCCTCTGATACGTTCTGTATCCTGGTCACCGGGTCTAGGTATGGGGGGAGGGGATTGTATTATCTCTTTAGTATTACTTTGACATCTACGGACATTTATTTTTCTGTACTTATTTAATGTGTACAGCTGTTTCATCTGCATTTGTGTTTATGTTACTACGTGCATGAGTGGTTACAGGCAGCTGTAAACCGCCTTGTGGGTGCTGGGAATTAAAATTAAGTCCTCTGGAAGGGCAGCAGTTCTCAGCTCCACTGAGCCATCTCTCCTGGTCATACATCCGACATTTTTAAAGTACATGAGTCAACTATTTTGTATAATATTTTCATACTACCTTGTCTCTATTTTACAAATTCTGGTCATAAGATTTTAGCAGGGGTGCCCTCCTCAGAAGTAGTCTCTCTCAGAAGCATGACACAACACATCCACAACACTGCCACAGTGTCTGCCTCTTGCCACCATCAGGTGCTTAAGGTAAGATGGCACCGTCTGCATAGTCTACGGTTTTTATTATGGAGTCTATGGCTTAGGCAGTGGAAGCGTGAGGCTGCCCATTGCAGGATATTTTTATCACATTGTGAACCCCAAGATTGTGAACTGGGAAAACCTGTTTCTTGTTGTGGTGTGGCTCAGCCCCAGCACACACCTTTAACCCAAGAGCTTTCTGTAAACAAGAGATAAATAAAGTCAACAATAGGTCAAGAGGCGGGGCAAGCAAACAGCTGACAGTGAGTGAACAGAAGAAAACCCAGGAAATGAGAAAGGAGGGTCTTTGAGTTGAAGGGTGTTTAAGACATCATGGCGAAAGAGAGGAGCTTTTGCCTTCTGGGATGTCAGTGGCGTAGGAAGGTCAGCCGAGTGCTTTCTCTGCCTCTCTGAGCTAGCAGGCTTTCACCCCAGCACCTGGCTCCTGAGTCTTCATTTGGTAAATTATGCATTTGGGATTTTGTTTTAAAAACAGCAACTGGCTGCTTACATCTTGGTGGATCAGAAAATGCATTGGTCAGGCAGGAACTGGGTCAGGCTGAAATCCAGAAGACCCAGCCCAGGACCTACCTACGTCCTTTAGTTAAAGGTTCTACAACCTCCCTAGACAGTAGCACCAAGTCGGGAGTAAGTGTTCAAACACACAAGCCTATAGGAGTATCTCACGTTCAAACCACAGCAGCATGTGCACCTCTGTCAAGTGGCATTTATAAGTCAGGTATAGTAAAAGACAAATAAAATAGCTAATAATAAAAGGAACAATTATGGCGCCGTTATAATAAAGGCTGTTTTTAAACCTTGTGAACTGCTTATTTCTGGAATTCTTCCATTTAATGTTTTCAGACATGGTAGACTGAGCCTCTGAAACTGGAAAAGGGGAAACCAGAGAAAGGTGTCTCTTGAATTAATGTTGATTCCTTGACTGGGGAAGTGTCCTGTGGTTCTCTTCTCTGTAAGGTAACTACGATCCACTTTATGACTGATGGACATCCGGGGGAATCCTTGGAGGCCATTGAAGATCTTCATCTACTGTCACCTACTAGTTTTACCACATGTCCATGCTTCCTTGGCTGAAATACTTGGGATTGCAGTATGCCAAGGGTTACATTTTCTCATTTAATCTTTAGAATCAGGCGATGCATGTTGTTCTGTACAATATGGACAGCGAAACGGGCTCCATTGTCTAATCAGTGTACTGAGTAGAGACTCGGTGGGACCGAGTCCTGGGGAACTTGTGTTGATCCGTGTGAGTAAAAGGTGATTGACAAAACATACATTAACTATCCCGAGAAGAAAATAGATTACTAAAATCAACGAACATCAGTTTGATGAATGCTGCATTGAGTTTGATCCATTTGCACATTGGGAAAGGAGACTGACTATAGGATGACAAACTCCTGGGACAGAACAATAGAAAGGTGTCATACTCAAAGTCACTCACTCTGCAGAGATATTCCTTCTAGAAAAGTAGGAAACGTCTACCTCTGAAGTTTTCTACGGCTGACTTCAGGGTCTCTAGGCTGGATTAGCTATGGGCCAGCTATGCCAGAAAACAGCCCTTCTGCTGAGTTTTCTAAGGAACCTTCTGGAAGGATTTCAGAGAGCTGAATGAGATCAGATTTCTTGCTATGGCTGGCCGAATCCCCATGGCCCCAGTGGATTTACACAGAGCCTCCAGTACTCCTTCCCAAGGGAATTCTCAACCTCTCCCATCCAATCAAAGATGCCTAGTTTACAAACAAGCCACATGGACTCTGTCTTGGTCCAACAGTCCATGGCCCAGAAAGCTAGACTTTGGTCAGCTTTGTGTGTAGAGATACTTCCAAAACAAACTCACTTGTCAGTGGAGAAGGGACAGGGGAGCTAAAGCTGTCACCTTGAGTCCCTGCCACAGGACTGGCCCCGAGCACACTCCTGTCCTCTGAAGAAAAAGATATTTGACTTGAATTTTCTGCTGGTTTTGTTTTTCTGACTTTGACCTTAAAAGAATAACTCATGGCCATGGACAGGGCTAATTAAAAGCAGGTGAACTGGGACTGTGCCTGGGGAGCTTCCCTGGTCAGGCCGTGGGTTTTCTGATCCTCACAGGAGACTGGGAGTTGGAAGGAATGCACGATCCTTCCTCCACCAAGTCTGTGCGGCAAAGTAGGCTCTCTTACTGTCCTTTTGCTTTCTCGACAGGAAGTAGGATGTTATTCTTTGTAGGAATGCTGTAATCGGGACGAATATGCCCATGCTGTTCCTAGCGTAGGCAGAGGAAAGGGTACTGTTCAAGTCCAGCAGCAGAGGTGTGCGCAGAACAAGCGGTTCCGGCAGGAAACACGTGGCATGCTGTAGGCACCCCGACTTTGCCTACCCCTGAGTGTGGATTGGTAAGCCCCAGTCTCCATATCACACAGGTTCAAGCTGATTGGGTGGTTTGTAAACTTGTTAAAACTAAACACTGTGGAATACAGATTTCTAGTTCCAACCCCTTTCCACCACTCCCCTCCCCTGCAAATCGTTTTGTAAAGAGAAAATGGCTGTCCCCAGAGGTAACCAGAAAGCTAAGTCCAAAACACCCGGCATCCTGCAAGCCAGGGGTGAGTCCTTCAAGGATGCTGTAAATATATCTCTCTTGGATATGTTCAGAGCTCCCAGCAGCATGGATCTCCATGCTTTCTGTAGTAGAAGAAGCATAGCTCTCTTCTAGGATGGATTCCAGCTTCCTGTTCTGACTCCTTCCCTGGGTTTCTTCCTGCCATATGACATCTATTTCTTCAGTGTTTGTTGACTGAATATCAAACTAATTATGGTTCCTCCACTGAATACTTCTGACTGGCCAACCTTCCTGCCTTGGCCTTGCAAATTCCACTCCCACTTTCCTCTTGGAAACTGAGTGGAGCGACCCGTGTTGTCCAGTGTATGGGGGAGGTTTCCCATGGTTCCCTTGTCTGCCTCATCTTCACTGGGGATGGCCATGGACTGACTGGATTCTGACACTTCTCATGGGCTTAAATGGTAAGTTCTGGGGATTATAGCAGGAAGCTACTTGGCGATGTGGGTTTTGCATAGGTTGGCTCCAAACCGTTGACAGTTAGAGCTAGCTGCCACTGTGGCAGGCCTGGTGAAATGGAGATCTGGAGGCGCGGGAGGAAGGTCGGGTGCCGGAAGAGAAAGGGACAGGTATGCCAGGAAAATGGCTGAGAGCCTGTGTGCTCCCTGAGAGGTATCGAGCATGGCTCAGCTCCCAAGGACACTGCGACTCTACAGTTTCTTGGATGCTGTGTGCCTTCTGCAAATTCCTGTCCCCGCCCCCGATGCCTACTTTAGTGAAGGGTGTCCTTGAGTACACTTGTTCCATAGTGCATAGTCTTGACCTAAAGTGTAGACAGATTCTCATCTTAGCCCGTTAAGAGAACAACATACCCTATAGAAGCCTGCCGCCACTGGCTTGGATTGCAGGAGTGCCCGCATTGGCTTTCAAGTACCCCTTTCCCTCTGCCGAGCCTCTTCAGCGCTCTCCTGCCTTGTCCCTGATTAGGCGGCTTGGTCTTGAACAGAACATGATGCTACTAATAAAAGTCCCACAGATGCTGTTGAGATTCGGTGGAGAGCTTTCAAATCCTTCTGCACCATGTCCTGGTCATGTTGCCCACTTCTCTGAATGCTTAAAAAAGTGGTTTCTTCGTATTTGAAACTGTGTGCATTTCCTAATTAGAGAATTCAGGAAATATCAGCACACATCTAATGGGCTGCTGTTCTGCATTCTTCTATAAGAATCTTTGACGTCTTTTCTATTTTTTTTTAAATTCTACTTAATTCTCCAAATGCTCATAGTCGTGCACTAGGTTCTTGCATAACATTTTTGAATTAGCCCATTTGTCCTTGTAATTCCAACCATTTTTATATATTTTGAGGCTACTTTATTAAATAAATGTACGTTTTCAAGGGTAATGTCTTCCAGATGGCCTTTCCTTTTGTTACCAAGCACTGAATGTTTCCCCTGCTTCAAGATTGTTTCTTAAACAGTTGTTTTGTCTCCTAACATGTACCCAGGGCAACCTTTACTTGGTTTTCATCTTGGAGGTTTCCCTCTTCTTCATTCCTTTATAGCGTTTATATATTTTAAACATACTTACTACAAAAGCATCCTACAACCAGTTTTTGATTTTTGAAAAGCAATTTGAGGAGCTGAAGGGATAGTTCGGAGGCAGGAGAACTGCTCTGAGAGAGCAAATTTCCAGCACCCATATAGAGACTGGGCACGGACACGCATGTCCGTAACCACAGATCCGGGGGATGCAGATACCAGGAGCTCGCTGGCCACACTCACTGAAGCTAAGTGAGGCTTAGCGAGAGATCATGTCTCAAAAAATAAGGTGACAGAAGGCAAGTGACAGAAGACTCCCAGTGCCTTCCTCCTACTTCTGCATGTGTGCCCATGGGTGTGTGTGCGCACATGAGTGTGCACACTGATACACCTCCAGCTATCTGCATTTGTAATTCCTGCTATACATACATACATACATACGTTAACAAGGCCAATCTGATTCTGTCTTTAACCTGGAAAATACATATCTGCTATGATTATTGTACTTTCCCTCCTCCTTTGTACGTTCTCTCTTCACCTGAGCCTTCCCGTTTTCTCCGTGGCTGGTTAACTTAGTTCAGTTTCTTCTTCCTTGTAACTCAGTCTCATTGGAAGCTCTGTACCCTATCCCCGATGTTGCCAGCATATGTGTACTATCTCCTGTTAGTTTCAAGCATCAACCATACATACTTCCTGACTAGAGATGATCTTTGACTATGACTCGGGGTGTTTTTGTTTTTGGATTTTTTTTTTTTTTCGAGACAGGGTTGCTCTGTATAGCTCTGGCTGTCCTGGAACTCACTCTGTAGACCAGGCTGGCCTCGAACTCAGAAATCCGCCTGCCTCTGCCTTCCAAGTGCTGAGATTATAAGCGTGCACCACCGCCCGGCGTTTTAGGACATTTATGTTCACTTCCCCCTCCCTTTTTTGATGTGTGTGTGTGCGCGCGCACGTGTGTCCCCGTGTGATATGTATGTGTTTTCATGTGTATGTATGTGATATGTATGTATGTGTTTTCATGTGTATGTATGTGATATGTATGTGTTTTCATGTGCGCATGTGAATGGGGACATATGTATGCACATATGTGGATGCCCAAGCTTGAAATCAGGCATCCTCCTCCATAGCTTTTCTTTCTAATCATTGAGACAGGTCTCTCCATTAAACCCAGAGCCTGCCTTGGCTTTTCTTTTTTCAGATGCCTTGCTTCCTCAAGTCCCTTCTAAGGGTGGAACTATGGTCCCTGGCTCCTCCTTCTAAGGGCGGAGCTACAGGTGGGTAACCACACCCACACCGAGCCTGTGCTCGGAGTTTCTGCCATGGTCTTCATGCTTGGCACACGCTTTCCCAGCTTCCAAGTTCCAATGCTTCAGATCGAATTGCTTTTGTTCCCCAATGCAGGTATGATCACCACTTTTCAGAGCCAGCCTTCTTTATAAACATCCATGCATTTAGCAACATCTTTGCTACAACTTTGTTACATCTCAATATTTCCTTCTTTCTTTTTAGGTTTAGTTTTCCTGTCAGCAGTTTTATGATCTAAGTTCTTCTTCTCTTTAGAGAGTATGTACTTCTACTTTATGTGTATGCTTCTTTCTGCATGTCCAATCGCCTGTGTGTAGTGTCCGTGGGGGAGAGAAGAGGGAACTGGAGTTGTAGACAGTCATGAGCTAGGGAGCTAGTCATGACAAGGGAGCTAGGGGACCTGAACTCAGGTCCTCTGCAGGAACAGCAAATGCTCTTAAGTATGGAGCCATCTCTCCAAGCTCCAGTGCTTCTCTTTTAAAAATGGCAGGGTCAGAGGGAAGATTCAGGTGCTAAAGGTGCTAGCTGCGTAATCCCAGGAGATTGAGTGTGAACCCCAGAATCCACATAAGAGGGAGGAGAGAGCAGTCCTTACAAGCTACCTCTGACCTCCACATTCATGGTCCCTTCCCCATGACAAAACTTAAAACACAAACGCCTCTATGCCATTTTTAATTTTTTAAAAATACTGGTAGTGTCATTACTGGTCATTTTTTCAGAGCTCATTATTTTCTTGTTGAACTAATACTTCAATTGTGTTTTTCTCAGTCTTCCCTTTTCAGTTTAGTTGCTTGGAAGTACAAGTGTGTATGTGTGTGTGTGTGTGTGTGTGTGTGTACATGTGTGTGTACATATGTGTGTATGTATAAGATGATTTTTAGCTCCCTTTAAAAAAAACACAAAAATTTTCCTGTTCTTTTTTTGAAGATTTATTTATGTATCTGAGCACACTGTAGCTGTCTTCAGACACGCCAGAAGAGGGTGTCAGATCCCATTGCAGATGGTTGTGAGCCACCATGTGGTTGCTGGGAATTGAACTCAGGACCTCTGGAAGAGCAGTCAGTGTGCTCTTAACCACTGAGCCATCTCTCCAGCCCCTTTTAGTTCCTTCTTGAAGGTTTGAGATCGTTTCTCCTTGTTCTCTGCTTCTGTTGGTGCCATTGGAAAGTCGGTTGTTCTCCGGCTTGTCATGTCTGGTGGGGGTGTCCATGCTTTG
The DNA here is from genome assembly GCA_964023405.1 of Apodemus agrarius. Taxonomy (NCBI): domain Eukaryota; kingdom Metazoa; phylum Chordata; class Mammalia; order Rodentia; family Muridae; genus Apodemus; species Apodemus agrarius. The sequence continues at coordinate 36,070,003 of OZ030027.1, read as the reverse complement.
CTGATGTTCACAGAGAAACAGAGTCTTTTAGCCACTGAGAGCTGTAGCCTTATCGGGATCTCAGCTCTAACTCAAGTTCTTACTGGTGTCTAAGGTCTCCTTGTCTATGCCTGTGAGAAATTTAAAACAGGCCTCTTGGCATGGTTGAAATAATATTTTCTTCAACATAGACATCCTTAATTTTTTGATTTCTAACCATCAATGCAAGTTCCAAGCCAGGAAAAGTTTGGGTGCAGGCATGGTAGACCATGCCTTTAATCCCAGAACTCAGGAGACAGGCATGCAGATCTCTGAGTTCAAAGTCAGTCTACAGAGCAAGTTCCAGGACAGCCTAGTCTATGCAGAAGGATGTAATAGAACAAGGGGGCCATGTTGCAGGCTCAGCAAGCAGCAGAACTTGGCAGGTTCAGGCATCTGGCTTTTGGCTTTAAAGTCAAGTATAGAAGGAACTACTGGGACAATTGATGTTGCTTAGCTAGAACTGAAAAGTAGCGGTGATTAAGAAGAGACCAGCATCACTGAGGTAAAGTCTTCTGAGAAGTATTTTCTGAGAGCACACCACACACACACACACACACACACACACACACACACACACACCCTGTGTTCCAGCGGAAGCTGGACTTGGCAATGTGTAAGAGTCACAAGAGTCACCCAGGTGGTACTGGTTTTGAGGGCATGAAGGGGTCATGGACAGCAGCTGAGACTTGGTACCATGAAGAGAGCCTATGAGAGGCTTCTGGTGAAGCCTAGTTGCAGCGGAAGACCTGACCACCAAGAACAGCAGCAGTGGTTGAGTGGAGTCCACCAGAACCTAGAGTTCTACAGAGGGCAGAGCTGGAGAAGTGACCCAAGCCCTATGGCAGAGCCCAGAAGATCATGTGTAGATCCCAGATACTGGAACATGAAACTGTAAAGCTGAAGTTACCTTAGATACCACAAAATGTTAGAGATGCCAGAAGCATGAGGAAAGCTGCTAAGAGGAGTGGAACCAGCCAAAGAGGAAGAAGTGTGTTGTTGCTGAAGGACAGATCTGTTAACAGCAGTCAGCAAGGATGGACGGACTTGGGGATCTGAAGAGCGCTTTAACATCTAGGGGACACACTGGTGTTCAGTTTTGCTTTCTTCCGGTATTTCCTCACTATGACCTTTTGGAACAGTAATGTATGTCCTGTGCCATGATATTTTGGAAGCATGTGATCTGCTTTTTGATTTTGATTTTATAGGAGATTACAATTAAGAGACTGCATGGATCTCAGAAGTGACTTTGAACTGTTAAACATTAATGAGAATGTGATAGATTCCAGGGATGTTTTTGAAGTTGGACCAAGCTATACTTTGTATTATGCTATGGCTAGGTTTGCCTCCCCCTGCCCCCCCCATAGATTCACGTGTTTGAACAAGCCTATGGGGTCAGGGAGTGGAATGTGGTGGTTTGGATATGCTTGGGCCATAGGGAATGACACTGTTAGAGGTGCCTTGTTGGAGGTAATGTGTGTCTCTGTAGGGGTGGGTTTTGGGGGTCTCCTCCTATGCTCAGGCCCCACCCACTTCAGAGGCTGTCCTCCTGGCCGCCTTTGGATCAGGATGTAGAACTCTCAGCTTCTCCGGCATCATGTGTGCCTGTGTACTGCCTTGCTTCCCACCATGATGGTAATGGACTGAACCTCTGACTCTGTAAGCCAGCTCCATTCAATGTCCTTTAGAAGAGTTGCCTTGGTCATAGTGTCTCCTCACAGCGATAAAACCCTAAGACAGTGTGCATGTATACAGCATGACAGTGTGGATGCGTTAGATGAAGGTAATACCTATCGCCTTATCTTTTTCTGTTGCTGTTGTGTGTGTTTGTTAAGATGGTTAATGTTTCCTCTTGGTATTTTTGAAATTTATGCTGTGTTGCTATTAACTGTGGCCACCTACTTGAGTCACCAAGCCCACCTTCCCCCCTCCTCACTTCCCCGCTCCTGTCTGCCGTCCTTCCACTGTCTGCCTCTGTGAGTTCAGCTACTCTGGATTCCAGACAGTGAGCTTGTGTCTGGCTTGTCTCCCCATGCTCATAGTCCTGCCCCGTGGATGGCTTCCTCCAGATTCTTCATTTGCATACTTACCACCAATTGCCTTTGCTCTGCACGCTCACCCATGTTCTGGGTCTCTTCCTTGCACGGGAGCCATTTGAAAACACATGGAATATTTTACCGTGGCTTTCATTTGAATTTCTCTAGTGACCACAGTTACCAAGCATTTTTCCATGTTCCTGTTGTCCTTCACATGTCTTCTTTGGAGAAATATCTAGTCATCTTGTTTGCCCATTTAATGGTTTTGAATTAGGCTTCTTCATTCCAGCTTTTATGCGTGTTTTGCCTACATGTATGTGTGTAGACTGCATGTAGAGTTGGTACCTACAGAGGTCAGATCCCTGGAACTGGAGGTCTAGGAGGTGTGAGCCACCATGTGGGTGCTGGCAATCAAACCCGGGTCCTCTGCAAGACCCACCTGTGTTCTTAACTCCTGAGCCATCTCTCCAGCTCCCTTTACCCACCCCTTTAAATCAGGATACTTGTTTTCTTGTTATGGGGTGTTTGCATTCCTAATGTACTGTGACTATTTACCCCTTGACAGACACTTGGTTTCAGACATTTTCTCCCTTTCTGTAGCAGTCTGTTTTATGTTTTTCTTTACTCTATGGAAGTTTCTCTATCCAACATGATCCTGTTCAACTAATTTCAATTTTGTTTCTCTTCCTTTTGAGGTCACAGAAAAAAAAAATTGTTGCCCAGACCAATGTCATGGATACTTTATTCTGTATTTTCTTCTAGTCCTTTTAGAGTTTCTGATTCTATATTGACATTTTCACTCTGCTTTGGACTAATTTGTGCAGATTTGTGAGACAAGGGTCAATTCCATTTACCTACATGTGAATATTCATCCCCCCTTAACTTTTTATGGAAGAAATTGGGCTTTTCTACTGTTTTTCTTATTGGCTTTAGCCAAGATCGGTTGACCATAAAGCAAGGCGTTCCTTTCTGGGCTCTCTTCTCTGTTTCACTGGTTAATGTGCCTGTTTTATGTCTGGACCACGACATTTGGCTCTAGTATTTCTGTAAGCCAGAGCATGGTGCTTCAGTTTTGCTCGTATTCTCTTGTTTGTTTTCACTGGGGTCTTTTATTGTCAGATGGACATTTAAGGATTTTTCTCTTTTGGCGTTAAATGTCATTTGGATTTTGAGAGGGATTGCACTGGATCTGTAGATTGCTTTGGGTAGGATAAGCATTATTTTGTGATATTAGCTCTTCCAGTCCATGAACTTGGGCCATCTTTCTGCTCATTTACATTTTCCCCAAATTCTTTGTTGTACCGCTTTCAGTCTGCAGGTCTTTCATCTCCTTGATTAGTTCTAAACCTACATTGTTTGTTGCTGCCGTAAATGATATCTTTTTTTTTTTTAAAATCTAACTTGCAAATATACTGAGTTCACTTATGAACTCCAGTAGTTACGTATATATAATCTTTAGGGTGAGAAATGTCATTATAAAATAGAGACTGTGCTGTTTCTTAAGCTCCTTTCTTTTCTTTCCTGTGAGAGATTTTGTCTCGATTGTTGAATGCTGTGGGAGGGCCCAGCCCACCGTGGGCGGTACCATCCTTAGGCAGGTGGGCCTGGGCTATCTGAGATAATTGAGCATGAGCCAATGAAAAAAAACTGTAAGCTGTGTCCTTCCATGGTTTCTGCTTCAGTTCTTAGCATGCCTTTCCTTGCTGATGGATCATGTGACCTGGAAGTGTAAGCTAAAATAAACCAAAGTTATTATGGTCATTGTGTTTATTGCATCTCCAGAAGGCCAACCGGGCCATACCTCTTCCAGTAACTTATGAGCACATCTGCAAAATCGTTGAGGATTTATGAGGTAGAACAATCTATGTGAATACTATTTAGCCTTGTGTGAATCAAGCCTATTAGACAAAATGAGTACATTGGTATTCTTCTTTATAAAGTACAACATGAAAAATGTCCTTATACTGAACACATGCTTTTGCCAAGATAATTCTTAACATTCCACTTAATTTCCCAAACAGACATTATTCCATGTACTCATCTCATAATAATCTAATTTATTTAAAATATTCTATATTGATATGTAAAATTCAAAAGGATCATCCTAAATACAATCATATTTTTATATATTTTACTTAAGTTTGTTAAGCATGTTCTTTTTCATTTACATTTTTTTTTTTTGAGATAGTCTTGCTATGTAGCTAAGGCTGGTCTCAAACTCGTTAGGTAGCTCAGGGTAAACTTGCATTCATAATCCTCTGCCCTCACTGCGTACCCATGTTAAGCATGATTTTTGAAATTAAGATACGTATAAGGGTTTGAGGAGGAAATGCCCTTTCAGTTAGTGGATCCGACATTGAAAGGTGATGGGAACATGAGGACCCTGACTTTGTTAATGGATTAGCCTATTGATAGTCACAGTTTAATGACATTCTTGAGAGATAATGAGGAGGAGGAGGAGGAGGAGGAGGAGGAGGAGGAGGAGGAGGAGGAGAAGGAGGAAGGCATGGTTGATGGAAGTAGGTCACCAGGATGTAACTGTACAGAGTCTTCCTCTTTCAGTCTGTATGCTTCCTGGACACTGTGGTGTATGCTGTTATGTGCTCCCCACTGTGATGGGCTCCTCTGTGTGCTCCCCATGATGATGTTCACCACCATGTGCTCCCACTGTGCTGTGTGCTGTGTGTGCTTCCACTGTGCTGTGCACTGCTGTGTGCTCCCACTGTGATGTGCTCCCATTGTGATGTGTACTGTGTGCTCCCACTGTGATGTGTACTGTGTGTGTTCCCACTGTGATATGCACTGCGTGTGCTCCTAGTATGATGTGCACTGTGTGTGCTCCCCACTGTGAGGTGTACTCTGTGTTCTCCCACTGTGATGGGCTCCTCTGTGTGCTCCCCACGATGATGTTCACCACCATGTGCTCCCACTGTGCTGTGTGCTGTGTGTGCTCCCACTGTGCTGTGCACTGTGTGTGCTTCCACTGTGCTGTGCACTGCTGTGTGCTCCCACTGTGCTGTGCTCCCACTGTGCTGTGCACTGTGGTGCTCCCACTGTGATGTGTACTGTGTGCTCCCACTGTGATATGCACTGCGTGTACTCCTAGTATGATGTGCACGGTGTGTGCTCCCCACTGTGATGTGCACTGTGTGTACTCCCACTGTGAGGTGTACTCTGTGTGCTTCACACTGTGATGTGCACTGTGTGTGCTCCCCACTGTGATGTGCACTGTGTGCGCTCTCACTGTGATGTGCGCTGTGTGTGCTCCCACTGTGATGTGCACTATGTGTGCTCCCCACTGTGATGTGCACCGTGTGTGCTCCCCACTGTGATGTGCACTGTGTGTGCTCCCACTGTGATGTTCACTGTGTGTGCTCCCACTGTGATGTGCACTGTGTGTGCTCCCACTGTGATGTGCACTGTGTGTGCTCCCACTGTGATGTGTGCTGCTGTGTGCTCCCCACTGCGATGTGTACTGTGTGTGCTCCCCACTGTGATGTGCACTGTGTGTGTTCCCATTGTGATGTGTGCTGTGTGTGCTCCCCACTGTGATGTGCACTTCATGTGCTCCCCACTGTGATGTGCACTGTGTGTGCTCCCACTGTGATGTGCACTGTGTGTGCTCCCCACTGTGATGTGCACTGTGTGTGCTCCCACTGTGATGTGCACTATGTGTGCTCCCCACTGTGATGTGCACTGTGTGTACTCCCACTGTGATGTGCACTGAGTGTGCTCCCCACTGTGATGTGCACTGTGTGTGCTCCCACTGTGATATGCACTGTGTGTGCTCCCACTGTGATGTGTGCTGTGTGTGCTCCCACTGTGATGTGCACTGTGTGTGCTCCCACTGTGTTGTGCGCTGTATGTGCTCCCACTGTGATGTGCACTGTGTGTGCTCCCACTGTGATGTGTGCTGTGTGTGCTCCCCACTGTGATGTGTACTGTGTGTGCTCCCACTGTGATGTGCACTGTGTGTGCTCCCACTGTGATGTACACTGTGTGTGCTCCCCACTGTGATGTGCACTGAGTGTGCTCCCCACTGCGATGTGCACTGTGTGTGCTCCCCACTGCGATGTGTACTGTGTGTGTTCCCACTGTGATGTGCACTGTGTGTGCTCCCACTGTGATGTGTACTGTGTGTGCTCCCCACTGTGATGTGCACCATGTGTGCTCCCCACTGTGATGTGCACTGTGTGTACTCCCCACTGTGATGTGTGCTGTGTGTGCTCCCCACTGTGATGTGCGCTGTGTGTGCTCCCACTGTGATGTGCACTGTGTGTGCTCCCACTGTGATGTACACTGTGTGTGCTCCCCAATGTGATGTGCACTGTGTGTGCTCCCACTGTGATGTGTACTGTGTGTGCTCCCCACTGTGATGTGCGCTGTGTGTGCTCCCACTGTGATGTGCACTGTGTGTGCTCCCACTGTGATATGCACTGTGTGTGCTCCCACTGTGATGTGCGCTGTGTGTGCTCCCACTGTGATGTGTACTGTGTGTGCTCCCACTGTGATATGCACTGTGTGTGCTCCCACTGTGATGTGCACTGTGTACTCCCCACTGTGATGTGCACTGTGTGTGCTCCCCACTGTGATGTGCACTGTGTGTGCTCCCACTGTGATATGCACTGTGTGTGCTCCCACTGTGATATGCACTGTGTGTGCTCCCACTGTGATATGCACTGTGTGTGCTCCCACTGTGATGTACACTGTGTGTGCTCCCACTGTGATGTGCACTGTGTGTGCTCCCACTGTGATGTGCACTGTGTGTGCTCCCCACTGTGACACGTGCTGCTGTGTGTGCTCCCACTGTGATGTGCACTGTGTGTGCTCCCACTGTGATGTACACTGTGTGTGCTCCCACTGTGATATGCACTGTGTGTGCTCCCACTGTGATGTGCACTGTGTGTGCTCCCACTGTGATGTGCACTGTGTGTGCTCCCCACTGTGATGTGCGCTGTGTGTGCTCCCACTGTGATGTGCACTGTGTGTGCTCCCCACTGTGATATGCACTGTGTGTGCTCCCACTGTGATGTGTACTATGTGTGCTTCCCACTGTGATGTGCACTGTGTGTGCTTCCCACTGTGATGTGTACTGTGTGTGCTTCCCACTGTGATGTGCACTGTGTGTGCTCCCACTGTGATGTGCACTGTGTGTGCTCCCACTGTGATGTGCACTGTGTGTGCTCCCACTGTGATGTGTGCTGCCCTGTGCTCCCCTGTGGTTTCAAGACCACAGACTTGAAACTTGTCGTTCTGGTTTACTCAGGTTGCTCATGGCAGATGTTTGGTCACAGTGATAACATCCTGACTAGTAATATACCTAAATAATAGTAAGAAAACATTTCACATATTTCTCAGTATCTATTTCTAAAATGAAAAATAATAAGAACTTTAGTCAAAACATTTGCAATGATATCATTCGGGAAAGCAGGAAAATTAGTAGGATCTGGGTTCATCTTGCTCTGTGTCTGAGTTGGAGAGGTTCGTCGTCGTGGGGGTCCTGTCATCGCCTACACCTTTGTGGGCTGCCTGTTGCTTTAGCTGTCAGGAAGTATGATGGGGATGTTTCATAATTATTTTTGAAACTATGCATATGTAAACTAACCAATCTACCATCTATTGTCTATTTAAAATATTTCAACAATCTATTAATTTACTTATATACAGTCATATCTATATGTTGTCATCTATCTATCTATCCATCTATCAATCATCTATTTATCATTTTCGACCCTTTATCAATTTGACATCTATCATTTATATATCTATCTTCATATGTATGTATGTATGTATGTATGTATCATCTATCCACATATCTAATTATCTACCATCTATCATCTATTTATCTAATTATCTATCTGTCTGTCTGTCTAATTATCTATCTATCTATCTATCTATCTATCTATCTAATTATCTGTCTGTCTGTCTAATTATCTATCTATCTATCTATCTATCTATCTATCTATCTATCTGCATACCTATCTATTGCTGCATATTATCCTTCTTTGTAATCGATAGCCTGTTTACTATCCTATATGGCCGCATGTTAATATAATTTCTCTGAATTTCTGTAGCTGAACAAAATTCTGAAGCAAATATTAGCTGTCAAATGCAGTGACATTTTCAAGAGAGGTGCTAGATCACATAGCTAAGACTTGCAAAGAGTTTTGAGAAAATATAGGTTTTGTTGGTGTTAATATGCTGCTCCTGTTCTATGCTCTGTAAAAGGAGTGGGAAACCCAGTATTAATGCTCTGGGAAGGCTTTACTCAGAGAAGTGATGTGGGGGGGGTCCTACTGCAGGTTTGGATGCTGATGCGGTAGGTGCTGGTGAGACAGCCCAGGGAAGGCTGTTTCTCAGCATCTGTTGTGAGGCCCCAGTGTACTAAGGAACATCTAGACTGATTGTGGGAAAAAAAAAGCAAAGAGAAAATTCAACCTGTGAGATGAACTGTGATCTACAAGGATGGTGGGAACCTTCTAGAATAAACTTTTAGCTTGTCTCAGCTCCCACTGGCTCCGCCTCCTCACTGTGGGTGGCCGGCAGGAACTGGGCTGGTGTTCATTCCCATGCGGCTGCTCCACATGAGAGGGCCACCGAGTGGCTCTCAGCCCAGGATCAGAGGCACTGAGCAGATCTGACAGGAACTGGAGAGGCTGGGCATGTGGGCGTGGTCCTGAAACAACAAGGCAGGACCGCAGATCAGTGAGCAGCCGGCATCAAAACGGTGGCCACTTCTCACTTACACGTGCTAAATCTTAGGCCTAAGGTGTCTAAGTCCAGCTAAGCCTGGAGCTGTAAAGAGGAGGAAAAGCTGTTGAATGTAGTTCAAAGCCACCACAGAGGCCCAGTGCTGACCGTGAGCATTGTAGTAAAATTTACTTGGGGTTTTCTACCTCACCTTTGATCATTCGGTTCTCAAATAAGGGACAGAAAACCTTTATACTTGTAACAAACCTTAAAGCAATAGAGCTAGACAGATAGCATCCCTCTAAGCTTTTATGCCTACGTCCCTGTCAATAACTCTGTGATACAGCTTGCCACATTCCACTGGCTTGCTCTTACTCCAACTGGCCAGCCCTCATGGCCATGATTCACCTACCCCATGGCATCTTCTCCCTTCACCTTCCTCTTTCCCCCTCTTCCCTCCCCTCCTCTTCCCCTCCCCTCCCCTTCCCTTTTCCCCCTATTCCCTCCCTTCCCCTCCCCCTCCCTTCCCCTTTCTCCCTCTTCCCTCCTCCTCCCCTCCCCTCCCCCTCCCCCTCCTCCTCCCCTCCTCTCCCCTTCCCCCTCTTCCCTGCCCTTCCTCCTCCCCTCCTCTCCCCTTTCCCCTCTTCCCTCCTCCTCCCCTCCCCCTCCTCTCCCCTCCCCCTCTTCCCTCCCCCTCCCCTCCCCCTCCCCTTCTCCTCCCCTCCTCTCCCCTTCCCCCTCTTCCCGTCCCCTCCCCCTTCTCCTCTCCCCTTCCCCTCCCCTTGCCCCTCCCCTTGCCCCTCCCCTTGCCCCTCCCCCTCCCCCCTCTATTCTCAGACCCCATCCCCTGAAGCTCTGCTTACCTCTCTTCTGACCAACTACACTTTAAGGAGCAAGGTTACACAGCATCACTTGGCACGTGTGAGGATCTCCTGGTCCCTGAGGACCTTGAGGGCCACTATTTAGTATCACAGTACATAGCAAAGACCAGACCTCAAACGCGTGTGGACATTCTTAAAGACAGTAGTGGAACTGTACCTTCCTTCCTCGCCGTGTCTCCATTTGACGCGGGATGGGATCAGGTCACGCTGTCGCAGTTACTTCTGGGAAGTCACGTGCTTTGCATGTTCTCCTGAGAGCCTGGGGTCCTGGAAACTAACACCTGTGAGAGAAGGCTAGGAGGGAGGTGTGGCTACCATGTCCTGATGGCAAGTGATAAGATGTTGCCGCTGGGGATGGCATTGCCAGGGTCAGGAGGGAGGGTTCCTTGAAGAACAAGCATGGATATAGCAGGTGAGGGTTGGTGCATTAGTGACATTAAATGAACACTTGCCAAGTAGATAAAAATATCTCACTTAAGCTTTTTCTCCCCCAACGTCCAGTTTTACTTAGAATGACAACATACTCATTAAATTTTATTTTTTGAGTCGGGGACTCGAACGTCTCACTCTCGACCTAGCCGAGGATGGCTTTTAACTCCATCCTTTCGTCCCCATCTCCTGGTGCTCGATTGTGTGTGTGTGTGTGTGTGTGTGTGTGTGTGTGTGTGCCGCCATTTGTTCTGGGTAGTGCTAGGGATGGACCCCGGTTGCTCACCCAGGGCAAGCTACATCTCCGGTCTACTGTGCCTAGGTTTTGACTGACTTATAGAAGCAGAAGTGTTGTGGAGGCCCTCCAGGAAGGCTGCTTATGGAGAGCTGACTCTACAGGGAGGCTACCCGTTCAGACTTTCTAAGTGGATGAGACGGTTGGTGGTCCGGCAGTCATTTTGGATTACGAGATGACACTGTAGTGAAATCTACGTAGTAAAGGCACATAGAAGATCTGAGAGCCAGTATTTATTGGTTTTTCTATAGCAGTGAATTAAACATGATGGACGATATCATTTAAGCCCTGCCCCCCCATAATGTTTAGTTAACAATAATAATTTTAGGAGCTAAAAAAAATAGTGTAGCTGGTATCAAAGGGTGGGATTAGAGAGATCCAGTCAAAATTCGTGACAATGGTCTTAGGTAGGAGAGGAACAAGTTAAATGAAAGATAATAAAGTCACAGAGTAGACGCTCTTTGTGCTTCTCCAGCAAGCCAGAGGATGATTCTAAGGAAACTTGGAAAATACAGGCTATAAACGACCCCATCCAGGGCAGGCTTTGGCCTGTTGCTTTTTCCAGGCCATTAACAACAACCTGTTCGGACAGGGACAGGGTGTTCTTGGTCCCATTTTAGCAAGAACATGTAGTAAGTACCAAGAGATGATATCACTAATTGTGCTTACATTCACAAAAATGTGCCTGCTCTGACCTCAAGCCAAACCCAAAGCCAAACCCAGCTCGTCTCAGTCTTTAAAGGGCCAAAGATGATGTGGGTTAAAACCTCCTCCGTGTACCTGCCTATCTGTGTCTGTCTGTCTGGACGTTGCTCTCACTAATTTCTTTCTTCTAGCTATGTAGTCGTGGCAGTGTGTGTGTGTGTGTGTGTGTGTGTGTGTGTGTGTGTGTTACACATGGAGATAGAGAGGCAGACACAAAGACACTGAAATAGAAAAGCGACATTGAGACACAGAGATCCCATAGAGAAGGGAGAGGGATGAGGAAGGAGGGAGGGAGGAGAGGGAGGGAGGAGAGGGAGGGAGGAGAGGGAGGGAGGGAGGTGGGGGGAGAGAGAGATCTAGTGCTTGCTAGTTGATTTTTTTTTTTTACACATTTTTCTCACCCTTCATTTCCTTCTCATTTTCTCTTCCAATGGGCTGGATCCTTCCATGTTGGATTCTAAGTGATCTTTCTCTCTTTTCTATCTATGTATCAATGCATCTATATATATGTATATATATGTATTTATCTCTATCTCATCATCTACCTATATCCTGTCTATCTATCTATCTATCTATCTATCTATCTATCTATCTATCATGTATCTGTCTATCTATCTATCTATCTATCTATCTATCTATCTATCTATCTACTATCCATCCCCCATATATTTTAGTGGCCTGTGGTAGGAAAATGTCTTTTTTGGTTGTTGGTAGTCTAAACTTATGAAGAAGTGACACTGTTCTGAAGCAAGAATGACGTGTCCCTGATCCCCACAAAGGAGAGCTTCAGTAGGGCCCCGATGGGTCCGCAGTTCTACGAGCTCATCCAACCTGCTTGATACTGCTTCAACAATCTCTTCCTGTTAAAATTGCCTGTCAGCCTTTGGATTGATTTCTGAACCTTCTTTCCTGGCGTCTTTGTGTGTGTGTGTGTGTGGGGGGGCTTTGCTGGGCTTTTGTACTTGGGTCAACTCTGAGAGACGTAAAGGCTTGTTCTGCTACCTGTGACCCTTGGGAGTTGGGCTAGCTGAAGCCCCCAGCCCAATATTTCTACAGCCGAGATCATTATCCCAGAGCAGAGTGCTGGACGGAAGGACTCAGGCAGGCAGAGGTGTGCACCATTCCGGAGCCTGGAGCCTCCAGCCCAGCTGTAATAAAGCTGTCTGTTAGGAAGTTATCTTTCATATGCAATTGCTTCCCCTAAGCTCTTAAGCACATTAACTGCACTTGTAATTATATACACCTCAGAATTGCATAAAAGGTGACTTCTTAGGCAGACTAAATAAAACTGCCGTCTCCCTTATATCCTTGATAGCCCGCTCTTCCTCGGCGTGAGGGAGAGAGCGGGAAGGGAAGGGTAAGGGAAGCAAACAGGTAATTGCCATTAGAGAGCGGCTCAGGAGGGAACGTTGTCTCTCCTCTGCAAAGCTAATTTTGCTGTGTGCACTGCACTTGACAGGGCGCAGAGGGCCTTTGCAGCTCTCTGCTTTTGATGGCTCTACAGGCTGGTTTTGTGTGTCAACTTGACACAGGCTGGAGTTATCACAAGAAAGGGGCTTCAGGTGGGGAAGTGCCTCCATGAGATCCAGCTGTGGGGCATTTTCTCAATTAGTGATCAACAGGGGGGGAGGGGGGAGGAGGGCCCCTTGTGGGTGGTGCCATCCCTGGGCTGGTAGTCTTGGGTTCTATAAGAGAGCAGGCTGAGCAAGCCAGGGGAAGCAAGCCAGTAAGGAACATCCCTCCATGACCTCTGCATCAGCTCCTGCTTCCTGACCTGCTCGAGTTCCAGTCCTGACTTCCTTTAGTGATGAACAGCAATGTAGGAATGTACACTGAATAAACCCTTTCCTCCCCAACTTGCTTCTTGGTCATGATGTTTTGTGCAGGAAGAGAAACCCTGACTAAGAAAGTGGCCTACCAGATGCTGGGATGCTTGTGTCTCGAGCAGAGTGACTCTTGGGGGAGTGGCTTTGTGTCAGGGTGCAGATACGATTTGGGCAAAAAGTTTCTTCAGTTACCACTGACCTGTTTCTTCAATGTGACTGTTTCTCTTCTCCCCCCTCTTCCTCCTCCTCCTCCTCCTCCTTCTCCTCCTCCTCTTCTCTCTTCCTTTCCCTCCTTCTCCTCTTCTTTCTTTCCCTTGTCTTGTTCCCTGTCATCCTATGTATCTTCCCCCCCACCCCCCCGACGGAGTTTCTCTTTGTAGCCCTGGCTGTCCTGGAACTCACTTTGTAGACCAGGCTGGCCTCGAACTCAGAAATCCACCTGCCTCTGCCTCCCGAGTGCTGGGATAAAGGCATGTGCCACCACGCCCGGTGATGATTTCTCTATTAATTTAGTTGTTGATGTTCCCGGATTTCGGCACCATTGATGGGATTTAAAAGAGAGGAAGGGTGTTAGTGAGTATGGCATGGCGATGTGGGGGAAGGGAGTGCCTGAGCGGGCCCATGCCCAGGCATCGCCTCCCCCTGAAGGACCACACACACACACCAACATGGTATAGAATAGAGTTTATTTAGAGAATATTAGAGAGAGAGAGAGAGAGTAGAGAGAGAGAGTGGAGGCCGGCCATGACCACGTGGAGAGAGGGGGGAGGGGAGTCCAAGAGGGGCAGAGAGGTGAGAGGATGAGAAGAGAGAGAGGAAGGAGCGGGGAAAGAGAGAGAGGAGGGGGCAGGCAGCCCCTCTTATAGTGGAGCAGGCATGTGGGGCGGGGCATACCTGGCTATTGCCAGGTAGTTGTGGGGTGGAGCTTGAATAGAGTACCAACACCCGGCGCATCCTATGTATCTTTATCATGCATTTTGGAGTGAAAAGGGCAGGCGTCCTGAACTCTGTTGGCATAATCCCATCAACAGCAGGGCAAGGCTGGCCCAAAGGCTACAATGTCTGGCCCAATAGCCTGACATACTTCTCACATCCGGGGCGGGTAGGTGTGGACAGTGACCTAACATTGTCCTCACTCAAGCCGAGCTTTCAGAAGCCATTCGTACAGCGTCAGCAGGAGCCAGCGTCTATGCAGATTGCCTCCAGTTTACTTTGAGTCCTCCAGGACCACTTTCATCTCTGGATGAAGATTCCTAGCATCCTAACACGTGTTTACATACGTGGTTGTCCTTTGTGTTCAGAGACCGCATTCAGAGACTGCATTTAAAGGTTGCCTCTTTATTGCCTGGATATAGTCTTTCTGGGGAAAAACTACGGAAGAGCGAGACCGGACACTCTTTTGGAAGGGACTAGTGAATTATCTACATCAAATTCGCAAATGGTGGTTGGCCGTGGAAGGAACCCCAAAGGCGTGAGGAGACAGAGTTCCTTCTCTCAGGGTTCTATCATCTATTTGTCTGTCATTAGACAATAGCAGAGACAGGGTAAGAGAGGGGGAACAAAAAGAGAATCCTCTTTCCAGAAGGAGACAGCCCAGGACAGGGGGATCAGGACATCTCAAGGACCACAGTGCCAGGATTTTCATCTGCCAAGTTCCTGGGCACAAGCACCTTTCTTATTTTCTTACAGTGCCCGGGGTGTACCCAGGTCAGACGAGAAAAGAACGGAGCGTGCTGGGTGCCTTTGATTTCATCCTGTGACCTTACAAAGTATGTAATTAAAGAATGAAAATCTACTGTCTGGGAGTGAAAAAAAAAAAAAAGGAAAAGATCAGGAAGGCTCTGGGGTTTGATGAAGGGGCAGGAGGCCAGAATGGAATGCTGGGGGAAAAATGGAGACCCAGGCTCAGCGTCAAGGCTCCTGGAGGAGCAATAGAGAAATGGGATTGGGGGGTGGGGGACGTTTTGTTCCTTTCCTGTCAGTGTGAGGGCTTCCCGTGAGGGGATGTTTCAGAGACATCAGTAAAACTGTGGCTTTTGCAAGGATTTTCAGAGTCCAGTTTATGCTTCTCAGTGGTGCCTGTGGCCGAGGGCCAGGCAGTGCTGAAGGGGAGGGAAACGGCTCTCAGGCCCAGCCAGCTACTTCGGAGGCCAGAACAATTTGACTTCTCCCCGCTGAGACACCGTAATGGGTCCGAGAAGAAAGGGAGGGTAATAAACTCCTTAAAGTGTTGATGATGTGACAGGTGGCCTGTTCTATTTGGCGATGTGTGTTGTTAGGGGTGTGAGCAGGTTTGTAGGCTCATTCACTCACTCATTCATTCATTCATTCATTCATTCAACAGCAAAACACACAGAATCCCTGACTGAGTCTTCCTGGAGCTCCCGTTCTGGGTGAGGATGTCGTAATGGCAGGCATCCTTCAGATTGAGCTTGAGGTTAAGGCTGTTGGTGACAAGGTTTAGTTGATTGGTGACAAGACATCTGTTGCAGCTATTCCCAAAAGGCAGCTGTGCCAGTGGGTGCTGGAGCTGAGGTCTCTTGAGGCACAGTCCTAGTCTGAAAGGTCCGAGGTGGGGCCAAATGTTTTTAGTTGTTGGTTTTGTTCTGGAGAATGAATTCAAAGCCCTTGCAGTCTACCTCGGAGCTATATCCCATCTTTGTTTTCTAAAGACTTTTACATTTTGAGACAAAGTCTGACTAAATTTCCCAGGCTGCTCTCAAACTAGAAATCCTCCTGCCTCAGCCTCCTGAGTAGCTGGGATCATAGGCACGCACTACTTTTTCTGGTTTAAGTTCTGAGCATGCTCACTATTCAAAAAGCTACATTTGGTAACCTTGCTGTGATATCTTGTTCAACTTTCCTTTCCCCCAAGGGGAGCTCCTTCCCCCAAGTTTAGCCTGTGCACATTGCTGGGACTCCTCTTAGGGGTTTACACACGTTGACACACACTGATGCAAAACACCTAATCTTGTCTCCTGTACTGTCTTTCTAGATAGAAATAGAAGCACCTTTTCCCTGCGGCCAATGTCCCAGCAGCCTCTTCTTCCTGATGCTCTGTCTGTGATGTTGCTGAGTGTACCCTGGAAGCAAACAACTTTAGCTGGTCACAATGTTTCCACAGTCAGGAATGGGAGAGGAAGAGGGAGGGAAGGGGGGAGAGGAGGATGGGGAGAAGGGGAAGAGGAGAGGGGGAGGGGGAGGGGAGAGTGGGGGAGGGGAGGAAGAGAGAAGGGGAGGGAGAGGGCAAAAGAGGGGGAGGGGGAGGAGGAGAGGGGAGGGAAAAGGGTGAGAGGAGAGGGGAGGGAGGAAGAGGGAGAGGGAAGGAGGGAGGGGGGGAGAGAGAGAGAGACTCTGGTGCTCAGCTCATGCTTTTGTTTCTACTCAGTCCAGGATCCCCAGCCCATGGAATGACGTCATCCACACTGAGGGCTTCTCATGCCAACTAACACAATCTAGAAAAATCTCTCAAAGGCGGAGCCAAAGGTCTGTTCTTGTGGTCATTCCCCAACCCTGTGAAGTTGACAGTCAAGACTGACCATCGCGTTCCTAAAAGGAGAAAGGAAACCACATGGGGTGGCTTCTAAACCTCATCCCAGTTCAACTGTAACAGCACGTTGCTGTCGTGTGTGTGTGTGTGTGTGTGTGTGTGTGTGTGTTGTATCAGTGGCAGCCAAAACTCGGCCAAAGCTTTTACCAGCTCCTACCTCCTCTTCCCCTAATGCATGCATATGAGGGAAACTCTAAGGTAAGGCGAGACTTTTCTCCCAGGCAGACCCTGGGCAAAATTAATTACCCTGTTCTTTTTATAGCTCAGGAAGGGAAGGATTCCGAAAGGCAAGGAACAGGCAGAGCTAAAGATCCTTACCAAGAACTCCATTTCATTTTCCAGTTAAGAAAACCTGGACATACCATACGGTGGCCCTCTGCGAATCACAGCTTTGTGTAATTCCTTCTCCTTGAGTGTTTGCGGAACTTGTGGGGATTTTTTTTTTTTTCTGACTCAATACAATCTGGCTGTTACTCCTATGATTATGCTATGTTACATGATAAAGAATGCTAGGTTTATGATTATCTAATTAGTTGACTTTTGAGTTAATACAAAGGCTTCTCTTGGGTATGTCTGAGTTAATCAGGTGAGAATCCACAGAAGTGGGGGGGGGGGCTGAGATACTCAGCACATAGAAACTGTGAGAAGAATCAAGATGTATTTTTGGAGGGTGTATGTGTGTATGTGCATGCACATTTGCGTTTTGTGTGTGTGTGTAGGTATATATGCACATGTATTGAACGGATGATAACTTTGGTTGTCATTCCTCTGGCACTATCAGCATTAGTTTTTTGAGGTAGGGTCTTTCACTGTCCTGGGGTTTGCTGTGTTAGAGTGGTCTTTCTAGGCAACCAGCCCCAAGGAACCATCTGTCTCTGCTTACCCACTGCTGGGACCCTAAGTGTGTGCTGCCACACTGGGTTTTTGCACCTGGGTACTGGGGTTTGAACTCAGGTCCTCCTGCTTTCAAAGTAGGTGCTTATGGCTGAGCTATGCCCCCCCCCACCCCCACCCCTGGGTCTTGTGTGTGGTCTTTGAGTCTACGCTGTGTGTGGTCATTTCTTAGCCAACAACAGAAAACAGGCACAGCAGCAGCCACTGGTCACCTGTCCTGGCTACCTCGTCTGCCCGCCCTCAGTTTATGAGCTGCCTCATTCCTTCCCACTGTTAGTTGGAAATGAAACGGAAAGGTTCTTGTCGTTAAGGGGCTGACTGTGTTGGGGGAAGTGAACGGGTTAATGAGGTCTCTGGTCTATCAGTAGGTTAGTCCCTTGAGGAATTCATCATCTGAGAGCATGATTTGGGGGGTGGAAGATGGTGGGGGAATGGGTCGAATTATGTCACTGGGAACGTATGCTTGGCCCATCTCTCTGCTTCCACCCATGCCCTGTGCTACATCTTCTCCATCATGGTCCTCGGCTTTACCATAGCAACCGAGTCAGGCTCTCATGGGCGAGGTCCTTTGGAACGCTGAGCCAGACAGACCTCTCCTCCTTTTAAGCTATTTATAGGAGGCGTTTTGTCGCCAGAGCACACAGTAACCTACACACCCCCTTCCTTTCCTTCTCCCTTCCTTTCCTCTCTACCTTCCTTTGCCGCTCCCTTTCTCTCCCCATCCTTCCTCTGCCCATTCCTTCCAACCGTTCATCTCTTTAAAAAAAAATGGAAACAGTGGCGACCCTCTGGAGAGGGCAAAGGAGATAAAGGTTGGTCACATTCTGTGGCTAGAACCGGTTATCACTACTTGTCTGTGACAAAGAATTCCCTCCCTGTCCCTCCCTCCTTCCCTCCCTCCATCCCTTTCTCCCTCCCTCCTTATTTCCTTCCCTCCCTCATTCCCTTCCTTCCTTCATCCCTCCCTTCTTTCCTCCTTTTGACCCTCCCTCCCTCTGTCCCTCCTTCCCTACTTTCTTTTCTTCCTCTCCCTCCTTCCCTCTCTCCCCTCCTCTCTGCTGTTTTCTTACAGTTTCATGTTTGCAACAAAGCCAAACAGATCATTACAGAGCACTTGTGTCCCCTTGCCTCTGCACATCACAGCATTTCTGAACCAGAATGATGAATCCGTTAGGCTCTATGCATGACCTTATGTTTACCCCCCAAAAAATCCATATACCTTGGGCATACCATACACATTAGGTTCGTCCTCAGTGGTACACCTACTAAGTGTCTCTATAAGTATCTGATGATGTGTGTCTACCTTTGTAATATTGTGAAGAGAAGTCTCACTGATCTGAAAATGTTCTCCACTCTGTCGATTCTTTCTTTCCTCTCCCCCAGCCCCTGGCATCTTGATTTAGATTTCCCCCAAAAGATGACACAGAACAAAATCAAAATATACAGACATTTCAGATTGGCTTCCCCACTTTGTAATGTGCATTTGACATCCTTCTGCCTCTTTTCATGGCTTGATAACTTCTAGTCACAGCAAATAATATTCAATGATCTAGATTTGACACAGTTTATCTCTATAGCAACTCAAGAGTACTTTTGTGGCTTCCAAGTTTGAGAAATTCTTCATGAAGTTTCTACAAATGCCGGTTGCAGGATTTTGCGTGGAGACAAGTCTCCAACACTTTGGGACAAGGCCAAGGAGCATAGATATCTGGGTTGTATGGTCTGAGTATGTTTGGTTGGTGAGGAGCTGACAGATTGTCCTGCAAAGGGACGTGTCCCTTGCTCCTTGTTGGCATCCCAAACACTGTAATTGAGAATCCCCATTGCTCCACAGCCTGGCCAGGCTCTGGTGGGTCGCGGTTTTGGATTTTGCCATTCTAATGGGTATGCGTTGACATTCTATTATCATTTTAATTTACAGTGATGGAAGACATGAGTATCTTTCCTCACCTCTCTTTCCTCCCTGAGACGAGCTGGCAGTGACGGAGTCTACTGGACACTTTCCCTTCTTACTGTGGGGCTCAGTGAGGTGGGATTTCTCTATTCTTCAGTAAAAATGTCACTAGGCAGTGAACACACACCAGAAAGCATGATATTTAACCTCCATGGAATCTCTCCACCTTTTACATAGTTATATATTTTTTGGAATTGTACACCTTATATAATTCTAAGTGAAGGAAGGAATGTTCATCATGAGTGAGGAAAGGGCTCCTGGATGCTCTCAGAAGAGGGTCCTCCATGGTCTCCTATCACAGAGGAGCTAGCATCTCAGCATCCCTTTGCCACAACTAGCCCCATGGACTTGAAGGGGAAAGCCAGGGAGTCAGCTGAGTGGTTATTGTCTGTTCACGTCTTCCCGCACATTGTCTCTGCTCACACCAGAGTGCAAGGCCAGTTGCTGCAATCGTACATGCAGCTGATGCCGGAAATCAGCCGCATTCTGTCTTTTGGGATAGACAAACGCCACCGAGACAGCTGGATTGGTTAACAGGACTTTCGTGTCAATGGAGGATGGCAAGAAATCACACCCATTCTCTTTTCAAGTGAAATATTATTCCCCTATTGTATAGCTCCAAAATTTCAAAGTTACGAAGAGTACCCAGAGCCCCTGGAGATGGTATAATTTAGTAGGCTGCACCATTTTGTAATCTAGCCCTAAAAATAACGGTGGCTAAGCTTTGTGAAAATGACTTAACTCGTGCGGCGAATGATGCCCTCGCTTCCCGGAGGCAGGGACAATTGAGGATGGCCAGAGTTTTTCTCATTTCTCTTTTTTCCATGTTTGCAAAGGGAGCTTGTGGATGGACATCATCTATGAAAGTGTTTGCAGCCAGTCTGCAGCTCTCCTGCTTAACGTGCAAGCCCGTGCGTGGGTCCTCATGGTTTGCACGCTGAAAGTAGGCATTGTGAAACGATTTAGTTCACGGCAGCAAAGCTTGGTCATATATTTTTCTTGTCCATGAACATGTTTTTGTTTCAAAAAGCATCAAGTACAGTGGATTGAACAAACATATCTATAGCTGCTTCCTCAATCCATTGTATAAGATGGAGATAATGGAGTAAAAAAAGAAACCCATAGACCTGCAAGGACGCAGAGAATGGTAGAGGAGGCTCAGGATAAGCTACTGCAGTGTAGAGGTTCCACAGTAAATGGGTGTGATCACAAATGTTTCAAATAAGCTCAATCTAAAGCTAATCTACCCAAAGAAGAAACATAGACACAGGCTATATGAATAACAGATCCGAGGAAGCCCCAGAAACTGGAGTGAGGACTCTCCACCCCTTAGAGGGACAGGTATGGCCAAGCAGGACTATTCAAGGTCTTCCAATGAAAGAATTAGAACCCTTTGATCTTAGGACTTCCCCTTCTCCCATGGTAAAGCAAGATTCCTTCACCATAGATCACAAAGTCACCTTCTTGGGTCTGAAGACACTGAAGAAGAATGAGCTCGGATAAAGGGGACACCAGCCCCCACTGAGGGAGAAGCCTTAGAGGAAACAGGAATCCAGTCCCACCGGTGCAGGCAAAGCCGGGTCTCTAAGGTTGTCCTTCGCCCCTACACCATGGCAGGCTGATTATGGATGGTGGATTCGAGGCCAAGGAGACCATAGTCCCTGGGGTCTAAGAGGGGTTGTTCCTTAGCTGTACGACTTTGTCTGGTTAGTTAGTCTTGGTAGCTCTCATCTGAGATCCTAGTGAGGAGAGCCTTCAGTGTGTAACTGTTTGAGTCAAGTGGTAGGTGGTAGGTATAAAAACTCTGAGGAGAGACGCAACTATTTCTGAAATAATCTTTGAGAGACCTTGTAGAGACATTTCAGTGTTCCTGCCAAGAGTCTTGTCTTTTTATCAGACTCTTCAGACGTCAGTCTAACAGCTAGCATAATCAATAATTGAGACACTTTTCTAACCCTTCCTTCCCAGTTCAATGTTAGCCACAGGTTAGATGATTTCTTTCAAGCTAGCTTCAAATCAGCATAACAGCCTTCTCTTTTTAATATTTCTTTTTATCTCAAGAATTCTTGAATACTTTCCCAAAGATATAGGTCTGGTTTGCAAACACATTTTATGCACTACTTGACTGTAAGCTCTTGCTAGACAACCATCTTTCAGAGGCTCCAAGAAATCTCACAATTACTGAATGAATACCATTGATACCTATATCTTGAGGAATGTCAATCTAAATTAAAATATTCCAAGTCTCCCCACAGCCTAACAGATCTCCTAATTAGCCCATGAATACTGTCAATCTGCTAATATAGTTCTCTTGTTCCTTTAGAAACAAGTTCTATAAAATCTCTTTTATTTACTCTTCTAGTTTGAGAACTACAGCATCCCTCGAGATATCCCAAACTTCCTGCCAAAAATAGATAACATGAATTAGTGTACGCAACGGAATAATTGGTTCTAGAATCTCTTCTTTCTTCTTCTTCACCATCATCTCCTCCTCCACCTCCCTCTCCCTCCTCTCCCCCTTCCCCTCCCCCCTCCATGGCTTGTCCTTTCTGGAGTGCCTCTTGTCTGTCCTTATTAGAATCCTTGGGGCGAGGTGGATTCTTGGGGTCCCAAGAGCCTGTAGGCACTTGTTGCTGTGACAGAGATGTCACAGATGGTCTTTTATCCCCCAGGCTGGCCCCCGGGGCACAGGATTGGACTGGTGGTGAGCCCATTTCACGGAGCAGGCTAACTCATATCCGCTTGTGTAATTTTTTTTCCTCCGATCTTTCCTTCCTCAGGGCCAGCTTTGATTTCACCGTCTCACTTTTATTTCCTTTTTATCATTTGTTATATCTGTAGATTCATCCATGTTGTGACACGCAATTATCATCAGTTTCTACTGCTGGGTGCTGTGCTCTGGAGACATAGTGCAGACTTATCTACCTGGTTGTTTTCCTGTGAAAACATGGTGGGCAGCTTTATCATGGTCAACTCCCGGCAAAAATTCTAGGATACGTTGGTGGACAAAATGGGTCTTCAGAGCCTTTCATATTTTCCCTGTTGCCGTTTTCTGGGAACCTGGAAGTGTCCTGCTGGGCGCGCACGGTACAGTACAACACGGCCATGTTGAACTAATACTGTAAGTGACAGGTAAAACCTAGGGCAGCTGCATGTTTCCACCTAGGGCACTGAGGTAGAGCAGTGCTTCCTCCTGGCTCAGTGGAAATGGTATCAGGATGAAGACCAATAACCGATGACCAATGTCTGTGTAGCTGGGGAAAGTGGGGGGGGTGTCTCAGAATCTGCTTCCCAATAGCCCAGCTTCCCCGTTGGACTTTTAGGAACCAATCGGATCCATGGGTACAGTTGAAGAGCAAATGGAATGAACCTTTTATTGTGGAAGTTCAGGTTTTCCCCAGCCTGGGGATGAGCTTTGAGTGATGGTATTTGGCACTGAAAAATGATACAGTGTCCCTTCTAGACATGTACTTTTGAAGTTAACTAATTTACATCCCAATCACTGCCTCTTCTTCCCTAGGTCCCCTTCCTTCATAGAGTCCTTTTCCACTTCTCCTCTGGGAGGGTGGAGGCCCCACCCTGGGTATCTGCCCACCCTGGGACATCAAGTCTCTGCAGGGTTAGACATATCCCTACCCACTGAGGCCAGACAAGGCCGCTGTTAGGAGAATGGGACCCACAGGCAGGCAACAGATTTAGGGACAGTTCTTACTCCAGTTGTGTGTGTGGGCGGGGCCACATGAAGACTGAGATGCTCGTCTGTTACCTATGACACACATACTCCCAATGTGGTCCTGTTTGATTATTTCTTTTGATGGAGACTCACTGTGTAGCCCAGGCTGGCCCTGAACTTGTGCCATTCCTCTTGCCTTTAGCCTCTGATCCCTGTGGTTGCAGGAATGAGCCTCCATGCGGGGCTCCATTCTGTGTTAAATAGTGTAAAAAACACACCATTGCCCAGGAAAACAACCTCACAAATGATGTTGATTTTCATGCTGATGGTTGAACATAAATTTTACTTTTTGACTGGATACAGATTTGTAGGAGAGCATCAGAACAGAGAAATGGGGGCGGGGTGATTGGGGAATAGTTAGGGGGGAGAGGACAGAGAAATCGTGGGGGGTGGGGGGAATGAGTGAGGAATAGCAGGGGGGAGAGGAATTATGGGACATATGGTGGGGGGGAACTGGGAAAGGGGAAAGCCTTTGGAATGTAAACAAAGAATATAGAAAATAAAGAAAAAAATGAAAAAAAAAAGAATTTTACTTTTTAAGAATTTCCTTCTATTAGGTGTGTGTGTGTGTGTGTGTGTGTGTGTGTGTGTGTGTGCACGTCTCTATGTGAGCACGTGCCACAGTGTAAGTATGAAGATTAGAGGACAATTGCAGGAGTCTCTTCTCTTTTTGCCACCATATGGGATTTGGGGGACCAAACTCAAGAACTTCTCTGTCACACTCGGCAGCAGGGGCCTTCTTGTGCTGAGCTATCTTGGTGGCCCAAATGCAGATTTTGTGTTTACACATGAACCTTTCAGTTGTTAATTGGACTTTTCTGACACAGTAATGTACTTTTGAAGTTCTCTAGCTGGTTAAATGTAAAAGGATGGAAACTTAATTAGAATATTTTTGGATAAATCTTTTCACAGGGAACTTTTTTTTCCAGAATTATACTTTTATAATTAAAAAAAAAATCTTTTTCTTTAAATCCCAATGTTTGTGACAACACTGCTTGGGAGGACTGGGATGGCCGGCCATGCCATCCCTCTGTGTGTTTTGTACCTGTGGGATCTGCGTAGTCTCTCTCTGTAGATTCTGGGGTTCCTTTCTGTGGAAACCTGGGGTTCCTTTCAATGGACACCTGGAGCCCCTGCCTGGCTAGTCAGTGGGGGTGGTGTGGAAGCCAAGGAAGCTGTTGTTCACAAGACCTTCCAGGTGACTGGTACACGTTCCAGGTTCCAGCTACGTGAGTGTGGGGTACAGAGTTTCCTAACTGGAAAATCACGTGGTATAAGGTAGTAGCAACTGCAACCCCCCCCCCCATTGCTGGCCAGCAAAGACATGCTTGGTTCCCACTTCCCAATTTATGGAAGCATTTAAAATGGCACTCGTATGCCTAAAACTCCTATTAGCAGGGGTCAATTCTTTGCTCTTTTTTTTTTTCTTCCAATGCAATTATTTCATACTGTTGAGATCTCTGAAAATCCCCAAGATCCTTTGCTGTTCCTATGTCACAATTCTTTTTTTGGGGGGGCGGGGGGGACACAAGTGAAGTAAATAGTGGTCATTCTGTACAACATCCAGGAATCCCTTTCCCTAAGGTCTTCAACACAACTATTAGAGATGTCAGCTGCTTGGGGGTTTGGGATTTAGCAGAGCAGAGTTTCCTTGCCTACCTACATCTTCAAAGACGGGATGCACCTAAACGCTACTCTTCTTCGAAGAGTGAATGAAGAGAAACAGAACCTTATTTCTCCCAACCTGTACCAGAGCCAGGCCAAAGCCCACCATAACCCCCCTTGTATCCATCTCCTAAGACCAGTATGTCTATGCTATCGGGAGGATTCAAGAGTATACAGACATCTGGAAAGCCACCTATGACTTAGTGGCACAAACTCATAATTCCAGCTACATGGTAGCAGGATGCTTGCCTAGCAAGGATGAGGGCCTATATCCAACCTCTTGTACCATACTCCCCTCTGCCATCTATATTGTAGCATGTGGCAATTTTCACTTAAAATTGTATCATCTACAGAGAAAAGGAATGAAAGGCTTGGTCTTGGCCTCCTGAGACATTGTAGCTAGAATTACCTGGAAGTCAATCCAAATTCCAGCTACTTGAGAGACACGATTGGTACCATCATAATTTTAACCGCATGAATTATTTTTTTTATCAGTATGATTTGATAGGCACTGGCCTGTCCCCTTATCAGTGTGAGCCTGTATTAATAGGAAAACACTGACAGCATCAATCATAAGGCAGGCATTGACTGATTCAACATCCAGCTGAATTGTTGGTCCTTATCCGTCTTCGATTCTGGTTCTAAAAAGGGAAGAGTAACAAACATTAAAATATGACATGAATGTTTGAGTCCCCGAAGATTTCAAATTTGAACTGCTTTATAAGCTTTAATAACCTTTTTTTCCCCCACTTAAAATTGTCTATGTGGCTTCTTTCCATTATGCGTGTTTACCAGAAGTCATTCCTTTTATTCACAGGCAGTATTCTGCTGTTTGAATGGCCACAATTTATCTGACCAGTGGATGCCAGGCCTCTGAATTCTTTGCCATGTCAGTGACAATGAGCAGAGCTGCTGCATGCATTTGTGTATAGGTTTTGTGTGGTTATACATTTCCACAACTATTGATAATAAACCTGGCACAGCAAGTATGCATGTCACTTATAAAAATACAAAGCAGTTTTATAACTGGCCGGACCAGTTGCCTCTCCCCCAGCAGTGTGGTGGAGTTCTACAAGGCATTCGAAATGGTTTCCAACAGGACTAAGAAGAAAGGGACAAGGTGTTTGTTATAGGACAACTAGATGTGGGGCTTAGTTACTCTTGTGGTCAGGAGCTACAGCTGATGGTTGGTGTGTTCTCAGACAGCATCTGAATGACCTTTGTCACTCATGTGTGCTGGAAGCGCTGTCACTAAGAGCTGCTGGGAGATGCAGGAATGGGTCTTTCTTAATCTTT
Source organism: Apodemus agrarius (assembly GCA_964023405.1). Taxonomy (NCBI): domain Eukaryota; kingdom Metazoa; phylum Chordata; class Mammalia; order Rodentia; family Muridae; genus Apodemus; species Apodemus agrarius. The sequence goes on along the minus strand of OZ030027.1, from coordinate 36,044,031 downwards.
GTTGTCTCAGCTTCCAGCACCATCTAGTCCACCTTGACTCTCAATGTGCATTAATGGACTCAACAGCAGGCATCACTAGTAGATGGGGCTGGGTGGACTCAACAGCAGGCATCAGTAGTGGATGAGGATGGGTAGACTCAACAGCAGGCATCACTAGTGGATGAGGATGGGTGGAACCAACAGCAGGCATCACTAGTGGATGAGGATGGGTAGACTCAACATCAGGCATTAGTAGAGGATGAGGATGGGTGGAACCAACAGCAGGCATCACTAGTGGATGAGGATGGGTGGAACCAACAGCAAACGTCAGTAATGGATGAGGTGCCACTAAGAGAGTTCCTTTGCTTCTTGTTTTCTGTGGCAAAGGTTCCAATGGTAATGCATTTTACCTACTAACACAGTAATTGTGACAAACAATAAAATAATGGTTGTTGGAAGGCTATTAAGGAGAGTCAGAAGGTTGGTGAGATGGCTCAGCAGGTACAAATGCTTGTCGGGCAAGCCTGATGACCTGAGTTCACTCTCTGGGGCCCACATACAAGGGACAAGGAGAAGATTGCCTCCAGGAGTTGTTTTCTGACATCCATAGTGCTTCATGTGCACACACATAGATATACACATACACAAACACACACACATATACATACATACATACACACAAATACACATACGCAGGAGTAAGAAAACATTGGAAATCATAAAAGCTAAACATAACATGGTGAGAAAAAAGTATACACTGACTAACTTTGATTGTGAACTTCTTTGAATGTAGAATTTCTCAGGAGACCAACATCTGGTCCTATCTTTGAGGTTCCTTCCTGAAAATGCTAGTTAAGAAGATCCACCCTAGGCATGAGTGGCCTCAAGGCTCAAACTGTCTAAAAATGGAAGAAAAAAAGCCACCTGGGCGTCAGCTCCATCACTCTTGGCTTCCTGACTTGTTGGGGTGTGAGGAGCCCCAGACACACCATGCCTTCCTCCTCCTGCTGTGCTTTCTTATCCATGAGGGACTTTACCTCTCAAAACATCAGCCACAAGAAACCCTCTCTCTTACCATGTTTCTGGTGGGCAGTAATGTAACTAGTACACAGGCAGGAGAGATTCCTGTGTTACATCATACCTACTCTATTTGCGGGTTGGGAGCCAGGTCTAGCGGCTCTTAGATATCAGTTTCCTCTTTGGGTGGAGTACAGTGAGTCCTGAAGGTGTCTACTGAAGATGTCTAACCAGCCCAGCTCTCCCTGCTTCTTTCTGCCATCCATCATGATTCTATTCATCCCCCACCAACCCGTTCCTTTTCTTTGTTATGATTTCCATGCTAGAAGTGGAATAGTCAAGTGGAGAAAGTGTGTGTGTGTGTGTGTGTGTGTGTGTGTGTGTGTGTGTGTGTGCCCCTCATCCCTGAAGCCATTAGCCACTGGGCTCTCCTGTAGATAGAGATCTCCTTTTAGCAGGTAACACTACATTCTTCTCTCCTCTCCTCCCTACCTTTCCCCCCTCTCTGCCTTTCTCCCTTCCTTCTTTCTTCTCCCATCCCATTTCCACCCTGAGGACAAATTCAGGTCCTCTTGAGTTTGAACCACGACAGATTAATTGGCTCTAGCTCAAGTATTTTGTGGCTGTGTGTGGGATGTTTCTACGGATTCTGTCTGTGCCCGGGACAGGGAACAGTCTCTTCTCTTCAGGTGTATACTTTGTTCTTCTTTGAAATGCATTTTCGGGTGCAGCCGTGGCTGTCCTCCAGACATCCTCATTCTGCAAACCCAGACTGGGTCGGGCCTGAGCGTTTATTTAGGGTCATTTAAAGCGGACGAGAATCTCATTGGCTATCCCGCACATGATCACGGCACAGAACTGTAGAAAAAAAATGCACACTGCCCCAGGAAAGGGTGCTGTGGAGCTGCAGTGGTTCACAACCCAAAAAGAGGCCACAGGATTGCAGGGGAAGGAGGGAGTACTTCAGAGGTGTCTGGGGCTGTAATGGGAGGCTGGGATTCAAGATGGCTCCCAGCTCCGTGAATCCGTGCTTAATTTGTTTACACTGAGCTGTGGATTCCTCAAACAGCAGTCTTCAGATTGGTCAGCTAACAATTTGTTTTCTATTTGCTGCACCTGCTTCGAGTTTTTGTTTTTTAAATCTCCTTTCCTGCCCAGTGTTTTGATTTTGAAAATTATCCCTATGTCTTCCCTCCATCAGCTCTTAAATTATAAATACCTTTACTGGCCACTGGGGCTTAAGGGTTGTGGCAGCATTTAATGTAGCACCATAGTACAGAACCTAAAGAAGTTATCTCTGAACCGGGCATAGTGTGTGTGCGCGCGCGCGCACATACACACACACACACACACACACACACACACACACACACCTTTAATCTCAGGACTTGGTAAGTAGAGGCGGGTGAATTTCTGTGAGTTCAAGGACAGCCTGATCTACGTAATGAATTACAGGATAGTCAAAAATACATAGCGAGACCTGGTTGGGAAATAAACAAAACAAACAAACAAACAAAAAAACCCAAACAAAAAACTCAAAACAGCTACCGTATGTGGAACTGTCAAATGATGAAAAAGAAGTCGAAATCGTAGCTGGCCTCCCTCTTGGGGTTGTCGTCGTCCAGATGATTACTGCAGGAGAAGTCCTCCACCTCAGCACAGATCTTGAAGCTTCTCCCGAAGCCGGAGCCAGTCGCTTTCTAGAGATAGGAGAGGAGAAAGGTCTCTCTCTGTCTTGTTAGAGAAATCTCAAGCTGTCTAGACCCTTCTCTAGGTCTTGTAGCCGACCTAGGTCAGATGGAAGGAAATAGAAGACCAGTTTGCAAATGAAGCGGTGTCCAGGAAATAACTTCATTTGACAGGAGTGTGTACAGGAAATTAAAAGTTTTGTGGAAGACTTCACACACTTGATGCATTTTAAAAATGTTTTAGCTGCTCAAATGTGTTTTGTCTCCCGGAACTGTGACACACAGACCATGTACTGCTCTATGGTTTCGAATGGATCGTATGAGGCATGTGATATCAAGAACTGTTACTTTACAATGTTCTTTTAAGCAAGATTGGATTTGCTTTGAACTTTAGTTTTTCATAGACTGAAATAAACCCAGATACTGCCCAGTTGACGTGTGATGTCCTAATGATCTAGAGACAACTGGTGGGGGTTGAATAAAGCCATCTTTCCTCCAGTACTGCGGTACTGTGGGTGAATTGATACGCAGTCTTTAAATGCTGCTGGTCACCCGAGCCAACAGGGAACAGGTAGGAACAGCACTAGGAAGATTCTCGAAGCGGTTCCTTCCTGGCTGCTATCTGCAGATGCAGAGCGGTTGTAACGTCTTTATTTGAAAATGTAAAACAAGATACCAGTATCCTATCAGTTTCAGAGTATATTCTAGAGCTGAAATTTCCAGTTACTCTGCAAGATTGCTTTTTTTTTTTCATGCCATTGTTTGTAATATGTTTGTGAGACTCCTTGGGATTAAAGTTTTGGTTACAAAACAACCCCCCCCAACCCAAAACCAGCCAACCAAACAACAAGTTTAATTTCTATTAGAAAAATGAAAGAAACATCATTGGTGGTTTTTTTTGTTTTTTTGTTTTTTTGTTTTGTTTTTTTTAATTTTTTTTTTTGAGACAGCGTTTCTCTGTATAGCCCTGGCTGTCCCGGAACTCACTCTGTAGACCAGGCTGGCCTTGAACTCAGAAATTCAGCCTCTGGGAGGCTGCCTCTGCCTCCCAGAGTGCTGGGATTACAGGGGTGCGCCACCACCGCCTGGCTACATCATTGTTATTTAAAAGTAATTTTTATACTTACTTGTATTGTGCCCATTTTCTCCCTTCTTATTTTTATTATTATCAATTAATTATTATTACTTTGTTTGCTAACCTTTGTACATCCTGAACCTTTTGGGTGATAGGACAGAAGGGAATTAAGATTCTAGAAGGAATTCTGGGCTGGGCCCAGGGAACTCATGAGGGAAGTAGAGAAGAAGAATTGAAGAAAGGACGGCTTGAGAAAGACTCCACCTGGCATGGCTGAAGTTGAAGATGGAGCAGGCCTGATCCAGGGAGAGACTCCAGCTGGATGAGTGGGACCTGCTCCCTTAGAGCCTCCTGAAGCCCTGACGTGTAGCCCTGACGACCTCAGGCCTATAGGACTGTGGGACACAGCAGCCAGTAATCAGAAGGGCCTGCTGTTTGAAGCTGGGAAGCTGTGCTATTCTGTTGTAGCAGCAACAGGGAACTCATGCATCCTAGTTTTTTTCCTCGGGACTTGTTTTAGTAAACCCCTGAAGCACGGGTCTGGTGGAGGGTGAGTTTTGTCTGGTCCTGTTGGTTGGAGAATGTCTACATGAAGCCCTCTCGTTTCCTGTTTGCCATTCTACAGGCCCTGTCTATTATTTTACTTCTGCCTGTTCATATTGGGCTTAATTTGATTTCTTCTCAGGGTCTGTAAGGTATTTACTCAGTTTCTGATTTGAGAGCATTTTTTTTCCCTAACATAAGCATTTAATAATATAATTTTTTTTTATAACACACTGATTTCGTTCTGATATGGGATGTTTTCACGCTCACTCAATTTAAAAGATTTTCTAATTTTCTCAAGATTCCGTATCTGAATCACAGATTATTTAGAAGCATATTACTTATTTACAAATACTTGGGTGCTCTCCAGAAATATTTCTGTGTTATTGATCTCTAGTTTAATTCTACTTTGTAGATTTATTTTCTTCTAAATTTAAATTGGCGAGTTTTTTTTTTCCCCCAAGTAAGGCCTGTTTCAGTGAATGTTCTATATATATATCTGCAAGTTACACACATTCTGTTTTTGGGCAGAGTATATATATATATATATATATATATATATATATAGTTAATATATATGTGTGTGTGTGTGTGTGTGTATACATATATATATGGTCTTATCTTTCTGTTTGATTATTTATTGGTTGTCTAGAGAAGAAAATTGAAGTCTCCAGTAAGAATGGTAGAGGTATAGATATCTCTTTTGATTTGGTTGGCTTTCGCCTTATGTAATGTGCAGGTTTGCTGCAGGGCACATACATGTTTAAAGTCATGTGGCCTTTTTAAGAGGATGAACCCCAATACCATTACACAATGTGCCTTTTATCCCTAACATCATTGTGTCAGTCTGAGACTGATGCACCAATGCTATTTTTCTCTTGACCAGAGCTGACATAGTGTATCTTTTTTAAAAAGTCTTTTTATCCATCTTTATCTATATAGCTAAAGGATGTTTACCATTTATCTACTTTGCCAATTACTGTCTGTGTTGCACTGCCCTTCCCAATGAACAAGGGATCTGTGGCCTGTTTCTTCTCCAGCATTCTGTAACATTGTCTGAATTTTCATGCCTACTATTTGTGGGTGGGGGTGAGTTTCCAGCAGTTTTTTTCTAAGATTTAGTCTTCTTCATAGTCTTATACTTGGGGATTAAATCTATAATCCTTAGGATTATGTTTTGCTGGGCATAAGTTTAGGAACAGCATCTTCCCAGCTCTTTAAAAACTGCCTCTGTGAGTCAGGAGAGAGTCCAGGCACAGGAACAGAGCCATGAGAAGTTGCACTGACACATTTCCTGCACATGGGACAGGCTCACAGATTCATCACAGGTGTTTGACTCTATGTCCCCGGGCTGGTTCAGTGCTCCAAGCGGAGGTGGAATCAACAAGACAGACAGAACAGAAGAGAAAACGGGACACTGGTATGGCTGGCTAGCTTGTTGTCAAGTGGATACAATCTAGCATCATCTGGGAGGGGGAAACTTCAACTGAGCAACACCCCCCTCAGTTTGCCTGCTGGTAAGTATGGGGTGCATTTTCTTGATTAGCAATTGATATGGGGAGGGTCCAGCTCACAGGGGGCAATATCACCCCTCAGTAGGTGCTCCTGGGCTAGCTCAGAGAGCAAGCTGAGCATGCCACAGGAGCATACCAGGGAGTATCGTCCTCTGTGGCTGTTCTTCTGCGTCTCTTCCTGACTCCCGGCCCCTGCCTCGAGTGTCCTCCCCAGTTCCCTCATGATGGACTGTGGAATGGGAAATGCAGCCAAACAGCCCCTTTTCTTCCCACGTTCCTTCTGCTCAGGATGTTTTCTGGCATTGGCAGGAATCAAGCCAGGATCTTGGCAACCCTTGACATCTCTCATTGCCTCCAAAGCTTTGTCTCTGGTGGCAGGGTCTTACAGCAGAAGCTCACATCCTCCAACATGGAGTTAAAAAAATCCACCTTCCCTAAAGGGTGACGATGCTAGAGAAGGAAGATCAATAGGAACAGCCTGGGGGCTTTATGGCAAATCACCCTGCACGTCAATGATAAATCATCTGGGCGTCCAGAACATTCTGTGACACTGATCTTCTGAGTGTGGAGAGGCTAATGAACAGTACAACAGCTGCTTCTGCCCTGTGCATCTGGCTCCAAATGTCTCTTGCAACACACAGCAGTCCAAATCTAGACATGGGCTAAAACTGGTGAAAATGGCCCCAGCCTGGCTAAGTCCGCTCGCTTCAAACTCACCTGAGTATCTGTCTTCCCCTCCAGTGACAAGCCCTGGGGCTTTTCCTGCTGCCCACTGCCCTTTGTGCTTTATTTCAAACTTTAATCCCCTTTTGCTTTTAGATCTCTGGTCTTTGCGTTTTCTGGATATTTCCATATTATCTACTTTCCATTTTGCTAAATCTCTCTTGGACCTCTTGTCTGCCATGAAACCCATCTACCAAATCTTGAATTTTAATTACTTTCCTGTGAAAAGTTCTTTTTTCCTTTTGCAGTTTCGTGTTCTCAGCTGAAATGGTCCACATTTTCATTAATTTCCTTGAACATATTAATCCGTTACTTCCATACCTGTGTCGCATGATTTTAATATCTTGATCCCCCCTTCTTGTCTTTTTTTTTTTTTTTTTTTTTTTTTGGTTTTTCGAGACAGGGTTTCTCTGTGTAGTCCTGGCTGTCCTGGAACTCACTCTGTAGACCAGGCTGGCCTCGAACTCAGAAATCCACCTGCCTCTGCCTCCCAAGTGCTGGGATTACAGGCGTGCGCCACCACGCCCGGCTTCCTTCTTGTCTTTTTATTGGTTGATTTGCTGTGTTATTTTTTTCACTTTTTAATCAACTGTTTATGAATTTCACATTATGTACCCCAATCCCACTGTCTCCCTTCAGATACACCCTCTGCCCTTGTAACTATCCCACCAAAAGAAAAAGAAGCAAACAATAAAAACAAACAGAAAACCAACAAACAACTCATCCTGGAAGTATGTGTACTCTACTTTGTCTCTACCTTCCCATGATGGAGTCACAGACACAACTGGCTATTTTCTAAATACTATATTATACCATACCGTACCGTACCATACGATAGGATACTATAGCTACTAAGTAGGTAGAGAAGTGTAGGCCACATTACTACTGAATATCATATGCAACCGAAGAAGAGGCATTAACTCTTCCTGTCCACAAATGACCCTTTTCCATTCCTTCTTCCATGACTCATGATTCCCCCATGGCTTTTGCTTCTCCAATAAACAGTTGGGAATCACTGGTCTAGCATAGGCTGGAATTCCCCGGCAAGGTGCAGATGGAGGTCTGAATGGATAACCCTGGTCCCAAAAGTAACATGTGTATCAAGTCTGTCTTGGTTTTGTAACACCAGTGAATTTGGATACAAATTAACCCAAAGGTGAGGAGATTTGTATCAGATGAGCATGCATGAGCTGCAGTGTTTGTTCTCTATTGTGTCAGCATGCATGAGTCTTCATGCCCCCAGCAGAATCAGCCAGCAGCACTGGAGGGGAGACTCATCCATGACTCGGACATTACCGCCATCCTGTAGTTTCTGCGTGTTCCCCAAGGACATCAATGACAGGTCACAGCTGGGCCTGGGACACAAGGAACGACCAATCTGGGACTTCATTTTCTATATTGATTTGTTACACACACACACACACACACACACACACACACACACACACACGAATGAACCTTCTATGATTCTTGTTTCTCTACCTGTGCAATGAATATCATCACATCAGCGGACTTTTTTGAATTTCACAATAGTTTTGGGTTTTACATGGTGCTACTCATTAGCTTCTTTCATTATTACGAGAACTTTCTACAGAAATAATGATAAAGTTGTTCTTGGCAATGTCCATTGGTCAGTCACTGCCTTTCTGCAATCATCTTTCTTGGGATGGTCCCCTGATCGATTCTTATCAAACCCTACAAGGTAAGGGCCACTGTTGTCCTGTTTGGGGGGGGGAGGGGGGACACGAGATGTACTGAAGGTTTAGAATGGGGACGGCGGAGAGGGCAGAGCTGGAAGAGTACTTGACCCAAGCGTGAAGGCCTGAGCTTGGATTTGCCCACGTGGAAATAGCCACTTGCGTCTGTGCCGCCATCATGGGAAGGTAGAGGCAAAGGGATCTTGCGGGGGCTTGCTCATCGAAGAGTCTGGCTGAGTTGGTGATATCCAGGTGCAGCAAGAGACCCTGTCTCACAATAGTAAGGAAGGTGGGGCATGACTGGGTGAAGATTCTTGGTGTTGGCTCTGGCCTCTAAGTATATATATATACACACACGTATATATATGTATATATATACGTGTGTATATATATACTCATCCACACACATGAACCTGTACGCACTAACATGTATATCTGCATACATCACACACACACACACACACACACACACACACACACACACACAGAGAGAGAGAGAGAGAGAGAGAGAGAGAGAGAGAGAGCCTGAAATGAATTGTTTAAGGTATTACAGAAAATGGTAGTTCAGGAGACTATATTAAGGCCAGTATCAATCTGACTCAAAGGCATGTATTTTTCAGTGCTACATAGCAAATCAAATTCAGGACATGGCAATTGCTAGTTAGGTGCATCATTCATTGCTGGACCTCAATCATGTGTGTGTTTTGTTTATATGTGTGTGTGTGTATGTGTGTGTTGTATATGTATGTTTGTGTGTGTATGTGTGTATATGTTTTTGTATGTTTGTGTGTATGTGTGTGTTGTATATGTATGTGTGTGTATGTGCATATGTGTATGTATGCGTATGTGTGTATATGTGTGTATATGTTTGTGTGTGTATATGTGTGTATGTGCATGTGTGTATATGTATGTGTGTACATGTTTGTGTGTATATGTGTGTATATGTATGTGTGTATATGTTTGTGTGTGTATATGTGTGTATGTGCATGTGTGTATATGTATGTGTGTATATGTGTGTATGTGCATGTGTATATATGTATGTGTGTATATGTTTGTGTGTGTATGTGTGTGTATGTGCATGTGTGTATGTATGCATATGTGTGTATGTGTGTGTGCGTGTGTGTGTGTTTTGTTTGTGTATGTGTATATATGTGTTGTATATGTATGTTTGTGTATGTATGTTTGTGTGTGTATTGTATATGTATGTGTGTGTATGTGTGTATATGTATGTGTGTATGTGTGTATATGTATGTGTATGTATATGTTTGTGTATGTCTGTGTGTGCATGTGTGTATGTGTATGTATGTGTATGTGTGTGCATGTGTGTGTTCATGTGTGTATGTGTGTGTGTGTGTGTTCATGCACAGGCACATGCTTTAGCTATGTGTGGGTGTCAGAGGGCAGTCTGGCTGATCTCAGGTGTGGTCCTCATCCTCCTCTCTGTTGTTACCGGATTCCTCCCGCCTCTTCCTTCTGTCCATAGTGACGCTGGGATAACACACAAGCATCCCCACACTTGGCTTTTCTTGGATCCTGGGGATTTGAACTTGTGTTCTCATGTTTGCACTTTTGAGCCTTCTTCCCAGCCAAACCACAGCTGCCTGAAAGGACAAAACAAAAACCCTAAACCCAAGAGATGATGGGGAAGGGCACATGACACCCTGTCCCCTGCAGAGGACAGTGGGAAGGCTCGGTCTCCTGCTTCAGTTCTTCGGTGCTTTATGTGGGACTGCAAGAGTGGGGAGCACAGGGCTCCCTGGGGGGGCAGTTGGCTCTGGCTGCTTGCCTGCTGTGTACCCCGCTTTCGCCCACTGAGCAGGTTTTATGCAGCCCAGGCTGTGCACCCCAGGGAGCAAGGCACTTCTCCTTAGCTCGGATCTTAAATTACGGCTCTCTGTGGGGAATAGCACCGTGGAATCAGTGTGCAGACCAAACCCGAGTGTCACCAAGCAAATATTTCACATTTCATGTTAAATCATATCCTAAAACAAGTGTGAAGAACTGGGATTAAGTGAGAAATATACATTTAAGGGGCTGAGCTGGCTTTGAATGAGGGTGAAATCCCGCTATGCTATCCTGGTCCCTTCTTGGGGAGTCTGGGAACCCCGTTCCGTTCCCGTGTACCGAGCGTCCAGAGATGCGTGAGGAGCCAAGAGGTGTTGAGGTGAGAGAGGGTGTGCTGTCGGGATGGAAGGTGCTAGACACAGTGGCTGTCAGACTCAGGACAGTGCGGTTCAGGTTTAAGAAAAGAGATTTCTCTGATTATGCATAAATACCCACAGCTAAAGGAGGGCGGGGCGAGGAGGGAGGGGGAGGAGGGCGGGGCAAGGAGATCATGCTTGTTGGGTAAGGAGGATGGAGGGGTGTGTGTGTGTGTGTGTGTGTGTGTGTGTGAAGGAGAGCAGAGAGCAGAGCAGGGAGAACAGTCAGAGTGGAAGCGTCTCTAGGACAACCCAGCATACTTGCAGAATGACACAGTGCTGGGCACGCAGGTCACTTTTCTTAGACACTTCCTTCATGGAGTCTCCTGCTCGCCAGCAACTTAACGCCGCCTCCCAGAGTGGCATGGGGCTCTGGAAGGCACCCGCCCCGCTGTCTTTTATTCTGGTTTAGTAGTTTGCTTCTGATTAGAGCGGCACGTGTGCTGTAACTTGCTGGGCACAGTTCTTGTGGAAAGGCAGGACCCTAGTATGTCCCCCGCTTTCCCCTTGCTCTGTGAGTTGGAGTTCTCTGCAGGATCAGGAGGCAGGCTTTGGGTGCCAGGAGAGCCGGCTCAGAGTCAGGGCGGGGATACATGACACCTAGCCCGCGAGCCCAGCACCCTGGGGAGAGAAGCAGGTGGCAGCTGAGGCCAACCTTGCAAGAGGATCCACGGGGCTCTAGGGCTGTGCTAAAAGGAGACAGCTTATTTTTAGTGGTTGGCGCTTCCCTATTTATATTGCTTAAGTGTCGTCTTATTTATCTAAGAGACTACGGGGCTTAAAAACGAAAAGAAAATATGTAATTTTTGCAGCAAACACTGTAAGAATAACCTTGTGAAAACAAAATTGTTTTTTCTTCCTCCTCCTTTTCTTCCTCTTCTTTTTCTCCTCCTTCCTCATCTTCCTCCTCCTCCTCCTCCTCCTTGTCTTCATCCTCTTCTTGTTATTCTTTTGAAAAACACAGGGCCTCATTGTATGTATATGTATATGTATATGTATATGTATATGTATATGTATATGTATATGTATATATATGATGTCTATGTATATTTTTAATGTCCCAGGCTGGCACGAATTCACTTTGCAGTTGAGAACGATCTTCCTATCCTCCTGTCTCCTCGAGGACTGAGATTATCAGGGCACGCCACCATGCCTATTTTATAGAGTGCCAGGGATAGACCACAGGGCATTCTGTACGCTAGGAAAGGATTTATGAGCTTATCTACCAGCCAGTCATTTCAATCCAATCACTGTTTCTCTCTGGAGTTCCCTGTATGTTGTACACGCCCCACTATTGTACCATCCCAACGGTACTATGTTGACAGACGGACAGTTGCCCCGAAAGCACCAGGGTTGTCCCTTCTTGCCACTCATTCTGAGTCATCAGGGACAGGAGGGAGCAGAATTGCCGTGAACTATAGGGGCTGATCAGGCAGTTACTGCTCAGGAACAGACCCTTGGCACCTTCCCAGGAACATCAGAACATTCTGGAGCCCCGCGGGCTGAGGTCAAGGTGTTGGCAGGGCTGCTCTCAGTCCTTCACTTGTAGATAGATTGTGTCCTCATGTCACCTCCTTTCTCTGTGTGTCCACGACAACCTCTCTTTACCACAGCTTCAGCCATACAGGATTAAAGCCCACCCTGGGAGCCCCATCTTAATGGCCTTCTGAAGACCCCCCCCCTCTCTTTAAGGTCACATCCCAAGTTATCAGTGATTGGGACTTCCGACAAGAACGTGTGGCCGGGTAGTGGGTGTTGGATAGGGGTGGAGACATGACCTAGACTTTGACATTAGTAAAACAAAATGGCCCGACTGCCCAGGGCAAGAGAAGACAGTTGAAGATGCATGCGGCCTTGGTGGTGCAGGCTGCATATCTGCCATGATGCTCCTTGTTGGATCTGACCTTCATCCGGAATTTTCTCTTCTGACCTCTGACCCATTTCACCTTCACTGACCAATGGTGGCCTCTTACATTTTTTTTTCCTGTTTGGACTCCTAGAAAAGGAGGTCTCTCTCTCTCTCTCTCTCTCTCTCTCTCTCTCTCTCTGTGTGTGTGTGTGTGTGTGTGTGTGTGTGTGTATGTAGAGGCCAGATGACAATGTTGGGTCTAATTCCTCAGGGGCCATCTACTTTATTTCTGAGACGAAATCTCTCCTTGGTCTGGAACTCAGTTAGTAGGTTAGCCTCGCTGGCCAGTAGGCCCCAGGGTCCTCTTCTGTTCACCTTCCCAGGGTTGAGGTTAAGACTACACACTCCCACCATGTCTAGCTATTTTATGAGTTCTGGGCACATTGAACTCAGGTCTTGCTATTTGTAGTAAAGCATTTGACTGAGCAAAAAAGGAACAAACAAACAAACATCCCCAAACAAAACCAATCAAACAAAACCCCCAAACCAAAAAACTACCACCTCCACCAACAAAAAAAAAACCCCAAACCAAACCAGCAGCACCACCACCACCAACAACAAAAAAACCCCAAACCATAACAACAACAACAACAACAACAACAACACCCCAAACCTCAAGAATGGTGAACATTGTAGCGACGGCAGGGACGGCATTCAGATAGCCAAGCAAATTACAAACTGCAAACCCAATGTCCTCTGCTGAGGAAAGGCGGGGCGCTGGGCTGGCGAAGGGTGCAGGGGATCTTAGCTTATCCGAGCTGCTCTTAAAGCTGAAGTCTAACGTGGTCACTGACATAACCGAAGCGGGTGGTTGGAGAGCTGAAAGGATTCTTGGTGTGATGAAGCAAGGTTGTTTTAAGGAACTGAAAGTAGGCCTGGGTACCGGCGCACGGAATTTGAATTTTGCTCTACAAGTAGTAAGCAACCCCGTGAGAGAGTTAGCGCTCATAGTAGGGAACGCTGTGTAACAAACATGAGAGAGAAAAAAACCTCAGGGGCTCCCAGGGACAGATGACTGTTTACACCTCATGTCCTAGCTTCCCTCTGGGTCATCCGCAGCCACAGGCTAACTTAGGGCTTTACTGTGGGACTTAGGTGAAGGCGTCCCTCAAATCTGGGTCATGCCTTTTTCATATCAGAGGCAAAAGAGCCCCAGATGAGCCCGGGTGGTGTCTTTGATTGCAGTCACAGGTCCTGTGCTGTGGAGTGCTGAGATACACACTGATGTGGGTGTAAGGGTCAGTAGTGAGCTCAGAAGCTCTCGTAAGCTTCTGGGTAGATGATGGTCCCTGGCTAAAGACATAAAGGAGGAGGAGGAGGCGGAGAAAAGAGAGCCATGATTTCAAAGGCGAAATAGAGAATTGTCTCCATCCGGTTGGACTTGGTCTGAGCATGCTCAGTTTGAGAGTCCTTGGCCCCACCCATGTAGGGATGTCCTATCAGGCCTCGTTGAGTTCCACATGACTATACCGTGTATGAGAACATTCCCCCGTGCCCACGACTTCCTTCAGAATGTGATCTCAGAGCCATCCTGAGAGTAACAGTGGGCACAGGCTCTGCGAGTTCAAGTCCCAGCTCTTAGGGTACTGAGATATTGAAACCCGGGACTGTTCACGGGGAACACCTCTTCCCAAGCCTTCTCAGGTTCAGAGAAAACAGTGCTCGTTTTCTTTCAGTTTCTCATTTATTGGTACAAATGTTCAGTACAAACTGGAGACCACACTTCCTCTTCCTCAGTAACACACTACGGCGGGAACCCAGGGAATTGGAGTGTGAAAATCAGCCTGCCCCACTCCTTGTCTCCTTCTGCTCCGAGAGTATATTGGTCACCCAGACCGAGGCCCAACACAAGCAGTTCTAGCATTTTCCTCTCTGACACTGGCAAATATAGTCCAGGATGGTGAGCAACTGTAATTGCAAAAAGCTCTTGGACCGCTGAGACAGGCTTCAATCCTTTCAGAGGCAAACGGTATTCTTTGAGTATAGCTTTATTTTCTATAAATTATTATCGCTCAGGGGCATCCAGGATTTAGAATATAAAACAAGATGGACTCAAGTTTCCTGTTGTGTCTCCCCCTCAATAGTTCCAGGATAAATATCGTTTCCCCAAACACTCGGTGTAGTTGTAAAACACATTGTGGCTGGAGTCGGGACCACGCCCTTCCTTCCCCAGGTAATATCCTCACTGTGCGGCGGTTAAAGTGACTGGAACAAGGGACAGGCTCTCTTGGAACGTCAGATGTCTCAGCAAGAATGAGGCAGTGTGGAGATGTTTGCTCTTAGCGTGTTACTAAGAATGCAGGTGAGCGTATCCCACCTGAATGAGATCTCACAAATCGTTCTTTCAGAATCTACCAGAAAACAACTACAGAGCCCAAATCTCGGCTTATTCCACAATCTAAGCCCAGCAAGTCCTAGATACAACTTGATTACCATCACCGCTAATATCTTTTAGAGAGAGAGAGAGTGTGTGTGTGTGTGTGTGTGTGTGTGTGTGTAGGTTTGCATACTTTTGGAGATCAGAGGTCAAGCACAGTGTGGTTTCTCAGGGACTCTTTGCATGGATTTTTTTTGTTTGTTTGTTTGTTTTTGAGATAGGCTCTTTCACAGATCTGGGACTCAGTGATGAAGCTGGGCATGTTGGCCAGTAAGTTCCAGGACCCCTCCCCCACCCCAGGTGGCTGTCCCAGCCACCCCAGACCCCAGTGCTGTGGTTACAAGAGTGTACCACTCTGCGTGGCTTTTTAATGTAGATGCTGGGGCTTGAACTTGGGTCTTCATGTTTGCCCCTCGGCGATTCTTTGGATGTGAGCTCCGGGAGGCTGTGTCCTCTCAGCATTTCTCAACCCTCCTGTGGCTGGAAGAATACATCCCTGCAGCTCCCGCCAGTAGGACGAGGAAAAGGCTGAACATGGCGTGATTTAGCCAGGCTGTGGCAAACATTGGCTCTGAGGCCATAGAACGGGGCGGGGCGGGGCGGGGAGCGGGTGGGGTTGGGGGTGGAGTCCTGGCTGGGGGGTCTCAGCTGAGTGTCTTTAGAACCTGATTCCTTCACAGAGAGCATGCGAAACAAAAGGATACAGTGTACACGAAGCTTTCGGAGAGTGTGTACCGTCTCAGCAACAGAACAGGACAGAGTCAAGAGCAGGGATTTGTTAGTAAAATTCGGGAGATGCAGGAATAGTTTCCTTATACAGCTAACCCCAAGTTCCCTCCAGTTGACTTTTGTTAGAAACCATGGTCCTCTGTGAATATCCATTGCAGAGAACTATATGTATGTATGTGTGTGTGTGTGTATATATATATATATATATACATATATACACACACATATGTGTGTGTATATATATATATATATATATATATACACACATATGTGTGTGTGTATATATATCCACTGTGTCCTTCTTTGAGTGCCCAGGTCTGAGTTCCAATGAGAACCCCTGGGCAAAGTGAGATATAAAGGCCAGAGGATTTTGGTTTGTCTGGCCTACATAAGAACCTTGGAAAGGGTCTGTATAATCATGCAAGTGTCACACACACACACACACACACACATACACACACACACGCGCGCTAGCTGGCTCTACCGGGTTTGGTTAATGCCCTAGTTTGAGTCTCAGGTTTGGGGATCACAGGTGCTGGGGGGTTGGGGGATGGGGGTTGGGGGATGGAGGGTGGGGTGTGGGGTGGTGGATTGGATGTTCTGTTCAAGAAAGGTGCACCTGTCCATGCCAGTGTGTGTGGGGGTGTTAGCCGAGGGCCCCACACAGACGGGGGAGGGGACTGTGGATGTGACTGTGACTCCTTGCCCTTCATTGTGTGGGAAAGCCCAGAGTCTTCACCTGAAAGGCAAGGGCCAGGCTGGCCTCTCCGGTTTTCTTCCTGCATTCTTCTGGCTACCAACTGCAGGAAGGAATGCGAGGGCCTAGTACTCACCCACGGAAGGAATGAAGTTCGTTCTGCCACCCTGCTACAGCGTGGCTGTGCCTTGAAAAACAGCTTAAGAAATGACAGTGTCACTCACAAAGGGACTGGTATGGTACTGTCCTGCTTCTGGGAGGTCCTAGGGTGGACATGCTGGGGCCGAGGGAGACAGAGGTCACAGGAGCATTTTTGGGCCTCCCCGTTTCAGTGTGAGATGATGGTGAAGTCCTGGAGATGGGTGGTTAACAGTGCATTAAACACCACCAGGGCTAATATGGTGCATAGTATGTTACACATACTATAAGATGCACCCCACCCCCAGAAAGATATGGTATAAATAGATTATAATATGGGATTCTAAATCTCTTTGCTATTTTTCAGAGGGAGAGAGACCAGAGGACAGTGTGAGCCGAGTTGTATGCCTGCTCGACCTGGTTGGTGTCTTTTGGCTTGACAGGTACTGGGTAGGGCTCACGTGGGATTCAGCGGTCTACCCTTGGCTGGGTCTCGAACTCCTTCCGGTTAGCATGGTGTGCAGGGTTCCTCCCATTCGGCCACTAGTTCCCCCCTCTCCCCCCATAGCACTTAAATACCCAGGTTCCACTTTAAAAAAAAAACAAAAACAAAAACAAAAGCAAAAACAAAAACCTAATTCTATTCTAAGTCCATCTTTGTTTACTTTTGTAAACAACAGGAGCAGATCCTGTTTGGTTATCACTTAAATGCTAAAAAGGAAAAAAAAAAAAAAAACACCAATAAGAGGGAAAACCGTGCAAGGAAAACCACCTCCCTGTGTGCAGGTTTTGAAAAAACATCCTGACAATAAACAGCCTGGTTGGGAGGGCGCGGCTGGGAGTCTTTGGAGGGGGCGGGCACGCTGCTCTGCGGCGCCCTCTGGTGGCCGCATCCCGGCATGGTCACGCTCCGCTGAGGCTTCTCCCAGGGGTTGGCACTTGGGGCCTTGGTGAGGGACAGTTCTCAAACAGAGGTTTACAATCATGAGTGCACCGCATGGTGCTTCAGGCAGAGGCATGGAAAATGACACATCTATTTTGGAAGGCTCTCTCTCTCTCTCTCTGATAGTGGCCAGTGAGGAAGATACCAAGAGGGGGAAAAAAAAACCCTGAAAAACGTGTGGCCCATCATCCATTTTACTTATATTGTGTGATATTGTCCCTCAGAGGGTAAAGCCAATGAGAAGAATAAGTGATTGAAAGAAGCATTTCATTCCCCTGGCAGGAATTCAGTCATTAGCGATATACCTATTTTACAAAGGGAGATTAGATAAATTAGCGATTGAAGAAAGTGGAACAGATGTTTTCCCTCTGATAAGCACTATTCTATTAAAACACACACACACACACACACACACACACACACACACACACACACCTCTAGAGGGTTGTAATTTGCCCAGGAAACAGGAATACATGGGTTTTAGGTCCTTTGACATTTTGAAAATCCAAAGAAATACCACAAGTGCGATCTCTGACCGGCAAAGGGACTTACATGGGGACTGCACACAGCCACAACCGTGGTGGCTTGAGTAACGAGGTCTCCTGTGTGTGTGTGTGTGTGTGTGTGTGGTGGTGTGAGAGGTCCCCCACATGCCTTCAGGCTCTTCAGTAGCTTCTTGTGACGCGCTCTATGTTCTGAGGCAGCCATTGTCACCATTTTATAGTCCCGGGAGGAGGTGAGGTCGCAGAGCTGGTGACTCGATGTCGTTCAGGGGCGGCCCCCAAATCTTAGTGAGGAGAAGTGGATCACCCAGGGGGGTTAGTGCAGGATGTAAATTCTTGTCCCCACCTCTGGCTTTCTGGGGCAGAGCTGTTTGAACCTTCAGGAGCCTGGGGGAGAGTCCGTCCGGTAGAGCCTGAGGAGCATGGGTCGGATCAGAACCCTCTGGAGGGCTCAGAGAGACCTGCAAAGGCTCGTCCCTAACTCCTAAAGGTGGTGTAAGGCAAGTATCGATCTGGATGGGGCCCCCGCTAACTCTGCTGTAGACACTGGTGCTGGTAGGATTTGAACTCAGGCCCGTCTTTTCTCACCCGCAGACCTCTGTTTAGAATCCCCTGTCTAGCTATTGGGTATTTTTCTCTGCTTGGGTAGCTGTGCACCCGCCTTCCAAGAAATGTCAGTGACTCAGTGAACAAGTCCCATCGGGACTTAGGATCATAGAAGGGGCCTGCCACCGAGCTTAGGACGAATGGCTTAACCATACGTTGGCTGCTTTCTTCTGGGGGAGATTTTATTTTCCCTCTGGGAGCCACCAGGAGAAATCACATGCTATCCTCTGGCCTTCCTCTGAATGTGGTGTTTCAGGCGAGGCTTGGCAAAGCTGCGTTCAGCACCGAGTAAAAAGACATCATGAAGACCTAAAGGTGGTTGATAAGCATCAGGAACAGGGCGGAACCAGAATATGTCAGTCTTGGGAAAGGTTACCAAGCAACAGGTCAGGAAACAGAGGTCCTAGAAGGGGGTCTCACAGGGTTACTAAGTGCCTGGCATTCGAGGACTGAGTTTCTTTGGGTCAGGATTCCTGTGACCAGACCAGGCTCCTCTTCCTGTGATCTGTCCAATCCACGGCATATTTGTTGCCATCGCTGTGATAAAACATCTGATGGAACCACATTAAGGAGGGAAGGGTTTATTCTCGCCCCTGGTTTGAGGTATAACCCGCCATCCTGGAGAGGGCACGAGGCAGCGGGTCACGTGGCGGGCATCCAGCGTCAGGAAGCAGAGAGGGTGAAAGCCGGGCCCAGCTCCATTTCTCCCTTTGATTCAGTCTGGGACCCTGGCCCCGTCAGCTGCCCCATCCATCGAAGGGGTGGTCTCTCCCTTCTCGGACCTCCCTGGAGACATGCTCACAGTCGTCCATCAAGTTGACAGCCCAGAGTAACCACACGCTGTTTGTTTAGGCGTTGGGCTTTCCTGAGATCAGCAATGTTGGTTCAATTCGGTGGGTCAACAACTTCGGCCCTCGGAGGTAGTTCAAACATGGTACCTTTTGATGTGTGTGTGAGACTGTGTGTGTATGAGTGTGTGTGTGTGTGTGTGTGTGTGTGTGTGAGAGAGAGAGAGAGAGAGAGACGGAGAATATGTAAGTATGTGTGAGTGTGTGTTGTGAGAATGTGTGTGAGTGTGAGTGCGTTGTGAGAATTTGAGTGTGAGTATATGTGCAAGTGTGTGTGTGTGAGACTGTGTAAGACTGTGTGTGTGAGAGAGAGAATGTAAGTATGTGTGAGTGTGTGTTGTGAGAATGTGTGTGTGTTGTGAGAATGTGAATGAGTGTGAGTATATGTGTGAGTGTGTGTATGTCTATGTGTGTGGGTATGTGTGTGAGAGTGTGTGTAAGAGTGTGTTAGACTGTGTAAGACTGTGTGTGTGTGAGTGTGTGTATGTATGTCTATGTGTGTGAAAGTGTGTGTAAGACTCTGTGTGTGTGTGTGTGTATGTATGTCTATGTGTGTGAAAGTGTGTGTAAGACTCTGTGTGTGTGTGTGTGTGTGTGTGTGTGTGTACATGAATGTGCATGTACCATGGCACACATGTGGAGGGCGGAAAACAATGCGTGGAAACTGATTATCATATAATTCCTGGGGACTGAACTCGCGTCCTTAGGCTTGGCGGCAAGCCCCTTTACCCAGACAGCCCTCTCACAGGCCCTTCATTGTGTTCTTAAAGAGTCACGATTACAAGCAGACATTAAATGGCTTCTCACATTTTTGAATAAAGTTGAAAACTATGCCCCCTCCCCCCCATTTCCTCTTTCATCTGAGTTTTACAAGTTGCCAGGACCCAGACAGAAGCCTACCGCTGCTTCAGATGCACGGTTAGTGGTATTAGGACTGCTTTGTCTTTTGTGTAGTAAGAGTTGTAAGAGTCACTGCCATCCACCGCTGGAACTTTAGCATAGTTCCAGATGGACATTTTGCACATTGAATAGACACTCCCTGTTTCCCACTGTTCGATTGTCCTGGGAAATCACCATTTCTTTTTTTTTTTCTTTTGATTCCAAAAATTTGATGTTTTCACTACCTCATGCAAGAATGATCTCTCTGTCGCTGTCTCTGTCTCTGTCTCTGTCTCTGTCTCTGTCTCTGTCTCTGTGTTTCTCTGTCTCTCTCTGTTTTCTACTTAGAGTGATGTCATTGTTAGGTCAGGTTGTAACATAAGCTAATTCTCCATTTCTTCTTCTTCTTCTTTTTCTTCTTCTTCTTCTTCTTCTTCTTCTTCTTCTTCTTCTTCTTCTTCTTCTTCTTCTTCTTCTTCTTCTTCTTCTTCTTCTTCTTCTTCTTCTTCTTCTTCTTCTTCCTCCTCCTCCTCCTCCTCCTCCTCCTCCTCCTCCTCCTCTCCCTTTTCCTCCTCCTCCTCTCCCTCCTCCTCTCCCTCCTCCTCCTCCTCCTCCTCCTCCTCCTCCTCCTCCTTCTCCTCCTCCTCTTCTTCCTCTTTTGGTTTTTCTGGGCAAGGTTTCTCTGTATAGCCCTGGCTGTCCTGGAACTCACTCTGTAGACCAGGCTGGCCTCAAATTCAGAAATCCGCCTGCCTCTGCCTCCCAAGTGCTGGGATTAAAGGCGTGCGCCACCACTGCCTGGCTTTCATTACTTCTTAAGGCTTAACTGTAGTCTGTGTGTATGGACTTACCACAGTTTGTGTATCCGTTCAGCCATTAATGAGGGAGACTGGGCTGTTTCTATCACATGGTTACTATGAGTCACACCATCATGAACATTGTTGTACCAACATTTGTTTGGGTTCCTGGGCATAGTGTTGTTGTCCTTTTTTGTTGTTGTTGTGTTTTTTTTTTGTGTGTGTGTGTAAGAAGTACTTCAGTACCCCTAATCTTGGAACCCTAACTTTACAGACAATAGGACATTGTTGAAAGGCATGTTACTTGATCAGAGCTCATAGCTTGAACAGCGCTGGGTGGGTCCTTTTCCTTCAATGGCTTCTCCTGTGTAGCCCCCTGAGCTCCTGGCTAGCCACAGTCACGGTGCACCTGGGACCACATGGTCAGATTTAAAATTCTCTGACTTGGTGAGAGATGGGGACCTAGGGCCTTATGACTGTCCATAATAGACACGAAGTGTCTGAGTCACCAAAAGGGACAGAGGGACTGCGTTGACAGGGACTGTGGCGACAGCTGCTGGTCAGGGTTTGGTGCCAGGGAAACCTTCTGGGGGTGTCAATGTCTTTCATCGACAGGGAAGTATGGTGTGGTAGCTGACTTAGATGACGCAGTGGTGGCCCACGATGCCCAGTGGACTTCTGTCTGCACTGACTGGGTGTTGCATGCACCTTAAATCCTGGTACGAGACAAACAGTGTTCATGACAAATGGACCCATTCCTGCTTCTAGTCAGTTTTCCTCTGGTTCTTTCTCCTGCCCGGAAAAGCCAGGAGAGACAAGTTGCATTTGTTGCCCCCAGAGTCAGACTTGAGTTCTGCTTGGCTTCTGTGCAATACTCATGTGTACTGGATGGGAAGGGAGTTGGTGAAAATAGCAAATAATGTGTTTAGCTTCCAGAGGGTAACTGAAAGTGCCCTCACGGTGCCAGGATGATGTTCTTTGGTTCTAAGAAGTGTGTAGGGTTGCTACTGCCTTCTGTTGCTAAGGTAAAAAAAAAAAAAAAAAAAAAAAAAAATGGTCAAGTGATGGAGTGGGGAGAGAATCCAGGTGGTAATTTCAAGTGAATGACAAGACGAAGTCCCTGCTGGAGGAACATGGCTTCATTCATCCCAGGGTTTGATCCAAGGGGCGTGGTCAGTCATGGGAACTTGCGCTGTGGGAGGGGGGGAGGGGCTGCTAGTGAACGGAGTATGCTGACGTCTTTGTGGCCTCCTCTCACGTTGATGTTGGGTTTAGTAAAGCCTTTCTCTAAGGCCTGTCTGAACTTCTGGGAGGCTATCTATCTCCAAGGAGCTGAAGGAGCTTGCAGCCCCATAGGAGGAACAACAAGATGAACCAACCAGTACCCCCAGAGCTCGCAGGGACTGAACCACCAACCAAAGAGTACACGTGGAGGGACCCATGGCTCCAGCTGCATATGTAGCAGAGGATGGCCTTGTTGGACATCAAAGGGAAGAGAGACCCTTGGTCCTGAGAAGGCGTGATGCCCCAGTGTTTTCAGAGTGGAAACCAGGAAAGGGGCTAACATTTGAAATGTAAATAAAGAAAATATAATAATAATAATAATAATAATAATAATAATAATAACAATGCCTTTCTCAAGCAGCAAAGGCGTTTCAAAGCTTCAGGAGCCATTAGGCAATATATCCTAAACCAGGAATTCATGGCTAGCGTCTGCCCGTAAGCTATAGAAAAGTCAGAAGACTATTCAGATGAATAGCACGGGCTCCGTAGGCGGCTGTCAGTGGAGTGGCTTTCCCTCACAGTGCTGAGCTTGCCTGGACAGAGAGCCGGGGCCAGCCAAGCCGTGTTTATTTTAGAGTCAACACATCCCAATACTTCATCACGTCACAAAGAGAGGCCTTGGGGTTGGATCGTTCCACTAATATTTACAGAGCACCTCCCAGGAGCCTCACATTGTTCTGTTCTCTGCCTGCACAGGGAGGACAAACAGATATTGTTCCTGCTCAGATGGGGCCTACAGTGAGCTGAGCGAGAGGAAGGCGTAAAAAAGCAACAGCAAATAACCCCACACTAATAAACACGCGACTCAGAGCTGTGGCAAACGCCATGAGGGACAAACCTGAGGAGTGTGAGGGAGGGCGGAAAACAGCGAGGGAGTCTCTGAGGAAGGGGCTCTCGGGATGAGGCCTGACTGGAACCGGAGCGAGGGGCCTCTGAGAAGAGAAAGGCCCCGTTAAATCAGTACTGCAGGCTCGAGCTGCCTCGAGAGAGGAAACCAGAAAGGCCAGCACGGCCTTGTGCCATGCGGGGCTCCGTAGACCTCGCGCAGATTTGGATTCCCTCAGCAATGTAATGGAGGCCCCAGAGGGCCAAAAGACTGGGCAGTGGCACAGTTCCAAGGGGAAAGGGGTCATTCTAGTGTGGGTCAGACCAGAGTGGCAAAGGGCATATAGGGCCTATGTGGTGACTGGGGTAGGGGGTGTGGCGGGGGTCGGGGTGGGGGGTTTGGGGGGGAAGAGGCTGTGAATGGAGGGGCGGGATTGAGAGGGTCTGGCCAGGAAGAAAAACAACTAGGGAAGGCATTGCCTAGGCTGCTTCCCTCCTCAGTGAGCCCAGCAGGTCCCAGTGACTGACAAGACACCAGGGAACAGAGCTAGGCATTGTCTTCTCCAGGCCTGTTATGATATGGTCCTACCAACCAGGTGGCACCCACCATCCTAGAAACTATGGATTTAAGGGCCAGATGTGACAGCGTCACTCCAGGGTCCACCTCCATCTTCTTTAGAAATCTTTTATTTTTTTTCTTGAGACAGGATTTCACTGTATAGCCCTGGCTGCCCCAGAACCTGCTCTGTAGACCAGGCTGGCCTTGAACTCATACAAAAGGATCCGTCTGAGTCTGCCCCCACCCCCTCCCCGACGAGTACTGGGATTAAAGACCTGAGACTCAGTCTTCTTTTAGTGTTCTCCGGTTGGCTTCTCAGAGAGACCATGTGAGGACACCTCTCTCCCCATGTTGTGACTCTAATATTAACCAATTTTATCTGCAATGATATTGTTTCCAAATCGTGTCCCTCTGAGGTTCTGTGGGACAGGGCTCCAGTAGACTAGGTCCAACTCAAGTCGCATTTGGAAGTCTGTGTCGACTTTCAGTTCCAGGCCAGCTCTGAGTTCACAAAGGAGGGCCAGTAAAGCTCTGGGAGGGAATCAAAGCTCTAGGGAGGCAAGAGGAGCGGCCAGCCTGTCTCCAGGTCCCACAGGGGCCATGTAACTTGCACAGGAGACAGTAAGGGGGCGTGACCCATGCTTTCTAAAACCTGCATTCTGTGAACTACCAAGTTTCTAGTCTGACACACTTTTAGAGTATGCTAGATAGTTTTATGTAAACTCGACACAAGCTACAGCCATCTAAGAGGAGAGAACCTTAATTCAAAAAAAGGTATCTGTAAGATTGGGCCATAGGAAAGCCTGGAGGGCATTTTCTTCATGATTGACATGGGAAGGCCCAACTCATTGTGGGTGGTGCCATCTCTGGGCTAGTAGTACCGGGCTCTACAAGAAAGCAGACTGAGCAAGCCAAGAGCAGCACCCCTCCATGGCCTCTGCATCAGCTCCTGCCTGCAGATTCCAGCCCTGCTTGAGTTCCTGTCCTGACTTCCTTCAGTGGTGAACAGTGATGTGGAGAAGTAAGACCAATAAACCCTTTCCACCCCAAGTTGCTTGTGCTCATGGCTTTTGGGTCAGTACAGCAACGGAAACTTTAACTAAGTCACTGAGATTTCAACACTGGTCAGTGTCTGTTCATAATTGACGAGGAGGAAGGTAAACTCAGGTTCTTAGTATTTTAAAGACTTTAGTCTTGTATAGAAAAATGCTGCTTTTCTGATGAGAAGAACCAACACTTTCTAGTTATATGCAGGCCAGACAATTCCATTTCTTGGTGGCGCCCACTAGCACTGCCTGACTAGAAGACACTGAAGGACAATTATAGCCTAAAGTCGAGAACCAGCATGCACATGGGTTGGACTGGACACGGACAGGCCAGGGCAAGTTTCCATGATGGCAACTTCTTAGCAGGATCAACCTCTTCTCTCCCCTTCCTCTTCCTCCTATGCCATCTGTCTGTCCATCTTGCAGAGGTCAGAAGACAACCTCTAATGTTCTGTTCCTCCAGACAGGGGATCTCACTGGAACTCACCGAGTAGCCCTTAGGGATCCATCTGACTCCACCTCCCCAGCTCGGGGATTACAAGCGTGTGCCCCCATAGTGAGTGGCCTTCAATGCACCTTTGGGGACTCATTCGGCCACCATCCTAGCCCTGGAATCACCTTTGAAGCAGAATGGGGCCAACGGTTGCAGGATCTTGGCTGCGGTTGTGTGTGACGCCAAGGAAAAAGGCCGGGGAGCTAGCTATCAGCCCTGTGCTCAGGCCTCAGTGTGAGCCTCATGCTAAGAATCAGGACCTGGAAGTGTGGGGGTCACCCAAGTGACATAGCGGAGCTCAGGTTTTTTTTTTTCCTCTCCAAACTTTGCCTTCAGTGTGGCCTGTCTGTCTGTTGTAGGAAGCCTGCCCGGTTTACCAGTCACTTTTACAAGGCACAGTGGCTGACTAGGCTGTGGAATAAAGCCAGGGTGTGGCCTGGGGCAGGAGAATGAGACAAGGGTCCAGCCTTCGTGAACTTTCTGGGGACTTTGCGATTTTTATCTGAAAACACCAGGAACGCTTGGAGCCTATTCAGTAACCGCCTCCTGCTGTGGGTGGGAAATTTTTATTTTGGAAAGGACCCACTAGTAATTTTATTATACACCCCATTTTTTTTTTTAACTTTTGACTGTCCATTTGTTTCCCTCTTTCAGGATCATGGTTTCAGGGTACCCAACAGTTGCTTTGGAGAGAACGTAAGATGGAAATTACCTGAAATAAAGAATTTGTGAGCTGGTGTGTGTGTGTGTGTGTGTGTGTGGGGGGGGGTATGATTGTGTGTGTGTGTGTTCAACCTCCCAGAACTGCAAAATATAAAATATAAAAACGAAATCCCCATGCCTTCAGGTTTACAGTGTGTGCTGTTCTGAGTTTGGTGACATCCTACGCAGTCCCTGTCAGTTTCACCTGGGACCTGTCTCACCAGGGCTTGGACTGCCCCAACAATCCTTGATCCTTTGATTAGTGACACCAATGCTAATGTAATGATGGCCACTATTTGAAAATATCATCTGGAAAGTGATTCCTCTAACGACAAACCAGAGAGTTCATGGCTTATTCAGGAAGGAGACAACATGTATGCTGGGGTCACCAAGATCTTCATTCAGAGCAATCCTGTCTGAGATTGCAAGGAGGGAAAGGGGCATAGGTGCTGATTTTACATTCCTTACCCTGCAAAGGTTAAGGTCTCTGGTACAGTAAGCCATTAGCTCAGTTGGAAAACCAGGGAATGATGGGGGTTAGTACTGTCTGCTGGCACGTGTCCTGACCTGAGGTTGGAGGACGAGTTGTGACCTCTGCATGACCTTTGTGTCATAAGTGAGATTCTCACCCCTCTCGTGGGTGGGGAACTGAGAGAGACTGGGTAGGATGTCGTCGTTGGCCTGGCCATGTTCACGGGTCTGGTTACTTCCGGGCTGGCCTGCTGTGACTTCCCAGGTGGGCAGAGAGCATGTACCAGCCCCTGTTGCTGCGTCGTGGCTATGGCTGGAGCAGCTGCCGGAGATGTGCTTGTGTTCAGGGGTCCCGGTAGAATAAGGGGTGGGGACAGAGGTCCTGGGAGGATCTGAGGTCATGCCAGGCTCTGCACACAAGCTGTGAAGTCCAGCAGAGTGTTTGCCTCCTCGGAGGCTCAATTTGGCTATCTAAAGAAGGGGCGTCTTTCTCTCAGGTTGAGAGAATCAGGAGATCCCGGCAAGCACGTGGACCTGCCAGTGCATTCGGTTGTGAGCTGGGAAATCTTCTGGTTTCTAAGACTGTGTCCTGGGAAATCCCGTGGTCCCAGCCAAACTCCCTTACCACGTGAGCTCTCTTCTCAACTCATCACTGGATGGAGCAAGGCTCAGAGTTCCCCAAATCCTCCTCTTCCCTGAAGCGGAAGCAGGCTGACGGTGTCCAGTAGTCAAAACTCCCCATTCTATTCCGAGAAACACGGAGCCATTTATGTACAGAACTAAACTTCCCAAATTGTGCTAAATCATGTGATTTAAATACTGCTCTATCTAGGGATGAGGACCAAGGCATTGTGCAGTCCCATTAATAATGAATGGTTTGCCGGATTCTAATCCTGTTAAGCACACAGTTGCCCTGCAAATGTATTAGCGATGATGTGTATTTGTGAATTAAGCCCTCGGTGCGTCAGGTTTATGAGCCTAATTGTCTATTCAAAAGGCTATCACTTCATCGCCTCATGAAAATTAAAAAGGTCCCTTTTGTGGGAGCGTTGTGTTAATCCTCCCAGTGATATTTCCCTTTCTTTTCCATTTCCTCTTTATTGAGCGTTATTATAATTTAAATGCAACTGAAGCAAATCCTGCCATTATACTGAAATTGATTATTAAAATAACACTGATAATTATATCCAGGTACTAGAAAATAACACATATGCAGTGCTGGTGGAGAGATTAAACACACCCTTCCCTCCCGGAAGAGACGCAGGTCACTAAAAATAGGAGAACGGGCCAATATATCTCCGAAATGGGCCGAAGATTTAGTGGCTGTTCTACCTCATAGAAGGCTGAATGATCTCCACTAAAATTATCATCTGAATCAATGTCTCATGGTGTGAACAGTTTGTTTGAGAATGTCTTAGTACTAGGCTCTA
Source organism: Apodemus agrarius (assembly GCA_964023405.1). Lineage (NCBI taxonomy): Eukaryota > Metazoa > Chordata > Mammalia > Rodentia > Muridae > Apodemus > Apodemus agrarius. The sequence goes on along the minus strand of OZ030027.1, from coordinate 36,016,358 downwards.
AGGGGACTTTTCTTTATCCACTTTTTTTTTTGAATTAAAAAAAAATCTTTTCAGATGAAAAATATATTATATCCAGTGCCTGGTCTCTATTGTCAAATAGCACTCGGGGGAAATTTTTTTTAGTGAAATTCTGTTTTTGAACACCAAAAGGATTTGTCTGTTTTTATTTTTTATTTTTTCAAGCCAAAAAAAAAAATCCTTTCTTTTTGGAATGTGTTTAGAAAACTCAAAGGTATCTTTGTCTTTCGACTTCAACCAACTCAGGACTTGTGACTGCTCTGTTTGAAGAATTTCCTTTTGAAAAGCAAAGTTTGGGGGGCTGAGGAAGTACAGGCAGCTTTGCCCGGCCCTGGCGCCTCTGGCTTCCTCTCCTTTAGGGGATTTGCAGAATCTAGTGCTCAGTGCATCTGAAGCGGTGGACAGGGGGACAGGTGACCACGAAGCCACAGAGCAAGCATGCGAGGAGATGGCCTCAGAGGAGCTGTTAGGAAGAGCAAGTCCTCAGGGGAACATTCCCCCTTTCAAAGATAATTTCAAAGATGCGGATGCCAGGAGAATCTGCCCATGCCCGCGCCTGGCTCCTGCCGCAGGGTTAGGCTTCTCAGATGGAGAGCATCCAGCCCGTACTCAGGTCAGATACAAATCCTGCCTGCTTTCTTTGGGAAACCGATCGCTTCTAACATCGTCGTATGTGGAGTCAGACTGGTAAACTGGCCTTTAGAAATGAGGGCTGGGTGGGTCCTCCAAAAGCTGGAGCAGTAACTGTCCCAAAAGCTGTGGCCTGTCTGTGGAATCCATTCCCCAAAACAGTTGCCTTGTCTGGCCTCAGAGGGAGAGAATGTGCCTAGCTCTACTGAGACTTGATACAGCAGGGTTGGGGGGGGGGGTCATGGGACACGTGTCAGAGGAGAAGGGGAGAGCTGGGGGAGGGGCCATGTGGGAGGAGACTGAGAGGGTGGCGCTTCGATTGGGATATAAAATAATAATTTAAAAAACAAAACAAAACAAACAAGAAAGAAACAAGGGCCACTGGTTTCTCCTCTTCAGGCACTTGAGACTTTAAAGAAAGTGTCTTCCCAGTGCCCCTAGTCCGTACAGGTTGTTATATGGCGTCTGCCCCAGCCAAGACCACCAGGCTGCCATCTTGCCACAGGAGGGTAGAGCCAACCGGCAAATGAAGCCAACAGAGGAAGACACAGGCGAGGGCAGCAAGTGGCCAGAGCCACCAGCCCCGCCTGCCACGAACCGGTCCACCCTTCCCCATCTGTTTATTCACTTGATTGCTTTGTTAAGCCTGTCAGAGCTGGAATGTCCTGTCTCTCGTACACAAAAGGATTCTGGCTGATACTATCTTTAACCCAGTAACGAGGGCTATTCTGCATGACCTGTGTCCATGCTCTCAGGACACATGTCCCTATGAGGGAGCTGATGACTGTGTCTCATCCTCAGTGGAGACCGGGACTCCCTATAGAAGGGGGCAGCAGCATCAGGAGGAGCAAACTGAACTCCCGACTTAAAAAGACTAGTGCAACAGGACATTGTGGTTTTTTGTATTCAACAGTCAAACTCTGTTAGTTCTTGTGTGTTACCCAGCAGCCTCTGCTTTCCCAATCCTGACACAGTGTCGGATTGAGATGATATGGCCAAGGGGAAGCCATATGAATAGCAGGTCCAACAAGGTATGTATTGGTCACAGATAGCTCTTTACCAGAAGCTGTAACCTTGGTGGCTTCAAATAACCTTTAAAACATTTAACACAACACTTAACATCTTCCTGGTTCCCCCCTCCCCCGCGCCCCCCCCCATCAGGATTACAATGTGACAGTGAAGGCATTGGATACATTGTATTGTTGCCAGCAGTTCAGGCCCTGGTTGGAGTGTTTAGCATTAATTGTCAGCTCCACAGGACCTAGACTCACCTGGGACAAAGGGCCTCCGTGGGAGATTGGTACCTCTGGTTGGTCAGTGCCCAGGTCTGTGGGGGATTGTCCTTACTGCTCTGATTGTAGGGAAGGCCCATTGTACAAGGACACGCGTAAGAAGGGAAGCTTTTTGTCTTTTGCTTGCTCAGTCTTTATGCTCCCTGGTAAGTTCATCCACCTCGCTGCTGCTGCTGCTGCTGCTGCTGCTGCTGCTGCTGCTGCTTCTTTCTTTCACTGAAATCAGAGACGCTTCTCTCTAGGGGATCCTCCAGACCTCGGTGTCAGATGGGGGTGCTGAGACACACCCAGCCTCATGGAGTGAACAATCACAGGGTTCGATGGCATGTGTGCCATTTGAATAAACCCACTCTTATATACATATATATATATGTATATATATATATATATACACATACATATGTGTATATATATGTATGCTTGTGTGTGTATGTATGTATGTATGTATATATATATATATATATATATGTATATATCTCTTCATTCTATTTATTCTGCTCCCCTAGAGAGCCCTAGGGAGTCCCTCTTTCCGACTGGGGTGGTGGTTGGCAGGTAGGATTGGATTGGGTAGCTCACGACTGTGGGCTTCTTTGCTTAGCCTCTTGCCTTCCCGACACAGCCGTCTACTTTGAGGTCAGTGAACTAGCTTCTTACTCCCAGTGTAACAAATGGTTACAGAGTTAGTAGACTAAAACATACCCCTAAGTATGTATGTGTCTGTGTGTATAGGTAGTATGTATGTATGTACATGTCTGTGTGTATGTATCTATGTGTGCATGTGTGCATATTGTGTATGTATATGTGTATATGTGTGTATATGTATATGTGTGTGTGCATGTCTGTATGTGTGTATATGTGTATATGTGTATGTCTGTGTGTATGTATGTATACATAAGTATGTGTGTGTATCTGTGTGTATATGTGTATATGTGTGTCTATGTATGCATGTGTGTGTCTGTGTGTATGTGTCTGCATGTCTGTGTGTGTATGTGTAGTATGTACACATATGTATGTATGTACATGTCTGTGTGTATGTATCTGTGTGTGAATGTGTGTACATGTATGTATATATGTGTGTATGTATATGCATATATGTGTGTATATGTATGTCTGCATGTCTGCATGTGTGTGTATATGGGTATATGTGTGTGTCTGTATATGTTTGTATATGTGTATATTTAATTCCCTGAGTATAGGGACTAAAGGTGTGTGCCATTATAACCAGCCCAGCCTCTGTTTTAAGTAGAGAGTGACTGAGTGTGTCTGAAGGTCATGTTGCACTGTGTGCATTTCTGTTTGGTTTGAATATAGGGCATGCTCTTGACCTCTTTCCTGGTCTGGGGTGGCCTCAGGAGGAGAACAGATGTAATAAGGATGCGGAAAGGCAGTGTGGTCCTTCTGAAAGAAGTGGATCCAGGGCAGGTTTGAAAGTTTCCTGGAGAGCCTGCACTCTCTCTCTCTCTCTCTAGCCTCCTTGCTGCACGGGTGACTCAACTTCCCTGTCTCCATTTCTCCAAACCCCATTTGCAAACAAAGGCATTTCTCATACATAGTCTAACTGCACAGGAGGCACGCGGAGTGAGCTTGGCTCAGTAGTGAAAATCTGTCTCTTTGCTAAGGGGAGCCTTATCAATACCCTAGCAAGATGGAGCACAGGACACCATTTATGTCAGCTTACAAACCTGTTCCCTGGATTTATATTCACCAACAAATCATCATTATGTTCCTCCCCAAAATAGTGGTACTTGTTTTGCATCTTTTCTGAAATAGACTATTTTGCATTTTGTCTTACAAAACAACCTGCTGAGCAAAACAGTGCTCAGGATAAGTGTACTGTCTACTGTCTGTGCTTTACCTAATTGAAATCATCCTCTCCGCCTCAGCTCCCTGTTGGTGCTCTGGGGTGTGTGTGTGTGTGTGTGTGTGTGTGTGTATACAGGTACTTTATCTGTGATAGGTAGGAGGCCAGAAATGGACCCCAAGTGAATTTTATAGCATATTTAAAATGCTACCCTTTTCCCATCGTCAGTTGTGTGTGGAGCGAGGGTTATTCTGGAGTAGTGGCTATCATTTTGTATTTCAATTTAAAATTCAATTCAGCTCACATACTTGTAATTTAACAGTGCAGCAAACATCTCCCCATCTTTAATAAGACGCCATTCCACATTCCTCCCGTGTGTGGAGGAGAGAAGGGGACCCTCCGCCCGTTCCGTGCACACACACTCGCCGTTGCGGATGTGAGCTCTGTCAGTACCCAGCAGCTGCTGGGATCCAATCTCTCATATCTAATTTAGGCTGAAACTCAAGATGGAACTTGAAAGATCTATTGTGGCTTGTCCTGCTTGATGGCTTGGGAGAGGGGATTAATTCTGAGATGTATCCAACCAGCTTGAAATGTCAGAGAGTTTGATAGGTAAAAATAAGAATAAAGGGACTCTTTAATAAGTGAAGTCTTACACTGGTGTCTTATTTTGGTCCTGTGACAGGCCTTTTCACCCGCATGTCTAGTCTGTCACCTTTATTATGGTATCATTTTTTTTTGAGAGATTGTCTTATATAATTTTGGTAGTGCTCAATGCTAGAATTCAGCAGACTTTCTTCTCTCTGTGATCTGATTTTCCCCTGAAGCTGCACCTACAGGCTTCTTATTCTTGCCTTAAAGATTGCTATGTGGATGGGAAACTCAACTGGGCCCATGGTGACTTTGGCACAAGGTCCCAGATGTCCCTGCATAAAGATAATACAGAGAATGCGAAGTGTAAGGGGCACATTTGCCATTTACCATCAATTTAGAGGCATTTCTGACTTATTAGTAAATGGCCAGGTGCCCATATAGCTGGGCGGAGGTGCATCTGGGGGAGTGGCCTCCCTGGAGTGCCCAGATGCCCCGCACACATTGCCTAATGTCCTGGGCTCTGCAGAACTTTCGCAAAAATTAACATGCTCACCAAATATGTATTTCTTGCTCATTAACTCGATAAAGCCCACTGGTTTTTTAGAATCACAGCGGCAAGTTGTAAATGATGTATGAAATGAAAAATCTTTTCTCATCCAGTGAGCAGGGAGAGAGATCGCTGACGGTGCCTGTCACTGTTGCTGTGGTGGCAGAATGTCTAGACCTGAGTTGTCCCACGGCAGTGGTGACCGCAGAGGGAGACAAGGATGGCCCAATGGTTTCCTCCTCTTTCCCCCACAGTGTAGGGACAACATGGCTGGAGGACTCTCACAAGGAAGCCGGTGGCTGCTCTCTGGGGACAGCATGGCCTGTATTCTATAAGGGGAATGACCTTCGGTCTTTAGCCTTGTTCTGTGTCAGAAAGTTTCCTTCAATTTCATTTCCATACACATGATAAATAAATGAATATTTGCATGCTCATAGACCCGGAAATAAGTCAGGCATCAATGAGGACTTATATAGGTCAAAGGCAGGGACTTGGCTCGCGTCAAGAAACAATAACGTTTTTTTCTCCCAAATGGAAGAATTGTGTGTGTGTGTGTGTGTGTGTGTGTGTGTAACTTCCTGTGTATGTGTGTGTTCTTGTGCTTGTGCAGGTGAGCCCGTATGTGTGAATACAAAATGTATGCATGTTCATATGCACATTGAGGTCAGAGAGCAACCCAGTCTATAGTTCGTTCCTAAGGCACTATAATGGCTACCCTTACCCTAACTAATAAAGGCACCATCTACCTTATCTGTGGAGACAGAGTCTCTCATTGGCCTGGAACTTACCAAGTAGGCTGGGCTGGCTGGCTAGCAAGCCCAGGGACCTTTCTTTCCCCCCAGTGCTGGGATTACAAGTGCACAGAACACCCTGCTTTTATTTTATTTTATTTTTTAAAGTTCAGCCTGAGGATTGAACTCAGGTCCTTGCACTTACAAGGCAAACACTTGGCTGACTGGGCTGCCGTCACAGTCTTGCCTTGGGTGGGTACCATGTTTCATGCTTCATGGCTGAGCATGTAGCACCACATGTTGACCTAGTGGTTTCTTCTTTCTTTCTTTTTATGGTCTCCCCGTGTATCCTCAGATGCGTGGAACTTGCTATGTAGAGTAGGCTAGCCTTGAACTCTACCTACCTCTGCCTCTGCTGGATGAAAGGTGGGCGACGCTGGTTTTGTAAACTGTGTGATTACTGCTTATGAGGGGAAGATGACCAATGAAGGAAGGAGCCATTCTCACTGGGCCGGTCTTATAGGGATGGACTAGCACTGATGTGTATGCTGAGTGCTAAGTTATGATTCTGAAAAGCCCACAGGGAGCAGGGAGGGTGCATTAAACGAGAGATTTATGCGTGGGTAGGCGTGCACTTCTGACCAGGGATCTGGGGGAGGAGCCTGAGTGCTTGCCAGTGTCAGGCGTTCAGAGGCAGTGCTGTTGCTCTCTTCAGACAAGTCACCCTGCCCTGGCTGGATGTTACATGCTGGGCTAGGAAGTCCTTCCCCTCAGTCAAGCCTGAAGGGTTTCCTTGTATCTTGTCATGGTTGTCAAGGTCAACTCAATTGGCATTGTCTTTCTTTAGGTGCCTAATCATGTGTGTCACCAACTTATCTCATGGGGTTTTCTTGAATTCGGAAGGCTTTGTTGTCTCTTTGAACTGTGGCTATTCAATTTATAGTCTGTATTCGGTATAGACTCCAAACTTTGCCCCAGTCACTATCTACCATATAGCGATGGTTACTGCACACCTACTGTGCTCTACTAGAGTGGACAGAGTCGACATTGGATCTTCAGCATCCACAAGCAGAGTTGATTGAGTGAACAGCCAGGGATCTTGTATCCTTACCCCCTGGAAGACAGTTTTTATCCTGTCTATCCATATTCTGTCCACTTTAGCAATAGCCATCAATGGCTTGGGTTTGTATGACTCTAAACACATTGAGGTCACGTTGGGGAGCAGAAGAGATGGAGTCTCTCACAGCTTAGGGCTGAGCTTTGTCTGTCTTTAAGACAAGTGTCTGTTGTCACGTTGTTCTAATCTCATCTCTGTTGCTGTGATAAGACCCTTTGACCAAAAAAACAAGCAAGGGAGGAATGAGTTTATTTAAGCTAAAGGTTACTTATGATCAATCATTGAGGGAAGTCAGGACAAGAACATAAAAGAAGAAACCATGGAAGAATGGCTAGCTCCATTGCAGGCTCATTCTGGGTTGGCTTTTTTCTGTTTTTGTTTTTTCGAGACAGGGTTTCTCTGTGTAGTTCAGGCTGTCCTGGAACTCACTTTGTAGACCAGGCTGGCCTCGAACTCAGAAATCCACCTGCCTCTGCCTCCCAAGTGCTGGGATTAAAGGCGTGCACCACCACCGCCCGGTCTAGGTTGGCTTCTTCCTACACAGTGCAGGATCGCCTTCCCAGGGAATGATGCCGCCCTAAGTGGGCAGGGCCCTCCCACATCAGTTAGCAACCACATCAGTTAGTAATTCCCCTAACCCCAAATCATATCCACAGTCCAATATGTGCCAGACAATTCCACAACTAAGCCTCCCTTCTCAGGTGACTCTAGCCTGGTCAAGTTGACAGTGAAAGCTAAGCAGTTAAAGCTGGCTCAGTCCTGTGTCTCATGGTTTGCGAAGGCAGCTGAAATCAGGGGAGTAAATAAAGCAAGGGTGGTTTGGGTGGCTGTGAGTATCTATGTTTACTCCTCTTCACAAAAATGCCTGTAGTTCAAAAAGCCTTTTATGCCCCTACGGGTATACTGAATGCAGACTTAAAGCGATACCAGGCCACAGGAAAGAGCCCGTCACAGATATTACTACTCTGAAAATACACGGAGGACCTTTATCTGGAGAACTGGGCACGGCGGTGTTTTTAGAAGACAGAGCCTCCTCACCTTGTTATCCACAGCAGTAAGCCCTTCTTCAGTCTCTGTCTCCCCTGCACACCTCTGCACTTTAGCGCCAACTCCATTTGCATCAAGATTAGCAAGATACCAGTCTGAATCCATCCAGATCAGAGGTGACAATCGCCACCTCTGAAATTGCAGCTTCAGACAATAGGAGCTCAGAAGCTCTCCAAGGCAAGTCAAGCTAGCTTTGATGACAGATGTGCATCAGAAAGCCTGGAGGTCAGGTAAGGACCTTGGTGGCAGTAACAAGCTTTGGCAGAAGACTGTGAACCCTACTTAGAGTCCCTTTAAAGCAACAAGGAGCGTAGGCGTGGGACCACAACACCAAGGGAGTATGGATTTGATGGAGTGAGCAGAAGACAAAGGTGATGTGCGTGCTATAGAAGATCCTCAGCTCGGTGCACTGAGTCACTGCTGAGAATGCCTGTAATGTTTAGAGGCCTCCTGTCACCCAGAGTGGCTGCGCTTTCAATGTTATTTTTCCCTTTAGAGAAATTCTGAAAGGAGATGACTTGGATGTCACCCTTTGCCACACTTCCTCTATCCCAGAAAGCACACGGGCTTTGCAGTTTACATATCGAGACGAACCCAGCCTTTGAAGCGAGGCACAGAGAACCAGCTAGAAAGACATGGAAATAAAACGCTGGCATCCTGCTCAGTGCAACCCTTACTTCAAGGCAAACTTTCTGCTTGGCCCGAGTTGAAAAGATGTTGCCTGCGTGCACGCAGGACTTGGTTTGAAAGTTGTTCTCTGCAGAATGCCCTGCAATCAAAGGGGACATTGCCCCTTAAATTTTGAGCATGTCAGACATGCACTCCACCCAGTAGGACACTAATGCTAACAGGGGATAAAGATGCACATGCATATTTATGACACTCACCTCCTGTTTCTGGAGCCTCTCTTGCAAGAACTCACAGGCTTTGCACGTGTTACCTCCGGGACTCTGCGTGCTAGGGGTGGGTCCCTGAGTTCATGGGTTGCACACTCTCTCTGGGCAGGCTGTGTGGAGGCATGTTGGAGCCCCCTTGGGGCCATCCTGGTCCTCTAGATCCCCAAGGACATGACAACACTCACAGCCTGGTGTCAAACCATCCAATCGCAAAATTCTTCCTACTCCTACGGAAGCCTGTCTGTTCTTTTCATCTTTAAAGAAGCTGTACTAGACTAAGCACATCGCATCCACCTGAGCAGATCCGCAGACTCTTCCTTAGCCCTCTTCTGCAATCACAATGAGCATCCAACTCAGTCCATCTTGGGGGAGGAGAGGATGATTGATTGACCTTATTTTTACCCTCTGTGGTCGACATCGAGGGATGCAGCATTTGGGAATCTAATAATTCCCAATGCGTTTAAATCTCTTCCCCAGTATATGCTGGCCATGACTCGGGGCACAAGATCCGGCCTCAGTAAGCCTCATTTTCTTATCTTTAAAGTGGGAATCATGTAGGTTCCAGCCCTTGGGTTGTCATGGTAATTTGGTGAGACAAGAAGGAATCTTGCACCAATTCTGAAATGTAGCTGGAGCGCTCCCGACTCTGTGCATTACCAGACTGTGTTCTCTGTGTTCTGAAACAGCTGTGTCTGTGAGATGCCGTGTATGAGCTCCGGCCCAGAGCGGGCAGTGCTGGAGCTCGCTTCATCACACACTGGTGCCTTCTGATCAGTCCCAACGTCCTTCCTTGTGATCAACCGTCACCATCAAATTCTTCGAAGGAAATGAACTTAGCAGGACATGATGGTGCAGCCTTCCTGGGAGGAAGGCTGAGACTGGAGGATCGTCTGTTTGAAGACAGCTTTGGACCTATCGTGCCAAGTGACATAAACCCATGTCAGGAGTTAGAACAGTGTACAGGTCCACTCCTATAGGGACCTGGAGTCACAGGCAGTTTTATAGGGACTGGAGAAGGGGATTGTGGGTTTATGCTTCATAGGGACAGAAGCATTGTTTCTCTTCCACTCCAAAATTCAAGGCTCCAGTTATGGTCTCACTGTTCCAAAATTTTTTATACCAACCAACTTTTTTATACCAACCAAAGAGGAAAACAACACAGAGGAAAACACTAAGTTTTTGGTTTTTTTTTTTTTTTTTAAACTACGATGTATTTTCCCGTATCTTTCAGGAAAATTTCCTTTGACTTTGTGCTCATAATTTCATTAGATCTAACCTTAGAGAATATAACCTTAGAGAAATAACCTTAGAAAAATAACCTTAGAGAAGGGAAGCGCATCTGAAGCAGACACGTGCTAGAAGTGCCTGCACTTCTCTTCTTTGATTGTTCTGAGCCTCACTAGGTCCCAATTCCATAGATGGGGCTCTTGGAAGATGCAGTCTCTCCAGAGGTTCCTAGCATCTCCCCGACTTACAGCCTGAGCTAACTGGAGGCTGGGATGTGAGCCCTGCTAGCCGGACAGCCCACGAACAAGTTCGATAAAGCCATAGATAAACAGCACTAATCCCGTTCCCCCGGTCTGTGGGATCCACGCCAAATTAGCGGTCCAGTGGGGGTTCCCCAAGTAAACAGTCTTGAGGATCGCCACACAGAAGTGTTAGATGAAGCTGTATTTCTGTATTTAAATTTAATATTAGTCTATGAGATTAGCAGAGATGGAATTTGCCTTGGAAAGGAGAACCGACAAAGGTCACGGGAAAAATCTTATTGACTTATAGTTGGAGTAAGAGTGAATTCCATCTCTCCTGTCTTTTCTTCCTTCTGGTTGGTGACCCAAAGCCCTCCTCTCTCTTAAGCTCTGAAGAGGCTGAGATTTGGGGCCTGTGGTGGTACCTGAAAGATGTCTTGGCAAGGGGACAACCTTCTGATTGGTCAAACCATAGTTCCGGGTTGATCTTATTAAAGGTGCAGAGTTGGTATGTGGAGTCTGACATGCCTGCATGTGACCATATCACTTGGAAGCATGCTTTGATCTCTGCAGACTTAGTACTATTCAGGCGGGTCTTGATTTCCACAGAATTTTAGTAGAACATATTCTGCGTTTGGTGGGAATCCTGGCAGTCTTCAGTAAAGTTTCCAAATGGGAGAATGATGAGCTGGGCCATGGTTTCCCCCAACCCCTTCACTTCCCTTGTATGTATTTACTGGTAAATGTTGATCGGTTTTCCTTCTTTTGAAGGGTTGAAAACGTGTGTAGCATCATTAGGGTGAATATGTTCCTGAAGACTCTTGGGTGCTTCTCCTGGTGAGCCAGGCTCTGAGAGTCTTTTGGAATGCAGCAGCAAACTAGCACTATCAACTCATCTATATGGGGGGAAAGTGCAAGGGCTGTTCTTAGACCTCCGGTCTCTCTGGATTCTGTTTTGCTTCTTGCCTGCTTTGGGTTACAGCTTGAGATACATTTATGAGACGGGCCACATCGCCAAACCCTTACATAGCTCTGGTTTCTGCGTGAGGTGCCTTGGCAGGTTTGACGGGAACGTGCTACGCAGGTGAGTTGGCTGGTACTCATTGGGCCATGTTTACATCTCACAAAGCATTCCCTGCACCTAGAAACGCAAGAGGGCTCATTATGCTTTTTATTAAGCCAAACAAAACAACAGTGCCAAGAGAAATCCAACTGTTTTGGGTATAAAAATAATATGCTTCTGCCCACATAGCACCAAAGCATGTTCCCATCCTATTTATACCTCGAAGTCAAAGAACATTTGCAGGCTCCGTGGCACAGGAGTTTGATGCTTGTGTCTTTAGCATATGTCTACAGCGCTATAGGGATGGATGATTAGATTTGCATGTGGTGGAGTGACAGTCACGTGTCAGACCCTGAACTGCATTTGACTGGAGCCTTGTTTTAAAAAAACTGCTACTCAACATTACTTATTAAACTATTAAATGAACTATTATTAAAAAATATTACTTAATATTAGCAATTTCAGTGACTAAGTGTTCATTGAAATATGAACAAATGCAAGGACTAATTACTACGGCTCACTGTTTCAGATCGCTCAGTCTATATCATGAAGGGAAGGACACAGCAGAACATTCATACCATAGCTGTGAAGCAAAGAAAGAAGGGGTTACAGGCAGGGCTTGGGACAAGCTATATCAGTCAAGGACATGCTTCCAGCAAGAGTGTCCCACCAAAGGACACACCTCCAGTGACCTTCCTCCTCCAACCAGGCCCCCCCATGCAACCCTTCCTCACCTCGCGATGACATCATTGTCTTCTAAGTCTTACCAAGGGACTGGTTCACTGATTAGCGCTGAGCCTTCACACTCTGATTGTCTGTGGAAATATGTTCCCAGATACACCGAGTGGTGTGCTTCCTTCATCTAGACGGTTTTCAGTGCAGTCCAGTTGACAATGAAGATTAGCCGTCATGGCAATGGCGAAGGCCTATGGGCAGCCAATTACCTGAGTGCTGCCTAGAAGTGGGTGGTTGATGGATGCCCGTGTGAGGACAAGAGCCTTCCAACCTCAGTCTGGTCACTATCCTTGTCCCTTCCTGTCTTGGACACTTTGGCTCACACCGGGAAGCTGGGTTTATCATTGACCTTGGAAACTATGTTGGGATGGGTTGTGTGTTTGTGTCCCCTCATATTAACCCTCAGGAGCCTTGGCCCCAAAGGCAATGACATTCAAATGGGAGGTTTTAGGTGGGTATTGGAGCACAAAGGTTGGATAGTGATCTATGAAGAAAAAACATGGGGAGTGGGGGATTGTTTCTTCTTGAACCCATCCATAAGCCAGGAAGCCAGTCCTTACCTGACTGAGCTCTGGTTTTACCTGAAGTGCTTAGAACTGCAAGAGACAAACATTTGTCCAGTCTATGGACAGTCTACTGCATTTTGTAATAGTTACTCAAGCTAACTAAAACCCATGCCCAGTGGCTGTTAGGAACCCGGTTAGAGGCATTCAGATGACTCAGCAGCAGACCCAGTCCAACATAGGTCTAAATTGTATCACAAAGCCAAGATGGCAGGCTCAATGCTAAGAACTGGACCCTTGCTATGACCATGCTCTGTGTGGCTACACTTTGAGCCAGGACCTGGGATCTACTTGTAGGCCTGGCACCTGTGAACTCTCTACCTCCCCCTGCAAAGGACCTTTACCCTCAATTCCTCATTGGCCTCCTCTTAGTCTTCTAGGTGATGACATGCAGGGGTAATTGCAAAAACAACAACAACAAAAAAATCACTTTTTGTCAAATACTTGTTTGCCTACCTCAGATCAAACACTGGCTTACCAGGCACAGAGAGTCTTTATATGCATACATCCTTTGCTGGACTGTGAGATACTTGAAGGACACTTCTGGATTAGTTTCCCATCCATACATCTGTCCATCCATCCACCCATCCATCCTTTATGGGGTACCTTCTATATGAGAGGTACTAAGTTCCTTCTAGGAATTGAGAGATGAGGAAGACATTCTTCCCACCCCCACCCCCTTCTGTAGCACCAACATCTAGCACAATGCCTCCTGACTGGTAGTTAACTGGGTAAATGCTGGTTGAATGAATGTGCTAAAAACTGGTACAATTAACTCGAACTTGAAATGGATCCCTTCCAGTTTATCTACAGAAGAGTTAGCTCTTTGGAGCTGACCACTGGTCGGATCCAGTCTCTTGCGATCTACAGTGTCTGTCTGAGGGTAGCAGAGATCAGAACTCTCTTCTGAGCCAGCGTTTTGTTTGTTTAAGCTGTGGTGGCTGGACTGGCAGGAGATGCCTTGTCTCGGGATAAGGTGTCGTTGGGGAGTATGACCCTCCTCTTCCTCTCACGCACTGTTGTGCTGGGCCATTGAAGATCTGAGTAGAGAAGAGTTTATTGTACAGTGAACACTGCTGAGCATGTAGACCCAGTGGGTCTAGGAGTCCTGAATCTCGAGTTGACTGAGATCATACAATCTAAGCATTATCATAACAGTGCCGGCGAGGGGGCGGGCTCTCCTCTCTCCTCTGGTCTGTCATGAATCTGTAGGAAGGTTTCCCAGTGGCTACATAAAATACAGCATGTTGATGGGCTAAGCACAGAAGCAGATGGCTATTCTGGCAATTGGACATTACAGAATTTACAAAAATGTAAAATATTAATTTTCAATTGACACTTCTTTTTGTTTTGAAAACTGTTTTTTTTTTATGGTAACTTAATGGGATCATCACAGCTATTTTTCTTTCTGTATGAACCTTTTGTTGTGTTTTTTTTTTCTAAATGAATTAAACGTGGTTTAGCTTTAAATATTTCTTTTTAAAAGATCTAATGCCATTTAAAAGTACGTTTTCATATATTTTATCTTTTTTATTGATTTGATGTGGGTGTCACTTGTGCCCTGGCACCCTGACGGAGGTCAGAGAACTGCTTGCATGAGGCTTTTGAATCAGATAGGTCCAGGATGGACCTTAATTTCCTTTTTAACTAAGCACTTCTGGTACCCCATGCTTGTAAGGTTAGCTCTTTGAGATATGTCAGCAAAAACTTAGCATGGATTTCCATTTCTTCTCCACAGTTTCTCTAGTGGAATATTTGTTTTGACTCTACTACCTTAGTGTATGATTCTTTCCCCCTGTCTTAGTTAGGGTTTTACTGCTGTGCACAGACACCATGACCAAGGTAACTCTTATAAAGGACAGCATTTAACTGGGGCTGGCTTACAGGTTCGGTGGTTCAGTCCATTATCATCAAGGTGGGAACATGGCAGCGTCCAGGCAGGCATGGTGCAGGTGGGGCTGAGAGTTCTACATCTTCATCTGAAGGCTGCTGGGAAAAAGCTGACTTCCAGGCAGCTAGGAGGAAAGTCTTAAAGCCCATGAAAAACAGTGACACATTTCCTCTAACAAGGCCACATGTAATTTGTATCACTCCCTGGGCAAAGCATATTCAAACTACCACACTCCCTTCCCCCCCCAAAAAAAAAACAAAAACAAAAACAAAAAAAAATACCCCAAACAAAACAAAACAAAAACACTTTATGGCTTTTCTACGGCCTATCTATGTTTCCAGGGCTCTTGAATGCAGAGTCCAATGTCTGATAACCCAGACAGATGCTAAATAATTAATTAACGGACAGGTGGTACATTCAGCATGGATATGGTGAACAGAGAGACGAATCACACCCCAAGTGAGATAGTGCCCGGTTTTATCATGTTATTCAGAACAACACACAGCTTAAAACTTACACATTGCCTTTTTTTTTTTTTTCTGGATATTTCCATCTAATATTCTAGACTGTTTTTGACTGTGGATCACGAAAATAACAGAAAAAGCAAACCACAGATAAAGGGCAATTACTGAATACTTATTTTAGGAAAATTTAGAGAAGAGAGAAATCAATAAGCAAACAAAATTGAAGTCACCTGTGATTCGACTACTCAGGAATGGTCAGGGATGTTGACCTTTGGGTGCATTTGGTTCTGGTCTGTGTGTCTGTCTGTTGTTGGTCTTTGTATGAATGTTATGACAGTCATGGTGTAATGGATGCTGAGACTCCCGTTCTGTGCTGTGGAGCATGGTATTTTCCGCTGTTGTACCGCATCATTTCCTTTCCCTGGCACCATTAATATCAACCTCAATAAATGTAGCCTTTCCCCTCGGAGAGTGACTCTTATTTTCGCCACTATAAATCATGTACAATTAACATTCTTGTACATTAATCTTGGTCTATGGCTTGCATCACTTTCACGATATGAATTTGTGACTGTATTGTTAGCAGGATGAAGAGCTTCTCACGGGTATTTCCAGGTTGCTATTGGTAACGTATTATGTTCTATATGGTCTTCAGTGGTATGTGCAGGTATCTATCCGTGGGACGGCATGCACGCTCATCGGTGTTCGAAGTTGCTCCCTTATTTGAACATTAATTGATTTTTACCAACTTCTTAGGGTGAGTGGCACACAATTTGAAAAGCTGTGCATAGACATTCATTACAAATGGCCGCAGTCGCTGGAGAACTGAGTTTTTTTTTTTCTCTATGAATTATTATTCAGATTCTTTAAAAATTTAGAAGTAGGGGTGCTACATTCATAATTTATGAGAGGTCTGTCATATTTGTCAGACTAGTGGAAAATATTTTTTTCCCCAAGTTTGGTGGTTGACAGTTTCCCTTTCACTTAAAATATACTCACATAAAATATAATACATGGACATTCTGATGCGGTCAGCTCTGTCTGTCCACTCGACGTCGTTCCCTCCGGCTGCTTCTAGGCTTACAGAACCACCCCAAGTTTAACCAAATCTGTGGCCTTTCCTTCTCTCCAACTCTCTTTCCCTCCTCTCCTTCTCTCTTCAGTCTCTGTTTTTTTTTTTTTTTTTCAAACATGGCGGTCTTGTCTATACCTAAACTTGATGTTGGTGCACAGTTAAACTATAGCGTAAACTTAATTCTGCAAAAATGACTAACCCTTTCTTTACCTCAAGTGTTTGAGTAATCCACTGTCTCATTTCTTTATTATAAAAAACCATCACAAACAACCTAGGGTGCCCGATGGGGCTCCCAGTTTTTATTATTTTAATGTGATTTTTTTTTTTTGTGGTTTTTTGAGACAGGGTGTCTCCGTGTAGTCCTGGCTGTCCTGGAACTCACTCTGTAGACCAGGCTGGCCTCGAACTCAGAAATCCACCTGCCTCTGCCTCCCAAGTGCTGGGATTACAGGCGTGCACCACCACGCCCGGCTTTAATGTGATGTATTTTAGTAATAGCTTTTCTGTATATAACTGTCTTTGTATTTTCTGGGTAAAATATGGATTTTGAGACATTTCTATTTGTTTTTTTTTTAATTTGTTCTGAAGTTTACAGAATCCCCTCATCTTCTGAAGAGGAAGATGATGGAGAACTTGACTATGTCTGTAGTTATTTGCAGTAAATTAAACAACTTCTTCAAAGAGCTAGTTATTTGGTCTTGGAGATCCAGCTTGGTGGTGGATCACTTGTCTAGCATGAGAGAGGTCTTGGGTTTAAATTCCAGTTTTGAAGGAAAAAAAAAAAGAGCTAGGCATGGTGGTGCACACCTTTAATCCCAGCACTCAGGAAGCAAAGGCAAGTGGACCTCTCTGAGTTCCAGGTCAGCCTGGTTCATGAAGAGATTCCAGGACAGTCAGGACTCTGTTATGCACAGAAACCCTGCTTCTAATCCCCTAGTGCCCCTGCTCTCTCCACTGAAAGGAATTATTTGCAATTATACATTTTTTCTGAGTTCGATGATAAAATTAACTTCAGAAATAATTTTTTCAATTTTGAATACTTAAGAATATAATCTTTAATTCAGTGCAAAAGTGCTTTCTAAACAAGACTTCTTAATAAAGAGATACCCCTCTGTTCTGTTCTTTGTAGTATGACTCAGGCGTTCAATGATTCCAGTATTTCTGAGGGTTAGGGTTAGAGTTGGAATCCAAATCCAGTTAGGAAAAATTCTTATACTGGATTAAAAATAAACAGCCTGTTATAATTCTGTTCTTTTATTATTTACATTACCCTATAGGAAATAGGGGTAACATATGGATCATCTACAAGGCAGACACAGAATAGATTAACGTGACTATTTAATAATAATTAAGTTACAGTGCTTGGGTTATTAAACATGAACATGTTTCCAGTATATCAGAATGTAAAATGATATATTTAACAGCACTGAATATATTTTCAGTGCATCAGAATATAAAAATGATTTTTTTGTTTGTTTTTTTTTTCGAGACAGGGTTTCTCTGTGTAGCTCCGGCTGTCCTGGAACTCACTCTGTAGACCAGGCTGGCCTCGAACTCAGAAATCCCCCTGCCTCTGCCTCCCAAGTGCTGGGATTACATAAAAATGATATATTTAACAATATTGAACATTGTATTTATATCTCCTCAAATAAAAATGATTTTAAGGGTTTACCTGCCCAGGATTTGTTGGTCCTGTTTCACTTTTGGAAATTGCCTTCCTTAATCTACTTGGCCATCAGGATGAAGCAAAATCACGGGGACTCCAGTAGTAACAAAGTACAAAGTGAGGACTCAGTTCACTTAGAGGGAAAGGCATCTTGGAGATGACTTCCTGGGGCTGGCTTTCTGAGGGAATGGGTGGTCTCTATCGCCCTCCATCACGAAATACCCAAGCAGTTGCCAAGTACAGCGAAACTTCTCGAAGTCTCTCAGTCAGTATCGTGGGTTTTGAAGGATGAGGATGGATGTTTTCTTTCTCGTGCTTCCCCACAAGCAAGAAGGAATCCACATGCCCGTGTCTTATGCCCTGCACTGCTGGGGCTCCTCCGCTCCATCTTCTCAGCCTGGTCAGGGGCACCACCCACCCAACAGGCTAAGGGGAGACTTTTGAAGGCAGCTTCCCTCTCAAAACCAGCTTGCTTCATCCGGACTCTGGAGGACACTGAGCATGTGTATTGGTCCCCCTGTGCTGCTTTAAGCAGAGGGAGTAGCTGAGTGAGTGTGTGCCTTGTCCAGCATTTACAGCCCATAGTGGAGCCTAACCACAGGCTCGCCCTGTACTTAGCTTTGTGGCTCAAATCCTCAGGGTGACCCTTGCCTAAAGCATCCGAAATGTCATTTTTCAAGTCAACGTGTGTGGAGCGTCATTTGTTCAGAAAGCCCGGAGGTGGGCTGGCAGCTGGTAAGCCTCAGCAGTTCTGTTCCTGTCCCTCCCAGTGCTGGGAGTTAGAGATGCATGCAGCCGAGCTTTCTGTAGGTAGGGACTTGGATTTGAGCTCAGTTATTCAGGGCTGGGCTGCAAGCACCCTTAGCTGCTGGGTCACCTCTCCGTCTAGGAGTTTCCTCAAGTGCCGTTTCTAGGTGCAGGTGGCCCTTCTCATTATTTTGAAATATAAAATATAATACATTTCTATAAATGATAGTCACCATTCAATCCCGTAGCGCCCTAGCACAAATTCCTCCGATCTTACCGTATTTGGTAAGGTTTTTTAGCCCCTCTATCTCACCCTTTCCCAGTCTGCAGTGGTCACTATTCTACACTTAGCTTCTGTGAGATCTTTAGCACATATGGATGTATGAATAAGAACACGTGCCATTTGTCTTTCTGTGCCTGGTTTATGTCACTTAACATAATGTCCTCTAGATCCATACATGTTGTATATATGTATGTATGTATGTATGTATGTATGTGTATGTATGATCTGTCTATCTATCTATCTTCTATCTATCTATCTATCTATCTATCTATCTATCTATCTATCTATCTATCTTACTTTTCTACTATTGTGAAGAGGCATTGACCAAGGCAAATGAGAGAAGAAACCGTTTACTGGGGGCTTAAAGTGTCCGAGGGTCAATTCGCGACCCTCATGGCAGGAAGGATGGCAGGCGTGGCACTAGGGCAGTTGCCAAGAGCTCATATTTGAGACAAACAGGAGGCAGAGAGCGCTAACCGGGAATGGCGTGGGCTTTTGAAACCGCCTCCAGGGCCACACCTCCTCCCAAAGGCCACGCCTACCTAATTCTTCCCAAATAGTTCCATGAACGGCGGCCAAGCATTGAAAATATGAGCCTGTGGCGGCCATTCTCATCCGAATCACCAGAGCAAATGCATAGGGAACTTTCCTGATCAATGACTGATGTCGGTGGGCCCAGCCCCGGGTGGGGCAGGAGCACTTGTGGGTAGTTCTAAGTTATATCATATCCTCAAGTAAGCCATGAGGAGAGGAAGTTGCTATCGTGTTTCTTCACGGCTTCTGCTTCAGTCCCGCCCCCCCCCCCAGGTTTTTTCCCTCAATGGTAGAGTATGATCTGAGGGTTAGAAGCTGATCTCTACCATTTCTCCCCCAAGTTGCTTTTTGGTCATGTTGTTTAATCCTAGCAGCGGAAATCCTAAGACACCCATCTGTTGAAACCTTAGCTGATTCCACGTCTTGTCTATTGTGAACATTGCTGTTATAAACACGGTGTACAGGTGTCTCTGATACAAAATGCCCTGATTTCTGCTAGTCTTACAAAAGGGAGGGCTATTTCTTGGCGAGATGGTAAGGCCTGGCTAGACATGCAGTGTCCTGTAGACGTGACCTTTAGAAGTCGGTGCCATCAGAGCTAGGACTGCTGTAGGATCGTGGTTCTAAGATAGTACTGTGGCACAATGAATGTCACAGGTTCGCTACCTTGGATAGAATGAGAGTAAAAATTAACTCCCAGCCAGCTTAGCACTCCGGCTCAGCAAAATAATACGCTCAGCTCTGAAATTAATATTGCGGAAAACATCAAAGTGGGCGATTATTTATACTAATTGTTCAAAGCTATTAACCTTAAAAGATTATTTTTTCTTGCTTTTATTATGGCAAACCAGGAGCATCAACATGAGAGGAAGAAGCCTACAGGCTTTAAAATCACACAGGGAAGTGGCTATTTTTAGATCGCTAATGAATATATTTGGTTTTGAATTTTCAATTGGACACACCTCATTAATATATAGTATAGACATGCCAGGGAGCAGGGAGATTTACACTGTAATTCAGCCTCTCGTTGGCTAGTTTTAAAGACCATTTGCAAGAAGCATTCATAGTGTTAATCACAGGCAGAGCCAGAGCTGCTAGGGACATCTAACAAGCAAACCTTGAAAGACTTCGAGCTCTTTAGGATGCTTGGTTTGGGATTCCAGAAGCTGATGTGTAGTCGAGACAGTTCTGAATGGGCTTTTCCTAGGATCTAATTGGAAAATGCCAATGCCAGCAGTGGAAGCAGGATGGCAGGAGAGGTTTTCAGGCTGGAGACACCACACACACACACACACACACACACACACACACACAGACAGACACACACAGACACACACACACAGACACACACACAGACACACACACACACACACACACACACACACACGACACACACACACAGACACACACACACACAGACACACACACACACAGACACACACACACACACACACTCACTTACAGCCAAGGACTAGCAGGTGTTCTGGTTCTAGGGTTCACTAGAGCAGGAGCCCACCCATTAAGGACCCACTGTGAGGAAAGACGCAGTAGGGTCAAGTGTATTTACCTATGCACAATTGGTTAGGTCGTAGAGGATGACAAAGGACTCCTTTTTAGACCCGTGACAAGTTGCTCCTCTGTAGAAATGCAGCAGGGTCAGAGGGCTCATCTCTCTCAGGGTTGTGGAGGGCTACATGTAGACTGGCTGTGGAGGTGTTTCTCTGGGTCTCGTCTGTCTGTCAGTTCCTAGAGGGAATTCTTTAATGGTGTGCCACCTGACCAGAGCCCCCCAAATTGAACATCTTCAAGATTGGCCCACAAGGCTCAAGAATCCGATCTTTCTGCTTTCTGCCAGGCCAGTGACGAGTCCAGTCACACACACTGACCATCTGCTGTGGGGGAGGGGTGCCCATGCTTGGGGACAGAGATAGCAGCATCACAGCAGCACACTCACGGCTGTTTTGAGGTGACATTTGTGAGGAAACAGTTACAGCCAGGAAACCATGTAGGATGTTTGAAAAGAGGCTGAGAATTACAGAGACGCAGAGGGAGGTGGTGGAGATGGGAAGGGTCCCATTCAGACTCTTCCGGTGGCCACTGTGTAGAAATGAAAGCTACGTGGGCAAAGTGGCAATATTATATTTCTGGCAAAATGTCCTCTAAGCAAATATCTAGAGAGAAAGCACATGATTTAGAAGTAAAACCTCATTTAGGTTAATACACACAAATGGATAGCTGGGGGAATTATGTGAGACTGAGAAAAATTTCAGCTAAATCTATGTGGGAATTATGTGTTACTACGTAAATATTTTCTTTATTCAATTAATGTATGTATATACATACATATACATGTATGTGTGTATATACACATACACATTCATATATATACACACATATATAAATATATATGTATATATATGTGTGTGTGTGTGTGTGTGTGTTCACGTGTGTGTAGATATACATGCATATAGGCCAGAGAACAGTCTTGGGTGTCATTACCTCAGATGCTGTCCATCCATCTGTCCCTCCTTCCTCCCTTCCTTCCTTTCCCTTTCCCCCTCCCTCCTTCCTTCTTTCCCCCTCCCTCCCTCCCCCTCCCTCCTTTTCTCCTTCCTTTGCCCCTCCCTCCCTCCTTCCTTCTTTCCCCTCCCTCCTTTCCTCCTTCCTTCTTTCCCCTCCCTCCCTCACCCCTCCCTTCCTCCTCCCTCCCTCCCTCCTTCCTTCTTTCCTTCTTTTCTTTGTCATGTCTCTGGTTGGCCCGGAACTCATCAGTCAGGATAGGCCGGCTGCCCACCGAGCTTCAGGACTGCCCTGTCTCTACCGTCTAGTGCTGGAATCCTGCATGTGCACCTGTGTGCTGCCATGCCTAGAGTATTTTGTGTGGGTTCTGGGAACATGACAACCTGGATGGAAGAAATCACATCTTCAGCCCCAAGATGAAGAGCTGCAGGCAAATAATGGCTTTTGAGAGGGAGTACCAGTCTTCCCCGGGTTTGAGGCCCTCAGTTCATTATCCAGTACCAAGTAAGTGGTCAGCCCTAGAAAGGTATGACAACACATGAGCATCACTAGATAGACCCAGCAGGTTGTGTGTGTGTGCACATGTGTATGCACAAATGTGTTATGTAACAATAATAATTAAAGAAAAAGAGGTCATGGACTGGAGAGGAAGGAGATGGGATATGGGGGACCCCGGGAGGAGGAGGGGACGGGGAGATGATAACAGCACATAAATACAACTAAGAAGTAAATCTAAATTAAACAAAGAGAAAAAAAATCACCCTGTACTCTTTATGAAAGTTGGGATAAAAGAAAGACACCCTTTTCTTTTTTTTTTTTTTTTTTTTTTTTTGGTTTTTTCGAGACAGGGTTTCTCTGTGTAGTTCCGGCTGTCCTGGAACTCACTTTGTAGACCAGGCTGGCCTCGAACTCAGAAATCCGCCTGCCTCTGCCTCCCAAGTGCTGGGATTAAAGGCGTGCGCCACCACCGCCCGGCGACACCCTTTTCTTTGTCTACAAGGGGTTTGTGTTACTTAGCACCCCGGGTGGAGTCTAGGCCTCGGAAGGAAGGAAGGAAGGAAGGAAGGAAGGAAGGAAGGAAGGAAGGAAGGAAGAAGGAAGGAAGGATGTTTGTTTTTCCTTTGAAGTTAATAAGCACCTTCACAGGCTTTGGGGAATGCAGACACCTTCGACAGCATTTATCTCTTTCTTTGTTTCTCCCAGTATGCTGCTGACATCTAAGGACTCAGGTCCTGGAGAGGCGGGTACTATCAGCCAGTCACTGGGCATGTGAGCCAGCTGGGCACCCTGGCAGGGCTGGGTGGGACTTCTGAGCCCCACCTGCTCCTCCTCTCCAGCTGTGCACAACAAAGGGCCGAGCTGGCTCTGCTCTCCTAAACCCTTTCTCCCAGGGGTGAGAAGGAAAGGAAGCTCAGGAACACATCTTAGGGTCCTGTGCTTTCTCTTTTGCCTTCCACAGGAGCAGGGGAGCAGGGAGCAGGCAGGAGACTCTTTTTGAATTAGCCAGTTTTCTTGTTCCAAGGGACAGCCTCCAGATTGGGGTTGTGTCTGTGACATTCCAAGCCTTCTCTTGGCTGCTCTTATCTGGGGAGGGATGCTGCTTCCAGGGCTCATTCTGAGATTTGGGGCTAGATTTTCAAATGCTGTGGTCTCTAGCTTTCTTTCCTTGTTGTGTCTTAGTCTGGTTTTGGTGTTAGAGTTTTGTTGGTTTTATGGTGATACTGGCAGAGGAGACGTGAAATGCTAAGACCTGGGCCTCAGAAAAGGATAGCTGTGTCACCTGTCACCCACCTGTAGACCCAAGGACATTGTGAAAGAGGTAGCAGAAAGATTATAAGAGCTGAAGGGTGTGGGGTGGGGTGAAGGGGTGAGGTGGGTGTGGGGTGGCCACTATCTGGGTATGACATGGCTAATGCTATCATCAACGCACAGTAGGTGTGACCACAAGCATGGAGTTTGCACAAAGAGCAAACATACACAAACACATCAGGTACACACAGTACACACAGGTACACCCTCAATCCCCCACAGATTCATATACCCCACACAAATACACACCACACACACACACACACACACACACACACACACACGTACATCACACATAGATACGCACATCACTCACAAATATATCCCCAACCTCCAGATGCACACACCATGCACAGATAAACACCACACACACATGAACCACACACACAAACATACCACACATGCACATACCACAGATACACACATTGCACACAGTTACACACCACACACATACATACACATACACATACACACACACAGAGATATACCCCCAAACCCCACAGATACACATACCATACATAGATGCACACCACACACCATACACACACACACACCACATACACATACCATAGATACACCACGCCCCCATTCCCCTCCACGAATATACCACACATAAAAACATACCATAGATACACCATACATACCACACACACACACACAAACAACACAATATACACACACACATCACATACACAAACACACCACGTATATACATCACACACACACATACACACAAACACGCACACAGGTATGAAAAGGTAGGACATAGGGGTAGGAGGGGGACTAGCTGCAAAGAATTGGGGGGCGGTCTGTGGGAGTGAGATGTGAAGGGGTGGCAGTCATGGGGTGAATGTGATCATGTTGTGTATGAAGCTGATAAGAAATTAGGAATTAATTAAAAAAAGCAGCAGGGGTAAAAGTTCTCAGATATGCAACTTTTGGGGGTGGGTCCTATCTTCTACCTTGTTAACCCAGGGACTCTCTTGTTTCTGCTACTGCGTGGCATATCTCAGGCTTCCTGGCCCATGTTTCATATGACGCCACCAATTTAAATGAGTGACTATAGGACTTTTATCTAGATCTTCTGTATTTCTTCTCCCTACTTCTTCCATGTCAAGGACACAGGGGATGACAAATCTGGAATAGCTCACTCCTCATCTGCTTTCTGTGCATGAGTGTGACATCTGAGTCAGTGTATGTGTGTCTATATATGTGTGACTGTGTGTGTTTGTGTGTGAATGTGTGAATTAGGTACAAAGTAGGACTAGCAACACAGAGCCACCAATGGTCAGGATTCCTGAAGGCAGTTTAGTCAAATTTCTGAAAACAGTTAAATAAAATGTTGATGAAAAATAGTGATTGTATCTCTTGGAGCAGGTCTTTGAGCCCAAAGGCTTGTAAATTCCTCTATGTGTAATCCTTTCCTCATCGCTGACCTAAGGCTGTGTCTGCACTATATACTGGCAGACTTTTTAGCTAATGTATACGTGCTTTTGTTTCTTCTGTGACTTTTTTATTCTGCACTGTGCATAGTAACATAAAGGTAATGATTAAATTTGATCATTCAACACAGGAATAAGATTTTCTCTATAATACATCATTAGAATGTGTTGACTGAAGATTAACTGCTATGTTCTTCAGCATTTTAAATATTTGAATGTTTCTAATTTCTAAACATTCTAAAGTTTCCCATTTCTAAAGCACCCATTTCAATAATTTACATTTTTTCTTTATAATTCTTAAAAATAGAATTACATCATATCCCCCACTTCCCCCTCCAATCCTTCTCATGTCCTCCCCTTCCAACTCTCATACCTCTCCTTACTCCCTCTAAAATTTATATTCTCTCTTTATTTATTATTGTATACACACACACACACACACACACACACACACACAGAAATGCAATTTGCCAAGTCCATTTAATGCTGTTCACATGGGCATGATTTCAGGGCTGACCACTTAGACAACTAATTAGGCTCCTTTCTGAGGAAGACAAATTCTCTCAGCATTATTTAAGTTCCCTGTAGTTTTTTTTTTTTTTTTTGGTCTGGGCTGGGGCCCTTTGAAACGTTTTCATTTCACATTAGCTTGTCTGTCAGTGCTGTCCTTGTTGAGGTCTTAAGTAGTCATATTGTTGTGACAGCTGGTATCGCGTTGGTATAGCTTCCCTGTCATTTTACAGCAAACTCCCTGGTCCCATGGTTCTTTCAAGTTCTCTGCATTCACTTTGTGTTGCTCTCTGACCTTACGTTGTGTTGTTCAGGAGTTGTGTTGTAGATGTATCCATAGTCCTGAGCAACCCATGATCTGTTGACCTCTATATTTTGATGGTTTTATGTGATGGTCTCCATCGAAGATGCTTTGATGAGGGCTGGGAGCTATGCTCACCTATGGGTATAAGTATTTAGAATGCAGTTAGGGATTAATCTAGTCTTATTATTAGTCTAGTAAATTAGTAAATTATTAGTCTAGTAAATAATCTAGATTAGTCTAGATTATTAGTCTAGTAAAGCGGCAGTAGGAGGTTCTCCGCTAAGAGCTATGAACTTACAAGCTCTGGTTTTCAGTACTAGGCACGACTTCCCCGTTATGTGGACCTTAAGTACAATTATAGAGCTGTTGGTTGCTGTTGGGGTTGGTGGGTGGCAGCGGCAGCTCCAGAAAGACCACACCAGGCCAAACAGTTCCACATGAGGTTTATTGAGAGGGGAAAAGGCAAAAGTGATGGTGGAAAGAGAAGAGGGGGGAGGGAGTGCTCCTCTGGCTGGTGATGTGGTCTCAGGTAAAGGTGAGCCCAATGGATTCTGGGAATATGGTGGCTGTTGCCCTTGGCAACAGGTGTATAGGTAGTGCTGTCGCCTATGTGATGTCACAGGTTTCAGAGGTCCTGGTATCAACATTCCTCCCTTGTTCTTATTATAAAGAGAAGGAAAAAGAGGGGGGGTGGGGTGGGAAGTCGATGGTGAAAGGGAATGAGGGTGCCCCGTCTCTTAAACTGCTTCCTGCTGTCTAGGGGCGTTGTCAATTTTGGGGTGCAGCTGACTTTCACCATCGGGATTCACTTGATAAACATTTGTCTCAGTTGTCACTAAGATACAAGTGCCACTAATACAGAAAGATCTTGCCAAACTGGTTGTTGCTATGGTTCAGAGACGTCACAGCTGGGTAGGGCTAATGATTGCTTCTCTCCTTTGACAGTTCGCTCAATACCTTCTGGTACCAGCAAAGCTGCCCGAAGAAGAGGCTTTCAGGTCAAATCCAGCATGAATCTTGTGGGTTCAATGTCTAAAGTACATAGTATCTTCAGCATAGGAACTTACTTTTAAAGTCCGTGAGGTCACTAGAGAGCAATAGCAATAACCTATATTGTCTTCAGAGTCTCTTGGATTACCCTGACATACAACTTGAACACACACACACACACACACACACACACACATACACACATCCAATATATACACAACACAATGCACAAATATAACTCCCATTTGTCTACAATAAATAATTATAGATTTAATATACATTAGAATTCTTTCTGTTGATTTCTCTGTCATTTCTTTTGCTTGAATCTTGTTTTTCTGATAGATTCTTCAGGGAAGACTCATGGAAACAAGCCTTTTTTATTCTCCTATGAACAGTAATTTTAACCTGAGGGCTAAACTTATTGGGTATAAAATCACTGCTTTTCTGTTTTCTTTCTTAAGAATCCTAAATAACGTTATCTCCCTTTGGTATAAGACTTAATATTTAGCACTTTGGTGTACTTTTAATTTCATTTTTATGTGCTCTTTTTGTCTGCTATCAAAAATATGTTTTTTTTCTTTAAAGTACATCATATCAGAAAATGACTTGGTGTTGATCATTCTGGTTTGATATTCTTGAGAATCATGGGATTCTCTCAATGTGTGATTGCACATATTTTCCTTAAGGAAAATTATTTTGAGTTACACAAAAAGAAAGATTTAAATTCATGGGCATGGAGTGTTTTACCTGAATGCCTATATGTATACCACATACCCATTTGGTGCCTACAGAAGTCAGAAGAAGGCATCTGACCCCTTAGAACTGGTGTTACAGGCAGTTGTGAACTGTCATATGGGTGCTAGGAATCAAATCTGGGTCTTCTGGAAGCATCCAGCGTTTCTAACTGCTGAGCCATCTCTCTTCAGCCCCATTGAGTTATAGATTAATTGTTTCTTCTCCTTTGCTTTGGTTTTCCTTTTACAGGGATGGCTAAGATTCACATGCTAGATTATTATTTCTGGTTATCTGAACTGTTTCTCATCTTCTGTAGTCTCCTTAACATTTGCTTTTTACACTTTCCTGTTAAAAATATTTTGATGTTCAGAAGGCATTTCTAATTGTGTTTATTCTTGTGTTTCTTGTAAGTTAATTTATAAAATGATTAAGTTTTATATGTAAATTTTTTTAGAAAAAGCTTGTTCTTTTATTTCTAGCTTTTTCCAAATCTGACTTTTGTTATTCTTGCATGCCTTGTATTAGTTTTCTTAATAACTCTCTACTTGTTTTTATAAGAGTTCATTACAGTTCTGGCATACTGTCACTGGAGACATTATTCTGAGAGTTTTTTTTTTCTCTCTTAAGTTGTCACTTTGTATGGAACTTGGCCTGCATATGTCTCTATTACTAATTTTCACGTGGATTCCAATTTTCTCAACTTTCAGGGCAGGAGGGTGAGCTTGAGGCTTAAGGAAGCTAGATGGTATTAGCTCTTGGGATCTCACTGCAGGGCCTTCATCTGTGCCCCCTGTAGAGGAGGAACCCCACCTTTGTACCTCCAGTTCCTCAGAGCCATCTCAGTACTGGCTAGCTGGTGAATTCCTGCTGGTTGTGTGGGCTTCTGCCCTCAGACTAGCACTTCTCTCTATTAGACCTTGTCAAGTGTCAACACACACAGGTTTAGACAACAGAGGTGTGGCACCACTGCTTGCATTTGGGGATCTGTAGAGAAACCTTGTCATCCAGCTTTGTGACAAATCTTGCCCTCATATCATACTTTTACAGTCTACACATTCTATATTAAGTCAAGGTTCTGGAAGGTCTGTGTGTGGATACCACAGCCAGTGTCCCAGAATACCCTCTTCCAGTTGGCTCTGCAGAGAGTCTTATGTCCGTGTCTAGTCTATGTGGTCAGCTGGGTTCTCTGGATTTTCCCAGAAGGCCGAGAGCCATGGTGGACAGGAACTATGCTTGGGCGAGTCTTGCCTCATAGCTACTTCGGGTGTGGGAAATCACAGCTGCGTCTAACTGTGAGAGGCTCAGCCTTATCCTCTGAGCCAAACAAGTGCCGTTTGCAGGAGTTCAGCTGTGCCTGCGTGCAAAAAGCCATCACAGCTGGGCTGGTTAAGTGCTGACTCCCTCACAGGAGGAGGAGGAGGGGGAGGACCAGAGAGGGTCATTGTACTCTTAGGTATCCAGCTACCCTGCCCAACCAGTTGTTTGCAGTCTGCCTTAACTTCAGGAGGCCTTGGAGTCTGGTGGCGGGGTAGATAGAGTATATAGGTTGGGAAGGACAAGGAGAAGGAAGGGCCTTCATCTCTGCTTTTATGGGGAAGCCACCATCATTGTGGTGGATGAAGACTTTGCAGTGTGGCTGCTTTGGGGTCCCCCACAGTCCTGTCAGTGAACCCTCCTGCATACTCTATAAAGAAGCTCACCCATCTCTTTAGTTTTCAGTGGGGACCTTCGTGGACTTGAACTTTGATTTGCCACTGGGACCTTAGAAGGAATGTGTGTGTAAATTTTTGCCAAAAAAATATTTTTAAGTTTAAATATAAAACTTTTATATTTAAATTTAGAATGCTGTTTGGCCTCTGTCTTTCTATTTTTTTTTTTTTTCCTAGAATATCTTCGAAATTAGCGGCAGAATCTGCAACCAAATAGGCAGGATGTGCCTCTACACATCCGTTCTTCTCACCCTGGGCCCTGGGGGACCAAATGTGAGCCAAGACTGATCCTCAGTGGTGCCTCCCCCACCCTTCTCTGCCTATAACACAGTTGTTTGGTCTCTGTGCAATATGAGCTGTTATAAAAACACAAGGGCAAACGTGTCTAAAATAACCTGAAGTGAAAATAAGTAAATTAATTAGCATACAAATAGATCCTTATTGTGAAGTGGGAATTCGGCCCGTCCCGTGGGGCTTGGCGTTAAGCAAGATGATTGATAAATTGTTATCTTCGCACAACGTCACTCAGTGATCTAATCATGCCTTTTGTAAATATTTAGTCAAGAGAGCGCTCCAGCTGTTCTCAGCTAGGTTTCCCCCACACAGCTAATGCTCTGATTTATCTCTGGTGCTGTTTAAGCATTGAGGAAGCTCACATTTTATGAGTCTCTAAATACCCATAATAGTAAGTAGTGAGTCTGATGGCCACGACAGCAACGGCCCACGCAATTGTAAGGAAGGATGTCTATGATGGTCAGAAAGAAGAATAAGAAAATGACTACTATGGTTCTTTCTTCAGGTAGAAATAGATGTCACTACCTTTAAAAACACAACCAATTCCAAGAAATCTTTGTTCCCTCCCCATTGTCAGAGGTGCACAGACAGGATGAGAGAGGCCAGAGGAACTGGATCTCCAACCTTTGACCATGTGTTGACCAAAGGACAAATTTTCCACAACCTAATTTTGTACTTTTTTTTTTTCCCTTCTAAATCCGGCTGTTCCGTGTAAGTGCTTCATGTGGAGGTTTATGGAGTGAGGAGCATCTGAAGGCAGGGTTGTTCCCCTGACGCTGTTGGCTGTTCTGTGAAGAGAGGGACAGGGCGGGAAGACGCTCTGCCTGCTGTAGGAAAGGGAAGCATGGGAAAGTCCTTTTTCCCTTCAGAGGAGGATAGAGGACTAAGGCGAGAGAGAGAGAGAGAGAGAGAGAGAGAGAGAGAGAGAGAGAGAGAGAGAGAGCAAGGAGAGGGAGACGAGCCAGGAGAGAGAGAGAGAGAGAGAGAGAGAGAGAGAGAGAGAGCAAGGAAAGAGAGAGAGAGAGCCAGGAGAGAGAGACCAGAGAGAGAGAGAGAGAGAGAGAGAGAGAGAGAGAGAGAGAGCAAGGAGAGGGAGACAGCCAGGAGAGAGAGAGAGAGAGAGCCAGGAGAGAGAGACCAGAGAGAGAGAGAGAGAGAGAGAGAGAGAGAGAGAGAGAGAGAGAGACCCAGGAGAGAGACCCAGGAGAGAGACCAGAGAGAGACCAGAGAGAGAGAGAGAGAGAGAGAGAGAGACTAAGTCCGTCTTGTCGAGCTCAGACTGATGACCACCCAGATAGCTGTAAGATTCAGAGAGGAGGAGCAGTGACTGGGGTAAGCAGTGTTGCTGTTCTCGCGGAGGGCAGAGACCAGGAAGCAGATACTAGCTTGTGGTATTCTTAGAGTTTTCTACTCCATTGAGTCTGTGAGAGGTCCCCTTGTCCTTAAACCCCTGGACTGGGAGGTTAGGAAGCCCCACTCTGAGCGTGTTCCCACATCACCTGGCACCGGCCGGCGTTAAGAGTGAAGGTAGGATGCTTGGAGCAAACAGTACGCGAAACAAAATACAAGTTGACGTTGTTTTCAATTAAAAATTGGTCTGGTATTTGTTAGTCAGCACCCCTCCTCCCCACCCCCCACTGTCCTCCCAAAATGTTTTAAAACCGGGAAGTACCAAGTCCCACGATTGGATGATAGACTGTAGGCGTGTGTTGAACACAATGACCTCGTGAGTGTGCACTTGAGGATATTAATAATGAATGTAAAGGCCTGGGTCAGCCTGAGCTTCATCTGAAGGCTTTAGAGTTCATCGTTACTCAGCAGTTTGTGCTGCGTTTCCATTTGGTTAATGAACCGCTGGGCTTAATAAATATATATGCATATATATATATATATATATATACATACATACATATATATATATATATTCATGTCAAGAAGTGGACTGCATCAGGAGACACGGCAGGTAAGGCTGGCGGGGACCCTGGCGCACTGCGCTCCTGGAGAGGCATAGCGAACACCAATAACAATCTCTGTTCAGATAAATGGTATTAAAGCCTGTGCTGCCAACACCCTGACCATCTCGGAGGAAAATTGAAGCGAGGGCCAAAGTGAAGGAGAAATTCAGCCTCGGACGGCCAACTCGGTGTAGAGCTGGCCAAGAGTGCGGCCATATTTCATAGGCGCCGGTACCATGGATGACATGTGGGCCTCTTACCTAACCCCAATTGTGGCTTACAGAAATCCCGCAGCGCATTAGGGGCTCCTTCCGGAAGGTGGTGTGGCACTTTAAAGCAGTGTCCTTAGACCCTCCCTAGGTGTGGACAAGCACTTCCTCTCCTAATGACTACCTCAGCTTTGTAAGGAACTAGAAACTGCAGAGAGATTTAAAAAAAAAAAAAAAAAACCACCCTATTATTTACATTATTCCTATTGATATTTCCTCATAAATTACACTTTTGTTTTCCAGACCCATTACATTTCCTGTGTGGCTAATTAGGTTAGGCAGTTCCTTTAATTTACACACAGTTTCCTGCAATTTACACTCATTTCTCAGAAAGAAAAAAAAAATCCAACAGGAAAAAAAAAAAAACGCTTGCTAAGCATTTCCATCCTCTACTCTTAAAGAGCAGACCAAGGTTACTGCGGGCAGCCAAGTGTTTGACCGTTTCTTTAAGGATTAGACTACTCTCAGACAGTGACTTTGATCTGAGATGCTAATCAGAGGGACTGAGGGAGGAATGAAAACCTGAAGGAACAAACTGGGGAAATGGCGGGAGGAGCAGATGGGACAGGACGAGGTGGGGGGGGTGGGGGGGTTGGCATGGGGGAGGGGCAGAGCAACCTGTGACCTCGCTGATTACTTACCGTGAACGGTCTGCTCTGAAAGAGATTTGAATGTCACGTGTGGACTATGGTTTTCCAGGGATGCTCCTTCTTGATGGCCGGGTCTATACGATCCATACCTGAATTGATTTGCTAAGAACATATAGATGTGAGTGCTACGGAGGAGCCCTGGAGTCTGCAAAAGCATTCTGATAAAGCCACACACATTTCTCCAACTTAATTCAGCAGTGAAGTGTGTGTGTGTGTGTGTGTGTGTGTGAGAGAGAGAGAGAGAGAGAGAGAGATTATGTGCCTGTCTGTGTGTGTGTTGTGACTGCATGTGTGTGTGCTGTGATTGTATGTGTGTGTGCTGTGACTGCATGTGTGTGTGCTGTGACTGTATGTGTGTGTGCTGTGACTGTATGTGTGTGTGCTGTGACTGCATGTGTGTGTGCTGTGACTGTATGTGTGTGTGCTGTGACTGTATGTGTGTGTGCTATGATTGTATGTGTGTGTGCTGTGACTGCATGTGTGTGTGCTGTGACTGTATGTGTGTGTGCTATGATTGTATGTGTGTGTGCTGTGACTGCATGTGTGTGTGCTGTGACTGTATGTGTGTGTGCTGTGACTGCATGTGTGTGTGCTGTGACTGTATGTGTGTGTGCTATGATTGTATGTGTGTGTGCTGTGACTGCATGTGTGTGTGCTGTGACTGTATGTGTGTGTGCTGTGACTGTATGTGTGTGTGCTATGACTGTATGTGTGTGTGCTGTGACTGCATGTGTGTGTGCTGTGACTGTATGTGTGTGTGCTGTGACTGCATGTGTGTGTGCTGTGACTGCATGTGTGTGTGCTGTGACTGTATGTGTGTGTACTATGACTGTATGTGTGTGTGCTGTGACTGTATGTGTGTGTGCTATGACTGTATGTGTGTGTGCTGTGACTGCATGTGTGTGTGCTGTGACTGTATGTGTGTGTGCTGTGAATGTATGTGTGTGTGCTATGACTGTATGTGTGTGTGCTGTGACTGCATGTGTGTGTGCTGTGACTGTATGTGTGTGTGCTGTGACTGTATGTGTGTGTGCTGTGACTGCATGTGTGTGTGCTGTGACTGTATGTGTGTGTGCTGTGAATGTATGTGTGTGTGTGCTGTGACTGTATGTGTGTATGTGCTGTGACTGTATGTGTGTGTGCTGTGACTGTATGTATGTGTACTGTGACTGTATGTGTATGGACTGTGACTGTATGTGTGTGTGCCTATGTGTATGTATGTGTATTTGCATACTTTTGTCTATGTATATATATGCCTGTTTGTATGTGTGTGTGTGTGTTATGTATACATGTGTGTGCCTCTGTGTATGTATATGCATGTGTATGTGTGTTGTGTATACATGTGTGTGTGGGCACCTCTGTGTGTGCGTGTGCCTTTGTATGAATGTGTGCCTGGGTGTGTAGGGCACAGGCCAACCTCGGTTGTCTTCTTCTGTCCCTCTCATCTTGGTTTTTGAGACAGCATCTCTCCCTGGCCTGGGGCTCCCTGACCCTTGCTGGGCTGGCTGTTCTGGGGTTCCTCCTGTTTGCTACCAGTGTTGGGATCAGAAGCACATTGCACTGGGCTTTTCTATATGGGTTCTGGGGAAACTGAAATCTTTATGCTTGTGCCACAGGTACTTTTTTTTGCCTGACCATCTCTCCAGCCTCTGGAGACTCTTAAAGGATCCCAAGCAGAATCCCGAAAGAGACAAAAATGGATTGCCTTGAAGCCGGGGAAATCCACCTCCCTTTGTATGCTTTCTCATGTGGTCCTGGTCTTTTAAATCATTGATTGATTTAATATTGATAAACGTTCTGTCCCAACCAAGGCTCTCTGTGCGGGTGTGCAACCCGCGAGGTCACACAGGGGCCCCTGTTCTTGACATAAGGCTCAGCTGACATTGTCTTGAGAGCCTTGATGATTTCCAAGCAGGGGCCTTACATTTCTGTACTTCAGGAGCCTCTGAGAATTACATAGCAGGTTTGGATTATAAAGAGACTAGAGAGGAAAATAAGAAACCAAACAAGGGCCAGGCCCCCGGGAAATGTACAATAGCCATCCGTTCCAGTGACCCATGCCCTGTGTCTCTCTCTTCAGGCATACCTTCTAGAAAATGTCAGAGGAACTGCCCTAGACCCCCCTCCCCCAGTCTGGGGGTCAGCGTTCTGCTGTCGCCTAGCAATGCTGAGTCCACCTGGAGGGAGGGTCTTCTCCTCTTGAACTAGAGGAGAGCGACGCCCATGTGACATGGAGTTTCTAAGGGCAGGCCCTGATGCGATGTGCTGACCCCAGTGGGCGGAGTCTGTCTGTCTTTAGCTGCTGCGTCCGTGTTTGTGAATCAGACCGATTTAGGACTGTGGAGAGTCCACCCACTCCCCCCTCCGTTTCAGAAGCTGGTTTGATTTAAGTGGGAAGTGTAATAAACGGGGGACCAGCTCAGGTGAATATCATGGGACCCTGCCTGTGTTCAGAACAGAGGATCACGCAGGCTCGGGTTCTGCTTAGCATGGCTGTTCCGCTGGAAGTCCTTTCACCTCTTCATCCTAGCAAACAGCTTCAGCTTTACCCTCAGGTGCCTTTCCCTCTGGGGTACCTGGAAGATTCCAGACTTTGGATTGTGACCTGGCAGAGGGTGAGAGGAGGCTTTGTTCCTTTGTTGTGCCTGGAAGGCAATGATTCTGAAATGAAAAGCAGAACAAGGAAAGGAGTTAGTCCAGGTGACTCATGCCACCAATCCCAGCACTCAGGAGGCTGAGGCAGGAGGATTGTTGTGAGGCCAATCCAGAATGAGTTCCAGGTCAGCTATGGTTACACAGTGAGAACTTGCCTTAAAACAAACAAATGAGCAAACAAACAAAAAACCCCACACCAAACAACCAAAATGGTGGTGGTGGTAGGGGGGTTTATATCATACGGTTTTGCCTATGTCTTCATCTTTCCCTGTCTTGGGGTCCCATTGCCCTGGGTAAGAGTCAGTGTATTTGGGTATTTCTTCTGGTAGAGTCCTGAGACGCTGGGGCTTGCTGGCTCTGGGGTGGTTGTCACCACATCATTCAGGATTGGGTAGCAAATGTCTGAAAACCAACACAAACTAGCTCAAACGAAAGTGGCTACTGGTTCTTAAAGATTTTTTGGTGACTCCCGGGGCCCAGGAAGGACATGACTCATCTCAGGGGCAGCAGAGGCAGGCTCTCCTGAGCTCCAGTTTTCCCTTTTCTCTCATCCCCCTTCCCCAGTAGGGGGATTCTTCCTGGATCAAGAACTTAACCTTAGGCCTGGTCACTGAGGAGTGATTAGCTGCTTAAGGTCTCTGTTCCAGGGTTAGTTCCTGTAGAAGAAATGTGATTGGCTTCTGTTAGATCAGTCGGCTACCTGGACCAATCAGTTGAAGCCAGATGTGGGAATCACACATTCCTATTTGAAAACCCGTGCAACCTAGTGTATAAGAGGCAGTGTGAGGCCAATGGACTTGGGCACCCCATCAGCAAGGCAGATATGAAGCCGGGCAGGGCCGGACCCACATCGACACTAATCTAGCAACCCACAGAGAAGTGACTATATTTGTAATAAGGTTAACAATAGACAAGAGAATGCTCTTCTATATCTAGATTTAATAGAACAGAATTTCTTACACCTTTCCCTTCATTTTCTCATGTGCTCCTATGTCCACGGGCACATGTCTGTGAGTGTGTTAAGTGTACATGTGTGGTTGACATCAGGAATCATCCACGTGACACACTGAGGCCAGTCGAACCTAGAGCTCGCTGATTTTGAGGGTCTCGGTAGCCAGCTTATTCTGGGGGTCCTGGATCTCAGCCTTCAGAGGCTAGAACTGCTGGTGACTTCCAAACCTACCTGGCATTTGTGTGAGTTCTGGGGATCTGAATGCCAGTCCTCATTCTTGCATGGGAAACTCTTAACCACTAAGCCATGCCCAAGTCCCTTATGATTTTAGTGTAGACAGACGGAAGCAGTAGGAGATGATGTCATTGTCTTATGGACAAGGGACACCAAAGCCAGCTGGCATTGAGGATTTCCAAATCGGTGAAGCTTACTCAGGGTAAATTATGTCACTGGGATGGACAGACTGCACCCTCAAAGCTCTAAGGAAAGTGGCCCTAAGAGTGTAAGACTTTAGGGGAAGCTGAGGTAGCAGACGGGGTCCTTGGATTAATCAGAGTTCCATCATTGGGACAAAATATCAGAGGTAATCAGTTGAAATAGATGACTCACATAGTCTGTGAATTGAATCTTGGGAATTTCAAACTTTTGGCCTAACATCCACTTATCAGTTCACAGACTATATGAAGCCCAAGAAGAAAGAAAATCAAAGTGTGGGTGCTTCAGTGCTTCTTAGAAGGGAGAGCAAAATACTCACAGGAGGAAATATGGAGACAAAGTGTGGAGCAGAGACTGAAGGAAAGGCCATCCAGAGACTGCCCCACTTGGCCATCCATCCCATATACAGTTACCAAACCTGGATGCTATTGTGGATGCTGGGAAGTGCTTGCTGACAGGAGCCTGATATGGCTGTCTCCTGAGAGACTATGCCAGAGCCTGACAAGTACAGAGGTGGATGCTCTCAGCCAACCATTGCACTGAGCGCAGATCCCCGATGGAGGAGTTGGAGAAGGGACTGAAGGAGCTGAGGGGGTTTGCAGCCCCATGGAGGGAGCAACAGTGTCAAACAACCAGTAAGATCCCCCAGAGCCTCCCCCCCCCCCCCGTGACTGGACCACCAACCAAAGAGTACACATGGAGGGACCCATGGCTCTGGCTGCATATGTGGCTGAGGATGGCCTTGTTGGACATCAGTGGGCCTGAGGGTGTCCAATGCCCCAGTGTAGGGCTAGAAGATGGGAGTGGGTGGGTGGGTGGGGGAGCACCTCACAGAAGCAGGGGGAGGAAGGACAGGATAGGGGGCTTTCCAAAGAGGAGACCTGGAATGGGGAAACCATTTGAAATGTAAATAAAGAAAATATCTAATTAAAAAAAAAAAAAAAAAGAATGAGGATCACCCATGGGGTTGGGGAGGAAGTTTCAGCCCTTGATTGATGTGACCTGTTTGTTGATCTGGGCCTGAAGCAGGGCGGCTCATGAAGCATAGCAGTGTGAATCCTGACCTGACTGGAGGTGAGGGAGTGTGAAGGCAGAGGTATCCTCCAGTGACCCAAAGAGTTCACTGAAGCCTTACTGTCTTCAAGCTACTACCACTTTCCCGTAGCTACACGTCCGGGTACAAACCTTTAACACCTCCATCTTTGGTAGCAGAGACACAGTGGGACCCAGCCTGCAGAGCCATGTACAACAATCAGAAAAGGCCGCAAGCTCTTAGGTTTGAGGATCAATTTACTTGAGTTCCTTCAGGTAGCTATCACCTGTCGCTGGCCCTAGAGCTGTGTGGCTGAAAGGGAAGAGGACACTGTCTTGTAAATTCAAGAATCAGCACGGACTCATAGACAAGTGCCAACCCCGCCCCCATCCCCCACCCCCACCCCCACCCCCGGGAGCCATGGTACCTGTGAAGGGATCTGCCCTAGGTGCTGCTTGACTGAATTGGTTCATTCATGGATTGAATAATGATGTAGAAGGTGTGGCCCACAAATCTGACGCAGGATAAAAATAGAGATGTGCAGATGACACCAAGAAACAGGATCGGGACTCACAAACATCTCAAGTGAAATAGGTTATGAATAAGAAGAGAGGATTTCAATCTTGGCCCTTGCGTTTATAGCTGACAGCAGGGTACAGAGAGGTGGTTGGTGGTGGGAAAAGGCCTCATGTGTGACTAGCAAGTCTAGCTAGAGGTGTCTGCAAAGCTGGAGGGAATAGTCTTACTACCATGATGCCAGGTGATATTTGAAAATTTTTAATGAGTCTTCAGCATGATATTTTAATATGAAATAGAGACAAATTGGAACTATTTAATATCTGCAAACCATAACACAAGACTAATTCATTCATATCTCTCTCTCTCTCTCTCTCTCTCTCTCTCTCTCTCTCTCTGTGCATGTGACCTGAAGTTTGCTAAGTAGGCTAGACTGGCTGTCCAGTGAACTGTGGGCCCCATCCCCTGTGTGCTGCCATTTTGTGTACTACTATGATCAGGGTTTTATGTATGTTTTTATACATAAGTTCATGGAATAGAACTCATGTCTTTGCGACATAGGGGCAAGCATTTTATCGACCGGTGCATCTCACTAGCCCGTGATTCAGAGTCAGATCTTGAGGGAACAGGAGATGGCTGTTTGAAGAGTGGACAGTGGTGGATGCCCGGTGGACTTCCCATCCTACGTCCTCACATGGAGGTGAGACAGATCGATGGCTCTGGATGACAAGAAGGAGAAAGGCGGTGGATGTTAATACGGAGGTAGATTTTCATATTTTAATCATTAAGAGATGGAATAATAATCGGAGGAGTAGATACGATTTATATGAAGCAATAAACTCATCTCTAGATTTTGTCCTTTGCTATAGTTGGACTCCTAAATGTCCCTTACAGGCTCACGTTTTGAATAATCCTTCCCCTCTGATGAGGCAGTTTCAGGAGGCTGTGGAGCCTGTGGGGGGGTGGGTGGGCCTATTAGGCGGAGGTGGAGGCGGGGCTGGAGGTGAGGGCGGGGCCAGGGCTGGGCGGGGCCAGAGGCGGGGCCGAGGCGGGGCCAAGGCGGCGGAGGCGGAGGCGGAGGCGGAGGCGGAGGCGGAGGCGGAGGCGGAGGCGGAGGCGGAGGCGGAGGCGGAGGCGGAGGCGGAGGCGGAGGCGGAGGCGGAGGCGGAGGCGGAGGCGGAGGCGGAGGCAGTTCACTTGGGGAAGTTTGAAAGGTTTTACCCCCTCTCTGGTTCCTGTTGTAGTCCCTGCATGTTGGCTTGCTACCAGGTGAGCAGCCTCTGCCAAAATCTGCTGTCCTCATGCGCTGAGAGGATTGCCAGACCTTCCCCCCATGGTGAGTTGAAAGTCCCTGAAACCAGGAGCCAAGATAAAGCTGTGTTGTTTGTCAAGTTTCATTCCAGCAATATCAAAGTAATGACTCCACCTCCCTCTCAGGGACAGAAACTACCAAACTTAATTTTTCTTTCTTCTGACTAGAAGGCTAGGATTGGTCCTTAGCCCTTCTTGGAAAATCAAAGCTAGGTGTCGTGGGGCTGGCCATGTACAATGGGCGAGTACTTCTCATTCAAACGAGAAGGAAACAGAAACGTGGGAGCAGAAAGCTTTGTCTCACTACGCCCTCGCAGGATTTTGACAGTCCCACCCCACCCCCACCCCCACCCCACCCCCGTTGATTTCTCAGACAGCCGCAGCCCTCGGCTCCTGCCTCACACCTCTGACAATTCGTCCCCTGGAAAGTTTTGTTCAGCCGTGCTCACACCCGTGGCTTTGAAGTCATCTATCAAAACTCTCTGCCAGGAACTGCATTAAGATGTTGGCCGCAGGTGGCCGCTTCTCCCCAACTGCACGGCTTGTTCCAACCAAGGAACACTGGAGAGGGACGGAGAGACACTCTAGGCTTTCCATTTAGCCAAATAACGTGGATTTTGATATCACCCTCCTTGGGCATCTTTCCATAAGATGAGATGCTGTTCTTGTCCAGCACCGGTGACTCTTGTTATAAACAAACAAACAAACAAACAAGCAAGCAAGCAAACTCTGGCTTTAAATATCCATCCTACAGAGACCGCATTATGTTGCGCTGGAAGTTCATACATTGGCCGCTTCCAGCGAGAGCCGTGCAAGAGCAGGACCTCACCATCTGTACGTAGGGAAAGGTGAAGGCAGTTTGTAATCCTATAAAACACTTTGAGGCTTTCAGAAGGTGCTATATACATCAATAAATAATAATAATTTTCACTCTTTCCTCTTTGTAATACTCCCTCAGAAGGTTGAAAATAAAATTTCTTTCATTATTGATTTTATCCTTCTACATTTTGACAAACATTGATTTTTTTTCTTCCCCTTTCTTAATGGAGCAGAAGCTGACACAGTTGTATTTCATTTACTTCGCCTGCCAACCCCAGTGCCATCGCGTTAGCAGGAGGACTCCGGGCACCTGCAAAGCTGCCCACGGTGCCTGTTTAACCGTAGGGCGCTGGGTCTTGACAAGAGCCAGCTTCACACAGCAAGCACATATTAGCTTCCTGCTCTGTTACTGCCAGTCTGAAGACTTCAGGAAGGAAATGAGCTCAGATATGCGGTTTAGTGTGAGGGACTGTTACTAACACGGAGAAAGAGTGTGGGGGTTCGGGAGGGGCAGGTGAGTGAGAGTAGAGATTTATCATAACCTCCAGGGCCACTGTAAGAGATGCCACAAGCTGGTGGCTTCCATACAGAAATGGATTTCTTTTAGTCTTGTGGATGGGAAGTTGAAGATCAGGGTGCCAGGTGGGAGTGGGAGAAAGAGTCTGTATTTATTTTTTACGTGAGTATATATATATATATATGTATGTATGTATGTATATGTATATGTATATGTATATGTATATGTATATGTATATATATGCATGTATGTATATGTGTATATGTGTTTGTACACATATGTGCATGTCAGTACATGTGTACATGTGGAAGCCAAATTGCAAGCTTAGTTGTTCCTCAGGTGCTGTGTAATTTTTAATTTATACACAGGGCCTCTCCCTGGCCCTCGGCTAACTGGCAAGCGAGTCACGGTGGCCTTCCTGTATCTGCCTCTCTAGCACCAGAATTACATATGTGTGCATCACCATACTTGGTGTTCTTTTATGAGGGTTCTGGGGATCGAACCCAGGTCATATTATGTGTGTGCAGCGAGCACTTATTTTTTTGTTTTTGGTTTTTTTTTTTTTTTTTTTGGTTTTGGTTTTTTGAGACAGGGTTTTTCTGTATAGCCCTGGCTGTCCTGGAACTCACTCTGTAGACCAGGCTGGCCTCAAACTCAGAAATCCGCCTGCCTCTGCCTCCCAAGTGCTGGGATTAAAGGCATGCGCCACCACGCCCGGCTCAGCAAGCACTTATTGATTAAGCCATGTGGACACGTCACGTGGGTGTTTCACTAGAAGGGTGGAGGATACCCACTTGCTAGCTCCTGTTCTCCCGTGCTCCTAGAAAACGTGTCTTTGCTTTTCTGGAGAAGAGTGAGCATGACTTGTGGTCAGGACAGCGCAAGCGCTGGGGACTGTGAGGAGGTCCTGGGCAGGGCTGTGTCACACTTTTAAGTCAGTTGCTGCAGATCCCTGTGCAGTCATGCTGGTGGCCATGATGGTGACAGTGGTGACATACTTCTGTGGACAGGAACTTTGGCTCCCACATCCACGGTCAGAGGAACATGGGTCTGGGACATGCACACAAGCACACCTGGGACTGCCTCTCACCCCCACGAGTGGGAAATCTGAGGGCAAGGGGTGATGGAGTCACAATGTTCACATAAACACACACGCGCCACAAGCCCTGAAAGAGAAAAGGATACAATGCATACAGGCACACACAGGCCCATGACTAATGTGTAGACCCCATTACTAACACATGCAGACTCCATGTCTAACACACACACATACCACGTCTAACCCATACACATGCTATGACTAACACATGCAGACCCCATGACTAACACATGCAGACTACATGATTAACATATGCAGACTACATGACTAACACATGCAGACTATGTGACTAACACATGCAGAACCCATGTCTAACACATGCAGATGACACGGCTAACACATGCAGAACCCATGTCTAACACATGCAGACTACATGACACATACAGACCCACATCTAACACACACAGACCCTATGACTAATACACGGAGACCCCATATTTAAGACATGTAGACCCAATGTCTAACACATTCAGACCCCACATCTAATATATGCAGACCTTGTCTGATACATACAGACACTCTTACCTAACACACACGCAGAGCCTATGACTAACACATGCGGACCCTATGCCTAAACTACAGACCCCACCTCTAACACATATGGCTCCATGTCTAACACTGCAGACCCCATGTCTAACGCACACAGGCCCCATGTCTAACACACACAGGCCCCATGTCTAAGAGCTGATTGCCATCATTTTCATATCATCCCATCCTTTGCAGTCTTCTCTCTAGTGAGCGAGCATAGTCAGTGTCAGAAAATTCACCAAGCAAACATTGTGCTTGTGAGACAGACACAGCAGACCTTGGGTAAAGCATGCACAGTCGCATGGAAGC
This sequence comes from Apodemus agrarius, assembly GCA_964023405.1. Taxonomy (NCBI): domain Eukaryota; kingdom Metazoa; phylum Chordata; class Mammalia; order Rodentia; family Muridae; genus Apodemus; species Apodemus agrarius. The sequence continues at coordinate 35,973,834 of OZ030027.1, read as the reverse complement.
AGTGGCCCTGGGGCCCTGAAGTTGGCCTGTGCAGCCTGTCACGTGCTGTTCCTGCAGCACGCTCTTTCCCTGCGTGCGGTATGTCTTATCTCCATGACCACCACGTCTGAAGAAGTTTGAGGTGACTGTTACAACCGAGTAAAACTTTGCAGGTTTTGACTGCGTGGACAAAAGGTGAGAGTTGAGGCAATTATCCCTATAATGAAGGTTAAAAGGCTTCCTCCAGAAAAACGCAGGTAATTGAAACTAATGTCTATTTTGGCTTGAGTCAGCGAGATAACAGCGTCGGCTCTGCCCTCCTCCTTTGCACACCCAGCCTTTCCTGGCTCAAATTTATATCGTTTGCATGTTGGAGCCTCAGTAAATCTCCGCTGAGCATTAACAACAGCCGAGTCAGGCAGCTGGTTTGCCTACTGAGAGGAGAGAGCATCCGTGGGTCAGCTGTGACCGGGCCTTTCCTGTTCAGCCATTTTAGCCCATGCACGCACGCACACACGCACGCACGCACTCAGTGAGCGTGGGGATGCATTTCTGCAGAATTCCTGGAACTCATTGGGCTTTTAGAGGCATTTAACTTACATATCCACTCTCATGGAGACAGTTAGGGAGGGCGGATGTAAAAAGGCAAAAACTGCTGGGCTATCTGAACACAGGGTGGGTATGGGGGTGCGTCATTGCCTCTGCTACACATACAGCTCCTCTGCCAGAGACGCGGGGAGGAATGCTGTCTAAGTAGGTCAGGCTGAGCTTGGACTTTTCAGAAGGCTTGAGAGCTGCGTTGTGAATATCTACTTCAAAGCCCAGATTCAGTGTGTGTGTGTGTGTGTGTGTGTGTGTGTGTGTGAGATGTCTGTATGTTTCTGTGTGTATGAGTTGGTAAGTCTGTGTTTGTATGGCTGTGTGTGTTTGTGTGTGTATCTGTGTATGTTTGTGTGATTATGTATGTATGTGTTTGTATGTATGCCTGCGTGCATGAGTTTGTATGTCTGTGTGTCTGTGTGTGTATTTGTATGTCTCTGTGTTTTTGTGTGTGTTTGTTTGAATGTCTCTATGTCTGTGTGTTTGTATGTGTCTGAGTGTATTTATGTCTTTGTGTGTGTGTATGTGTGTTGTGCCTATGTGTCTGTCTCCGTGTGTATGGTTTTTGTTTGTGGTTAGGTATTTGTGTGTGCACTTGTGTGTGTGTCTATATGTATACATGTGCACCTGTGCTTATCATGAATGCATGTGTGTCTGTATGTATTTGTGTATGTTAGTCTATGTGTGTATATGTGCATCCATGTACATGTATGTTAGCATGTGTGTGCATGTGTGTGTTTTGTTCTCAGGAAATATTTCATTACTCATGGTTCCCGTGTTGGCATGTTTGCAGGCTCAGAATCTCTGGCCATAAGTCCTTCTCCTCATGTGACAGGTAGGAGAGATAACTGAGGTGTCACAGTGAGGGGAGGCTGAGAAAGGATAAGGACACTGTAGGGGACAAATGGAAAGCCCAGGAGGCCCACAGGCCCATGGCACTGCCCAGGCCTATTGCCTCTTGGCTGTAGGAAATTAAAAGAAGGGAACCATGGAGAAGTCCCTCTAGGGGACCAGATAGAGGTTAGCAGGCTTTTCCTTCCTCCCCCTCCTTTCCAGGGCTGTTCTGAATTCAGGATTCTGGCAGATTTAAATCATCAGCTCTACTGTACCATCTCCCTGTCACCTCCCCAAATGATGTCTCTCTGACTCCTTTATTTTTGTTTGTTGTTGAAGGAGGGAAGTTTCTCATCAGCCTGTCATTCACTACACCCACCCCAGACACCTGCCACTCAACTAGCCTGGCGAAAAGAGATGGAAAAAAAGAAATCTGGATTTTATACAAATTTGAGAAAAATGCTCCAAGCTTTCTTCCATGGTGTGATTTATGGAACGTCACGTAACTCTGTAGTAGTCTCGTCAGACAGCCTCAGGCTTCAGGTGAGGCAGGCCATCCATGAAGTCTGCTGTTGTTGAAAGCTAGAGAGCTCCCGAGTGAGAGCCTGGGCATTTATTTCCCTGGGCTTGCATCGCCTGGTGTTGCTGGCGTTCTGGTGGTACCATCAGGAGCCATACGGAAGAGTTGGGCAACTTTTGAGATGAAGCCATGCTTGGTCCTGAAGATTACCTCTTTCCCTCTACCTGCCAGCTTCAGCCATTGCTTACTGACCGCTGGTACTTGCTGGCGTATCACAAGGAGGCATCTTCTCTCTCTCTCTCTCTCTCTCTCTCTCTCTCTCTCTCTCTCTCTCTCTGTCATCTCTCAAGTCAGGAGATCTCAGTAGTGAACACCTGGGGAGGAGAGGGCTCCTGAAGAAGGAGTTAGTACCATTGTGTGAGGCTCGGTTCAGCACCGGCTGACCTCCTGCTTGAAGCCAGAGGACATGTTATAATCCCAGCCCCAGACTCTCTGGTTATGGTCAGCTGCTTCAATCTCTCTGGTCCACCCATTTCTTCACCTGTAATTATAAAGATGGAGTTGACCTTTCGGGTACCCCAAATGGCTAAAATTCTCTCCTACGGAAGGTGGATTTGGAGATAATTAGTATTTCTATCACCCTCTGCCTTACATCCCACACTTGAAATGCCTTACCTATTTTAGTTCCAGAATCACTTGGGGTTTATGAACCAGGACCAGGTTCAAGGTTAGGTTTTTTAAGTGATAAACTAAGTCTTTTAACTATGCACCTGACTTTTGTACTTGTGGGCTTTTGTACGAGGGCAGCAGCGACTTGGCTTGACCCACACATGGCTTGGCTCACCTGATCCAAGGCCTATCCACACTCCATCATAGAGAAAGGGATGGAGGAAGCCATTAGACCCTGACCTGGGATTACATGCCTTCTCTCCCTCAAGGCCCTGCTGCCCTGCTTCCGCCCTAGTCTTGGGGGTGCTTGACTAGAGTGGAGAAGGGATGGGAGGTTAATGGACAGGCAGAGGCGCTTGTATAGCTTTGGGAGATGGTCATCCATACTAGCCTGAGCCTTTTAAGTGATTCTGCTGCCTGTGATGTCATCCGTATTCCTGGAGTGACCTCCCATCTTGCTTCTGGGATGAAGCCATGTAAACTCACTGGCTCACCAAGTTGGACTTTGTTGGGCTTTGGTGTGTCCTCGGTGCCCTGACTGGGCTTAATAGGCATAGTCACCATTGACTATCATGGTTCCTCACAAAAATTGAACTGGATTGTGCGCTTCTCTTGGGAGAGTCCCCCTAGAGCACACCAGCCTCTTCAAAGGAGCCCCAACTCTTGGGAAAGTCAAGGTCCACTTCTATGGCCTCAGTTTCCTGTAATCTACTGAGGATCAAGCGGTAGAAAATGAATGGCCCCCAGAAGCCAACTGATCCCAGAGGGAAGAGCCCAGAATCAGCTTGCTGGCGTAGGACCATTAACTCACAACAACAGTCATCCCCCGTGGCCTGGCTCTGGAGCTAAATGGAAACTTCTAGAATGACCTAGTCCCCTGAGAGCATGACAGGGTACCCATGAAAAGAGATCAAGACAGTACCTATTGCAACCTGTACACCTGGGACCAAAGTGTCGCTCCACTTTGTCCCACAGGTGGGTTGTCCCCCCACAGAGGACTAGAGATTGCTTCCCCTAACCACCAGCCGAGCCCATTTCTCACAGACATAACTTGAGTGCAAATTCGAATCAAGAATTTGAATTCTTGGTGTTTCTATCATGGTCTTTCTCGTTACTATCTGCTTGGGTTCTTTTAAGCTCCCTATTTAAGCTCAGGTAGGGAGAATAAAAAGAGGCACAGAGCAGCGTGAATGAAATTGTACCTCAGTCACTCAGTAGAAGGGCATGGGCCATGAGGCAGGGGGATGACCTCTGTGTCTCAGACAGCGGGGGCAGCCCACTCTTTCCTCAACACCCATCTCTGGCAGAGACAGTAAAGTTTCTAGGGGTGAAGTGTGCATCTCATTACTGGGTCGTCTGGAAGCAGGCAATTTTATGACATTCTGCTCATGAGTTGGAAGGCTCTACCTTGCGAGGAACCTCCACAGAGCAGAAGTTCACTGCTTCCATGAAGGTGTGCAGAAGGGTGTGCGGCCTGAGCTCCACTTACTTGTGTTCATCTTTGATTCTCTTTCCTCTCCCTCCTTCCTTTCCTTCTTCCTTCCCTCCTTCTCTCCCTTTCCTCTGTCCTTCCTTCCCTCCCTCCTCCTCTCCACTCCTCTGTCCCTCCTTCCCTCCCCCTCCTTTCCTCCTCCCTCCCTCCCTCCTTCCCTCCCTCCCTCTGTTCCTCTCTCTTTTTCTTTCTTTTCTCCCTCCCTCCCTTCCTCTTAGTATTTATGAATGTGGATGAAACATCAAGGGACTTATGACTATGTTTTTTATCCTGTTTTTTTTTTTTTTTTAATGTGCTTGTTCTAAGGCCACATTATATTCCACCACTTGAGTAATTCCAGCCCTGAATTCTGGCCCCTGTCAGCTGAATAGTGGTCCGTGGACTAACACTGAGAGATGGTAGAAGATAGCAGGTGGGGAGGGAAAAATCTCGATATTATCCTTGTAATCGCGCCACACTAGGTATCTCTCTTTCATATAGCTTTGCTGGGACTCCGCCACCCTGGCGCATGCAGAAGGTGGGGATGGGTAGTCCATGCTCCTAGCTGTTTGTATCCTGCCTGAAATCGAGTTTTGAGATGAGCCATTGGAGCCCATAATTTATAGACTTGGAAGGCACGTGGAGGTTGCTGGGCGTTGGAGCTATGATCAGCTTTGGGGACAATGGCAGCTAGAAAGCCGCGTGCATGACAGCTGCAGTCACGAGGCACAAGCCTTAAGTCATTTTCAGATAGAAGGGGGAAACAGATACGTAGGAGGATCAGCAGAGATGGGGGTGCTGGTAACTTTCAACTTCATGGAATACCCTGGCTAGATCCCTAGAGAGTCCTTCTCTTAAGAAATCACCCTTTAATTAAGCTAACTTGAGAAGATTTCCAGTCTGCTCAAACACTCTTACTCAGACACTGCGTGACCCTAGTCCAGTCACTAAGCTCAGGACTCAGTTTCATCTTGTGTAAAATGAGGCCATTAAAGTAGATAACCTCCCGAGTCCCCTTAGATTTCAGGAATCTGCACTTTTAACTATCAGTGGTGGTCATCTATGAAGCCCTATAAGCCAGGCACACTTGGCAGTTCTGCTCTTCTTTTGATCCTGCCTGAGGAGGCTGAGTCTGAGGGTTAGTGAAGAGAACCATCTACTGTCAGTAAAGGTTGTGTCTAAATAGATCCTGCAGAGGAGAGACACTTCTGACAATCTGCCATGTGTAGGCTGGACGAAAGACATCCACGGGTCTGTCCTGTCCTGTCCTGTCCTGTCCTGAGTCTCCAGTAAGCTGTGTTAATATAAGAGAGAGAGCTGCTGGCAGACCCGAAGCCTTCTCCCTCTAAACGAGCGCTATGGAGTAAGTACAGCCTTGTTGATTGTATATCAATTTGATGGACTAACTATGGAGCAGTAATTAAGCCAAAGAGAACATTCAGAAGTGCTTATTGCTGCTTGCTGTCTGCTCAATCCCCAGAGTCCTGCGATAAATAGAACCATGAGTTTAATTAATACCTGCAGCTCTGATTACCCATTTACACCAGGCCATAGTAGACCAGAGGTTAAACTTTTGAAGACATTCAGCTGGTAGTGATGTTGAAAATGTCTGCATTAGCCTGTCGCCAGAGTCTGTGACCTGTGTCTTGATGAGTCCTTGGAGGACCGATGTCGGGACCCATAAATCAAAATTTGGGGATTGAGATAGGGAAGCTCAGGCTAGTAGCATTGCCTGGCTGTGCACACATTATATGTGTATTCTCTTTGCTCTGCAGGCCCGGAGACTTGGGGTGTCTTCCCTGGTATTCCTAATGTGGGTGATATTTCTGCTGGTAAAGACGAGACTGCTAGTTCTTTCCTCATTGCAACTCAAATCTAGTTTCCACATGTCTGAAACGGGTAGAGGAAACTGCCCAAGAGTTGGACTATCCCCTGGGATACAGAAATGGGAGTCGCAAGGCTGACCAGACTCTCCACCACTGTGCCTGGTGTAGAGCCACACTGCTCTGCTGGCCAGAGTCAATGGTTGTGGTTATGATCATCGTTGAGATTTTCACTTTAGGGTCTGGCGAGATGGCTCGGTCAGGATAATGTTTGTCATGCAAGGATGAGAAGGGAGTACAGATCTCCAACACTCACATAAAAAGCTGGGGGTGGTGAGGAAGGCCTACAGTCTCGATGCAGGAAGTGAGGGTAGACGGTCCCTAGGGCTGTCTGGCCATTCATCTTGCAGAATTGGTAAGCTCTGGGTTTTGTGAGAGAATTTGTATCAAAACATTAAGGAAAGCAATTGAGGAAGGTGAACATTGAGCTTGACCTCTGGCCTCTACCCCTAAGCTTACACATGTTTGAACGTGATGTATACACACTGATTTGTTTCCCTGCCCCATGTTCCAAGAGCTTCACGGCTCTCACATGAGATGCATACCCCCAGGGTTTGCTGGAAGATGATGTCACTGGAATTTTCTATCTGGTTCACTGTTGGGCTTCTGAAGGTTGGTCCCCAAACTCGAGCTGTTACGCATTTCGTCAGAACCATACAGCTGGCTTCTCCCTCACTGCTTGACCTCACAACACAATGATTCCTATCACCCCCCACTTTACAGGGACAGAAACTGAGGGCCTGGGAGTCGAGGCAGCTTGCCAGCTGGCTGTGATAGTTGGTAATTAGCCTGGATTTAAAGTCACCTAGAAGACTGTCGAGACACGCCTTTGGGTGTGTCTGGGATGGAGTTTTCGGAGCGGATTTACCGAGCCGGGAAGAACAGGAGGAAGCTGACCAGCTGCTGGCATCCTGCTCTTGGCTTCCTGTCTGCGGCAATGGGGCCGTTATTCTCTACTGTATGTTCCCAGGACCATTACACTCTGTTCAAGTGCGCAGGGCCAAGCAGCCACGGGGCCTCTTAGGCCGTGTCTCCTCAGGTATCTTGTTACAGTGATGAAAAAGCTAACTGATAACTGACTGTCCCGCAGGTGAGGTTCCTAAGCCAGTCAGCCTGACTCTGGACTTCTGACAACTTGGTAGCCGGAAAGTGCCAGTTCCTCTGAGAGATGAACAGGGGCCAGGAGTCGAGCAAGCTCTTCCCTAATCTCTCTAGCTTGCACATGGTTTAAAGGAGGGACATTCCTGGTTAGATGCAGTGATGTGAGGCTTTCAGAACAGGAGCTGGGACAAGAGGCTCAGGTTAGGTCAGAGAAAAGGAAATATTTTTTTAAAGGTTCATTTAATTTTTAAATTATGCGTATATGTGCAGGCCTATGTGTGGTTTGTGAAGTCCTTGGCAGAAGTCATATGAGGGTGTTGGATCTCCTGGAGTTGGAGTTACAGGTTGTTGTGAGTCACCCCAACATAGGTGTTGGGAAATGAATTCCAGTCCTCTGCAAGAATAATATATATTCTAAAGCTCTGAGCCACCTTGCCAGCCTCCCCCCGACCCACCGGGAAAGTTTTTCACAATAAGAAAATTAAAGGGAAATAGTATAGGTATAGCAAGATAGTAAGCAAAGATATAAGAACGGAAGAGGGAGAGAATAGAAAGAGAATGAGAGAGAGGAAAACAGAAAAGAAATCCAATTGAGAAATGAACAGCCAAGAGGGAATAGTAGTGCGTAGGACCCCACAGGTGTTGAACTGTGGTGATGGTGAGTGACCTGTCTCAGAGTGCACCCCACATATGGCTAATGACTCCCATTTTTTTAGAGCATCGCCTGCTGGTCCGGCCATAATAGCCGTTTCCATCCTGGGATCTAGCCGTGCTTAACAGCAAGGGAAGGGACACTCTTAGTGTGGGGCAGGAAATGTTTCCTCTCAGTCAGGAGCTGCAGCTGTGCTGGTCAGAGGAAGCGCTGGTCCGAGCACACTGTGGTGACCGCTTCTGAGTGTTTGATGCCTGAGGAAGACGCGCTCATCAACAGTGAGGCAGTAGCCTTCCCATGACACACGGAGCCAGAGTCCAAAGATGGGCGGAAGTGTGACCACAAGAAATGATCTCACGCCACCTAAACAGGAAACTATGTTTGCGAGACTTGGCTTTATGAAAGTTCTTGGTACCTCTCTGCAAACCAAGCTCGCTAAATCAGGAAAAGCATCGCGTGTAAGGAGATTTCTATACTTGAATCCAAAGTTCTGAAATATAATCTACAATATACTTGAGATGATCATTTGCGATCATTAATTTGATTGCGTAATAGCTAGGGCATCCTCCTATAAGGTACATGTTAGGGTGTGTCCGGGGACATTCCACAGTAGATTCTGGAGGGAAGGTGACCCATCCTATGGGCTGAGTAAGAAGAGAAGAAGAGGAAAGCTGGCAGAGTGTCGCCCTCACTCCTCTTCTGATTCTGGTCTGCCAAGAGGTGAGCCAGCACCTCATGCTCCTGTTACCATGGCTACAAGCCATTCCCAACGACATGCCTTCCTCTCCATAAAGAACTGAGCCTTCACACAGAGAGCAACGAGACTCTTCGCTCCCTTAAGTTGCCCCTTGTCAGGTATTTGGTTATAGCAATGAGACAGAATAGAAGGTTGTACTACTCTATCTTCTACTGATTTTTAATATTTTTAAAAATTAAATTTATTTATTTATTTATTACATTACGACCCAATACCATCCCTTCTTCTCCTACCAGCACCCCTTTCTTGCAAGCCCTCCCCCAATGCCCTTAGAAGAAGAAGAAGCTCCCCTCTCTGGGTGTCAACCCCCTCTGAGCCTCCCATCCCTACCTCCACACCCCTCACATGCAGCTGGTATGGGACTAGGCATATCCTCTCCCACTGAGGCCAGACAAGGCTGTTTGGTTAGGGGTGCAGGATCCTCATTCAGGCAGGTAAGCAACAGGCTCAGAGACAGCCCCTGCTCCAGTTATTGGGGGGACCCACACGAAGACCAAGGTGTTTGTCTGCCACATATGTTCGGAGGGACTAGGTCTAGCCTGTGCTCACTCTTTGTTTGGTGATTCAGTCTCTGGGAGCCCCCAAGGGTCCAGGTTAGTGGACCTGATTTCTCTTTTTGAGACACTATCTTCTTATGCAGTTCAGGCTAACCTTGAATTTGTTATTTCCTCTCTATTTTCCACAGTGTTTGGCTAACAAGCATGATGTACTGCCACACCCGGCACTATGGCATCTTAAAAGATGCTTCTTAATATGCTTATATCATTTCCTACCCATTTTCACCAGAGTTAAATGAACGTCCTGTTAGTGTATGAATGGATGGGCCAATCTTGTAATTGTACAGTTGGGGAGAATTTTGTAAACCTCAGTCACCTGTCTTGAGTAGCAAGAACCCAGAGAGGAAGGGGAAAGATCAGACAAGACCAGGGTTTAGTCTAGCTATTTTTTTCCTCTTAGAAATCAGATCAATGTATGGTTGATACAGCCAAGTATCACACAATCAATTGAAAAATTAAGACCAAAGAGATACCTTGTTGATCGTGTATGGAAAAAGAGGCCTCAAGATGTAGATGTGGCCTAAGTCTGCCCGAGTAAATGCGGTAAAGAACAAATAGGAAAATTGAGGCAATTTCCTGAATTATTCAAGGAAAAAATTCCCCTCTGCTTCAATTATTCATACAGTACTTTTCTTTGAAATGGAGAGAGAGGGGAAGGGGGGTAAAGAAAGCGAGCTTGATTGTGCTAATTCTCCACTTCATTTTGTAGATTAAGGCACCTCTGTAGACTTATTCCTCAACCCTGTTTACTTCGTGACAAACTATTTCTTTCTCATTGTGAGTATGCAGATTTTACCCACCCTACGATTTTCTCTAGTTAAACGTTGGAAATTTGAACTGCTACTATTCTTCCCCCCCCCCACATAAGTAGGATGCATATAAAAAGGCTAATTTTCCTGTAATCCAACTTCTTAAAAACATTCCACCCACAGGGCAATGAGTTAGAGGAAAATAGAATTCTTCCTAAAGATGTAAATCATAATCATCATCAAAAGAGCTTACTCTCCTTCCCTTCCCTAGCGCTAGAAACTATCTAGGAACTATCAGTGTTCGGACCTAGAGTGGAAAGGGTTGAACATACAGCACAAATGTCCCCAAAACTTTTCTACCAGTTACCAGCATAGGTGACAAACAGGGAGAATCTGGCAAGGAGGACCTAACTCTAGCTGTATGTTGACTTAGGAACACATTCTGGAGGAGAGCAGTGCTAATAGAAAACATGGAACACATTTTCATGTGCGAGAAGGAAAGCACTTGGAGAAAAGAATGCATTTTGTGGACACATCGCATTGCTCTGTGGGTAAACGCCAACTTCATGTGTTAGCCATCTCTTTTAAAGATATATATATATATATATATATATATATATATATATATATATGTGTGTGTGTGTGTGTGTGTGTGTGTGTGTGTGATTTGCCTGTATGCGGTATATATCATATATCACATATCACATGTCACACATATCACATATCACATATCATACATCATATATCATAGACCATATATCATACATCATATATCATATATCATAGACCATACACCATATACCACACGGCATATATCATATACCATATATCATATTATGTATATAATATGTAGTATGTAATATGTAATATATATTACCCATTATATACGGGCAATTTGCCTGATTGTAGAATATATTATATATTACATATATGGCACATATGTACTACATACTATAAATTATATATTATATATGTAATATATATGGGTGATTTGCCTGTATGTTTTATATATATATATATATATATATATATGTATATGTATATGTATATATGTATTGTGTGTGTGTATGTGTGTATGTGTACCCATGCCTCTATGTAAGCTAAGCTCACTAAGTTGAGAAAAGCATCAAATGGCGACATATGACATTTCTATACTCAAAACCAATGTTCTGAAGCAGAATCTATAACAGGTTTGTGGTGATTATTTTTGATCATCAATTTGACTGAGTAAAATATACCTAGGCCATTAATAAGGTACATGTTAGGGAATATCTGAGGACATTCCAGAGTAGATTCTGGAGGGAGGATGATCCAGACTATGGGCTGTAGTTTTGGATTGAGTAAGAAGAGAAAAAGAAGTGTAAGTAGGAACTCAAAATACATATGTACATACATACACACACACACATACATATGTACATACATAACACATATACACATACATACACATGCATACATACAACACATACATGTACACACATACATATGTACACACATACATGTATGTGTATCTGTTTAACTTGCCTGTATGTTTATGTCTCTGTACCATGTATGTGCAGTGGCCATGGAGGCAGAAGTCGGCACCTGGAATTGGACTCTTAGATGGTAAGGAGCTGCTATGTGGGTGCTGGGAACCAAACCCAGGACCACTGTAGCAAGCTCTCCTAACCGCTGGGCCATTTTTCCAGTCTTAGTGTGCCAGGTATTTTAGGAGCCGCTCATGTGCTCCAGATAGAGGAGCAGGAGAAAGGATTACTCTGGGAAACAGGACATTGCAGGAGATCGTGAGAGCCAATAGTTGCACAGACAGAAAGAAGAAAGAGGTTGAGCAGATCGTTAACTCTGCTCTTCCAGAATAAGAAGGAACAAGGCCCCGTGGAGTGGTTGCTCTTGGTGTTCCCAAGGAGAAGTATAAAACAGATTGAGCTGCAATCAACTGGGCTTAAAGTTCATCCAATGTGAGTCAGATAAGGCTTCTTTCAGGCCCTTATATGACTTGAGTCTCATGGCTAGGTAAGCTGTCCTTAGAGAAGAGACTGGTGCTACCTCGGCCCTACGTTTAGCTTGCTGGAGGTGGAGCATCTCAGAGAAAAGCTCCGAGTACCAACTGTATCCGAGTGTATCTCTGGCTGACAACATACTGTCATCCCTCTTTGGCTCTTCAGTTGCTGTTGCTTCTGGCTGGTTATAAACCTGGGTCTCCCTTTGCAATGCCGTTTCTAACTCCCTCATGCTGAACTGGAGCCCCCGGCGGGAGGTGCCTGAGTGTGAGTGTTTCTCCTTCACCTTGTTTGAAAACTACTAAATTATACTATTGAATTAAACTGTGGAGATACTTGAATCAGATACTATTCATTTTTATACACACATAATTTTGTGTATCAGGCTTTCAGAAAAGCACATGTGGAATGAATCTCTTAATTATCCCTGCTCTGTGCTAATAATGAGGTAAATGATAGGTTATGCTTTTTAAATCATTTTATGGTAGCAACTATGGTTTTGCGCAAGTTTTAGGATTATTGCATAACTATCGCTTTGTGGAGTTTTGAAAAATTGGAAGATCATGAAGCGTTTTAATAAAAACCTACCGTCCTGATAACTGTTAACACAGTTCCTTTGTCAAGTGTGAAAGTCTTCTATTTGGGAACACTTGCTTCCAAGTGTTTTTTTGGGGGGGTGGTGGGGGTGGGGAAGTGACAACAGCATGTTCTACACCTCAAGAGAAGGAGGAAATCAAGAGACTTATTTGTCAGCGAGTAGATATACCAAGCCCTAGCAAATAGCACATAACTGATTAAAAAAATAGTCTCGACTTTGTATTTGTGTCTGTATTCAAAGTGTAGGATAAATAATGTTTCAGCGGGACATAAATAGAACCTCCTGCAATCTGAACAAAGCGTACACTTCCTGCATTCCTGGGCACAAATTCCTCCTTTCCTTTTGTATTATGCTACCTGGAAAAGAGTGACTATCACTAGAACTATCAGTTTGTAGGTTTTCCCAATAAGCTGGGGCGGAGAAGCTGCATCTCAGCAAAGGCAACCTTAGAATGTGTCTGGTGGGATGCCTGAGGCTAAGGACTCTTGGACTCAATGTCCACCTTTGGCTGGGTTCCTCCCCATGTAAGAAGCCACCACTTTGTCCCTCTGAGTTTAACCTGTTTTAGTCTTGAAGCAGAGATTTTATTTTATTTTATTTTATTTTATTTTATTTTATTTTATTTTATTTTATTTTATTTTAAGACTCAATTGATTTAGAGAACATGGTAGCTGTCTTCAGACACACCAGAAGAGGGCATCAGGTCCCATTACAGATGGTTGTGAGCCGCCATGTGGCTGCCGGGATTTGAACTCAGGACCTCTGGAAGAGCAGTAGGTGCTCTTAGCCACTGAGCCATCTCTCCAGCCCCTGCAGCTTTAACTTTGATGGGTGTAGATGATGTCAACCATCTGTCACATAGCTGCAGGCAGAGATGTCCTGGCTCACGTGTTTAATGACCCCTGACACAGACTCCCCACCTGTTGGTCAATTTGACGTTTTATCTAACCAAGAGTTTCCAGAAAAAACAAACACACAAACAAAAAAACAACAGTCCTATGGTCTTTTCTAATTTATTGTTTGGCCTCCTATTCTTTCCTGCTGGCTACCATCTCTTAAGAAAGCCAGTGAGTGGAATAGCAAGAAAGGAAAAGGGAAGGAAACAGAAAGAGAAAGGAAAAGAATGAGAAAGGAAAGAAGATGAGAAAGGACTTGCTTAGCACCCAGGAACAAATACCCCTTCCCTCTCCTCCTCATTCTATTTCATGGTTTAACGAGTCTTGACCAGGTTAGGTGATACAGAATACTTTATGTACAATAGGCCGAAGCACAGAAAACTGCCAGACATTAATTTATTTTTATTAAGAATTTCATACAAGCATATGATATGTTTTGATCCACTCTGTGCCCCCACTCCGCCCCCCCCAACACTTCCCCTCTCCACTTAATGCTTGTAGATGCACGGGCATAGGACCATCTAATAGAGAGTGGGTGGTCCCTCAGTGGCTGCATTCCTGAAGGAAACTAGCTGTGACTTCTCCTAGCTACTCCTCAGCTGTAGGTGGGACTTGTTGAGCCCCTTTGCAATGCATACTGGAATACTGTTTGGTCTGATGTAGTAAGGCCTTGTACATAACAGTCCTAGCATCTTTAGAGATTATATATATATATATATACATATATATATATATACACATACATACATATATATATGTGTATATATATGTATATATATGTGTATATGTATATATATATACATATATATGTGTGTGTGTATATATATATATATATATATATATATATATATATATATAATCATGACCAGTAAATAACTGTTTCACTGTACATGCCTGTTACTTCTGGTTCTTACAATCCTTCTCTTTCATGATTATACTTGAGTCTTGGAGAGAGGAGGTGTGATAGCAGTGCCTCATTGGTGGGCAAGTATTCTATAGTCTTATTCCCTATACCTTGACCAGTTATGGCTTTCTGTGTTAATTGCCAACTACTACAAAAAAAAGATGTTTCTATGATTAAGGTTGAGAGATGAAGGCATAGAGGTTTATCTATGAGTGCAGAACTAAGAAATTAGAGCAGAATTTCACACTGTGTCCTTTAAGCAGATTGATACTATTAGGCTCTCCCTTAGAGCCCATAATGTATGAAGCCACATTTTTTTTTTTTAAATTTTTGGACACAGTTAGTGATATCAGGCATAGGTTCCATCTTGTAGAGTAGACTTTAAATCCAACCAGAAAGTGGTTGGCTATTCCTATAATATTCATGCTGCTATTGAACCAGTGGGCATTCCTTGCTAGGCTAGTCATAAATGCTGTTCACAGGAATCACAACTTGGTCAGAGGACTTGTTTTGCATGGTAGTGTGCATAGACTCTTCTAATACTGTGAAAGTTAGCCAGTAGGGATAAATTTTCAGGTTGTTACTACCTTGTTTTTTTTTTTTTTTTTTTTTTTTTTTTTTTTACATCCTATGACTCAAGTTTCTGTGGAGTCTCCTGCAATAAGGTCTTACTCTCAAGTTCTAGAGAGCATCCACAAGAAATAGCAATAGCTGTAATGATGTTTGGGGTCTAATCCAAATGGAGAGTAGGCGAATCTTAACCCAGCTGAGCAGAAGAGCAGAGTTGGCCCAAGTGAACAGGCATGTTATTAATGTTACCTAGCATGTTCTGATAGCCTCAGAATTGAGTCCCTATGTTTGATTTAGCTTATATATTGTTGATCTTCCTCAGCGTTGAATGTTGTTGCCCATTTGCTAATTATATTTAAAATGGTTCTAATTCTCGCTGTGTGTCTTTCTTATTTTAGCATCTGTTTGTCTACAAACCTGCATACCACTTTGAAGGTCTATCATTATGGCCTCCCTCTTCCAGCCATTTACATACCAGGCCCACACATAGCACTTCAACAGAGCATCCAACTTCATCATGTCGAAATTGGCAGGTCATGGGTCATAGGTCATGGTTGCTCAGAGGGTACATTACAAAGACACACTTCTTGCTCTCCAGCCTGTGTTGCTTGGAGTGGTTTGAGAAGCAACCCCCAGGCTACTGATACCAGGCTGCCAAAGCTAGGTCCTCAGACTAGGCAACAGGGACACAGAATAAAGCCAACCTTCTCACTCTTGGGCCATAGGCTCAGCACTGGCTATTTGCTGTTTTGAGGATGTGTGGGAGGAAGTACTCTCCGTGCTTAGGTTTTAGCGTTTACTGTTTAAGGGAAAATGGGAAAAATAGCTCACAGATATTGGAAGAGTATGTGAATAATAGCCACTAGTTGTTTCTGTAATGTGGTGGTGTTTGAATTTGATATGCCGGCACTGAACTATCCCAAAATACATATTTATGCATTAGATGTACTCAAATTCTGGTATAGTTTCATTTTTAACAAAGTGCAGAAAAAAGTAGCTGGTGACTCTGATTTTTGTCCTGAGGTTGGTCATGACAGTGATTGAATGTGGCTCTGGGGCAAATGGGATTCATGGAAACACACGTAGAGACAAGCTGGAATGAAGTCACTTACTGAGGCTAACGCCCCAGATCTCCTCAGACACAAAGGCTTTGTCTGTCACTGTCAGTCTCAACCAAGATAAACTGACCACCTACTATGCATGCAAAGAACTAAGATAAGATTTTTGCAACTGATACAGTAGGAGTTTTGAAGACTGATTTGAGGTAATATTAATTATATACTCTTAAC